>OX453071.1:12282632-13484483 GCA_949699795.1 Spicauda simplicius | reverse complement strand
AATAAGCATATCTTAAGCATATAAACCTTTCTCTTGAATCACTCTATCTATTAAAAAAACTGTATTAAAATCCGTAGCATAGTTTTAAAGATCTAAGCATACATAGGGACAGACAGTGGAAGGCGACTTTGTTTTATACTATGTAGTGAAGTCAAATCGATTCCACGCTTGTTGCGTGATTAGCGCACAACCAAAGCTCATTAAATATTTTATACAGTGGCCAGGTGTCTTTTTAATTATTAAAAAAATACTCTTATATCCACAAGCATATTAGCCCTAGCGTATAAGTAACACACGCACAAGTAAACTTGAAGTTATAGGTTTTTTTAATATGAGCTGCTTTGAAGGATTTAAAAGTTGGGAACTTATCAACTTACATGTTTTCGTAGGTAGATTATTCCTGCGGTTTTGCCTGCATTCGGCTTTTTAATACTAGTATGATCTAGTAAATTAAAAATATTTTGATAAATACATTCCCCGAGTCATATGGGCCTACATATGTCTCGGGGAATGTATTTAGCATATATTCATGCACGAAATACTAGGTCCAATACACAAATCTCGATTTATTATTATTTGTCGTTTCTCGCATTATCAAACACTGAGTCCAAGGTGTAGACTAGTATAGTGATTGGAGGCCATTATGCCATTAAGCTACGCGAAGTGTCAATGATTTTTAAGCATATTAGCACACTACTACTTTTTGTAGCATCGAGTCCCATCGTCGTTTACATCGATGCTGCATAATATTTTGGGAACTATCTGCATCTCATATTATGCGTTTATTTGGTGTCGAGAGTTGAAAAGAAGCTGCGACAAGCGATTAAATGTGTTCAGAGTGCAGCTTTTGATCGCTGTATCAAGCTTCCGGAGCTATTAAATCGTCAATCGACATCTCCAAAGTAGTAGATTAAGATCCCACTGACATCCACGTACAGCTGGCAATCGCTATCCTTGTTAGATTGGTGATGTTACGCGGCAGCTTCCTCTCACTCACCCTTCAATATTTACCATCTTTAACAGCCAGTAACCCTAACTTCCGGCCAGATCTAATTAGGTTGCCGTATATCGTAATAATGAGAAAAAAATAGCTTTGTTTTGATGTATAAATGATAAACATTCGTTATGGACGAATTAATATATCGAAATCATACCTGTTTTTACCTGACTGCGAAGAGGTGCGGCCAAGTAAGCAACGGCAACTACGATTTTTCAAAGTCTTTATACCTATTTCCGTGAAGTTAACGATATTTTATTCCAAAATCTGATAAGTGAAATTTTTCCCGCAAAATCAAATAATAATAATTTAATTAAAAATATTATCGGCCACATTTTGATTGGCAACCTGGTAGATTTTTATTCTCCTAATCATAAATATGAGTAAAAATGTGGATTTTAGCACGCACACGATAACTACACAAATTTGCAGTGGGATCTTAACCTATAGGTAGTCTGTAGACTCTCTTAAATCAGACGTATTCTGTTCATCTATAACAGCATAAATGACACCTGGTTTCAAATATCAAAACATTATGATAAAATGCCATTAATTTCTCGCTTGTTATTAAATTGTTATTTTATAATTACAAAATGGGCAGTTTCATTTAATTAGTTGTATCAAGCGTATTATTTTAGTCCATTGAATTGCGTAATTTGACCGGCTTAATGCCTTTAACCTGTAAATTTTATACATCCAATGAAAACGTGTCGAGTAATTATATTTAATCGTATTTTCAGTTTGCGTTCGTTCGTTTAAATTCGATTTTCAAATTTACCGTAGAGATTTAACTCCGGCTCTAGGTTTATTTGTTTGGATTGTCGTTAAACTGTTTTTGAGATAAATTGTAAATGGTATGGAGTTGACCTTATGGTAATAACACTATGAATGCCAACCGTTATAATGACAGAGGGTTCAGATAGATATCTGAATGATGAATTTAGGATTTTGCTCTGGATCTGGGCGTTTATGCGTTCGTCGTAATATGTCCATCGCACCAGTCGTCGTCAACCCATTAGTATCTCAGAACTGGGCACGGGTCTTCTATCAGAATAATAGAGTTATAGGCCCATAGTCCACCGCGCTGGCCAAGTGCGAATTGGTGGACTTCACACACCTCCGAGAACTTTTTTAAGAACTCTCGGGTGTGTAGGTTTCCTCACGATGTTTTCTTAACAAAAAACCAGTGATATTTAATTTTCCTTGCCCATTTTCATTTTTATTTTATTTTCATCGATCGATCGATCGAGAGGGGCAAGTTTCAAGCATTAGGCTATCAGTGCTCAATAAGGCACTGCCATGGCACCCACGACATTGGAATATGCGAGGGATTATTATCTGAATTGGATGTGAAATCAAACGATCTAAGATTAGATTTTTTTCTGCGCATCGTTAAAAAAATATTGAAGGTGGTAAGGACCCTTCAGATCTCGACCTCGAAGAAAATACAGCCACAGCTATTGCTACTGCCCTATAACAGTGAAGCTCTGCTGTGTTTAGTTTGAAGAGTGTAGTAAGAGACTTATACGAGGTGTGCTTAGTTTTCGAGTGTAGCAACGTAATTTGTAGTTAAATGCAGGCCCCTTAGTACGAGTTTATAAAGTTTAGGAAAAAGGTCAGGAAAACGTAAAAGTGATGCTGTGAACCTATTCGAAGTTCATGAGGTCTGAGTTGAGTAAATGATGTGATTTCATATTAATTTGTTATTACTTAAGTTAATAGTCAAAGAAATTCATAGGAAAACCTATATGACGTTAAATGTTCTCAAAAGCATATAAGTGTATATTATGCAAATTTTGAACCGCGTAAAAATATACTTATTTTAAGAAACCTTTGTATTTCGTCCTCAGAAATATGTTCAACCGCCATACTTTTGTCCGTAGCAAAAGAGAATGCAGTCCTCCTGATGGTAAGCAGTCACCGCCGCCCATAGACATCTGTAAGCAACTTCACATAGAACATATGTTCTATCTGAAGTGAATCACAGATGCGTTGCTACTCCTGAGGTCTAGGATATCATATAAAAGTGGCAACCACACCCACCACCACTTTCATAGTATAAAAAACTAATAGTTTGTAATTTGCCATTATGGGTTTTATAGGTGGTAGAACCAGTGTAGTTTATAGGTGGTAGAATCAGTGTAGTTCGGCCGGGGAAGTACCACCGCCACACTTATTTCTAGCGTGACGCAGTTTTTGCGTTTCTATGGAAGGGTGCGGTTGCCGGGACCCTTTTTTTTGAAGCGACCATCGTAGTCCTCAGGGGTAGCGACGCATCTGTGCATCATTGCTTACAGATGTCCAGCAGTGACCACTTACCATCAGGTGGGCCGCATGCTCGTTTGCTACTTCAATCTTATAAAAAAATGGGTAAATCATGGTTTTTATCAGTATTGGGTTAATAAAGCAGCGATAATGCTGAATTTTAATTTAATTATTTTCACAAATTTTATGTATTAGTTTTTTCTAATGAATGAGATTTCTCATATACAGTAGTTCATTCAACAACAAAGGAGCTCAATTTGCTAATTTGAAAAGGGAAACCAATAAAGAATGCAACGCAACGATTTCTCTCACAATGGATTTTGTATTCGGGGCGGGACGAGCGTGAAAATAGAGTTAGTGGAAAATCGATTGAGGGCAGTGTTGCCAGTGTCCGTTGACGGAAAACATTTCGGTTACAATTTTTTCAATTTATTTCTGACTAGGCTGTTCCCGCGGTTTTGCGGTGTCACGTCTATCAATTATTACGTAATTAGTATCCTTTGTATTAATCTAGCCTATGTTTGTGTAATGTCTTAAGCTATTTATGTGTTAAGCTATGTATGTTATTGAAACGCAAACGAGCATGCGATCCACCTGATGGTAAGTGGACACTACCGCCCATGGACATCTGTAAGCAACTTCAAATAGAACATGGATTCTATCTGAAGTCAATCACAGATGCGTTGCCACTCCCGAGGACTATGATGGTCGCCTCATATAAAAGTGTGCCGGCAACCACACACTTCCATCGAAACGCAAAAATTGCTTCACACTAGAAATAGGTGTGGCGGTGGTACTTCTCCGGTCAAACTACACTGGTTCTACCACCTGCAAATTTATGTACCAAATTTTAATGAAATCTGAGCAGTGGTTTAAGCTTGAAAAGTAGAAAATACTCATACATCCTCACAAACTTTCGCATTTTTCTGATGAATAAGATTAATAATTGTCCTTTGGCAAAGGGAGATCTCCCGCCAGACTAGGTGGTCATGCCTGGGGAGCGGCCATGCTCCGACAGTCGTTGTTCGGAACTTGTATATATGCGGGGTATTGAGAATACTTCGACAGCGTGTTTCAGAATACTAGTAGCGCCATCTCTTGATGAGTTGCGGGAGGTCGCCACATACAATGTATAAGGTTTGAGTAACGAGCGAACTTGCAATCTAGTTATAGGTTCTACCTGTAGTCGATCACAAATGCGTTGCTATTTCTGGGGACTAGAATGGTCATCTCATTTGTTAATCAGTGGGCACTCCCCTTAACCTGCTAAAAAGCAAGCACTTCTTCACGCTAATATGAACGCGGAATTAATATATCTCAAGATTCTCAAGCTTTACTCTGTCTGTCTGCCGGGTCTTACTATATATGTACGGTATACGTATGTTGTTATTTATATTCTAACCGACATTGAAAATATAAGGACATCGTACGTAGCTGTATGTATTTTTATATAAACTCAACGGTTTCTCAGTAATGTGTTTTTTAGTTGAAATTATTCGGATAGCATTATATGCAGTTAGTTCCAGAGTTCCAGCGGGGGTCTTATTTCAAGGGAATTTTCTTCATTATCTCTTTACCGATTATTTCGAAACCATTTTTTTTATGATTTCTTTATTTGAAAGAGAGTTTCATTGCTGTATTTTAATTTTTATGCGTATCCGGGTAATAAATTATCGAAAGATTTCTCGTAATTCATCCTAATGTTACTTTCTTGACACCTTTCATTATATTTAAATTAAAGAAAAAGCTGCATAATGACTTAGAAGGCATATCGAAATAGGGCGATAGCAGATAAGTTAGCTATGGACTTATAATCAATACCACGTAAAACAATAACGAAAAAATCCAAGTTCGTAGAATTCAGTCAAATCATTTCATTTCAGATGAAGGGAAGAAAAAATACTAGCTATCTATAATTATATATATCACTGTTAAGATGCAATCAAAGTTTTTGAAATGAAAAAGAAGTATTTAGATTTTTACCCACTACTTCTATAAATTTTTTTTCAAAAAAGTTTAAATTCCTCAAAATTACGTTTATAACGATCCTGACATTTCCCACAAACTGGCAACATTTTTGCAAACGTGAAAAGAACTGTTAAGCGAACATTTAAATTGTGTCAAGTTTTATTACTTTCCCTATATTTACTTGGCGCGTTCAGTTTGCGGGTTCTCACCAAGTTGTAATGAAAAAATTTGCGAGTTGGTACATTATAATAAGATCACAACATTTGCAAGGTAGAAAGTATGTGGTTCCACAGGGGTAGTACCACCGTGTCCCTGTAGTCCCGGGACCAGAATAGGGCTACGGTATCCCCCGCCTGCCTGTTGCGGGCGGCTAGAGTGGGAGCTCGAACCGTCCAGCCAAGCGACCCCGGGAAGGTTTCACAGAAGGTACCGTGAGCGCACCAGGAACGAGCCTGAAATAGGCATCCCGCTCGGCGGACTCCGGTTATGTTCCGTTGGAGATCCCGGAGTCCCTCCACGTAGCGCTGAGGACGGCCACCGAGGAGGTTTTAGTGCGGTTAGACATATAACCCGCGTCGCTCCCACGGCATCGGGTAACCTTAGACCCCCTCGTTCAAAAAAAAGTTGAAGTATCACCGACACACCTATTTCTAGCGTAAAACAGTTTTTGCTGGGAGGGTGTGGTTGCCGGCTAACTTTTATTTGAGGCGACCGTCTTAGTAATCAAGAGTAGCAACGCACATGTGATTTTAGATAGAATCTTGGTTTTATACAAAGTTACTTAGAAATGTCCACGGGCGGCAGTTGCCACTTACCATCAGGTGGTATGCATGGTCTTATACAACTTCTATTTAAAAAAATCGTACATTTTGGTAAACAATGCAATAAGGTTTAGTGTTACAGTTTTCTTCATTCCTTCGGAATTGGTAGTCCAAAGTTGGACATAGGCCTTTGCAATTTGATACCAATGAGATTGGTCCTGTGACTTTAACGGATACTTTTTATTGATTTTGGCCATTAGTCCTATCTTAAGTTATCCACGAGAAGCGAGAAAGTGACGCTATTCGAAACCAGGACGTAAGATATCTCTTATCAATTGAGACTCTTATCATAATAGCCTTCCATAAGTTTCTCTTAAGAGGAATGGGACAACAGTTTTGGGTAGGGTGTCCTGTAGTTCCGGGATCAGAATAGGGCAACGCATCCCCCGCCTGTCGTAAGAGGCGACTAATAGGGGCTTCTGGGGTTGCGGTTAGCTAGAGTGGAAGCGCGAATCGTTCGGTCAGGCGACCCCGCGAAGGACAGCGGTATTTGTGGTCGCATACCGTCGTAAAGACCAGACGGAATGGTGGGCTCAGCCGCCCATCTGTGAGGAGTCCTACGGGGCAACGCACTCAGAGGACTCCGGTTGCGTTACTTTGGAGATCTTGGAGTCCTCTTTGTAGCGCCGATGACGGCCATCGGGGGAGTTCTAGTGCGGTAAAACTCCCACATAATCCTGCGTCGCTCCCACGGCGTCAGGCTTTTGAAGGTTTCCTCCTCGAATTCAAAAAAAAGGGTGTATCTCTAATAGGATCTCTCTTTACATCATATAAATACGTATCTAGTTTTGTTTTCTAAAAACATTTACCATTATTGTTTCTATGTGAAAACTAAGTAAAAAGCCTTTAGATATACAGCAACTTAATATTTTATTCGGTATATATTATACGGTTTATTTTCGGTGTAAAAAATCCAGCCGAATGAAAAGCAAGGGATCTCCCTTTGCGTTTCATTATTAATTCCAAGCCAAAATCTGTAATAAGTCATCGCTAAACCCACTTCCTGAATTAAGCGTTTGAAAACTCTGCTTTTATGTGCATTTATAAAGGACCTCGTGAAACAAGAACTTTCTAAATAGTCTTATTTGAGTAAATTAGCGCATTTTAACGCAAGCTTGAAAAAACGACGAATATAAGTAGTTCATATGTAAAATTAACTTCTATAATGATTTAATATTTAAAGCTTATATGACGAGTTTGTATGTACATCTAAAAACACACATGCTCACGCTTCTTACACTCATAGCCCCACTAGGATTTTCTCCTGTGTCGTGGGTACCATGGACACATACAAGTCGAATACACAAACACCCAGACCCAGAGCATGGATCTAAACTCATCATTCAGTTACCTGTCTGGCCGGGAATCTAACCCAGGACCCATTGCGCGACAGACCGGTATGCTAATCGCTCCGCCACGTGGGTTGTCAAGGGTAGAAAAACGTATACATTTAAAAATTTAAGTACGACTTAGGTATACATAAATCCTACTTATGTCATACAAAAAGATACATTTTGAGCCGTTGATAAAACATAAGCACTGGTTAAACCCTATATGCAGTTTGTAATTCCTCAGATTTTTATTATAATTTTGAATTTTGAAGAACTTTTAACTGTTTGGTAAGTGGCTAAAATAATAATTGTTTTACTATTTTTAACGGTGATTGCGCATTTTAGTATTGAATATAGTCATACTAATGACTAGCTTAATTACTCGGTTTCACTTACTTTAATCACGTTCACCATAGTAATGAGTATCCCAGGTATTAATCCAGGACATAAATTATCTCTGTGCGCAATTTCTATATATTTCTATATACGTGAAGCAAAAAAATGTGATCCGTTTTTTAAGATACTTGCCGCAGACGGAGGAGTATAAAATTACGCACGGTTATAGTTGATGTAGAGAAGGATTACGCAATGCTAATGTTTTTTTTCAAATAATACATAAAACATACATAAAATCAACTAAAAACACATTACACACACTACCTTGCATTTGACACAAACACATACATAATAAACGAAATAGAACATTCAAGGTCTTACTATGAAAACACATAACTAAATAATATGGTCAGCGCACATAGTTTTTAAATTAGAGGTTTTTGTGTGAGATTTAATCTTTCAAAGAAAACCTTCGTTTGGTTGAGAGGGTGAGTGAGCAACCACAATGAGATAGTATTATGCCTTAATACACTGCGCTGACCAAGTGCCAATTGGTCGAATTCGCACATCTTTGGGAACTATCTATAAAGAACTTTCAGGTGTGATGAGATAGGTACTTGATTTTTTTCTTCACTATAAAGCAGTAAATATCAATTACTTATACACAAAAATAAAAACAAAAACATACCTGGGATTCGAACGTCGAACCCTAGATTGTTAGGCCTAGTTTTAACCAGCAGGTATCACTGCTCGTTTTTGAGAAGAAAAACTACTACTTCTAATAGAAAAAGTTCAAGAGTTCTCATTCTAAACGAATAATTATCCAACATTGGGCCAGTAACTCGAGACAAGCGATGATGGTGAAATTAATTGTATAAGCTATCGCCATTTTTAAAAACAGACAAAGACAAAAATAAACGTAACTTTAGTCTTAATTTACATAAAATTCCCACAGCAATATTTCGTATAAACGTACTTTATCACAGTAAAAAATATAACAGTTGAATTTAAACCTGAAATAAATGTATTTGAGTGGTTGACAGAAAGAAAAAACAAGTGCTTTTAAGCTTTAAGCCGAGTCCGTTATACCATTTACCATTCATCAGATTCGAGCAATCACTTCAATTGTAACTGAAACCGCACAATATCTGTTATACATTTCTCGCTTAATACAATAATTATTATAATACCATTTTTTTTTTATTTGACTGAAGTAGCAAACGAGCATGCAGTCCACCTGATGGTCAGTGGTCACTGCCGCTCATGGACATCTGTAATCAACTTCATACAGAACATGGGTTCTATCTGAAGTCAAACATAGATGCGTTGCTACTCCCGAGGACTATGATGGTCGCTTCGGGTGAAAGTGTGCCGGCAACCACACCCTTCTATCGAAACGTAAGAAATACTTCACGCTAGAAATAGGTGTGGCGGTGGTACTTCCCCGGTCGAACTACACTGGTTCTACCACCTTCAAAATATAGTTATAACGGATACCATAGTTATAATAGATTATATTTTTTCGTTAATATGTATATATTGTAATGTATTGTAATTGATTGGTTGACCTAGGAATCAACGGATAAGCGAAACCGCTAAACATATGATTAGACGCTTCATTAGGTGAAATAAGAGGGTTTGTGAATGTATATACCACCTAAAAGTACCTTATTTCCGCAAATAAATATTTACTAGCTCTTACCGCGGCTTCGCCCGCACGGTCTAGGCGAATTAACAGTAGCATTTGATAGCTTGATTCAGAACTTGCAAATTAATTTTACTAACGCCATCTATTAACAACGTTTGGAACTACTAAATATGGATCAACTAACAAAACATCGATATTCTTATGTGAATGAGAGAGCGCGGTAAAAAGTAGCCTATGTTACTCTCCGCCCTCCTAACTATTTCCCAGCATATAAACCATATCATATATAGCTATGTGGCGACGTGGAAGGGGAACAAACACACACACTTTCACATTTATTATATTGGTATGGAAGTATGGATTATTTTACATTTTTTTTAAGTATGCTATGATGAGGCGTTCCATCTCAGTTTTACTTATTTCATCTTAAGAGATGTAATGATGATTTATTAAGACCCTAAACGTGTAAGAAGCCTGTACGCAATTTTACAGGTCGTAGTTCCAGTGTAGTTCGACCGGGGAAGTTGCCACCCCTACACCTATTTCCAGCGTGAAGCATTTCTTGCGTTTCAAGGGAAGGGTGTGGTAGCCGGCACACTTATAAATGAGGCGATCATCATAATACTCGGGTGTAGCAACGCATCTGTGATTGACTTCAGATAGAACCCATGTTTTATTTGAAGTTGCTCACCGATGTCCATGGACGGCAAAGATCACTTACCATCAGGTGAACTGCATGCTGTTTGTTACTTCAATCAGATAAAATTATACGCACAGGCTATAGTATATTATTTATAGTATATTAATAATATACTATAGCCTGTGCGTTTAATATCAAATAAATTTCATTTAGTCTACAGTAAAAATAAGCAGTACTGACATCCGTTCCATATTATGCTTCATTCATTTTCGCCTTGTGCGCGAAAACAACGAATATTCTAGGCCTCGACCATAAGAGCAGTCCCACTCCACTCCACTTGCTTCTTTTGTTCCACTGACATTGACGGTTTGAGGTGTTTTATTATGTGGCCCTAAGTGTGGTTTGTTCCAGCGAATGTGCGATTCTGTGGTGAATAATAATATAATTAATTGGCGCATTTCGCTTAACAATTTGAGCTATTCGGAGACGAAATGCCAGTTTTGAAAACCTAAAATGACAGTGATACTGTTAGGAGCGGCTCTAGCTCGTGTAGCGCCCGTGTGCAGTAAAATCCTGGCGCCCCCTAGGCCTGACCGTTTCAGGCCTAGGGGGGTAACTATTAACTTTGCCGACGTAACAAGAAAGTTTTTTCATATTCCAACAAGCTATTTTATAAGTAGGTATAGCTTAAAGTATGGTATTGTGCGTGCTGGATGGCCGCTTCTGTTACCTTATTGTTGTACCATGATGGTCTAAGACGAAGCTCTTAGCTGTCTCAGGGAGCGCTGCGGCGCCCCTTGATATGGCGGCGCTCGTGTGCACACCCTGTACTATAGGTTAAGCCGCCCATGGATACTGTTGATTTAACCAGTGGAAATTTCACTGATCTTAGTAATACTTTTACTGTGCCGTTATAGTCCCACTGCTATGCACGGGTCTTCTCTCAGAATGGGAGAGTTATAGGCCATAGTACACCACGCAGGTGCGAATTGCTGTTGTTTAATTATGTACTATGCAATCGTTTGTTTCCCAAATATAAATAAAAAAAAAAACTCTAAAATCCATTCTAAAATATCTTTCTGCCTGTAATTAATATAAGAGTGCACTGTATATTCTGTATCTTATATCTTATATCTTTTTAACGGCTGAAGCTATTTCGGATGGATATTTTCGCGAAATTGAATTCAAACTTAAAATAACTTCACAGCGGTTGAACCATGAAACTTGTTCTTTATTTCATTAAGTTCTATTTCAAAATTTACATCCAATTAATTATAGAATGATTACACAAAGAATTATTATTTTACTCGTAAGTGAATAAATTCTCAAACTGCATTTACGCTTGTTAAACTTCGTAGAAGTGGTAGCTGGTTTTATCCTTATATGTTTTTGAGTCGAAAAGATCATAAAACTATCGATTGGAAAGTAACGTTGAACAAAATAGGTTTTTTATGATCGCAGTACGTAATGCTCAGAGCTATGAAACCACTGAGGGTGTACTGTTTCAGTTTATAAATCTCAAGCTGTTTCCAGATCATAAAATCCATTCAGGTTATTAAAATAAAGTGGCTGAACGCTTCGTGAAATTTCGTAGCTCTGTGTGTTATTTTTTTATACCGTTGAAGTAAACGAGCGTGTTATCCTGATGGTTAGTCACTGCCGCCCATGGACATCTATAATTAACTTAATCTAAAGCGATTTTTTATAATAAAAAAACATAAAATTTTTTTTGGACTATCTTTCTGATAAAATCTTAGAAAGTATTAGACCGATACCTACCTATCAAAATTTTGTTACATGAATTATTGTTTACACTTTAGCGCATATCATATAGTTTTAGATATTATGAGTTGAACGATTTTTTTTGCAAAAACCGGAAGAAATAACGTGATTTAAAAAAAACACTATTTTTTAAAAAGTCCAGTAAGATGCAACATTAACTTACTAAATCAAATCATATATTTCAGAGATTTCAACGACAAGGAGCACTCATCGTTGGGTTTTCCGAAAAGGTTCAACCTTTCCCAAACACCCATAAAACCCCATAAAAAGGGAAAATAACCTTTTATGCGCGGCTAATTATCGTAGACCCGTTAAAAGTAAAAAATGGTGGCTATTATACTCAATATGCGTTGAAATATATTGTTTTATTTATTCTAATACATTTTTAAACACTTATGAACGTGAAATAAATATAAATGAGAAAGTTTGTGTGGATTTATGTGAGTTTGTTAGGCTTTTTGAAAATACCAGTATTTCGCTAAAATTCGGCATACACATAGTTTATGACGTAAATTAACACATCTGTATTGTCAACCAATTATTGCCCCACTGTTGGGCACGGGTCTTCTCTCGGAACGAGAGAGTTTTTAGGCCATAGTCCACGGCGCTGGCCAAGCACGAATTGGTGGACTTCACACACCTCCGAGAACTTTTTTTAAAGAATTCTCGGATTTGTAGGTTTCTTCACGATGTTTTCCTTCACCGAAAAGCAGTGATAATTAATTTAATTTCTAATACGCACATAAATAAGTGGTGCGTGCTTGGGTTTGAACCTCGGACCTCCTGATTGTTTCAACCATTAGGCTAGCACTGCTCAAATTAACACATAGAATACCCGTTACCTTGATAAACGTGACCGAAGCGGGAGAAGCCACGGCAATAACTTAGTGCAATAATGTTGGATAAGAGATAGCGTGCACTGGTGATTTTTGGTCACCGTTACTGGTGCGTCACTGTCACTATGTGCGTTAGGATGCCGTCCTCCGCGGACAAAAGTCACCTAATTGTCACGCATCCAAATGACTACCGCACCTTCATTAAGGATGTACATGAAAAAAAGAAAGAAAGAAAGAAAGATCTTTATTTAGTCAATTTTTGGGTTACAATTATATTGATTACATGAGATGTTTAAAAAAAGAAAAAAATGGCGCCAAAAATTGAATATGCCGGTTAAGGCGTTCTAAATGTATGGCACTCACATACTGGTATTTATCATTAAAAGACTTACAATTAGACACTATATACAATGCTGATAACTTTAGAAGATTAAATATTTTTTGTATTTTATATTTTTAAATCATCGTTTAAGAATTCGTCATACGAGTAATAGCATTTTTCTATTAATATATTTTTTAATTTTCTGGCACATATGTGGTCTTTCTTTATTTGTTTTAATTGGTAAGGTAGTTTATTATATAACTTTATGGCCATACAGAGTGTGGCTTTTGTCACTACTGCTAGCTTTTTTTTTGGAGGGTATATTAATTTTTGTTCGCGCGTATTGTCCCTATAATTACTTAATGCAAACAAATGGCGTTGTTTACGCACAAACATCACCATTTCTAATATGTATATGCATGGAAACGTTAGCACTTTTAGTTTTCTAAACCATGGTCGGCAACTAGTACGCAAATTAATGTTTGCTATCGCACGAATACATTTTTTTTGACAAATCAATAAGTCATTTACATTTGTGGCATTTCCCCAAATAATAATTCCATACTTTAGCCACGCGAAGACATACGCATTGTACGCTGATAGCGCAACATCTATGTTTGTGCATTTTTAATTTCTCATAGCCCGTATACAAATTTATTCAATTTAGTTTTAATAATGTCAATGTGTGCATTCCATGTCATATGTGAGTCTAAATTTATACCTAATAAATTAAATTTATCAACTATTTCAATATCATTATTTTTATAACAGAAATTGAAATTCATAGCTCGTTTTTGAATTGGATAGAATTGCATTAATTGAATTGCATGGTGACCGTGACGCAACAGTCACGGTGACAAAATTCACCAGTGCGCGCTATCTCTAAGATTCACGTAATAATATTTGGCGCGACTTTCACTTGGCAGCTTTCAATACTGTTGGTGACATTTCAATAGATTTATTTTGAATTTTGTTCATGCCAAAGACAGCTTGTAAATTAGTTATTCCGAACCTTAAGGTCAGGCTCAATATTTAATTCAAAATATTGCTACGAATTATAATCAGAATGCCATAATGTAATTTCAAGATAAATGCTATTTTTAATATTATGTAACTTCGTACGGTTGTAGAACGTATATGGTTCGACTAAGGACCTACCACCGCTATTCTATTTCTAGTGTGAAGTAATTGTTACGTTTTAGTAGAAGGTGTGATTGCAGTCTGAACTCTTTATGAGGCGATCATCTTAGTTCGTAAGAATAGCGACGCAAATGTGATTAACGTTAGATATAATCTTTGTTCCGTATTAAGTTGCTTGCTGATGTCCATGGGCGGGATTTGCCTATTACATTTAGGAGGACTGTATGCTCGCTAACTGCTGTTAAAAAGTATCAATGGAGAGTTACTATACCTGCAAGTATATAAAGGTAAAACATAGCGATAATTAATAAAGTACAGCAACATGTGATATATAATCTGCTTTCTATATATACATGAGATTACCTAAAAGTTTGTAACACCCGAGTCCAAAAAGTGGTGCTTAAAAAGCGAATCGGTTACGTAATATTTTTCATTTAAACATTGTCCAGGAATCAGTGTCAATCTTGTGGTTCAATGAACTGTCGTGGACAGAAAGTTTCGAGAGGAGACAACATTTTAGGGGGCTAATACACGACCCATAGACAGTTGCCGATCGATATCTGTTAATAGCAAACGCTACCGACTGTTATCAATTGTCATCTGCAAACATCGTTGAACGTCTACTACAAATGACCGACTACAGTGCAGCGACTGTCGGTATTGTTCATCGACATGAGCTGTCGCTCGTGTATTAGGCCAAAGTCGCGGGTGTGTTGCATTAAGATTTGTGTTTATAAATAACATAATTCTTCGCTAAGCCGGAGGTATTTTTAAAAAGGTACTTTCCAGATGTATTGATCTAATATCCCTTAACATAGAAGAATCGTCAATTATCGCTTTAAAACAATTTTTGACGATAAAACAAGCGCTCTAATTTAGCAGGATAAAGTTTTAATGAAAAAATTTAGCTTAATCGCTAATCCCAGCATCTGTTTCGTACACTTATAAAACAAAAAATCCCTCAAGTGCAAAGACAATCGCCGACTTCATTATAACATTGCTTAACAAACTTTTAAAGATACGATAAAGTTGGTGAACTTTAAATAATTCATTTAACGTAGTTTTTTTAACGTTAACGTGCTTATTGATAGATAAATTGGATGAAATAAAGGTGTATGCTGTTGTGGGAAAATATATGCCTATGCATCGATCTATGAGGCTCTTCCGACCCACTGATGGCCATAGGTCTGTCCTAATTGGCGCTTCTTCTGCTGGTTCTGTGTCATAACAGCCGTTTTCCGCTGTTTTATTTTGGTCATCGGCCTACCTAGTCCAGGGAGACATGTGCCTTGCCTAAACGTGATCGCCTCTTAAGACTCTTTTCCCCACCGGTTATCGGTTCTTCGAGTTATGCTACGTATATGTATAATCCTGCGTTGTAACGGTAGTTTTACACGATGATCTCTTTTAGTTTGAAGGATGTGGAAACATAATTATTTTTACTTATTTTTTTTTATCTGACTGAAGTAGCAAACGAGCAAGCAGTCCACCTGATGATAAGTGGTCACTGCCGCCCATGGACATCTGTAATCAACTACATACAGAACATGGGTTTCATCACCTCATCTGTGTGTTTTAGTTCTTGGGGTAGCAACGTATTTAAGGCCGGCATGGGGCATACCAGCAATTATATCCAAAATTGATTACAGATGTCTATCTATGGCAATGATCATTTACCACTATTTAGACCACGTGCTCGCTTACAACGTCTATGTTATATTTAAGCGTTTGACCCATTTTTCGCGACCGTTAGCTCTCAACTCTCTGTATCAGAGTGGATTAAAAACTCTTAAAGGATTAATGGGGGTCCGCCTAACCATTTCGTTTAAGCTGGACACCGGTTTAATTACAAGTAAATAAAAATCTTTACGCGGATAAACAATACGTATGTACACTTCGGAAAGAGAAAGCAACTTAATACAAAGAGTATATTTTTCAACGTAGGTGGGTAAAGTGGAAGAGAAGATTGAGTAAAGGAAATTTCTAAGAACTACGAAATATGTGTAAATAACTAGAATATATGTATATTTACCAAAAATATCAAAATAGCTAAAGATAACAGTTTTTAATGACAATTAAAATAAAAATGTTTTGAGGTATATACTTAAATCACTTTTGGACTCATTGGACTATGTAACACAATATATGGATTTTCAAACGAAATTTTCATTATTCTATAGCGTTAAAGTTATATGAAAGCTTAATTCCTCTAGCAGCTTTTCTCATATCCCTAAAATCTTGCTTGTAGCAAGCACGGCTTTAAACTCGGATATTGAAATCGGATAGCGCTCCGCTGGCGAACAGTTTTCGAAGCTGTTGCCTGTTACATAAAGCATTCTAGATACTAACATGAACCACATGCACGAAATGACGATGAAGCTTGGAGAATTTAGTTGCTCTTTCTTCTTTACAGATTCCGGGATCCGGGGTTCGAGGAATTTATAGAAAATATATTTACCTAATTAACGAAGCGCCTTCAATCAACACTCAATTACGCGTAGATAGAATTTATAATTATATATTAGTGCCAAGTGCCAAGCCTAAAGCGATTAAGCGAAACGGTCATATCAGTAAGTGCAGTGACGTTTACATGGGAACAAATGTCAGTGTGAAAGCGCGCGTGTGAAGACAGCAATAGGTCTGGAGAGCCTGCGCGTGGGCAAGATTGAGGTGGTGGCCGGGTGCGGGTGGGGCAGGCGCGCGCGCGTGCGACCATTGCACGCGCTGGGCCGCGCGGCCGGCATGTTGGCGTCCCAGCGTTCGCAGTCGTGCAACGAGGAAGGCGCGTTCTTCGGCGCGCGCGCGCTGCGCCGGCCGCGCGGCAAGGGCAGCGGCAGCCCGCCTTGCTAGGGGTACGCCATGTCGCTGCGCAGCCTGCACAGGAGGCTCTCCTCCGCCAACCATACGTGAGTACTTTATATCTTTCTCTCTAGAACTACACAGTGTATCATAAACACGACTGTTTGCGACATGTACCTACTCTTCCTACTTGTCACATTTGGACGATCTATCTGTGCTATAAACACAATGGTACGTCCTACCTACGTTTTGTATCTTTTACGATTTGAACCATAAACACTTTTCTGTAATACGCCTCTTTATAAATAAAGTTAAATACTTTCATTATATACAGAGTCCTTCTTTGTTTAACATACTTCTAGTATAAGTTCATATAAAACGTACTAAAGTTAAAATCACAATGTTTCTATGGTTCCTAATATTCGTTGCAACATGGATTATGGTAGATTTACTATAGGAATACCTTTTATATTTTTAAGCATTTTATGTTATGCAAACTTTTACAATCTATCATTAATTAAGCTTAGAACATTCGTCGCTGTAACGATGATAAATTGTGATTATTTTTATCCCGTATTTTTGTATTACCTACGACATAGCGTTACGACATTCATATTAGATTCGGACTTTCGAAGATCAAATTTGAAGTACAAACATGGTACTTCAAAATTAATCTGTGATATAGTATTTAGATAATTTAACAGTTATCTATTCATGGTAATGGGTTATGCTTGGCCATTAACTCATGTAACCCAATAAGAAACTCGGTTCGAAACACTTTGAATATTTTGAATGAATGTTCAAGTTACCTCAAACAAAATTAAACACAATCTCCAACATGATTTTCTTGTAAATAAACAATGGACAAGTAAAAACAGATTCTGAATTTGCTTGTTGTATATTAAAACAACGAAAACTGAAGAAATGAAGAAACAAAGTATTTATTGTTGACTTTTTGATGTATATAGTGAATTAATTATTCGCGAAGAGTTTTAGAGTACATTATAATACTTATAGGGTACTAATGATATGCGGTTTATGAATTCCTAAAAAAATCTTTTTGCCGATATTTCGACCCAGTTGCATGGATCGTGGTCACGGCCAAACGCATATCGTGAGTACCCTATATGTATTATAATGTAACAATTCCGCGATAATACTAGTCTAAAATCATATAGTTTTATAGTACTTCATATTTTTAGAATTGAAATGCGCTTCGAAACAGTGTTTCAAATTAAAACGAAATTGCAGTAAAATGAAGCAAATTGCAATTAAACGTTAGCAAAGGCTGAAATGTTGTGTACAATTCGGTTCGCTTGAGTCGAGTGTTCGTTGTCCATTTCAATTTGTATTTTTATCCATAAAACCTTCAATTTTTATTTATTAAAACGATGGTTTAAAGGATCGGTGATCTTTGTTAAAATAGTATTTTGTAGTCATATTGTATGTCGTGTCTTGGTTTAAGCTTGATTTGCCTGTAGTTAGAATTTTGTGTATCAAAATACTAAAATTATTTTGTTTCTTTATTTGAATTGCAATTTCCAAGGTACCTATAATACGAGTTAATGTATACTTGTACGTTCTGGGTATGCTAAGCAATGTTTAAAAAAATATTGATATGATAATTTTTTATCAGTTTGATAGACCCAACATAAGCTAGCTGCTTATTTTTGCTCTATGCTATGGTTTTAATATTTAAATCGTATATCTTTACTAGATAATTCATATTAGAAAAAGTATATCGGGAGGTCATTAAAAGATAATTTAAGTTTTTTACAAATCTGTGATTTGATGCACTAAAATTTCGTAAATCGTATTCTGCAGTCGGTTTTACTTACCATACCTATTAAATGGACGAAACTGCGGTCACCTAAGTCCGCAATATCGTTATTTCCATAAGCAAATTGGGCCAACCTTTGGAGATTTATTCAGAGCGCGAAAGACGAACTAAATCCAGTCAGAGAGTACCTACATACAAGTGGAAAGTAAGGCTGCTTATTTACTTTATTCGTTAAGTCTCTAAAAGTATCTAGGAAGCTTTTCCCTATATATGGTGGAAATATTTAATATTGTATTCGTAAATATCTGCAATAGTTAAATACTATTCACGCCCATTCACCCAAACACAGTGCGGGTATGTTCAATTAAAATTATTTAAATGATGGTTCTTGTTAGGTATATTATACATATCTACTACTTCAGTCAGATAAAAAAACATAACATGTAACGACTACATTTCATTAAAATCCATCTACTCTATCAAAAGTTACAACAGTTTAGAAATATGTTACATTTTCAAAAGTGGTTGAAACAGTAAGTGTAGAATAAATAATTAGTTTCCTCAATTCCGTTCTTTGTTTAATCTCACCTTCACGTGTATTTAATAAACAAGATTGTAAATAAGTCTACGGCGTCGATCTTAACTTACTCTAATTGTCTTATCCACGTGAAACTTTGCAAATATGTGCACAAGTAGTTCGTTCGACAATAAACATAAACTATTTAACTCTAAAGTGATTTATAGCATATTCGAATTGGAATTTTCGCTTTAATATTATGAGACTATACGTAACTATTAATTAGGTGTAGTTTATTATGTTATGGGAAGAAGATTAGTCGCAAAGATTGGATGAAATCGAACATATTATTGCACGTTTCTAACGCGAAGTATTTTCGTTAGTGCTCTACTTTTGGGGTATCAAGTTGCAGCAGTTTTATCGATTTAAATTATCACACATTTTTTTCAAAATCTTTCTTTTTATTAGTCACAATCATAGACTGATATACTTTCGCTTTGCAATATCTGTTCGTACGACAACGTTTTATTATACCTTTTTATATATTTGATGCATGTATTTAGTTGGATAGCAAAAACTCGTATATAATAGTGTCGTCGGCCGTACTACGAATTACGATACGTACTGAATAAAACTGTATAGGAAATATCTATATGATAGGAATTGAATCCAGGACACATATAACCAAATTCTGTGCAAGAACTATAGGCAATTTATTTATCATTACCAACCTAAATCTGGGTTCCCGAAATGGGTATATCTACTGACCCTAATGGACTTAGTAGAAACGTTAAACAAAAGAGCTGATACGAAAGGGTTGTAAATATTAACCCTAATTCATTTATAAAAGTATTCTATTAGAGATTTCGCCCCTATTTCAGGGAATCATACCTCAATTTGCCATAGAGGAATAAACTCTGATATATTTGTGGACACCACACGAAATGATCTCATCACTACATTGTATAAATCAAAGTGGCTTCCCGCTGTCTGTCCCTATGTATGCTTAGATCTTTAAAACTACGTTACGGATTTTAATGTAGTTTTTGTAATAGATAGAGTGACTCACGAGGAAGGTTTTTATGTATAATACATGCATAATGTAGTGAAGGGATACAGATAATATTAGATTTTTTACTTTTAAGCGTAACGAAGTTCGCCGGGTCAACTAGTTCTTTATAAACCAACCTTAAAATGTTCTTATAACAAAACTTATATAAGAGGATGTAATAACACTAGCTTATTCGTTAGTTTGTGATAATCTATGTGAGTTTGTTACTATTTCACGCAAAAACCAGTAGTCGAATTTTATTGAAATTTGACACAAATAGTTTAAGACCTTTTTTTTTGATCTCGAGGGGGAAACCTTCAAAAGGTACCCGACGGTGGGATTTTTACCGCACTAAAACCCCCCCAGTAGCCGTCCTCGGCGCTATAAAGAGGACTCCGGGAACTCGGAACGACCGCAACCGGAATCCTTTGAGCGCGTTGCCCCATCGGGCTTCTCCCAGATAGGTGGCTAGGCCCACCGCTCTGTCTCTGTTATCATTTATGACCTAGATTTACACATAAGATTTTTTAAAACGCTTTCTACACTTATAGCCCCACACTAGGATTTTCTCTTGTATCGTGGGTACCATGGACATACACAAAATGAATACACAAACATCCAGACCCAGAACATGAATCTAAACTCATCATTCAGATACCTGTCTGGCCGGGAATCGAACCCGGGACCCATTGCGCGTCATACCGGTATGGTAACCGCTCTGCCACGCGGGTTGTCAAATACGTTACACATTACTATTTTAAACACGACCAAAGCGAGCAAATCCGCGGGAATAGGCTAGTTTATAATATTAATAAGGCATTTTATGAATAACTCCCGGTGACCTTGCGTACAAGTGATCAAAACGACGTCCGGGCATTGGGATGTGAATATTCAATTACCGTCTAAATCCGGAGCACATTGGGGCAAAAATCTATTGAAATTCTTTGCAATAATGCACTTTGTTCCCTCACCTTACGATTGCTTTTTGGAGGGAAATACTAACAAGGTGGTTTTGAACGTCGATCGAGATTTAATTTATGTAAATTGATATCGTCATAAAATGAATAATGGAGAAGTGGACCTCAGGACAATATTGGGCCATATAAGCATAACTTTATAACATTATAATTGACCAAAATTGGGTATCTTAGAACCTCGGTAAAATTAATCGCTCTATAAAGACAAGACTAGTTGTACCGGCGAACTTCGTTTCGCCTAAATGTCAAAAATTTAAAATTATCTGTGTTCTTTCACTATATTATGTTTTATACCTTCTTAAATCACTCTATCTATTAAAAAACTGCATTAAAATCCGTGGCGTAGTTTTAAAGATCTACGCATACATAGGAACAGACAGCGGGAAGCGACTTTGTTTTTTTTACTACGTAGTGATAAGGAAATATTTTTTGCACTTATTTATCGTAAAGCAAATAATAATCTGTAATCAATCCTAGAAAAAATTAGAGTCTTACCTAAAGCCGACAATAGATACATTGCTATCCTTAATGACATATGTTATTTAGCGTCTCATAATAAAGAATATCACTGTTACATCGGCTTTTAGATCAGAACACAGCAGTACTTTATTAGGCAGAAATAAGAGTGACGGTGGTGCTTTCGGAATCAATCCATGAGAAAAACTTTAAATCACGTATGTATTTGCAAAAGCTAGCATTAAAGACAAATCCGTATATTTTTTAGTTATTTTACGTAAAGGTGAGAATTACATTATATGTATATGTTGTTAATATTATTTACCGATTTAGTAAGACTCAGTTATAAAAGTTAACGTAAAGGAGGAAGTCATATGTATAAACGCCTCCTTATTTATAGTATTTAATAGGAGGTACTTAGGGTATTTTTAGCGTAGGAAAATTCATTTACAACAGAAACATAAAATAATATAGCGTACATTGAACAAAATGGTACACAATAGAATATTAATTATATCCTGTATCTTCTATTTACGAGTAATAGTACTGTGTGCCTGGCTACGTTTGGAAAATTCGTTCGCAACTAAAACATAAAATAAAACAGCTTATAAGTTTCAAAGTGGTACACAATAGAATATTAGTTATGGTACAAGTTCACGATGTACCTTGGGTCAAAGCATCAAATTGAATTTCATATGCAAATCTTACTACGCCGGCTACGAGCTACAAGTGCTACGATCTGAGCAAACTTGCTCATATGTTAATGAATACAAGGTTTATATGATGGCTTTACTGCGCCAAATGTGTTACTTCTCTTTTTTTAACTAGCACATTGGACGTATTTCACAGAGTTAAATATTTCAGTATTTTTCTTTCAGATTATATTATACAGTATTTACTGAAAGTAATAAACATTTTTGTTATTTTACGTAAAGGAGAGAATTATATTATATATATATATATTGTGGTAATTAATTGCCAAAACAGATTTAGTAGCATGAATTTATAAAAGTTAACATAGAGGATAAACTCACAGGTGAAAACGGCTGCCTGTATCTTCTATTTACGAATATAGTACTGTGTGCCTGGTTACATTTGGAAAATTCGTTTGCAACTGAAACACAAAATAATATAGCTTATAACTTACAAAATTGTACACAATAGAATATTAGTTATGGTACAAGTTCACGATGTACCTTGGGTCAAAGCATCAAATTGAATTTCATATGCAAATCTTACTACGCCGGCTACGAGCTACAAGTGCTACGATCAGAGGAAACTTTATTGTGCCAAATGTGTTACTTCTCTTTTTCATTAGAACACCAGATCATTATTTTCATTCGTTTAATTATTTCAATTCATTTAATTCGTTCGATTATTTCAAGGCGTTCAATCTTTAAGTGTTAATCTTTCAAAATTGTATTAAACAGTATTTATTGTAAGTACTAATATGAAAATTTAAAGTAGTACGCGAAATACAAACACACCATTTTTTTAAATGCGAAAGTTTGGGGACGATGTATGTGTGTTGTTACTTTTTCACCCAAAAACTGCCAGTCAGATTTCGTTGAAATTTAGCACGTACATATTTCATGATCTATACTAAAACATAGGATATTCCTTAGCCTGGTATAAGTGAACGAAGTGAGCGACGCCTTCGGAATAGGCTGGTACAATATAAAATACTTTACATTTTCTTACTGATCAAGCGAAAAATATCCCACAAAAATAAAAATATATAAAATATGAAATAAAATACTAATTAAAACGAATGAATGAAACGAACGAATGAAAAATGAATGAACTCACCTGCTTTGGAACGCTTCAACTTCGCTGTTAATACAATAAACTAGAGAAAATATGAAAACGGAGACTGAAAACGGCGAGAATAATTTATGAGGAGTATAAATAACAGAAACTTAATTTCCAGAAACTGTAAGGCGTTTCAATATAATGAAGCGTCACGCTAAATGTGTGACGTAAGCAATGAGTCAGTTGGATTTTCCCCGGAGATATAAATCATTTTGATTGATGCATCAAAGACCCGGTTGGCAAGGTCACGATTGTGATTGTTGGCGGAACCCGAGCGTCTGTCACATGGCGATACCCGTCTAACACCTACGCAGGGTTGGCGGGCACTAATTATTAGGAAATTAGTGGAATGGAATAATTTTTGTGAAATATATTTCGGACAAATATATCGAATAAAAAATATCGAATTGTATAAAAAGACAATTCGATATTTTTTATTCGATAGGTCTACGGAAACTTCAACGGCATGCCACCGAAGTTCTTTCTACGTGGACTTTCTCGCAAAATCTTCTTTGGGTGATGGTTGTCCTACTTCTAGTGTTTACGACATATATTTTCATTCTTCTTGCGGTCGCTTTCGGGAAGGTTCGGAGAACTTTCAATCTTCTAGCTCAAAATTCTGGAAGATCGCTTTTATGAGTCTTTTATGATAGGCAGAATATACGGCTACGGCGTCTGTTGTAACTAAACAAAACGCTGAAGCAGATTATCTGATTTAAAGTAGTCACCGTCGTCTGTAGACATTTGCAACATTAGAATAGTCGTCAATGGGTCGCCGGCTTGGCAATTCCATTTTATTATACAACGGATTTGCCTGCGGTAGACTTTTAGCACGGATTTCATTATTTGCGGAGAAAGATATTATTTTAAATTTTCTAATGTTGTTTTCTCTAGATAGAGTAGATAGTGTTCAAATTTACATCTGAGAGGTAATAACGAATGTATAGTAAATTCAAGTGGGACTATAATTGTATGTGGGTGATTACATATGTCTAGGGGAGGTAGAGGGCGCTTGTTGTCAAAGAATGGGGGTCTGAAGTCAAATATAGATGCGTCGCTGCTCCCGAAGACCAAGATAGATGTTACATATACGTAAGTAACCACACCTTTCTATCGCAACGAAAGATCTGCTTCACACTACAACAGATGTGGTGGTGGTTCCTCCCCGGTCGTACTGCACTGGTTCTACCACCTGCCATTGATTTATTGGTGTATGATTTTTTTTTTATTTTCGAGGGGGAAACCTTCAAAAGGTACCTCACACCGTGGGAGCGACGCCGGTTTATGTGAGATTTTATCGCTCTAAAACCTACCCGGTGGCCGTACTTAGCGCTACAAAGAGGATTCCGGGATCTCCAAAGGAACGCCACCGGAATCATCGGTGTATGAATAGTAAAACAATATCACGTTGAACCGTTTAGCATCGTTTGCGCCGCAATCAGGTATTCCGTTACAGTGCCTCGATATTTCGCCAGTAGCAATTTGATGTTTAGCAGCCCTGGCAGCTAATAACATTTCGCGTGGCTTTGAAATGCCCTATTCATCACGGAATTGGTTCGCCGCAGGTTATTGGATTATGATTTGCAAGGTTCAATACTAAGGAAACTATTATTGATAGCCGCAGCGAATAATATACTTAGTTGGCATCGAGTGACGGCAGAGTACCTATTGTGCGTGAGTGAGATGAATGAAAATTTGAAATGAAGTTATTCCCTATGTACAGTGTATTTCACAATTTAATGAAGGAAATAAGTGAATGATTTTATAAAAACGAAATAAATGCAAACATTGAGTAAATAATGCTACAAATAAAATAAATTAATTTCAGTTATTTCATTTCATTCTGAGATTGAGATATTAAGTGAAAATCTTTAAAATAAAATTTGCAACACATTCCTTATGCCAGCGATACACATTTTTACGGTGTCCTGTTAATAAATGACTTATTTTGACCCTTAAAGCTCACCGCTGCCTGTCTGTAATAAATCTAAAATACAAAGGATTCCTAAATTAAGTCGATCGCCAACAGAAATGTTAGAGACTCAGTCTATAAAGTTCAATAAAAAAGACAACTCATTTTAACCGGCTTATGGTTTTACTAATGTCTCAAATTTTAAGCCAAAGCCAAATTTAAGTAAGGTAAGGCAAAAAAACATCGCTTTACATAAATTGTTGTATCGTGGCGTTATATTACAAGGGCCGTCAACGTAACAGACATTTTCATATATTTATTTTTAATATTTTTGTAATAGATTTTACATAAATGTTGGCAATTGTTTTACTAAAACCCGGTATATGTTGCATGAAAAAGTGCCAAACGCAAATACATTCACACCAATTTTCGAATTTACAACATTAGCAAGATTGTTCAATGAATAAATAGTAAGCAACAGCAACGTATAAGTGGAAAATAAAAGGTAAATATCGCTTTACATAAATGGTTGTATCGTGGCGTGATATTACACGGGCCGTTAACGCAACAGACGCATCGCACGCCTAAATCATTAGTTAAGTGAGTAACTAATGCATTCCCGCGACTTTACTCGCATCGGTCACGTCTACAAGAGTAAAGAGTATTATATGTATGTGTTAAACTGGATCATTAGCTTAGCGTGTGACAATTTTTTGTAAAATTTAACCGACAGATGTTGCGTGAAAAAGTGACAAACGCACATACAATTACACAAATTTTCGACTTTATAACATTAGCAAGATTGTTCAACTAAAAAACAATAAGCAACAGCAACGCATTAATGTAAAATAAAAGATAAATATCGCTTTACATAAAGTATTGTATCGTGGCGTGATATTACAAGGGTCGTTAACGCAACAGACATGCCGGTCGGCGCGACAATGTGACGCGGATGAACAACGCACGATTAGATTATTTGTTAAGTTAGTAACTAAAGTATTCCTGCGGCTTCACTCGCTACAAGAGTAAAGAGTAGTTCTATGTGTTAAACTGGATCATTAGCTAAGCGTGTGCCAATTTTTTCTATAATCTTACCAGTAGATTTTGCGTGAAAGAATGACAAAAACAAATACGTTCACACCAATTTTCGTATTTATAACATTAGCAAGAGTGTTCAAAGAGTTAACAATAAGTAACAGCAACGTATAAATGTAAAATAAAAGATAAATATCGCTTTACATAAATGATTGTATCGTGGCTTGATATTGCAAGGGTTGTCAACGCAAGACATGGCGGACGGCGCGACATGTGACATGCGGATGAACATCACCGAGACGCCTAAATCATTTGTTAAATTAGTAACTAATGTATTTTCCGCGGCTTCACTCGCTTCGGTCACGTCTACCAGAGTAATGAGTCTGTTACTTGGTAATTTTGATTATTAATTAAATGTGTTCTAATTTTCTGTAAAAGCGGAACAGCAGTTTTTGCGTAAAAGAGTAACATACACACATACTTTCACACATTATTTTGTATTTCTAATATAAAAGTAAAATTATTCAACGAGTAAAAACTAAACAACGTATCAACGAAAAGAAAAACATCGTTTTAAATGAATTATTGTATCGTGGCGTGATATTGCAAGGACTGTCAACAACAGACATGGCGGACGGCGCGTAATCTGACATGCGGATGAACACCGCACGACTAAATCATTTGTTAAGTTAGTAAACGCTAGTGCAAGCGTGGCTTAATCTTTGTGACAGGTGTGGGACGTGTGACAATGATGGAGTGTTTGATTATAGTTGTTAGTTTTTTTGTGAGTTTTGACAGTTGAACTGTTGAGTGCATTTGCAGTTCTTACTCGAAAAGACCGCGGAGTAACCTTCACACCTATTGAGTGGAAGTGTGTTGATGCTCGCTGGTTTTCGTATAAGTTCAACCATGGTTCCCAAGAGAAGCTACGCGTTTATAATTAAATTAAAATAAAGTACTTTTTCTATTTGGGGTAAGTTACAGATGTTCATGGGCGACAGTGAATTAACCAGTTGGATTTCATGTTGTTAGCTATCCCGTAGAAGTAGCTAGTATGGGTGTAGTGTACGTGATGGCAAGTTTCCACTACAACAGCCATTTCTAACCAAACCTGAGTAAAATTAGCACCCTACCTTAGGTATGTTGTAGATGATGCTACCTCCTTTGAGAGCAAAGGTAGAACGCTTCGGATAAGTATACGTATATTTTACAACACCCTTAAAAACAAAACAGCGGTAGTGTTGCTTATAGGTTATGCTCAAACCACATAACGTTCTAGCATCTTGAGATTGTTTTACGATTTACACCTTACAAAAAAAAAACTCGCATCGCTCCATATTACGTTCTTAGAGCATTTCGTTCTGAAGAAATAGTTCACTGAGATCTGTGCAGAACAATTTTCTCTGCAGAAATAATGAGGTGGGCTTGTCTTGCTATATTGTTATGTTATACCAAGATGTCATTTATACGCTTTCATTTTTCTGTCATGATATTGTCTAAGGAACTAAGCTGAGTTACGGTTACATGAAAAATAAATCCCGCGTACATTTTTATTTCTCTTACAACGGTTGAATTTATGATCCCTTATATGCGCGTGGTGAACATGTATCGTTCAAACGGGGAGGTGTATATCTGCCACACCTATTCCTTGCACGTCTTTCTTGAAGCGGTTCTTGTGTTTCGAAAATGTTGTAGGAGGCAATTTAGGAAAAAAACCAGTCAGCAATATCGTCTTCTTGCTTAATGTCAACACCTATAGCTATCAGAAACATGTAGGTATGCCTTTTTTTCTGTGTACGACGGGGAAACCTTCTTAAGGAACCCGATGCCGTGGGAGCGACACGGGTTATGTTGAATTCCGCTGCGTGGGGGACTCCGGGATCTCCAACGGAACACCAAGCGCGATGCCTATTTCAGGTTCGTCCCTGGTGAGCGATACGCTCCCCGCACCTTCTGTGATTTACGGTGGCATGAGACCACACATGCTTCCGTTCTTTCCGGAGTCGTTTGGCTGGACGGCTCGAGCTCGCACTCTAGCCGCCCGCAACCCCGAAAGCCCCTTTTAGTCGCCTCTTACGACAGGCAGGGGATACCGTAGCCTTATTCTGGTCCCGGGACTATAGGGACACAAAACATGTATGCCTAGCCCGGTTACTATTGTTAAAAACCCCCACCTGGGGAAGCCAGCAGCATGTCGTAAAGGGTAACTAGAGTGGTAAAAAAGCTTGCGGAACATATACAAAATATTTGTACTTATAAAGTAATAGGTTATCTAATATATACTCTTTTACCGGGGGCTAGAACGAGTAGATTCCAACCTAAGAAGTACCACCGCCACGAGCTTCTGGCGTGAATAAGTTGTTTCGTTTCGGTTAAAGGGTATGGTTGCCCATTCATTTTCATATGTGGCGACCAACTTAGTCACTGCAATAGAAACGCAGCTGTGATTGACTATAGATCGAACCTCTGTGCTATATGAAGGTACCTATCCTTAAAATCGTTCCTTTAAAAGATAACATTACTTATACTATATATAATATTCTTACCAAGAACTTCTTGCTATCACACAGGCATATGGTGCACAGAATAAAGCGTACGTTCTCATTTGCAGCTGAACCGTTATCTCTCGGTTACGTTGCCAAGCGTCCGTAACAAAAACAATAACAAGATAGCGAACAAAACTACGGGCGAAACACTTTCTGTGGCTATATGGGGAGTACGTAAGTGGTAAAAAGCTTGCGGAACAGATACAAAATATGTGTGTTTGTAAAGGAATAGATTACCTAATATAAATATTAGCGGGGCCTAGAACGAGTGGTAAAACAAGTAGAGCCCAACCTGAGAAGTACCACCACCATAAGTTTTGGCGTGAAGTAGTTGTTTCGTTTCGATTAAAGTTGTCGCCACATTTGAAAATGAAAGGTTGCCCATTCATGCACGCACTCACTCATGCACGTGGCGACCAACTTAGTCTCTGAAATAGAAACGCACCTGTGATCGAAACATTGTGCTATATTAAGGTACCTAACCTTAAAAACGTCACTGTAAAAGCGAAAATTACTTATAACATAATATTTGTTACCAAGAACTTCTTGCTATCACACCGCACACTGGAATATGATGCACCGAATAAAACATACGTTCTCATTTGCAGCTGAACCGTTATCTCTCGGTTACGTTGCCAAGCGTCCGTAACAAAAACAATAACAAGATAGCGAACAAAACTGCGGGCGAAACACCTTCTGTGGCTATATGTGAGGTAACTAAAATGGGAAAAAACGCTTTACAATGTGTGCTTATAAAGGTATAGGGTACCTAATATATACCCTTTTTCCAGAGGCCAGAACGTGGTAAAATGAGTAGAGTCCAACCTGAGCGTTCTAGCGTGTTCTAGCGTTTATCAGTTGTTTCGTTTCGGTTAAAGGGTATGGTTGCCCATTCATATTCATATGTGGCGACCAACTTAATCTCTGGAATAGAAACGCACCTGTAATTGACTATAGATTGAACCTCTGTGTTATATGAAGGTACTTATCCTAAAAATCGTTCCTTTAAAAGAGACCGTTACTTGTATCATATATAATGTTCTTACCAAAAACTTCTTGCTATCACACAGGAATATGGTGCACAGAATAAAGCGTACATTCTCATTTGCAGCTGAACCGTTATCTCTCGGTTACGTTGCCAAGCGTCCGTAACAAAAACAATAACAAGATAGCGAACGAAACTGCGGGCGAATGGACACCTTCTGTGGCTATATGTAGCGTATCTAAACAAGTAAAAACATTTGTGAAACATGAACAAAATATATGCTTTAAAGGATAAGTTAGCTCAATATGTATTGTATGTTATATTTTATATATACTAGTATTTATTATGTCCACCAATTCGTACTTGGCCAACGCGGTGGACTATGGCCTAAAACTCTCTCATTCCGAGAGAAGACCCGTGCCCAGCAGTGGGACAATAATGGGTTGACGATGATAATTTATTAAATGATTTATCAGATTCACCAGTTCGTCGCGGTGGACTATGTCCTAAAACTCTCCAATTCCGAGAGAAGACCCGTGCCCAGCAATGGGAATAATAGGTTGACGATTATCTTATTCTAACATAAAAATCAAAATACGTTAAAAGAAAGGGACACGACTTTCAAATACGGAGCAGCTGCTAAAGAGTTTATAAATAGAGACAACAATATTCCTTGTAGGTTCAAAACTAAGGTATGACAAGGGATATACAATAGGTGTCTGCCACAAAAGGCTTACAATTAACTAAGCATAAAGGCTTGAGTGAGGGATACACGTTAACTTACTCTGTAGAACACAACATATACATTACATATGCTTCCTGTACAGCCAAATATAAGGCAAGATACTGGAACTAACTTTTATAACCAATGTAAAAACAATAGAAAAATAAATACAAAGAAAAAGGGAAACCCACTGAGTTTCTTGCCAGATCTTCTTAGTTGAGGTCGTGTTCCGATCGGGTGGTAGTGTAAAAAAATATACACGTAACTGACAATTTGTAAGTGCCTCCGTAGGCCTATACAAAATAAAGACATTTATTTCACAGTTTAATTATTTAGTGGAACCTGTTTGCCTTATCGTTCATAGTAATGGTCACAATTTTCAATACTTTCATTGCTAAGGTCTAAAAGAATATATCACCTACAACGTTTTGTCTCAATAATTTTCGGTTGTAATCACTTAAACCACAGTATATTGAACTACAAAACCAAATATTACGTGTCATTGAGCTTGCATCAAATTTGGCGGATTTTCGTAAACTTTCAACTGCTATTTTACCCTCTTATGGGTTCTTTTATTTAAAATGGCGATACCGATTTTAAATTATATCAAAACAGAATGCCAAATACATACAGTTTTGTTATGGTAGCATCAAAATTTCAAACAAATTTTGCTCCTATTTTAACCCCGTAAGGGGCGTATTTTTAAAAATCCTCTTTAGTGCTTACCTTTTCTATAAAAGAAAATACGGTGCAAACATTTTAAGTTTCTGATCACAGCAGTTTGGGCTGTGCGTTGATATGTCCCTAGTTAAGTAAGTTTTATTTTTTATACATATCGATTATTGATCTTCATTACTTACTCGCTGTACCACGATTTTTTCAAAATAAAGGTATTGAAAAAGTTAGCTCCCGTTTTTGCTTAACACAATTATATTAAGAGTTTTAAAGATTATTAATGATGAATACATATACAAGAGAAACCTTGGGAATACTAGAGTTGAATACTGCTGTATGTTCAATTTCTACATATTATTCATGGAAATATTACTTGCACTAATAATATCGCCTCATATATTCCTGGAGGGTTGCCAGGATAACTTCTTGCTGTAACCCAAAATACCTGAAATGAATAGTATTATTACAGATGTAAGAATTCTACTTGCCTATTCTATGCACTACTTCGAATGAGTAGATTAAGGTTTCATTGATTATGATTAAAATTTATCGTAATTCCTGGTAATGTATTTATGTATTCGATTACGTACCTATCTCCTTATCGATAGGTAGATTTCTTGAAGCTAAGTCAAGTGAGTACAGCAAATATCGGTCGCTGAATGTTGAAAGAAAGCATCTATGTTAGAGAAATTGTGTACTTGAGACGACACCAATTTATGTAAGTTTTGATAGAGTATAAATACCGGATAACTTAAATTCTTACTAGGTGGTAGAACCAGTGTAGTTCCGCCGGTAAAGTACCACCGCCATACCTATTCCCAGCGTGAAGCAGTTTTTGCGTTTTGATAGAAGGGTGTGGTTGCCGGCACACTTTTATATGAGGCGTCCATCTTAGTCGTCGGGAGTAGCGACTCATCTGTGATTGACTTTAGATAGAACCCCATGTTCTGTATGAAGTTGCTTACAGATGTCCATGAGCGTCAGTGACCACTTACAATCAGGTGAACTGCATGCACGTTTGCTACTTCATACTTATAAAAAGAATTCGAGGCAACCGACTCAGTATTTACGAGGGAAAATGCATTGAAAATTGACTTCGGAAATAACTGTTGTATGTGGGATTGCTTACATAGGTAATTCTAAGTTATGCCCCCGTCTTTGCACGCTTCCATCACGTCTACTAGGGTAATGAGTATCCCATACGTAAAAATAGTTCATAAACTATTAGTGCGCCCAATTTCATCGAAATTCTACCATTAGTTTTTGCATACACTTGTTATACACACATACATTCGCACAAAGTTTAATTTTAAAATATTCATAAGATAATGAGATTGGCGGCAAAGACCACTTAACATCAGATAGACTTTATGGTACTCTTACTTCAATTATATTTAACCAAAAACCTAGTATGGGAGCGACCTGTAATCCATTTGCCAACCCTCTTTGGCTTGACTCATCTAACTTAAACTAACCTCAACCTCCATCCTGTAAGAGAAAAGTAAAACTAATCCGATTCGAGAAATGTAACTGAAATATACTGATAATACGCTTGCCTGACTTAGCATTTCCTTTTTCTGAGAGAATACTACAAAGTTGTATTTGAATTGCAAATAAAACCCGGAAGTTGAAATTGTTTTACCGATTTTCAGCTTTGACGAAAGCCGTAGATGCCTTTATGTACTTATTTTTACTACGAGGCAGGAGGTATGTATTTTTCCTTTCGTTTGAAATTTACATATATATGTCAAAAGTGTATCCTTTGTTCAAGTGTGAAATATTACTCGTCAAATTTTAATTACATACAAAAGTGTTAAACATAACAGAATCATACTAGTCATACTAATATTATAAAGGCGAAAGTTTGTGAGTGTGTATGTTTGTTGCTTGCTTGTATGTTTGCTTCTTCACGTCTAAAGGGCTGGAACGATTTTTATAAAATTTGATAGGGAGTTAACCGACACTCTGGATTAACATATAGGCTAATTTTTATTGTGGGAAAATATCTTGCTCCCACGGGAAAATCGATACATAGTTTTTATAAACGCGGGCAAAACTGCAGGGTACACCTAGCTATGATTCATTTTACATTACTTGAGTACCCGTTGTTTGCAATTACTACATATACATATTATAACCAAGAGAATTGGTATCCAATACTTTGTTTGCAATGACTAGTTCTCTGAATTCTTGAATAGAATCCATTTGGAAATTTCCAACTTAAACGCATTTTATATTAATCTAGTTAATTGTTGCCTTGTGTTAATATAGAAATTACTCACATTAAGTACCTAATAACAACAAAACCCCCGACTGCTTAAATTAATAAGGAACAAACTAGTAGAACAACGATGAAATACAAATAACGTAAAACAAACATTGCAGAAAAACTATCATACGTACATATAAATGCAGTAAATATTTCTTCTTTCACAATTTAAGCAGTTGGTTCTGGTAATATTCAATTAATTTAACGCTTAACGAGTTTATGTTAAAGTAGTAGTGGAAAAGTCTTACAATGTATTTATTTTTGTAATTTAGATCATTTAGTATGGTTCTCTTAATTTCTTTAATTATGTTATTCTATAATAATTATGTTATGATAAAAATATCTAGTCTCTAGCTAGCTAGCACTTTCTGACAATTGAGATAAATCTAAGTACATTTCACATGAGAAAAATTCACCAAGCCATTTAGGCTGCAGTCTGCTTATTAAATGGATATACCTACGCTCAAAAGACGTACGAAGAATTCGGTACCATTATCGGTAAAATACGGTATAAAATCACATATGTTTTATATGAGTCCTTTATTTTTTTTTTCTATTTATAGTATTTGTTGTTTTTGTTATTTGCAACAGAAATACATCATCTGTCAGCAAAACAAATCAACAGTCTAGCTATCATGTTTCATGAGATAGACAGTCGGATAGTAGTCTTAGCAGAACGGGACCCCGTTATTACCATTTATTTACGGAACCCTAACTTAATTATCATGGTACATTATTCATGAGATACAGCTTGGTGTCTATCAGACGGACATTGTAGTTTTACTAATAGAGTCCCGTTTTTAATCTTTTGTACGGAGCCCTAATAAAAAAAGGTATCAAAAAGTTATAAAAAGCAGCGTTCAACACCCCAGAGTATTGGTTACACATCACTGTTGATGCATGACCGCAAAATTCTTATATTATGGTTATGAAGTTTACGAGTATTAATCCTTCCATCGGCCAAGACGTATCGAGTTTCACACAAAGTTGGTGGTTTGTCAAAATGTTAAGGTCTTTAAATATCTTACAAAATGTGTTGGCAGTAACTGATATCCGTGAATAAACTCTGAAGAATGTTTTAATATTTTTTATTAATTTTGTTAATGATTTGTTGTGTTAAACACGTCTTATACGCTTTTCTTTTTATTGAAAAGTTTTATTAAAACTAATTGCTTACATTATTTTGTTATTATTATTATTGTTTATAGTATTATTATATTATTATTATATTGTTCATATTGTTTTTGTATATTAATAGGCGAAACAAAAGTATTCAGCGTTTTTTCTCTGTGGTTGCCAACTGCCTTTTACTTATTGTTTAGAAAAATGGAAACATACAAATATTTTTTTCTGATAATCGTATTCCGACCACATAAAAACGGTAGGTGAGGTAATTTTCGTTAAATGGATTTCGTTAAATTAACAAGTTTCGTTAAATGGATACGAACAAATACATAGGTGGATTAATAATCTTGTTTTTTGCATGAATAGATGAAAAAATTAGTTGTATTAAAGAAATGTCTTGCGCTATGGAGGTACTTTACATGTGAAGAAGGAGCTTAGTTATTCCGATTTATAAATTTAGTTATGGGACGGGTGAACTTAAGTACTTGCATTTATACTAAGTTTGAATTGGGAGAGAGGGCTGAGCTATCACCATGGGACAAGATTGTCATTATAATCCGAAAGCCTTAAGAGCAGCGCAATAGTTACACGATATTAACTTTTGATAATAACCTATGTTACAGATTAATTTATTAATTTGAATATGATAAAATATTGAATAATTAAAATTAAATTAATATAATATATAACGAAGTGAGAGTTGAAATGTGACGTCAGGGAGGCCAGGAGTGTCTTCGTTATTATTCATTCTTGAAGATTGGAAGTAAAACACAGGAGTAAACTTCTTCGATTTATTCACAATTGAGGAGGTCCGATCGCTTCGACGGTTAAACAAGAAATCTTTTTCTACCGGCGTTCGCTCGCTTTTTTATAACAATGTTTGGTCAGGTGACAATGACAAATTTATGGAGAGTAAACTAAATTACAATTCTAAAAATCACTAAATATTGCTAATTTAATAAACAAACAATTTTCGATCTTTAAACTAACTAAAATAATTATTTTCGGCGTCGTTTTTTTCATAAATACGCGGTGTCGAGCCGACATATAAATTAACATTTATTAATTATTAATATTAATTAGTTATTTATTAATTATAATCCGAACATGATGATCTATCAGGTCGACGAACGGTGAAAATTCACCTAATGTGAACGGGCCCTTATCTAACGTAACGTGGATAATCGAACGATCGCTTGAAGATTGCGTCAGTGGATTGAAAGTTTTGTGGCCAAATATTTGACATTACTCCAAATTTAGTGCTGACGCAAAAGCAAATTTACAAGGTATAGCTGAAATTCTTTTCAGCGTACCTTGTTTTCTTTGTACCAAGACATTATACTTTCTAAATCGACTGGATTATATTAACGAATGTTCCAGGTTGAAGTATGAAACTTTAGATACTCGAATATTAAAAGCAATTTTTTATAGTTAAGGTGAAATTTGAGGTTGCATTATATATCATACTAATATAATAAGGCGAAAGTTTGTGAGTGTGTATGTTCGTTACTTCTTCACGTGTAAGCGGCTGGAGCGATTTTCATAAAATTTGGTATGGAGTTAGCTGATAATGTGTATTAACATATAGGTTACTTTTTACCGTGGGAAAATATCTTATTCCCACGAGACAATCGATTTTAGTTAATCCGGGCGAAGCTGCAGGATTCAACTAGTATCTTATAAAATACAAATATCTGAGGATGCCTCAAGGGCAAGTCAGCTTGTGGTCAAAAGCCCTCACTTGGGAGCAGAGGCGTAGCGTGGGTTTATGCCGGGGCCGAGGTTTATTTTACCGCCCACCCATTTAGGATTTTTAGTTGGCGAATAAAAAAAGGTTGCTAAATTCCTTCTGTGACAAAACACTTTTGAAACGAAATCTTTGACACCTGTGCCTCTGAAATTTGACGACTAATAACAAGGACGTCTAGTTAAAATTTTCTGCACCTCCTCCACCTTCTAAATGCGGTGCCTGGTGCAAGTCGAATATCGAAGTGTTTCTTACAAAAAATACTTAAGTACATAGTATAAAACAAAGTCGCTTTCCGTTGTCTGTCCCTATGTATGCTTAGATCTTCATAACTGCGCTACGGATTTTAATGCAGTTTTCTTTAATAGATAGAGTGATTCAAGAGGAAGTTTTTTATGTATAATACATGCATAATATAGTAAAAGAACACTGATAATTTTAGGTTTTTGACTTTTAGGCGTAAAGAAGTTCGCCGGGTCACCTAGTGATACATGAAAAGGCTAAGTGGTCGAGCGACAGTAGTCAAGGAGTAGTGGTATCCACTCAAACTCACTCCATCGTTTTTACAGACAGTTTCTAATACTTGCGCCATCTGTTAAATTGTTAGATTTAATGTTATGTTTCGTAGTATTGGACGTTCTCGACATTATTTTTGGATATCATCTTTTGAATTATTTTTGGTTTTCTTAATGTGGGGTTAGGGTCCATACTTGGTCAGCTTGAAGGACTAAGACCTAAACCCATCTCAGTCTAAGAAATAAGTGTCTACGTTATAGCAATAATAATAACTTCAAACAGAACATCTCGTCGCCAGTAGCCATCTAAAGAACACTCGACATGATATTCGACGAATCTTATTTCACATCGGACAATGTCTACCTCAGAGAGTTCAATTCACAATTTTGCCAACAGTAGCTAAATTATGTGTCTAAAATATACGAGGCGAGCGTATGACGTGGGTAGATAGATCACTCCCGAGTTAGCCGTTATCAACAAAGGTTTAGCATTTCGCTGCACGCGGCCCGCCCTCCGTCACGACTGTCACTTTTGTTTTAGACAACAGATTATGATATTACGATATTTTGGTATTTGAGCTTTGACATCATTGTATACACGAATCTTTTAAGAATTCACGCAAAACGATAGAAACTAACTTTACACTTAGTGCAATCTTAGTGAAGCAATAATAATTACGTCAAACAGGACATGCATAACTTCTAGATATCAAAAGAAAACTTGACATGATATTGAACGAATCCAATTTCACATCGTACAGAGTCGACCTCAGAGAGTTCAATTCTCATTTTTGCCAACAGTAGCTAAATTATATGTCTAAAATATACGAGGCGAATGTATGACGTGGGTAGATAGATCACTCCCGAGTTAGCCGTTATCAACAAAGGTTTAGCATTTCGCTGCCAGCGGCCCGCCCTCCGTCACGACTGTCACTTTTGTTTTAGACAACAGATTATGATATTATATTTTGATATTTAAGCTTTTAAATCATTGTACTGACTCATGTGTCAGTAATTCGCGCAAAACGATAGATAATTCACACTAATCATAGTCTTAATTACTACAGGTGATAGATCCAGTGTATTTCTACAAGGGAAGTACCACGGCCACAACTAAAATGTTTCACGCTAGAACGTGATTTGCATTTCGATGTAAGGGTGCGGGTGCCGGGACACTTTTTTATGAGACAACCATCATAGTCCTCGGGAGTAGCAACGCATCTGTGATTGACTTCAGATAGAACCCATGTTCTATGTGAAGTTGTTATAGATGTCCATGGGCGGTAGTGTCCATTTACCATCAGATGGCCTGCATGCTCGTTTGTTTCTTCAATCAGATAAAAAAAAAATACTAAAGCTAGAATTATGCAATTTGGAAAATATCTTCATTCTGAAAAGTCGAAAAAAGGTGGTAGAACGTGTATGGTTCGACCGGAAAGGTATGAGCGCTACACCTACATATTTCTAGCGTGAAGCGGTTTTTGCGTTTCAGTGGAAGGGTGTAATTGCTGGCTCACTTCTTTTTACATCAGGCGATCATCTTAGTCCTCGAGAGTAGCAACGCAACTGCTTTAACGTGGAAGTGGGATGTATAAAAATCCGTGCTTAGTAGGTATGTGTCTTATAAGATTTGTTCTTTATAAGATTGAAGTAGCAATTGAGCATGCAAGTAGCCTTATTATTGGCCCACTGCTGGGCACGGGTCGTCTCTCAGAATGAGAGAGTTTAGGCCATAGTCCACCGCGTTGGCTAAGTGCGAATTGGTGGACACCTTCTCCTACGGGTGATTTATTTCTTTCAATATAGTACACAATATATATATATATATATATATATATATATATATATATATATATATATATATATATATATATATATATATATATATATATATATATATATATATATATATATATATATATATATATAAATACGCGTGAAATATTGCATGGAGAATTATGAAGGGTTTATAAATGAAGTAAGTGCTTGTGTTTCGGTTGTTTTATTGTTATGGAGCCTTAAATTGTAAACGGATTTAAATGATTTTTACTACAAATGTAAGCTAAGGAAGTAAGGAAATAATAGTAGGTTGCAAATTAGGTTTCAAAAAATGTGTCTATTACGATTTTTTTTATTTAGCTTTTTTGTACAATTCTAATCGCTGTGTCTATCAATGATCTTAAATGTGTAAAAGGCTACGGCTATTTAAAATATTTGAAATTTAGGTAAGTAATGTCACTATGTTTCAATTGTAAATTCTACTGATAAAAACATATAAAATTTTATCGTTTATTAATTAATTAATGAAACACTTGTATAATAAAGTGTGTTATATTAGCGTTAGCTATACATTTTTTATTTAGTTTTTTTTATTTGGTTATTATAGTTTTTTGTACAATTCTTATTGCCGTGTCTATCAATGATATTAAATAAGTTAAAGGATATAGCTATTTTAAAGTATTTGAAATTTGGGTAAGTAATGTGACTATGTTTTAATTGAAAATTCTACTGAAAAAAAAACATGACATTTTTCGTTTATTTATTAAATAAAGTGTCTTATATTAGCGTTAGCTATATATTAGCTACAAATATCATCTCTTCGAATAAACGAAGTTCTCCAAGCCTTTACGTGATGCGAAAAGTAAAATAACCCCCACAACGTGAAAGTTGTGTCGAACTGTAACAATACGCGTGAAATATTGCATGGAGAATTATGAAGGGTTTATTTTCTTTCGGGCTTTCATTTACTACATGAAGAGGGTGCTTGAGTTTCTGTAGGTTTATTGTTATACGGAAGATTGCTTTGGCGTAGAACATTAAATTGTAAATAACCATTTTAACTACTAATGTAAGCTAAGCTTAACTAAGGAGGTAAAGAAAAGTAGTATATTTTTGTAAAAAAAAAACAGTTACAATTAGCGCTCAATAAATAGCAACACTCCTAACTTTATTTACTTTTTTTCATAAATTTAATCGCCGTAACCATTAAAAACCGTCGGAAAAGTAGATTCAGCTATTAATTATGCAAGTAACGTAAGTAACAGTACACAATACAGTCAAATCAAAAATCAATGTAAAATCAAAAAAAGTTATAGACACGAAAAGTGTTGTTCTGATATTACTATTAATACTCTAATTCTAATATAAGGATCCATTATAACTCATAGCATAAAATCTTTATGTTCGATTCGAAGATACGCTTCGAAGGATACTTTTGAAAATGCTGGGTGGCGCTGTCTAAACTCAAAATAAACCTGAAACATTCGTAATGTAAGTTAGACTACACAATATCGATATACTCATTGTAGGTAAAGGTCGGTAGTCAAATATAAGTCAAAAAGGTTATCTGAAGAGTGCTTTTCTGTATCGAATACGAGCCCTTCTAAAGAAGATAGCATCGAAAGCCTACTGAACAATGGCCGAGCATTGTTAGCAGGCAAATAACAAACCCTATTGATCTATTCTAGTTCCACTTAAATAAACAAGAGGTCACCTCGAGACCTCACTGCCTTTCTTTAAAATAATTTGCGAACGCTGCAGCCGTATTTAAGAATAGAGTTTCTGACGTCATGGTCGGTGACGTAAGCGTCTAGTTCGGCCTAGGAATGTCTGGTCGTAATCGGATCTATTTCATATTACAGTATTACGTAACCCAGATATTGGAAGATTAACTTAGGTCTTCAAGAATTCATATTACTCTAATGACTAAAACATTGGAGATGAGGAGATTCATAAACATATTGTATATACAAGTATAACTGACATCTATTTTGTCTTGTATTGCGTACTTGGAAATTGTCTGAAGGATGAGTATTTAATATACGTAGTTTATCAATAACCTTTGATTGTCGTAGTGCCTTATAAATTATATAATTGTTGAGACTAAATAAAATCGTAATTAGCATTAAAGTATACATACCCTAAGTTTTTAGGGAAGTGTGGACAGAAATCTTTACCCACTCGCAGGATAAAAAAAATATTAGGCAAATATTTGTCGTATATTTCAAAAGTGGTGCAAAATTTTGGTTAGAGCTCTTAAATCTTGATTTCGCTTGGCGTGTTGGTGACTACAATGAAAATAAATATTATATTCTATACTAGCTGTACCCGCGGCTTCGCCCGCGTAAAAATGAGTGTACCTATCGCAAAGTTTTTCCCGCACAAATCTCGACCCCGTTGAAATTATATGATATATTATATGATAAATTATAACTCATCGGCAATTCCTCGTAATTTTATATTGTGGGTAAATTAAATCAATTATAAATCACATTTATTTGTATGATGATTATAAGTATGTATTATTTCATAATGAACTAAGGATCAGGAGGACATCAGGGCAAAATGGCTAATATGGCGATAGTTTGAATTTGGAATTAAACATAAGTCACGATATACCGAGTTTTACAGATATTGTTGTCAACTCAAAATCAATATTTTTTTATGTTTTGTTATTGAGATAAGTTTTCAATCAAGTCTATCTTGCCCCTTGACTAAATTTTATTATCGTACCCTTTAAAGGAAAAAATAATTTGATATCTTTATGTAATAACTTTAAACGTATTTATTTGATGCATACAGAGTAAATGACAATTTTGATCTTTATTAAAACTACGAAGCTAACGAATGCATTTATTTACATAAGGATTAATACTGAACAAAAGACAACAGACTCGAAAATAACGTATTATTTTTAGTTAAAATATGGAACATAAAAATAATTATTGTGAGTTAACCTCAAGAGATATAGATATGCTATCGTGGATTTATTTTATATTTAGGTTTGCAAATTAGTGTTTCGTAGCCCTTGACGGAATTATTAGTAATTCAACATCAAAATTTAATTTATCGATATTACTTTGAAGTTGTATTGTAGATAACGCCATCTATCAAATGTTCATTCAACGTAATTCAACAGAACAGTGATAGATAGCGCAAGTATACCTAATAATTAACTCATCGGGAATTCCTCGTAATTATAATAGTATCTTTCGCATTATAAATACATTTTCATGTTGTAAACCCAAATTATGGGTAAATTAAATCAAATTTATATCACATCTATTTAAATGATAATTAATTGTTACCAATTTATATGTATTATTTCTGAACGAACTCACGATGACGTCCAGGCGAAATGGCCAATATGGCGATAGTCATTTGCATTGGAATTTAACAAAATTCGCGACATACCTAGTTTTACGGATATATGTTGTCGACTCAAAATCAATATTTTTTAATGTTTTATTATTCACATAAGTTTTGATTCAAATCTATGATACCCCTTGACGGAATTATTAGTACACCTCTTTGTCAAAAACGAACTACCATACAAACATTTATGCTCGATTTTAACATTTTCAACCCATTTTTTGAAATAAAAAGTAGCCTATACTGGATCCCAAGGTCACCACTATCTTTGTACACAATTTCATAAAAATCGGTGCAGTAGTTTAGGCGTGAAAGAGCAACAGACAGACAGACAGACAGAGTTACTTTCGCATTTATAATATTAGTAGGGATTAAATCTATTCGCCTTACAGACTACATAGGATGGGAGGGTCTGTTAAACTCTGGAGAACCTCCACTCGGCTCAAATTTAACTCCTCTAAAATTAAACTATTATGTCGAAATTGGGGTTATTGTAATAACATAATTTCATTAGTTTAATATTCTAGGTGTAGCCGCTTTGGTGAACATTTTATGCAAATAGTAATTTGGTCGTTCGACACAATTTTATAAATGAAATTATGAGGTTGACTTAAATAAGTTGAACTAGCAAATCCAATGTAAAATATAACTCGACAAAATTGGAGCTGAAAAATAAAACTGATGAAACGTTTAAAAGTTTGTATTTTTAATGTTAAGTCTTTCCCCGCTTTTTAAATCGTAAAATATGAATAAAATACAAGTGAAGTATTCTGTACTACACGGGATTTATTAAAATTGGAAATAAATGGCAAGTTTGTCTTTAATAACAAAATGTATTTATATCTTACCCTTTACTTTACTTAGATTATAAAGGCCAAATTTTATGGATGGATAGATATAAAATTGGTTGGATTTCGCTGAAATTTGGCACATATATAGTTTATTAATTGGATTAACATACGGGATATTTAATAGAAACGTGATGGAAGCAGATGGAACGGTAATAGTTTAGTAAGTTTCTTAAAGTTAATATACTTCATGAATGATAATAATGTATATTATCTATTTAAACTTTAAATTTAAACTAGTCGACCCGGCGAACTTCGTTCCGCCTAAAAGTCAAAAATCTAAAACTATCAGTACTATATTATACATGTATTATACATACAAACCTGCTCCTTGAATCACTCTATCTATTTAAAAAAAATGCATTAAAATCCGTAGCGTACTTTTAAAGATCTAAGCATACATAGGGACAGACAGCGAGAAGCGACTTTGTTTTTGTACTATTTAGTAATAATTATTTCTGACGAAAGAGCAGTGATAGCCTAATGGTTAAAACTTGCAATTTTGATCGATAGGCCACAAGTTCAAATACCAGGCACGCACCACTGATTATTGTAAAATAATGCGCGTATTAGAAATTTATTATCATTGCTTTACAGTGAAGGAAAACATCGTGAGGAAACCTACACACATGAGAGTTCTTTAAACAAAATTCTCTAAGGTGTATGTAGTCTTCCAAATCGCATTTGGCCAGTATGGTCTCATTTTGAGAACAGACCGGTGCCCAGCAGTGAGACAATGATAGATCGACGTCATTTTCTGATAAATAAAACATCAACCTTTAACCAGATACCATAATATGCTCTCTATGCCAATAAACTCGTGTACAAATATTAGTATTTACTGATATATTTGTTGAAAACCTAAAACGTAATATTCGGAGTAAGAGTAATAATAATATTCGGAGTAAACGTAAAAAGTAATAAGTATTCGGTATTACGGTAAGAAATTATTCGGCTTCCGAGTTTAGTTGTGAAGTCCGGAAAAACATAATTCCACGTTGTACAGAAAGTTGGATTGGCATACAAATCCGTCACACTCACATGCATTTACAGTCAACATCATTAGGAGCAAGTTTATTTAGTTTGCCAGTACAGTGTAAGCTCGTTAGTGTCGTCCTTTTTACTGAGGGCCTGACAAACCAATTACTACTGCCGAGACATTACTGTAAAACCTAAGCGAAGTCGGGTGCATATTTTAGTATTTTTTGGAATATTCGTATTACGATATCATAAAAAATTATTGTTTCTAATTTTCCCGAAGAACCATAAATATACTAAAACATAAGATTCCGAGTATATTACGGCAAGAAATTATTCGGCTTCCGAGTTTGGCTGTGAAGTCCGGAAAAACATAATTCCACGAAGTTGTACAGAAAGTTGGATTGGCATACAAATCCGTCACACTCACATGCATTTGCATTTGCATATGGAAGTCCCCAGTAAATACTAAAAACAGAATAAAATGTACATTTTAAGCTTAATAAACAATATACACAATATAATTTATTAAATAGCATTAGCTATTTAATATATCAATTCAATGTTTTCTAATAAATCAAACATCAACCATATTCGTATTAAGGTATCATAAAAAATGTTTGTATCTAATTTTCTCGAAGAACGACAAAAAATACTAAAACATATTATTTCAAGTGTATCACGGTAAGAAATTGTGCAGTACGCGAGTTTGACTGTTAAGTCCGGAAAAACATAATTCCACGAAGTTGTACAGAAAGTTGGATTGGCATACAAATCCGTCACACTCACATGCATTTGCAGTGAACATCATTAGGAGCAAGTTTATTTAGTTTGCCAGTACAGTGTAAGCTCGTTAGTGTCGTCCTTTTTGCTGAGGGCCTGACAAACCAATTACTACTGCCGAGACATCACTGTAAAACCCAAGCGAAGTCGGATGCATATTTTAGTATTTTTTGGAATATTCGTATTACGATATCATAAAAATTGATTGTTTTTAATTTTCCTGAAGAACCACTAATATACTAAAACATAAGATTCTGAGTGTATTACGGCAAGAAATTATTCGGCTTCCGAGGTTGGCTGTGAAGTCCGGAAAAACATAATTTCACAAAGTTGTACAGCAAGTTAGATTGGCATACAAATCCGTCACACTCACATGCATTTACAGTGAACATCATTAGGAGCAAGTTTATTTAGTTTGCCAGTACAGTGTAAGCTCGTTAGTGTCGTCCTTTTTGCTGAGGGCCTGGCAACTCCATTGCTGCTTAGACATCACTGTAAAACCGACCAAGTGCGAGTTGTATTGATGGGTTCCGTACTATCTTTTAAAATACGTTAAGAAATCACGTTTGTTGTAAGGGGGCTCCCTTAAATATATATTTTATTATTTTTTAATGTTTTATATGTCGCTGTCGCACAACAACACATATAAACCACATCAAATAATAGCTATGTGGCGACGTGAAAGAGGAACAAACAAACACACTTTCACATTTATAATATTATTATGGACTAGCTGTTGCCCGCGACTTCGTCCGCGTTTCCGTTGTTTTTCGTAAAAAAAAGTAGCCTATGTCCTTCCTCACGGTTCAGTGGCTTTGATGTAACGGACAGATTAACTTTCGTATTTTAGTAGGGAAATATAATATGTCATATCTACAATACTGTTGAAAAATATCGCAATACGAAACCGCACAATATTATTGTTAATAGCTTTGCCCGCGACTCCGCCAGCGAGTAACTCCTTGTGTGTTATTGAGTTAATGTATTGGTAATATTGTTTAGATCACGTTCACATGAGGCTTAAGAACCTTTTTTATTTTTGTTTTCGAGGGGGAAACCTTCAAAAGGTACCCGACGCCGTGGGAGCGACGCAGAGTTATGTGGAATTTTTACCGCACTAAAACCCCCCCGGTGGCCGTCTTCGGTGCTATAAAGAGGACTCGGGCTCCTCCCAGATGGGCGGATGGGCCCACCACCCAATCTAGTCTTTACGGCGGTATGCGACCACACATATCGCCACCTTCCCGGTATCGCCTGGCTGGACGGTTTAAGCTCCCACTCTAGCCGCCCGCAACCCCGGAAGCCCCTCTTAGTCGCCTCTTACGACAGGCAGGGATACCGTAGCCCTATTCTGATCCTGCCGAAGGCTTAAGTACTTATATAACGAAAATACTTCAATGCAAAGCTTCCGGGTAAACTATGTTGAATGTTGATCCATCCGGCACGTGAACGTAAAGATTTTTGGAACTACTGACCCGGGAAAGAGCGACGTACAACTGACCATGCGAGAAACAACTGACACCGAGATCTACTCCAGCAACACGAAAAGTCTGCCCTTGAGCCTTATTAATTGTCATTGCATAACACACCGATACTGGGAATTGCGTTCTTTTAAATTGGAATGGAAAATTATTAGGTACACTGTTCACTGTTCACTGTTCACTGTTCACTGTTCATTTTTCATTTTTCATTTTTCATTTTTCATTTTTCATTTTTCATTTTCTTTTTCATTTCCCATTTTTCATTTTTCATTGTTCATTTTTCATTTTTCATTTTTCATTTTTCATTTTTCATTTTTCATTTTTCATTTTTCATTTTCATGTTCATTTTCGTACAGATAGATGACTGAGTTATAAACGTAAGAGTAGACAAATATAATCAGAAAGCTTTGAACTGCTAAGCTATCGGGAGTTACATGTGTTATTGTGAGTCAACCATAAAAGATAGACATATGCTGTCGTAGGATATTTTTTAGATAATTTTAAGGAAAATATTTCCCTCATACATGATTTCTGTGTAGCTTTAACCATTAAGGTTGCACACGCGACAGAAGCTTAAAAAAGTAACTTCTCCCGTTTTCCCAACATTTCCCTTTACTGCTCTGCTCCTATTGATTGTAGCGGGATGAAAAGTATACTATAACCAGCTCAGGAGTATAAAGAATAATCGTACCAAGTTTCGTTAAAATCCACTGAGTAGTTTTTGTTTCTATAACGGTTATACAGACAGACAGACAGACAGACAGACAGACAGACAGACAGACAAAAATTTTACTGATTGCATTTTTGGCATCAGTATCGATCCCTAATCACGCCCTGATAGTTATTTTGGAAAAATATTTCATGTACAGAATTGACCTCTCTACAACTTTATTATAAGTATAGATAGTATGGGTGCTATTTTGTTTCATGTCCAAATATTAGTGTTATGGTACATATACCTATGTATATAAGAAATAAAAATAAAACACGTTTTTTTCGCTTCAAATTTCAAGTTGTAGAACCACTCTCCCTATCTTTTTACCGATTAACATCCCGTTCCCGGTCCCGTTTAACCTTGTGATTCGGACCTCTAAATGCCTTGTCAAAACACTGTCCGGGATCCCTACATACTCGTAAGACTCAATTTCAAACCTCTAGTAGTTGTTCATTGTACTTTATGTCAAACTATCAAACGTGTTCTATAACATTTGTTTTATTTACAAGCCTATTTGCCACAGTAAAAATAAATTGTTGATCGAAATGTCACGAAGAGAGTGCAACCTATATTAATCTGTCAAAACCACAACGTCCGCAGTGACATTTGGCATACGATATGGAATGCAAGAAACATTTATCGCATTCCCTTGACTTTACCAGTTTAATAACTAACTAATTTCTACAATACAGTTAAGCTATCTTTAAAAATAATTACATTTTTTTGAACTATAGATACATTGTGTTCTTATCTATATATAAAAAAATGTTTGTCTTTATGTCCTTTAAATAATCGTTAATTATACATTTGATCATGTTTAGCTAAGTTGTTGTGCATGAGCCTATGAAGGTATTTTTTATGGCTTAGCAACGTGCGCATGGTAGAACTACCCTATATTATGGCCGATTAACGTCTCGCCCCCGGTCCCATTTTTAACTTTGTCATACGGAACTCCAAATGACTTGTCGGAATACTGTTCAACCCTAACATACCCCCACTCACTCCCAATTTCAAACTACAAGACTATCACTATCATTATGTCAACGTATCAAACACGTTTTGTAACATTTGTTTTATACACAAGCCTATTTGCCACAGTAAAAATAAATCGTTGATCGAATTGTCACGAACAGAGTGCAACCTATATTAATCTGTCAAAACCACAACGTCCGCAGTGACATTTGGCATACGATATGGAATGCAAGAAACATTTATCGCATTCCCTTGACCTTACTAACTTAATAACTGAATAACTAAATAATATCTATAGCACAGTTAAGTTATGTCTTTCCTATTAATAATTGTGTTATTTTAAATTATAAATATTGTCTTTGCAGCGCAAAATTATAATATTTATCTGCCCAAAAAACATCATCCCATCATAGTCTGTTGCGGTAACTATACATATATTGCGGAAAACATTTGCCGTCATATGCCAAAACCGCAATCGACATTTGGCATGTTACAGAATGTAACTTTAAAGGTAGTAGAAACATTTGTTTTAATGTCGGCGAAACCAACCTCATACCTATTTTTGCTTAATTATAGCAGCATTTTGCTGTATTCTGGTTAAAAGAAGTGAGAGTGACATAGTTATTCGAGCCGTTGCTATTTAATCAGGTAGCTACGAGGTGGTTGATATAGGTGGTACGATTTTTAGTATACCTACCTTTCTCATTATTTCTCTTTAGAAATTAAAGTTATAAATCGTAATATTTAAATAATATCTGCAAAATAATATCGTATCCCGGCTGCAATATTAATCGCATATGAATACTAAATTAAAATTATACCAGCATATGAAACATTTTGTAAACTTACCATATTTTGTAAGCATGCTTGAAAATTGAAACGTACAACAAAACCATTGCAATGAACCAATTCGTATGAGGACCCACTTCAGCTTGTTCTAATATCATAACTTTATGTACGTGTTGGTTTAACCCAGTTTCACTTACAAGCACTTTGTTAGTGTTTTTTCATTCATTATTACTTTTACGTAACGTCACGTGTGTAAAGTGTTTGCCTTTGTTTGGGTCTTGTAAAGCACTTTAAAAACACTGTATACTTTAGCCACACTCTAGAATTTCGTATGTATGATAGTTGTACACATGGATACGTTGATAAATGTACAGACTTAGAACAGATACGTAATTAAACTTGATCTATGTACATATATGGCATTATAAGTGCGAAAGTTTGGGTCATGGATCATTGTTATTCAATCACGCCGAAACTACCGAAAAAATTTGGATAAAATTTGTAGATATATTATAGATTGGAATACACACACAAAATCACATAGAGTTATAGTTATAAATGAGGAAAATACACAGTTCCCGTAGAATAAAATAAATCAACTGTTCATTTTGTTCATCCATACAGAAAACGTTATATTAATGAAGCCCATAAAATTTCACTAAAGAATTTTCAAAGAAGCTGTGTTTTATTATCTTTGTATTAATTTTAATTTACTGAATATAATTATTATATAACATTTTTTTATGAAATATACCATTTGTTATCGCCACTATCACTACATAATAAAACAAAGTCTTCCAAAGCTTTCCTCTGTCTATCCTTATGTAGGCTTAGATCTTCAAAACTACGCAACGGATTTTAATGCAGATTTTAATAGAGTGATTTAAGAGGATGATTTTTATAATATAAAATTTGTATAATACATTTATAATATAGTAGAGAAACAATGATAATTGTACATTTGACTTTTAGACGGAACGAAGTTCGCCAGGTCAGTCAGCTAGTGTCGAATAAACGTAAAACGCTAAGCTTTAGTTTTATGTAACTGTAGGAGTGCAAGTTACACATTGCGATTTTTCTTCGATAAAATAGTTATATTAGTCCATTTAAACTAAAGTCTTTAATAATGATGTACAGAAAATCGATTATTTGATATTTTATGGCTGCTTTGTTCAGTATAAAAAAATGATATCGATATACATATTCCTCAATTTATCTGTATCATTGCCAACCCTAGTGGAAATGTATGTAAGAGTGCTCACGGTGGCCGTTCTTTTTTCGATTTTAGCAGAATCTCGCGAATAACAAACAAGTTCTGAATTCTTAATCGTAACAACGTCGCGGCGCATTTTGTCTAAAGCTCTTGCCTATACAGCCACATAATATAAAAATCTATATCTACCAAGACGTATTATAGGTTATAATTATGATTTGGCTTTTGATCATCAGATTTGAGAGCAAAAGGTGTGGGAGGATTTTACGTAGACGCTACGCTAAAACCAAATGAAGTAAGGCTTTGATAATGTTTATTTTCTTTTTTACGCTCTACATTTATATATATTAGATTTGTTGTGTATTTGTTTTTTTACCGATTATATTGATTCAATATATGCTACGATTTCAATGTCGGACTCTTTCTTTGTTATTTTAAGTATCAATAAATAAGAATAATAATTTAATTCTTCTCACGCCTTTGTACTCAAAAACACGCAATAGCTGATCATTCATTGCATCATTTATATTAACTGTGCAATATAATAGTGAATAGGAAGAATTAAAACTTTATAATTTACATATACATAAGTATATGCGTATTTAAGGGTTCCTTGGAAAGCAATAAATGCTTATATAATTAATTTTCTTGTCACGCGTCCTATGTGGCGTCCTGTGTGTCCATGCGGCATGAAAGCGGTCACATGCGTGACATAAAATGAACCCACATTTTATTATAAATTTGCACTAAAAGTTAACCGTTTCAATAAAATATTATGATATTAAATATTATTCATACAATTTAATAAACGATAAAAAGTAAATTACTGCAATACAACGTAAGCCGTGAAAGTAGAAACATTTTTAATATTATTAAATGCAATTTCAGTACATTTAAAACATATTCAGTGATATATTATTTAGTAAATAGAGCATGCAAGTTTAAAATATGTTTCGGTCTATGTCAGGTTATAAATTACGCCGGCATCGTATCTGGAGCGTTAACTGCACGTTTGGTGCATTAGTATGGCACTATTATCATAAGTAGCAAATGCAGGACGGGCTTCCCACAAATCGCTTTCACTACCGGCGAAGATAGGGCTGTGCTTGAAATATATTAATGTAAATTTTATTGCAAGGTGGTAGAAGAAAAATTGTTCAAACGGGGCTTCACCAAAATCATACCAATTTTTAAGCATGACTTTTCGTCTTCTGTTCTACATGAAGTTGCTTATAGCTGTCCATTGTTAAAAGGCAGCCCTCAGATGTCGATCAGGTGGTAATGGTCATATTTATTTTTTACTAAAAGTTATGCTTTGTTGTGTCGATTTGACAAAATGGTATAAATAAAAATTATATCTAGTCAAATATCTTTACAATAATTATTTAATATAGATTACCTATACTCTTTTGTCCTTGTATGTTGATTACTTTTTAAAGCTGATTAAAATAGGCGTACATTAGAAAAAAATAACGCTTACAGTCCGCTCTACAGTCAATGTCCCACATTAGGATTTTCCTGTGTCGTGATTTTCATGATAATAGAAAAAGATTATTACACAAACACACAGACCCAGGACCAAAATCGAAATTCATCATTTAGATATCAATCTGATCGGGAATCGAATGGAAACCTCTACGTGTCAGAATGGCAGTCTCTGTCACGCGTGTCGTAAAACAATTTTATATGCATGATGCAGTTTTTTTACGGACAACCCTGCGTTGTAGTGCATCTCAGCTGCCAAGTGTGCAACCGAAGCGCTCCTAAATATCGGATCGCAATCGCAGATGCCAAGACGATGTTATAATAGGTTTACGAACCGCTAAATCGAAATAATATTTCGTTGCGGGTGTTGCTGTCTATTTATTTAGGAAATGGAGTTGGGTGAGATGGAGGGGCTTAATCCTATTGCCTGTTTTGCGAAGCTTAACTTAGTTAAACTGGCAACTTGGAACATTTCACACGTATAAGCTGATGTTCATTGGTTAGGCTTCAAATTCATACGTTACTTATATGTTTACTTGCTTTTTGGTGTAATGTTTTTAATTTAAGGAGCAATGGAGAAGGGGTAGTTAGGTAGATAAATACAAATAAAAGGTATTTCAACTTAGTTCTCGGAGCAATGCGCTCATGATAGTAAAAAAACAATTTTATAAAGAGAGAAAAAACCTCCTCCTTTATATATTCTGAGATGTTTAGTAGTAAATATCCCTTCGTATATACACATTACTACAAGCTTAAATTTGGTCTTTCAAGAAAATAGGCGTGACAAAAATACCTTCGAAGTTCGCATTAGTGGCGCTCTACCACCCAATGCTGCTTCATAATACCAATCTCAAGGGCTGATCTAGATTTAAAAAAAACGTAAGAAAGAAACTTATGAGAATTTTAACTTACTCCAAGGCTAAGAAACATTCGAAAAAATATTCCCTTGGCACTGTAACAGTAAGCAGTGAGTGTAAAAAACAAACGTAGGTATGTCTCCATTCTTAAAGGACCACGAAATTTGGCCTGAATTTGTAGTGAAATTTATTGAAATTCGGTCTACTTTAACGCTCACAGTGCCATGAGAATATCGTGGTCTTCGAGTTACTTGTAGTCCTTAGAAGTAACAGAATATTTATAACTATCTGGAATGAATATAAAAATATCCATAGGCCTTTTAACTTACGATATGGACTCTATGTTTATTAGCTACTTAAATTCTATAAAAACATCTATAATATTTGTTTTTAATTCGTTCAAAAATACTACACTCAGTCCACTGTCACAATAGTCAATACCCTGCAATATATTTCTTCTCAGCTCCGAATAGCAGGTAATAGCGGTGATTGTGCAGAAGTGTCGCGCTCACGACGTGGTTGCCGGTTATTGTCTCTCATTTCTCACTCCGATGTAGTGTGCAATTTATTTATTTTAGTTTTAGAGACAGGTTGCTTTCACGAAGTATTCCAATTTAGTTCTCGGAGATAGCAGTGTATCTGTGGCGGATTTTAAGCGGTATATCTGTCGTTGATTATTGGTATACACGGGTAGTAGTGGTTACCATCCGGTGAGATGCTGTTTCGTTTTCATATTTTTATCTTCTTAACAATAAAGTCATTATTTTGTTATGATCCGTTTGTTTTTTTATGTGATATAATAAGCAAAAGTAATAACTTTAATTAACATTATAAATGCAACTATCCTCATTAGCGACTTAAATTCCATATAAAAAATCTTTAACTATTTTTTAAGTCGTTTAAAAATACTACACTCAGTCCACTGTCACAATAGTCAATACCCTGCAATATATTTCTTCTCAGCTCCGAATAGCAGGTAATAGCGGTGATTGTGCAGAAGTGTCGCGCTCACGACGTGGTTGCTGGCTATTGTCTCTCATTTGTCACTCCAATGTAGTGTGCAATTTATTTATTTTAGTTTTAGAGACAGGTTGCTTTTACGAAGTATTCTAACTTAGTTCTTGTTGGGATTTGGCCTCAGTTGATAAAGAAAAATACATCTTGCGGTTGAAAAACTGATTTTATTGAAAGAATTTTTCAGATATAGGTATATGTCAAAGTACCAATACTTATAGAGAAAATACATGACGTTTCTCAGCTGCCGACTTTATTATAACCAGCCTGTTTTATATTGTTCGTCATTGAAGGCTTAGATATTTGTTGTATTCAAACAGTTCTCGAAGATAGCAGTGCATCTGTGGCGGATTTTTAGCGTTATATTTGTTGTTGATTATTGGTATACACGAGTAGTAGTGGTTACCATCCGGTGAGATGTTGTTTCGTTTTCATATTTTTATCCTCTTAACACAAATTTAGATAATTTTAGATTTTTGACTTTTAGGCGGAACGAAGTCTGCCAGGTCAACTAGTTAATATTATAAATGCAACAATGTGTGAGTACATATGTATGCGCATTTGTTACTTAACTACTGTTTGGATTTCGGTTAAAATTTGGTATACATAGTTAATGCATATATCAACACGTAGGTTAATCATTATGGTAGACGTGACTGACGCGGACGAAGCTTAAAATACCCTAGTCCAATATAACATTGCTTGGAATCAATCTTTATCGACATCACCTCTAAAAATTAAACATTCAGTACAAATGCTTCCAAATATTGATCTACATGAAAGGGAACGCAACGGGCCTATCCTGGCGGTGAGGCTCATTGACCCATATACCTGGGAGCCACGGTACCAATGACTATATCGCGAACGGAAGCTATAAGATTCGGATCTACGATTCCCTCTCGGGGTCTAGAAAAAAATGGCGCCTGGGACCACGCGAAAATATCTTTCGTTACATCTGAAAAATATTAGTGGTATGGATTTGATTTTCATCGAAAATCTTTGTTTAAGCTATACAAGCTTCCATAGCAATTATTAGCTGTCGGATTTCACTGAAATTTGACTCACATATAGTTTCACATGTGATACTCATTACCGTGGTAAATGTAACCGAAGCTCGCGAAGCCTTGCGAATAACCTAGTACATTATAATTCGTAGGAGCCCAAGAGGGGATTTTGGGTTATACTCTAGCGCAGCAGATTAATATGAAGTAAGATACTTTATATATCGATAAGTACTTCCAGCTAGTATGCGGCCTTAGCATAGGTGAGTACGCCCAGGGGAAACTAGTAACCCTCCCACTCTCTTAGGTGTCGTTCAAATCGTCAGATTAGCAAATTGGACACATCTCAGTTTCTAATTCACCTCCGCTTATCCTAATCTGGCGCGCTTTAGTGACTCAAGACGTCGTTCTTATTATGCAACTTTGTTAACCTTCTACCTTCGAATCAATCTTTATCGACATCACCTCTAAAAATTAAACATTCAGTACAAATGCTTCCAAATATTGATCTACATGAAAGGGAACGCAAACGGGCCTACCCTGGGGCGGTGAGGCTCATTGACCCATATACCTGGCATCCACGGTACCAGTGGGTATATCGCGAACGGAAGCTATAAGAGTCGGATTTACGATTCCCTCTTGGGGACAAGAGAAAAATGGCGCCTGGGACCACGCGAAAATATCTTTCGTTACATCTGAAAAATATTAGTGGTGGTTTGATTTTTATCGGAAATCTTTGTTTTATGTTATCATCGTATAAACTTTCCTTGCAAGTTTATTAAGTGTTGATGTTTTTAAATAGTGTCAGTAATATGTACAAAAGGTATTTTTTCTATGTTATATTTGTGAAGGCTTTATTTTGTAATTTAGGTTTTTAATATGATTGTGTTGTATAATAATTGTGCACAGAAATTTATCGTGTATTTGTTAAAGAATCAAAATGAAGGGTAATGAATAATTGCATAAAGTTGTTTGAAGAAAAATAATTACGTGTAAAAATGAAATTATTTTTTGAATAATTACGTTTATTATCATAATAAATACCTATGTTGTTGGTACAGTGTTGATTTACAAATAGCACTCTGATTTTCGTTTGCGGGATGTTTATTTAAGATACGTCTGCCCTGTTTTCACCCATGTTTTTGGAATTAAATATAAATTAAAGGGCTATAAATTTTAATTGTGTAGATGAATTTAATGTAAATGTATGTGTAAATGCTTCCTCATGATACGGATTATCTCGTCAACCCATTATTGTCCCACTGCTGGGCACGGGTCTTCTCTTAGAATGAGAGAGTTAAAATAAGTTTTATAAATACGATATATAGTTGTACCACTTGTTTGAAATAATTCAGTTCCCACAGTCTAATTTCAAACACGGAAATACAGAAAAATCTAAAAATTACATTTTCCACTCACTAATATCTCACTACCAATCACTAATACCACATTAAAAGCTTCTTTGTAATGATGAAATAGCGGAAGATAACATAGACACAACACAAATTTTAATACTGTTCAAAGTATACTGTTTATTATGGCACAAAGATACACTGTAACAACTATTGAAAGCAACCATACAATGTTATGAGAATTTACTGCAAATTGTACTGCTCTATAGTATTTTTAGATTCCAAGTTAAGCGCTACAAACAATAGTGACTCTATTGCTCTACAACTCGTGGACTTATGTGTACACTTTTACCATGGATCTCTGCTATATTATATTTAAAGACCTTGACAGAATTGTAAAAACATGTCCTATTTCTAGCGTGAAGAATTTCTTGCGTTTCGGTGGAAGGGTGTGGTTGCCGGTACACTTTCACATACCGGCATACGACTATCGTAGTCCTTGGGAGTAGCAACGTATCAGTGATTGACTTCAGATGGAATGCATGATCTGTATGTTGTTGATTACAGATGTCAATGGGCGACAGTGACCTCTTAACATCAGGTAGATTGCATGCTCGTTTGCTACTTCAGTCAGATAAAAAAGTACATACTTATATGGGTCGACATGACATGGTGGAGACACGACACTGACAGTACGACATCGTTAGCTATTAGTATTTTTTGTTAAATTGAAAAATGGGCATGGAGTCCACTTGATAGTAACATGTCCCTGACGCCTATGGACATCTGTAAGCATCTTTATATAAACCAGGTGTTCGGAAGTCAATCACAGATGCGTTGCTACTCCCGGAGCCGAAACCGGCAGATATCCGCAGCTTTTCTGCGTTTTTAGACGCTTTAAAAGCAGTAGAACAGGTTTTTCTCATGTTCAAAGTAAGACTAACTGAATGAGTAACAAATTAAATGACAGATAAAGTAAGGTGCCGCACATGGAAGGATACGAACATACAAAGATAATTATGACAGAAATATTGTAGTGTGGTAAGAGTATAGCATTCAAAGCATGAGATCTACCTCCTAAGAGCAATATTGGACAAAATGGCCTTTAAAATTTCGAAGATTGCTTTATCATCCTGGGAGGCGGAGGCGTACAAATTGAAATGTGGAAGGAATTTCCGGTGGGCATTGGACTCAATATTTTACGTGCACGTCGCTTGGATAACACCATTGATACCATTTTATTAGTTCTATCGCTCTTGTTGCTAATTTATAATAATTGGCTTTACTTTGAAGGTTTTGATGTATAACCGGATATGATGTATAACCCTGTGTGACGTTGACAGGTGTAACAGTTGGTAGAACCAGTGTAGTTCGACCAGGGAAGTACCACCGCCACACCTATTTATAGCGTGAAACATTTCTTGCGTTTCGATGGAAGGGTGTGGTCGCCGGCACACTTCCACATGTAGCAACGCATCTGTGATTGACTTCAGATAAAACCCATCTATTTGAAGTTTCTAACAGGTGTGACAGTGACATGGGCGGCAGTGACCGTTTACCATCAGGTCTACATACTCGTTTGCTACTGTATTAATAAAATATTAGTAATAACTAATATTTTATATAATATGGATAAGGATTATGTCTTATATAAAATATTAGTAATAACTAATATTTTATATAAGACATAATCCTCAAAAAAAAAAAACTAATTCTTGTACATACTACATAATTTTTATGTCTACGTAATTTTTTGCCTAAATATATAAAAAATGAGTAAATAATAAATCCTACTCCCATTATCCTATAATTCTATAGACCAAGTCTAAAATGCTATGCAGCACCAATAATCCGCTTGCGGTCTGGCTGCGATTTTCAGTATCACTCAGTGAAACAAGTTTAATGGAGATGAGTGGCCGTACGGCACCTAAATATTCATAGGCCCGAATGAGAGCGGCAAATTCCTGCCGTTTTTAACCCCACCTTCACTATTCATGACTTTTTTGGGAGGAAAGATTCTAAATATATTCGTCGTGTGGTATAAATATTTTTATATTCTTCACGCTACGTTAATTTATTATTATAATTTGATGATATTGTATTTAACAAATCGGCTAATAAAGTATATATTAAATAATAATATCTTAAGTTAACTTCTATAGCGTTTTATGTACACTTTTAGGACATAAGGTTTTTATATATTTATAACTAGCTGAACCCCGCAGCCTCGCCCGCGTTAAAAAAATCTATGTATCGTTTGCCTCGTGGAAGTCAGATATTTTCCCACATAAAAAGTAGTATATATGTTAATCCAGAATGTCAGCTAACTCCCTACCAAATTTTACTAGCCGTTCAGACGTGAAGAAGTAACAACCATACACACTCACAAACTTTCGCCCTTATAATTTTAATTATGATAGTACATTGTATTTATTAATTAAAAAATTTGCAATTTTGGATTAGTTACTAATATGTCGCCAGTATTAAAGTATTTTGAGTAAAAGATTTTAAATGATCGTCGGTATTTTAGTTTTTTCGTTATATGATAAAGGCTATTAGAATATGCTTTATTTAGTAAAACATATATTTATATATTCACGTATTGGAACCTTAAAAAAGGACTAAAACAGGATTAAACATTGTGATCTTATTAAAATGAAATTAATCACACGCCGACGTAACAGATCTCGTGGAAGACCTCAAATTAGATGAAGAAATTAATTATTCAAGCATTCAACAATTACTGGTTAATAAAGGCTAATACCATCAAGGAACAAAACGAACAGCGAATCCTTTTTTTTTATCTGATTGAAGTAGCAAACGAGCATGCAGTCCACCTGATGGTAAGTGGTCACTGCCACCCATGGACCTAAGCAACTTCAAATGGAACATGTGTTCTATCTGAAGTCAAGTTCTATCTATCCTTTTCCCCCGTTTAAAGATAATAACTAATATAAAAAATACCACTATAGGTACGTAAAATACCAAAATACCGCCTGTTGACTATTTTAGACTCGTTCATTGCCACTGCTAACAAGTCTGAGTGTTAGAGTAGCTCTATCAAATATTCATAGCCACAAATGTAGAATATAAATTCGTGATAACGTACAAACTCTTTGAATAGTGTTTAAATATAACTGCCCCATTTGCTCTAAAATGTATCCTTCCGTTATGTTAGCGACACAAAAATTATTGTAAAAGGAAGCGAAATAATGAAAATATATTTAAATTGTTTATAAGATATAATGAGCTGTATACTTGACATAAGTCGGCGCTAATATATTATCGTTTTTTAAAAGATGTTGATGGTAACAGCCATAGCTTCACAATACGACATCCTGTGTCATAGGATGACAAAGGACACACCCAAGGATAAACGTCAGGTTAAATTCTTGAACCCGGAAGAGATATCTTTTTTCTTCTCGAGGTGGAAACCTTCAAAAGGTACCCGAAGCCGTGAGACGCGACACAGGGTAATGTGGGATATTTACTGCACTAAAACCCCCCGGTGGCCGTCCTCGGCGCTACAAAGTGGACTCCGAGATCTTCAAAGGAATGCAACCGGAATCCTCTGAGCGCGTTGCTCCATTGGGCTCCTCCCAGTATGCGACCACACATACCGCCGTCCTTCCCGGGATCGCCTGGCTGAACGGTTCAAGCTCTAGCCGCCCGCAACCCCGGAAACCCCTTTTAGTCACTTCTTAGGACAGGAAGGGGATACCATGGCCCTATTCTGAGCTACAGGGCCGAGAAGAGATACCTGGGAAAAATAAAATAAATATCTGGGACGTAGACGAGAAATGCACTTTGATAATTTAGATATCTGGCCGGTATGATGACCGCTTCGCTGCTTGGATCGTCAGCAATTTGACGAACCTCGAAGTGTTTGGAAATCTGGATTCGCACTTACAAAGCATTTTGAAATCGGTATTGGACACTGTTGGAGGTGGTGTCAAATCAAAGTCAATAATTGTATTGTATTATTGTAATATTGATTGTAGGGACGCGGCAATGTGCTGACTATGATATAAAATATGTTGCGCTTTACGCCAAGCCGCTGTCCCCCCAGTCGTCCCTACAGACACTAACAGTTTTACCAAGACTCCAGGGACCAAGCTTCATGAAAGACCTACATACAAAACTTTTAGATTTTCTATTACTTGTTTCACAAAATAACTAAAATCTTTTGACACCATTTTAATGGATATGAGAGGTCGCGTATAGTTATTAAATATTCATTGCGTGGAATGTGAACGGATTCCTGAAAAAATGTCGGTGCCACAGTAACGCGAGGCAAGGGAGCTGTTTTATTTATATTTACAAGGGTTTTCACAACCACTCAAATTAGTCTTTCTGTGATACGTGTAGTTCTTTGACGTCCCGCGTGGCGGAGCGGTTACCATACGGGTCTGACGCGCAATGGGTCCCGGGTTCGTTTCCCGGCCAGACAGGTATCTGAATTATGAGTTTAGATTCGTGTTCTGGGTCTGGGTGTTTGTGTATTCGTCTTGTGTGTGTCCATGGTACCCACGACACTGGAGAAAATCCTACTGTGGTGCTATGAGTGTAAAAAGCGTGTTTTTTTTTAGTTCTATTTGGTTTTTTAGTTATATTTATATCGCCTCTTAAGTCCGTGAATTACTTGAAATATAATCATCTTAGTGGTACGGAAGATATAAGCAAGGCGTACCATTCTATGATAGTCTTCAGAGGTGGCAACGCATCCGTGGCGGCAGTGGTCACCTACATGCATGCGTGAACTGCATGCTCATTGGTTGCATTAAATTTCATATGCGACGATGGAATCTTCATAACATAACATAGCAGGCTAGTCTGATGAATTAAAGGCGGGTTAGTGTAGTGAAAATTTAATTATAAAATTATGATTTACTTGTAAGACTTCAATTATTACTGCGATCCATTTCTAGCGTGAAACATTTCTTGCGTTTCGATAGAAGGGCGTGGTTCCCGGCACACTCTCAGATGAGGCGACCATCATAGTCCTCTGGAGTAGCAACGCATTTGTGATTGATTTCAAATGGAACCCATGTTCTGTATGTAGTTGATTACAGATGTCCATGGGCGGCACTGACCACATACCGGTGTACTGCATGCTCGTTTGCTACTTCAGTCTGATTAAAAAAAAGTTAATAGTTTGCAATGGGACCGTACCCTTAAAAGCCAAGCGATTTATCTGTGACAGTTTACTAATGGGAATTAGATCCCACTTCTATTTATAGTCAATAGGTTCCTTGAACGTAGCCACTTGTTTAGACTTCGCACACATTTATTGCACGTTACCGTAAGTTAGTGACCTCGGTGATTTATTCTTCGGTACTAAAAGGTACACCACTCTTTTTTTGTCTCGTATAAATTATTAAAAGTCATAAATCTTCCTCTTGAATCACTCTATGTATTAAAAAAAACATGCGTGCGTACAAAGTACACATGTCAGAAGTGAAACTTCTTTGGCGAACTAATTTATAAATCTTGTTTATATTTATACAAATCTAAAACTTTAAATTTCCAAGATTAAGAGGAAGGGAAAAAGGCGTGATACGACGTTCGCTCTGTCTCACTTTTTCTCTCAATCTTTCTCACTCGCTTGCTCCCTACTCTCACTCCACGGCTAGTTGCTCATGCTACGTTCGCCCTGTCTTACTCTCTCTCAATCGGTCTCGATCACTCTCTCTCTCTTTTCCGACACTTCCGTTGCATACCGGCGTGACGTTTCATCTGTAAAAAATTTACCCTCATGCGCCTAAAGAAGTTTCACTTCAAAAACTGCATTAAATTATTAACGTAGTCTTAAAGATCTAAGCATACATAGGGACAGAACGACTTTGTTTTATACTGGGTAATAATATTTATAAAATTAAACGCTGATGCTCTGAACCATTTCAGGGCAGAAACAGAACAGCGTTTTCAATGGGCCGAATGTGAAATGAAAGGATCCTCGAGTGGAGGAGAATCGAAACCTGAATGGATTCGATTCTACTTTCATTTCACATTTTACATAAACATATTCAGAAATTATTGATGAATATGAATGAGTTATATGGCAAAATTCTATTGATGAGCTATACAGTTCATATCTCAGTGGGTATCCGGGATATTCGGGATTTCTGTAATTTGAGGAGGAAGAGGGAGAGATTTTGCTCAACTTAGTCGAAGAAAGGCTTTCAGGGGAGTGGGGGTCTTAGGCAGGTACTTCATTTTTGACTTCCTTTTGAGCTCATTAGCTTCCCTGGACTCGTCACTATTAAAACATGCAAATTCATATTTTTTTCTTAAGTTCTATTTTTACGAGCCACAAGGTAAAACAAACCATTATATATTTACTCGAGAATAAATAAAGCAAAGACTTTTACTATATTTTTTTACAATAAATGCTTTATAAAAATATAAACTCATATAATAACAATGCTTGTATGCATTGTTGGCTGCATGTAAAATGAAAGAGGAATCCAATCCATTTAGTAAACAAATTATTGTTCGGAAAAGGCTATGCGTCTCAGACAAACCATATTACGGATAAACTACTTAAACTCGAAATTTAACATTGTTTTGCAGTACAAGATACTATTGGAGTTGATTTTAACAAGTGATTATACACAAATAAAATAATTTGGGTTATTTTACAAAGAAGTATTTTTTACAAAGAATCTAAGATTCATGCATCGGTAATCAGTACTAAAATAAATATAGTAAAGACAAGTGAGAATAGGTTCACTTCATACGACTTTAACAATTTCTTAATCAACTGGAATTTAGAGTTTGTGCGTTCAATATAGGTACGAGTACATATTATTATTAGTAAGGCTCTCAATATAATTACGGTTTTATAATGTTTCGTTTTTCCACTATTTTATATTTATATATTTTTGCTTTCTTAACTAAAAGTTATAATATAAATAAAATAATATTAAAAAAATATTTTTAAAACAAGCTTTTATTTCAATGCACTGATGCACATTATGCACGGTTATAGTTGATGTAAATAAGGATTACCAAATGCTAATATTTTTTTCTAATAATGCATAAAGCATACCTAAAATCAACTAAAACGCATTACACACACTACCTTACATTTGATACAAACACATACATAATAAACGAAAGAAACCACATAACTTCAAAAATATCAGATGTCCATGTCAAAATACCCGCATTGCTTTTAAATGCAACTTAGACAATTTATCCTCTTTATATCCTTAACGGGTGCGTTCGAAATAACTTGAAAATTATTACAATTTATTTGAATTTGAGAAATATTCGTGCTACTTTGGACAATATGAATTTTATTTTTTTTAATTTAAGTTACGGTCGAATTTCGACCGTTGCGACGGGTGACTAGTATTTATGAATGTCTAAGTTTCCCCCCAGTTTAGTATGACATTGAGACCACTATGTGTGCATGATCACGCGTAATGCAAATTAAGAGACGTGAATCTTCACATACATACATAAATACCCACAAACATTGTTAGTTAAATAAAAGCTTTTAATAAAAAAATGTCTATCTGAGTTAGCTTAAAAGAGAAAATGATATTGGTAATTTTATTAATAAATGGCAAAATATCGGTTGTAAATATTTTAAACATATGAATGAATTCATGATATATTGTAATGAAATTGTGTGTTCATTTTAAACTTCATTTAAATTTTATTATTGTAACGAAATTGTATGAATAGGTGGATTCCAATCCTATTAGTGGTGAGTTCTGAATTTCAGTGGGGTAAGTTTAAATTCTTTTTACTCGACTACTTCAGAAGGAATGGTTTTTGAGCGTATGATGTATGTTTGTAATTTTGTATGTGTGTATGTATATAGCATGTAGAGCATTGATAGCCTAATGGTTGAGACTTGCCCTCTCAATCGGGAAGTCCGAGGTTCAAACCCAGGCACGCAACACTGATTTATGTGCGTATATGCAAAATGCTTTACGGAGAAAGAAAACGTCGTGAGAGAGTTATTTAAAAAAAGTTCTCGGAGGTGTGTGAATTCTACTAAAAATACGGACAGCGAACATACATACGGTCAAAAAAAATTTGTTAACCCTGTAACGTATTGGGGTAAAAACTTAGTATTTTATATTAATCTAGTTGACCCGGCGAATTCGTTCCGCCTAGATTCAATAAATCTAAAATCATCAGTGTTTCTCCACTATATTATACATGTATTATACATATAATCCTTGCTCTTGAATCACTCTATCTATTAAAAAAATTGCATTAAAATCCATAGCGTAGTTTTAAAGATCTAACGTACATAGGGACAGACAGCGAGAAGCGACTTTGTTTTATACTATGTAGTGAAGTAAAGAATACTTTCGTTTCTCAAAGGAGCCACACAATCAGCCATGGGTTGTTACAACTCAATAAACCACCGATATTCGCAGAACTAATTTAGTTTTACACATTTTCCTCGGTCACTTTGTATAGAGTTTCTTATCTGTTCGCGACATATACCTTTTCTTACAAATTCTTTAGAAAGGGAATTAATAGTTTTTGTTTATCAGCTGCGTTTCATGGATCTTTACCTTACAATTAGTGAATAACTCCCTTAGTACCAAGAGTGAGAAAGAAAGCAATTATTTACGAAATATTATTAATATTTATATGAGAATACAACAATTTATATTATATTACAACAATTATTAAAATTATCATTATTAAATCATGGCTGTATGCCTACTTCCACGTAGTGTGGAAAAGAAGTAGGGTTGCCACTTTTTTTTTCAACGATTAAAGTACTTTGGCTATAAAAGGTATAAAGAAAAAAAGTACATAGCCTCAAAATAAAGTACAATTTATTTTATCCCCGTGTTTTTTAGCTCCAGAAACCTTTAGATGGTTGAGAACCTTAAATGGTACGAGGTGGTAGTCGGCGAAAAAAAGGTTAAATATACATAAAATTTGACGAGCAAAAAAAAGGTCACTTAATATACATATTCTACTATTTTCTAAATAATGTAGCTATGAAACGTAGAAATGATAAAATTTTAGTTTCACACAAAACTGCTTATAATCAAACTTTTTTAAACTTAGAAAATAAAGTATTTTCGCGTGCTTTATTTTTCTCATAAAGTATAAAGTACAATTACTCCAAATAAAGTACAATACTTTATAATAAAGTACGGGTGGCAACCCTAAAAAGAAGTGACAAGTTAGTTCACTAATAGTCGCAGTAGTCGTGATACAAAGTATTAGTAGGCACTTGTTATAGCGACACTTTGTGTCACAAAAACTATTTTTAAAAAACGAACAATTAGTTATCTTGTTTTTCAAGAATAAATGAATTTGTAGCCTATGTGAAAAAATAATAGTTATTAAAAGTATCTACTAGCATAATTGTTAACTAAAACACCTAGTTAATTTTGAATTCTTTTACGTTCGTAGATGACTAATACATTTCAATAATATAGTGCGATAATCATGAATAGGTACTGTTTTATCACAATGTTATTACGGAAATGTTATTCACAATAAAAATATAATTTCTTAGTTTTCGTGCGTGAATAGAAACGATTTCGATGTGTTAACCAAACAATTTACAGAATTCCGTACTCCAATATTTCATATATCAGCGATATACGTATAAAACATATAAACGTATAAAACACTTCTAGGCAGCGGCCTAGAAGTGTTTTATACGTTTTGAAAACCCACGGAACGTTAACAAGGATCCTTAAAAAATGTTAAAGCATATGAATAAAATGGCGATTTCTTTAAAGGTATCGAAACATTCTTAAGAGGTATTCCAGTTTCAATTCAAAGCCAATAATATCACGGAAACGGAATGGAAGCATCGTATGGCCCTTATTGCTCCCCCGAGGGACTGACATTTCCAGAGGTTGATTCACTTATTGCGATACAAGCTGTAGAAACATGCACAAATGATAAGATGAAAAACATAGGTATCTTAGATTAAGTTTAAAATACTTTTGGAGATATTTTCTTTAAAGTATTTATATAAAATAGAAGCATCTTACGGTCATGCAGCACACTTAGTAGTGACCGCTGCTACTAAGGGACATCTCATTCTCAGATAAGATTTAGAACACTATACTCGAGGCAAATTCGATATGGAATGTTTAATAACAAAGCGTTGCATAGCAACCACTGACAGGCGGGGGAATGCAACTTTTTGTTAACCGACTTCCCAAAGGAAAGAGGTTATCTACTCGTTTTTATGTATGTTCGGGCGAAATGGCTAGAAATCATTTACCTACCGACACGATTCATACGACATTGTATGCGGCTAGTTTCACAGGCAGTCCCATATTGAGGAAAATGAAAACCTTCCGGAAAATTTAGTATATTATTTATATTATTTTATTTATTTTATTAAACACAGTACTTAGTACATAGTTCCGAAGTCGGCGCTCATATAAGACACATATAGTTTCGTCGTGATCCAGCGAAATATGGTAAGCGCCGACTTCGGGACTATGTACTAAGTACTGTGTTTGCTCTAAACCAACATGTAATTAAATTATTTTTTACTTTTATGTGGCATGGAAGTCGGTTGTATTTTTTTTTTGTTTATTTTTTTTTTGTTTTATCAGCCGTCTTTCATCTAATAATAAGTTTTACCTGTAACTTATAATAGGTCGCAAATCCCTGCATGGAATTAAGGTTGTAACATCATTAGTTATACAATGACGATAGTGGTAAATAAATTTTGTTTGATTGGTTTTAGCATATTATCTTGCAGTTGGACGTTATTAGTTAATCAATTCTTCTTAATTAAATTACTTCGCGAAAATTTAATGTATACTTTGGTTGAATATAAAATGTATTTGGGTACAATTTCGTGCAAGTTGGTGATAACCTTACATAGGATATATATAGGATATTTTTATGGTTTGTTTACATTTATTCCAGATTGAATTTGCTCCGAGTATAGTTGAGGTTACCTACGAATGCTTTGCGAATCAAATTTGAGTTGCGAATTTGTAAAAACACACCAGTTAAGATTGCTGTTCTCAGCTAGAAATAGTGACAGTAGTGGTGCCTGAGTATAAATCATAAAGGTTCTACTTAAAATGTGCTAGAGAAATTTAATTGTGTATTAAAAATAGAACGAATTTGTAAGTGACCTGCAAAGAACATTTGTAAATCGGATGAACAAAGAAGGCAATGGATTGACAAATATAAATTTTTGGCGCTTTTGGATATCAATTTATTACATATCATTTATTATAGATTACATTGATAACAAATTAGTCCTAGAAACACACAGAGACAAGTAAAGTTATAATTTACATGTTTCCATAGCTCGGTAGACAACAGTCGAACTCTTGGTGAGATACATTAATTCAATGCTCAATACGCCTTAATAGGTTGTTGAATAAGAATGGGATATCATGAATTCTAATTGGTCGATTTATTAGTAATGGTGTGGAAGAGGTGTACATCTTCCACACCATATTATATATATTAAGATATATTTGGTACCCTTTAATAAAGGGTACCAAATAGGTATACCTGTTTATCATAAATTGAGGAACCGTTAAGATATGATATACGCATTATATGAAGTAGGATAAAACTTTTTATAATATGTATTTTTATTAAAATTATGTAGTTAGCTTGAAAATATCTTGAAAAGTGCCAACACAGCTCACTTCTTTGTATAAAATTTCATAGAAATTCTAATTAAAGACTTAATTAATGTCTGAACAGCACTTTTCGTACAACAACCTGTGGGATTAATTTCTAGACGAGCGATAAAAATAGCTCGATTTAATTTAAAAGATTCGAAAACATTGTCAGGCGGTGTGAGTGTGCTTTCAATAGGCATTGTAAGCGAACAATCGAGCTATCTTCGAGCTCGTTAGCCATTTCAGTTACAATAAAAATAATAGGAAAAGCTGCGTTTTCTAATAAAAGTCATAATAAAGTTGTATTAACTGGAACATTGTCCGCAACTGGTGTTCGTGTTATCCTCAACGCTATCCTATTTACCCAACCAAATGATCACTTTTGGTCTCGTGTGTAGATCTACATAAATAGTGCATATTTTTGTGTATTGTTTTCCAATCGCTATCTCTTGGTAAAAATATGTAATAGATATACGAACACTTGCTAATATGTGTATTTGCGCTAATATGTCGTAAATTTAAAGTAATGTGTTTTTTGGTGGGCAGAATGTACGTCGTTAGCGCAAACTGTTTTGTACAACGAATATGGTTTGTTGTAAAAGTGTGCGTTTTGTTTGAATTTTATAAAACAGTAGATTTAAAGTCATATGTTTTTTGATAGAGGAAATGTACGTCGCCGGTAGAGCAAATTGAATTTGCGAAAGGGTGCATTTTTAAATGTTAGTAAAGAATTGTTGGTTTATAATTAAACTTGAAGTTATTATGTGGAAAACGCTACACACAAAATATTTTCCATTGAACGATAAATTACTAATGACAGCAGGATATCTGCTGCTAAAGAGAGTTACGAATGATAGAATTTCGAACTATGCCAACAGAATTTGAAATAGTTCTTCATATAGAAAATAGAAGTGGTGAAGTTAGCATGAAGTATTTAGGTGAAGATAGGAAGAGAAAAAACGTGGCACTCGGGGACTGCATTGGCAAAACTATTGCATAGCAATTTTTATCAACTTATGCAACTATAATTATTTATTTAGGGTACAATAAAAATATTATTGTTCAATTAAATTAAATGTTATACCGGCTTAAAAATACATTACCAGTTCGACGTCCCATCAACCTCCACTTCACATGATTTTAAATTATATTAACTTTTATATAGTGGATCTTGATTTTTAATTGTAATTAATGCAATAAACGGCAAATGTGCAACTCTACATGAAAACAAAAAAAAACAACATATAAATACTTGAGATTACGTCAATAACGCTCACAAGCAAGTGGAATGGTAAAACTGCGGTCGTTGTAAACGCTTAGTGGAATGGACCCCTTGTGACGACCTATCAGATAACGAAACAGAGCGGTATTATTTGTCTCTTTTCTACGCAATATTCTCATCACAGGTAAAGTAGGAGAAGTATATGCATTTCACTTCTTATTACAGATCACTTCTTATTTCTTATTCTACATGGGGCGCTTTCAGAAGACGCTCACAAAGACCAAAACGTAGTTCTACAAGACGACCGCGGTCGTTGTGGTCGCGGCTAATACGTCACTCATGACGTCATGACTTACGCCCACGCGAAGCTCATGACGACCCATCTAATATAGTGGGTCGAAGTGATCGTTCCACTAGAGATTATGTCAGTAACGCTCACAAGCTTGTGGAACGGGAAAAAATGCAGTTGTGAGCGTGAACTTTGTAAACATCTAATGGAACGCACTCATGGTAGGCAAAGTGGAGGGTGTTAGGTTTTATTTTCGTTACAGAATTTCTTGATTCGGTCACCTTGCTTAAAGCCCGCGTGCACTAACTTAAAAATAGTAGGTACTGAAACTTTTAAAAAATGTTATGTCCACGATAATGGTGTAAATGTTTTGATATAATATAGACATAAATATTGGAATTGACCAGTATCTACTCGCCAAAGTAACGTTTGATTTATAGGTTCAATTATAATATTATCAAATATATCCTATCCAACACATCATTGATTCATTAATATTACAATGCTGGCCACGAAGTTTGTCACAGAATAAAAGATTAAAAATAAATCAACTTATAAAACTGAATGCAGAAAATTTCGCAACATACCTACATTTTCTTACGATATTTACCTTCACAGTCAAAGCGAGAAATTCAAGGCATGACTGAATGCCATACTACTGTTTTACTCGCTTAGAATATACACACATAACTTATTTAATAAAATACTTAGCGTATAAAACGTTTCAGAAATCTGGTGTTCTTACATTACATGTAATTGGTTTGTCCCGCGCTGGTTGGACACGCGCCAGCGGTTCATAACAAATCAATACGATACCACGCTTATTGAATTTGTAACCGTAAATTATTGGATATCCACATGTATGTAAAAATATTAAATTTAGTATTAAACTTTTATTACTATTGGTCGAATGATGTGGTTATTTTAAGATGGGTTTGAAGCTGAAGCATGCTTCTGTAACCAACTTCGAGTGCCGTAGACAACACTAGATTACAACTATCAGAAAATATTAAAAAGAGTTTTTTGTCAAATTTAATTATCTTACGAGGTTAACTTGACAGTAAGCGGTCACTGAATATTTGAAACTAACTCTAGCTGACTCCAATCACAGATACGTTGCACGACCGACGTCTAAAAAGGCCATACATATAAATGAAAGTGAACCGGCTTCACACCCTTCCTTCAAAATGCTATTCTAGGTATGTAGTTACTACCTCCCCGGTCGAACCAAGTCAGTTCTATCATCTTTCAACACTTTTGGTGATGATATTTAGAAAGAAGCATAAAGCATAATCCTCTGGTGTTGCAAATGTCTATAGGCGACGGCAACCACTTTCCATCAGGTGGCCCGGATCGTCTGTCTTATTGTTAGGTAAATATATAAAAAAAAATAAGAAAAAAAGCAATTTAATGCAAAGAAATATCCGTCAAGTTAGAACGGTAATTGGATTGTTGAGGAATTGGGTTATGAAATTTTTGTGTACATTCCGTAACTTGATTAAGTAGTTCTTAGTTCTTTAACTCAGTTGGTAACAACGTTAGTTCTATATCTGCCCTATACGTGCTATTTATAATTGTCACATTTATAGATTATGGTAAACCGCATTAAATGGGACATTTCAACATTGTCTTTAAGAGTAATAACATGTATTTCTATTTTATAACGGTCTTTACGATACCATTCATAATTTTAGTTCTGTAAAAAAAAAACCTTTATATAAGTGCAGTATAGTAATGTTATTCACTAAGTATCTATGGTATATTTTCAAAGTAGTTTTGATATAAATTCTGCAAGAAACGCGGCTCAAGCTGCGAGAAAGGCCTAGTTAATTAATATTTCTGGTGTTAAAAGGAACAGGCATAAAAGAAATCCGATGTTTTCACATTACGTCTAATTGGTTTACCCCGCACTGATTGGACGAGCGCCAGCAGCACATAACAAATCAATATTATACCAACCAGCTTTACAGAAATTCTGAGAGCATACTTTCAGGAAAATGTTTTAGGCACTAAGTATTTTATCTTTACTTATATTCGACGGGGTGTACGACGGGAATGTATTTTTACATACAACTTATAATTTTTATGACATATCAATTTAGGGTACTATGATCAAATTTTTGTATGCCTTGACAGGCGGTACTTGACGGATTTAAATATTTTTACAAGTATTACACCTACATCATGTATCTACCCATGTTCTTGCGAAATAAAATATTTGTATTTATGTATACAACTTTTCGAATGGTTTCTTTATTGGCGTTTAAAAACAATTCAAGTAAATTAGCTTCAAAATCAAATTCAAATCTTGATGTATTTAACTTAAGTACATGGTTAGAGGCAGTCAACCAATTCGCACTTGGCCGGAGCGGTGGACTATGGCCTAAGCTCTCTCATTCTAAGAGAAGACCCGTGCCCAGCAATGGGACAATAATGGGTTGACGACGACATGGTTAGAGGTAGACTTATGACCTGAAAGCGACGGCGGGTAACCCCTGGATACAGATGGCGGGTAACCTCAGGACCGGTGGGAATGGGGCAGATTAGGGGAGGCCAGCATTGGCATGTCCAGCAGTTTACTATTAAAGGTTCTTGGAAACATGATTGGATCTGTGCCATTCTCCATTCGATTCGCTGGAGCAATTGATACTTTAATTAGCCCATAATTTATTTTTTTATTTTTATCTGATTGAAGTAGCAAACGAGCATGCAGTCCACCTGATGGTAAGTGGTCAATGGCTGCCATGATCATCTGTAAGCAAATTCAATTAGATCATGGGTTCTGCCTGAAGTCAATTGCGTTGCTGCTCCCGACACATGCGTTGCTTCTCCCGAGGACTAAGATGGACGCCTCATATAAAGGTTTGTCAGCAATCACACCCTTCTATCGAAACGAAAAAAATGCTTCACGCTAGAAATAGGTGTGGCGGTGGTACTCCCTGGTCGAACTGCACTGGAACCTGTCAAATGTTCTATTTGACTTAACTTTAAATTTTGATTTTTCTTTGTCTTGATTGATTCATCGCCTTGTAATCTGTCAGGATACCTGATAGACAACCATAAAAGCAAACCGCACTCAATTTGTCGATTGATTTCGGCCCACGTTGGCTGACCGACCGCAGATTGGCTTGATGCTCATCGGATTTATTATACGTTATGCTCACCGTTAGCGGTTGATTTTTAGTAGATTAATAAACATTTTGAATTCTCCATTGCCCTCCTTGTATTCTGTCAGAATTCTTGATAGGCACCCATAAAAGCAAACCGCACACAATTTGTCGATTGGTCTCGGCTCACGTTAGCAGACCAACCGCAGATTGGCTTGACGCTCATCGGATTTATTATACGTTATGGTCAACATTAGCGGTTGATATTTAGTAAATTAATAAATGGGTTAAATGCGATAGTAATGAGTTAATACGTTAATCGCTGCGTTTAACTTTATAGTGAATTTGGTTAATCGTAATATTGAGTTTAGATTCTTCTTCTGGGTGTTTAAATATTCTTCTTTGTGTGCGTCCATGGCACCCATAACACAGGATAATATCTTAGTATGAGGCTATGAGTGTAGAAATCGTTTTTTTTTATTATCTTCCTCGTAATCTGTAAGGCTGTCTGTTCGTGATAGGAAACCATAAAAGCAAACCGCACACAATTTGTCGATTGGTCTCGGCTCACGTTGGCTTACCGACCGCAGATTGGCTTGATGCTCATCGAATTTATTATGCGCTATGCTCACCGTTAGCGGTTGATTTTTAGTAGATTAATAAACATTTTGAATTCTCCATTGCCCTCCTTGTATTCTGTCAGAATTCTTGATAGGCACCCATAAAAGCAAACCGCACACAATTTGTCGATTGGTCTCGGCTCACGTTGGCAGACCAACCGCAGATTGGCTTGATGCTCATCGGATTTATTATACGTTATGCTCACCGTTAGCGGTTGATTTTTAGTAGATTAATAAACATTTTGAATTCTTCATTGCCCTCCTTGTATTCTGTCAGAATTCTTGATAGGCACCCATAAAAGCAAACCGCACACAATTTGTCGATTGGTCTCGGCTCACGTTAGCAGACCAACCGCAGATTGGCTTGACGCTCATCGGATTTATTATACGTTATGGTCAACATTAGCGGTTGATATTTAGTAGATTAATAAATGGGTTAAATGCGATAGTAATGAATTAATACGTTAATCGTTGCGTTTCTTTATAGTGAATTTGGTTAATCGTAATGTTGAGTTTAGATTATTCTTCTGGGTGTTTAAATATGTGCGTCCATGGCACCCATAACACAGGAGAAAATCCTAGTATGAGGCTATGAGTGTAGAAATCATTTTTTTTATTATCTTCCTCGTAATCTGTAAGGCTGTCTGTTCGTGATAGGAAACCATAAAAGCAAACCGCACACAGTTTGTCGATTGGTCTCGGCTCACGTTGGCTTACCGACCGCAGATTGGCTTGATGCTCATCGGATTTATCATGCGCTATGCTCACCGTTAGCGGTCGATATTTAGTAGATTAATAAATGGGTTAAATGTGATAGTAATTGGCATTTTAGTTAATACGTCAATGGTTACGTTTAAAATTAATAGTTAATTTGGCTGATCGTTACGTTATTACATGCATGTAGTAAGTTATAATATAATAATGTTTAAGTGTCTACAGGTTGAATCTGAGGCCAAGATTCAATTATTCAATTATTTTCATGATTCAATTATTCTCGAGGACTCTTTTTCTACTCCCAGATAGGTGCCTTAATTTTGGAATGTTATAAATATATTATAAATTAATTACCTTTTTATAACATTAAAGGCAATCATTGTAATATATAACAACGTGAAAGCTTTTCAGAATTTTGATGTACATTTTAAGCGCGTAGTCAATAAAACATCGATTGAATTAATAGTTGTCCAATGTCAAAATTTACGCGAAAAAACAATATACCCAAAAAGTTTTGGAAAATATTCACGTTTTATCGAATGACCCAGATATGGGTGGTTGGCGGTAAGCCAAAATATGTTATCATTCAACTATGGAGTGAAATAATAGTCGTGTCCAATTTTCACTTTTTAATTATTTGCCTCTTGACTTTGATGTTTGGAGGCCCACCAACCCTACTTCATTAAAATTTGGCTATGGTACCTTGACACACTTTGCTATAATCATCCTTCGTAGAAATTTCACTGTATTTTTACCCGTATACAGCAAAAGGAATGTTATGATTTTGGCCTGTATGTATCCGTGTATGTTCATTTCATTGTTAACCTATTATAGTCCACTGGTGGGCTCGGATTTTCTTTCAGGTTCATAGAGTTTTATGCCATCTTCCACGAGCGAATTGGTGGGCTTCACAAACATTTTGACTTTTTTGAAGTGAAAACAGGCTTTAGGTGCGGTGAAAGATTATGGTAGAGGGAAAGTTCCGGGTTGGCAATAGTGATATACTGTGACGTAGTCATAATTATGCAATATCTATCCATGACTGTGAATTGTCAAAAATATTTAGTGGACATCATATCATACTGTACCATAGTGGATATCCAATAAAATATTATTGAGATTTTCCGAAAAAAGATTTTTTTCTGATACCAGAAAATAAGGAGAATATACATTCACCTTGTATTTTTAGATTTATAAAACAATAGACAATATCTGAGCACTTCTAGAAGTGTTACACAAATAAATCCCGAAAACTTTATTACTACGCCACACAAAGGTACGATTGTTGAATTTTCGCTGCAGTTAAAGCTTCGGAGAAAATAAAGTTACTGACCCAAATGTTTTATTTTATAGTTTAAAACTATTGTTTTAATATTTTAGTACTTGGCTACGAAGAAATTCATTAAGATTTCATTCTTTCTTATATTAACTTCACCTAAGATACTGTGAATATCGTAACTTTTATAATTTTAATATTTAGTTACGAACTCTGTCCATTTCCAAAACCTTTTTATAATCTGTAATTTCTAGGACTTAAAATAATTTTCTTTTATATATATAAATCTGTAAATTTGTAGTGGTCTTCGAAAAGAACTGCACGTTTATTGGATCGAAGATCTGGTAAGATTGTGATAGAATACGAGAACAAAAATACGAGTATCGATATGCAATATAAGATTTATTTGCAAAACCAGAAAGTATCTTGGTAAATTTATGTTTTTTATAAGATTGCAGTAGCAACGCGCATGCAATCCATATGACGGTAAGTAGAAACTACCAGCAATGGATATCTGTAAGCAACTTCATACAGAACAAAGGTTCCATCTAAAGTCGATAACAAATGTGTTGCTACTCCCAAGGACTAAGATGGTTGCGTCATATAAAAGTAAGCCGGCAACCAAACCCTACGACTAAAACGCAAGAACTACTTTACGCTACAAAATAGTGCGCCGGTGGTACCTGAAGATGTGCCCGGGTTAGACACTGGTATTACCACTTGGTAAATATAGATAAAAGATCATAAGAAACAAATACACTTAAGAGCAGGTATGGAGATTTTAGTTTCATATTCCACACTTCTTAACTTCTACTTAATTCTTATTTTTTTGTTTCTTCTTAATAATAAAACAAAGGCAAGTAAGATAAATAATAAAGACAATGAAGAATAAATATAAATACGATGAGCTCCTACTGCTCTCCTGTCGAATATTTTACCACTTTGCAATACTTTGTGGTGGACTTTGCTGTCTCTATGAATATATACGCTCGTACGTTACGTTACGAACTACGTACTCGAAGAAGCCTATGAATTTTACTCTAGCAAAACATTTATATCAATAATCGAAGCAAATAGCCCAGCGTGCCGAAAATCGACATCTTCATAAAGATAGTATATTTTGATTACTTTATTAACAAAATAATCTCTAAATATCATTAAAAGTTTAATGAGGTTATTGTGAAGATGGCGGAACAAATAGAAACTCGATTTAAAACTTTCTTGTCTTGAGACAATGAATAGTCGAAGTTTGCATAAAAATGTTGCTTTTATTATGGCCGACAAACCTGAAATTTTTCCAATGAATAAAATTTGTGTATCAAAATAGTTTGTTGCAAGTAGTTTGGATATTAATTAAAAAGTTTGTTGGTAAAGATTACATGAATTAGGCAAATAAAATTGTACACAACATGATTTTTTATGAAAATAGGCTATCGGGCTATATTTGCACGCTAATAAATAGGCTAGACGATGAAAAGATTTGCAATTAGACATTTGCAATACCAGATGAATCGCCAATTCATAGGCTGTGCAGATTTCTTTTTACACCTTTTCTAATGAATGATGACTCGCGGGGCGGAGCGGTTACCACACCGGTCTGACGCGCAATAGGTCCCGGGTTCGATCCTCGGCCAGAAAGGTATATGAATGATGAGTTTAGTTTCATGCTCTGATCTGGATGTTTGTCTATTCGTCTTGTGTGTGTCCATGGTACCAACGACACAGGTTATTTGCACTTGATAGTGTTAAGTCTATAAAAAATAAGTCCCAAAGGCACACATACATTGCTATCCTATTAAAAAAAGATGTGAATCGCATAATATTGCTCTATGAGAACAAACATTAATATCAAGTCAGTTGTTTCTTGGCATTGTTATTCACCACCCAAAGACCATTGCTGGACATCAAGACTCTCACGACAGGTATACACTGTCACTAGTTCTTACCCGCGGTTTCGCCTGCACGGTCAACGGTAATTAACATTAGCATTTGATAGCGTGATTCAGAACCCGCAAATGAATTTTACTAACGCCATCTATTAACAACGTCTGGAACTACTAAATTTGTATTAAAACAAAACGTCGATATTCTCATGGGAATGAGGGAGCGGGGTAAAAAGTAACCTACGTCACTCTCCGCCCTCCTAACTATCTACCAGCATATAAACCATATAATATCTATGTGGCGATGTGAAAGAGGAACAAACAAACACACTTTCACATTTATAATATTAGTATGTACTTTAAAAGTAATTTAATGTATAATGCAGTAATAAATAGAGAAAGCTTCACAAGTTGATCATAAACATAAGCTTTATTTACATTGACAGTTAGGGGTTGCATCCACACAACGTCGCAGAAATAAATTGGAAGTAGGTAAACAACAGGTATACAGTGCAAGCGAACTCTCTACTAAAATAGATAGAATTTATGAAGTTTTTATTTTCCTCTATTGTTACGTGATAGTGTTTGTATGGATTGAATGTTTTGAAGTTCCATCATGGCAGTGTTTACTGAGTTGATGAAATTTGGATTAGTTCTAAAAATGGACACACATACATTTAACACGTTTTTATGCATGCCTACAAGTTGTTGAATGTATGTTCTTTGTTTCTGTTTAATCATCGATTATATACGAAGCCGATATTGTAGATTTAACTGAGACAAAACCTATCTTTGCAAGAGAATCCCACTTTCATCCGTGTTATAGTTTCCAATATAAAAAAAAGAATTGCTGCACTCGGGGACTGCCGCGGTAAAGCTGTTGCATAGTATTTTTTTTTATTAACTTATGCAATTATAATTATTTATTTATGCAGTATTTTTTTCTTTAATATTAATTTAAGTTTCCTTCTTTAATTTGACTTGGCTTTCTCACAAACAGCTGCTTATATATTCGTTCTGTCGTACAGTATACATACACGTTAAGCGAACGCTCGGACGCGATACATGGTACGCGGAGTGGGGCGCGGGCTGAGTGTTAGGTTTTTTCGTTACGGAATTTCTAGATTCGTTCACCGCACTCAAAGCCCGCGATAAAAGCTATGCAATAGCTTAAAAATAGACACATATATCCCAAACACATGTATCACAAACTTTCGCATTAATATTATTAATAAGATATGCTTGTATGCTAAGGAAATGTTATTATTATATTACGGATATACCTACATAAGCTTGAATTTCATTTACTTGTACATGTTATTTTATTGGTGGTAGAACCAGTGTAGTTCGACCGGGGAAGTACCACCGCCACACCTATTTCTAGCGTGAAGAAGTTTTCGCGTTTCGATGGAAGGGTGTGGTTGCCGGCACACTTTCACTTGAGGCGACCATTATAGTCCTCGGGAGTAGTAACGCATCTGTGATTGACTTCAGATAGAACCCCATGTTCTGTATGAAGTTGCTTACAGATGTCCATGGGCGGCAGTGACCACTTACCATCAGATGGACTGCATGCTCGTTTGCTAATTCAATCTTATAAAAAAAAACGTAAAAAAATTATTCCACTAAAATGAAACTTCTTCCGCTGCATTTCACTTAAACTCTGAGGTCCCAAGCAGTGTAACGTTAATATGTCATGAAGTCGAGACGAAGAAAATCCAGCGGCGAAAGTGGCGTGAAATTGAAAAATAAACGCTTCCACAAATAAGAAATAGCACGTAAAAGTCGATCGTAAATACAGCAATCGCGAACCGACGACAGATAAACTACTCAGAGGTATTTTTAATCTACCATTGAAAAGTTTTTTCAACACCGTTTGGATTATTGTCAATATTTGCCTTTACCTCTACATTTTTGCCGTGTCGCCTTTTACGTGGAATGTCGCTTTATAGATTTTACCCTCGATTAACCGTTTCGTTCTACTCTTTATAGAAATGTGTTAACTCTGATTAGTCAATTTACATCGCAATTTAAGTATTATTATTGACATTATTTGTACCAGTTTGTCGATAAGTTTGAATGTCCTGTTTAGTCACTGTATTTTAGGATAAATACAGAAGTTAGCCATTAAATATGTTTGGAAATAACAAATATCTGAAGTGTCGTCTTTCCCACATCGCAAGGATATCGTAGAAGGCGTAATAGGCAATTAAGTGACAACATTCAGGAGATGGACACCTACGTGTTTTTTGTAACATCAACGGCAACTGCGGTAACCAATATTCGTGCTAGGTGCGGTAACTAATTTTGACTCAAATTCCCACTAGGGAAAGTCTAAGTCTAGTCGTGGAGCTCAATGGGCTAGATAGATATGATATGATGATATGATACGACGAAATATGATACGATAATGTCAATTATTATTCCACGGCACAGGTCTTATCACAGAATGAGAGAGTTTTTAGGTCATAGTCCACCGCGCTGGCCAAGTGCGAATACCAATTCGCACTTGGCCAGCGCAACGGGCTGGAAAAAAAACTCGGTGTGTAGGGTTCATCACGATATTATCCTTCACCGAAAAGCAGTGATGATTAATTTCTAATACACCCATAATTCAATGTTGCCTGGGTTTGAACCTCGGAGCTCCTAATTGAGAGGGCAAGTTTCAACCATTAGACTATCTCTGCTCGTTGATATAATGTCAATTAATGTTTAATGTTTTTGGTAGTGTCATAGTTTCATTTTTAGGTCGTGTTTGCATAGACATACGCCTTCTTCACAGGGCTCGTGTCTGACAATTTCAACGTCTGATATGAACTAGATCTTACACGTGCCTTAGCGAGCACTCGCCTGGCAGTGTAACTGACGTTGCTTAAATTAAATCCTTATAAATTGTCTCGCTTAGCTACCCTACGCTTTTATGTACTTACACACAACTTGTTGAATTTCTTCAGTGAGTTTGACCTATAAATAGAACTAGGAATCGCAATAATTGGAAAATTACGTTATGTAAGAGTTCGTCTTGTCCAATTGTTCAACATGAGTCTTTTCTCAGATTGAGAGGATAAGGCCGTAGTTCACCGCGCTGGCTAAGTGCGATTGGTAGACTTCATAACCTATGTGAACATTTTTTAAGGCGACCATCCTTATTCTCGGAAAAATCCGTTATTGATTTTAGGTTGAACCTCTGTTCTATATGAAGTTGCTTATAGATGCTCATAGGCGGCAGTGACCACTTACCAACAGGTTTTTTTATACTAACCTAACGATAAGGCAGACGGGCTACCTGATGGAAAGTAGCCACCGTCGCCGTCGCAACACCAGAAGAGTCGCTAATGCATCGCTGTGTTTGAAGGACAGCTCTTTTCCCATCAGGATCCCTACGCTTTTGTCAATGGTGAGAGAGGTCCCATGGAACTTTGGCGCCATGACAAATGGGGTTTTTTATCGGCAAACGCGTAGTCGCGAGCTGGATTGCATGGAGTCGTACTACATACTTACTACATATTTTTGAAGTCAGTAGTTTGCGCTGATATCAAGATTTATTTGTGGGAAGACGTCTGTTCGAGTCTACTAGTTCTATAAATATGTAATAAGAGCTTAGAGCGCCAGTCTCGAAGTTAAAGTTAAGATCTTTATAAAGTTTTAGTTTCAGTTCTATAAATAATTCACGTAAAGATAAAAATTGAGTTTCATTCTAAAGATGGAAGAATATTTTAAGCATGCAGGCTATCGCCGCTTACGGATACAATCAACCCGAGCAAAATAAAAAAAATACTTTAGGACTTGATAATGAATGCTATGTCTCCTTTAGTACTACATCAGAGTAATGCTTACCACTGCTACTCTTCTTCGGAGTCGAACCCCGAACGAGTTTCTAATTTTTGTATATTTTTTTAATCCGATTGAAGTAGCAAACCAAGAAACCAAGAACTACTTTACGGTACAAATAATTGTGGCGATGGTACATCCTTGGTCGAACTAAGCTGATTCCACCACCTAGTAAAATTAAATACATTTACGATATCGTATTGCCGTAATCCTGTAAAATTCATCTTTTCGGTTGAATACAGTACTTGTGCTGACTACAACTAATCCACATTTTTCGATAGACGTAACTCCAGAAATAGATATTTAAAGGGTCATAGTTGGGAGTGTGGCGTAGTAGTGTGTTTCAAACATTGTTTATGTACTAGTTTGTGACATCCAGAGCTTAATATATCGTGGCGTCAACATAAGTGGTGCATAGTGAATACGAATGAGCTACGGTGAAGTTGACGGGACTACGAAAATATCCAACTGCGTATTATTCTATGGATGGTAATATAAGCTTGTTTTGTTTAATTGGCAAACGTAGAGTGAATTTGGAAATCTATTTTATGTTTATTGTATAGTACCTACGAATTCCACCAATTTGCACTTGGCCAGCGCGGTGGACTATGGCCTAAGCTCTCTCATTCTGAGAGAAGACCCGTGCCCAGCAGTGGCACAGTAATGGGTTGACGACGACCTACGAATTGCTTTTAAATGCAGCTTAGATAATAAACCTCTTTTTACCTTTAACGAGTGCGTTCAAAATAACTTGAAAATTATTTCAATTTATTTAAATTACAGAAATATTGGTGCTACTTTTTACAATATAAGGTTTATTTTTTTAATTTAAATTAGTAATTATAATTGTGCTTATTAAGATGTTATTTGGTTACTAATTATTTTTTTTCTTTATGAGCGGATAACACGTAATAAAATATTTTTTTGTTAAGTAATTCACACGGACAATAAATTAATAATACAATTGCTGAGTCCAAATACAAATGCTCTGTACTTAATATGGTTATAATAAAATAATATTTATTAATTAATTACAAGTAACAAATCCTTTTTTTACATGTTATCATCTTTACAATATTTCATATGAAGAGATATGCCGTTATTTATACACTGGCAATCGAATCTCTTCCACTCAAAAAAGGTAATATTTTACAAGGGGTGGAATCTATTAGTGTCCCATTGCTGGACACGGGTCTTCTCTCAGAATGAGAGACTTTTAGGCCATAGCCTACCGCGTTGCCCAAGTCTTAGTGCCAATTGGTGGACTTCACACACCTCCAAGAACTTCTTTTAAAGAACTCTCGTTCCTCACGACGTTTTCTTTCACCGAAAAGCAGTGATATTTAATTTCTAATATGGACATAAATCAGAGGTGCGTGCCTGGGTTTCAACCTTGGACCTCCCGATTGAGAAGGCAAGTTTCAACCATTAGGCTATCATTGCTCTAATATTTTACAAATGTTACTTAAAGCTGTAAATAGAATCTAAAGCGAAGGAAAAGTGTTAAAATAGCAATTAATTCTTGCTATTTCAAAATATTTGTAACTTTAAAAATATCTAGAATGCTATAAAGAATGTGAAACAAAACGGAAAAGGCAACTATTTCGCTAACATAACCAAATTTATCTTGAAAATTTAGTCTGACTTTTTAGGAAATCCAATGGGCCGTGAATGGCCTAAGCTCCATTGGTTAGTAGCGCCAGAGTGCCGCATGTTTCACCGAATTCCACCTTGGAATGGTGCCAGGTACGATGAAGGTGAAAACATACATGGCGAGACATGACAATGCGTTTTAATATAAGAAATAGCTTTACTGTGTCAATAACGAACTGGAAAATGGTGGCAAAGTTTTGTTATAAAACTATACTGTAACTCAATTATCATTATAGATAAATGCACGTAGGTTTTTTATATTAGTTTTTTTTATTACTAGTTGATTCGGCGAACCTCTTTCCGCCTAAAAGTCCAAAATCTAAGATTATCAGTGTTTCTCCACTATATTGTACATGTATTATATATATAAACCTTCCTCATAAATCATCCTATCTATTAAAAAAACTGCATTAAAATCCGTAGTGTAGTTTTAAAGATCTAAGCATACATAGGTACAGACAGCGAGAAGCGACTTTGTTTTATACTATGTACTTGTTGTGCCTCTATAACTCTGTCAATAGAATTAATTGTAATATTTAGCGCTGTGGGAGTGTAACATATCATAAAAGTTTTTCAAAGTGGGCGTTTACATCATAAAATGTAACATATTGTCCTAATTTATGATTCTAACTTTAGTAGTTAGGCTTTGTGATGATTGATATGATATTAGGTTGGCTGATAGAACGTTATAATCCAGATGTATTATTAGTAGAAATTTAGAGGACAGTGATAGCACGTTGATTTTTTTAAATATAAAGTTATAACAAAAGTACCTATTCGCATGTTTTCGAATATGTTTCTTTGTCTTAAGGTGTTGGTCCACCAATTCGCACTTGGCCAGCGCGGTGGCCTATAACTCTCTCATTCTGAGAGAAGACCCTTGCCCAGTAGTGGGACAATAATGTGTCGATGACTTCTTAAAGGTAATAAATTACATTGCTTCTTAAAAACTGGATTATACGTAAACTCTACATCTCAAACGTTTATTGGCTTTTCCGAAAACATGTAACTTTATTTTCCTGTACTGGGCACGTACCTCCACTCTGATATTAGCAAAGACTTTGTGCCGTTAATAGCACACTGACTTTTTCCACGCTAAAGGGCATTCTGTGTTAATCCAGGTCATAAACTATATATGTACCAAATTTCATACATATCTCTTCAGTAGTTTTTCCGAGAAAGAGTAACACATACTAGTCACCCGTCGCAACGGTCGAAATTTGACCGTAATTTAAATTAAAAAACTAAACCTTATATTATCCAAAGTATCACCAATATTTCTCTAATTTAAGTAAATTGTGATAATTTACAAGTTATTTTGAAACTCGTTAAAGGTAAAAAGAGGTTTATTAACTAAGCTGCATTTCAAAGCAATAGAGGGTCTTTTTACAAAGAAACCTGACATTTTTAACGTTATGTATTTTCATAGTAAGACGTTTAATGTTCTATTTCGTTTATTAAGTATGTGTAAAATGCAAGGTAGTGTTTGTAATGTGTTTTAGTTGATTTTATGTATGTTTTATGCATTATTTGAAAAAATATTAGCATTGCGCAATCCTTCTCTACATTAACTAAACCGTTCGTAATTTCATACTCCTCCGCTTGCGGCAAGTATCTTAAAAACGAATTTAAAATTTTTGCTTTGTGTATTAATATTATAGATTCTCACAAATACCTTAATAATATTCCTAAGATATCGATAAAACATAATGACTATTCGAAGGTGCAATAATGAGTTATTAAATACTAATATCAATATAGTTTATTAGCAAACAACTTTGCTAGTAAGATAGCAAGTTTATTAGCAATTCCGACAACTTAGCTGAGTCGCCGGACAGTATTGATCGTGTTATCTAGCTGAAGACAGAGGTTATGAAATATTTCCATATTAAATATCTACTTTGAAAATTTATCCAATAAATTGTGGAAACAGCTATCGACTTAAAAACTATACATTTAAATATGTACGTCAGGTATAAAAAAGTTCCGCGTGCATCTACATTGCAAATATTTACCAAAAAAATGGTTTGACGGACTGACAATAAGTAATCATAAACATTTATACATATTTTAGAATTTTTGTCTGTGTGAGTCGAAACGCAAATCACGAAAAAAAAAACTACTGAGTTTAATTGGATTACAAATATAAATTTTTAGTTCGTATCTTCTGGTAACATTTAGGTATATCATTAAAATCCATCAACTCTGTTAAAAAATATTTCAACTTAAAGTTATCTTACATTTTATCAATATCTATACTTTTCTTAAGGTAAAGCAGTTATTGTTTCGGTGAAAGGGTATGGTTGCCGGCTCATTTTAATGTGAGCTGACCATCTTAGTCCTTGAGACTACTCGTAACAATGTATTTGTGTTTGACTTGAGTTGGAATTTGTGTCCTACATGAAATGGCGTATAGATGTCCACGGGATGAAATGAAATGAAATGTCTTTATTTTGTATAGGCCTAAGGGGGCACTTACAAGTTGTCAGTTACATTTTTTTTCTTACACTACCACCGGATCGGAATACAACCTCAACTGAGAAGATCCGGCAAGGAACTCAGCAGGTTTGTCTTTTTTCTTATTTATATCCATTTTTTTTATATAATTACAATCATGATGCAGGATGCAGTAACCACTATAAAGTGGACTATATGTTTTCCTGAATACGTGTGATACTTTAATATTATTTAAAAATACACAATAAATAACTAGTTGCTTAAATTATTTAACTATTAACACTCTTACGGGCCGACCGCTATAAAAGGCAGCATTAGAAACACTGAGGTTTTACAATTCCCAGCTGATATTAAACTGGAGTGGAAATAAAACGTTTCAAAGCCACCACAGCTTAGGAGCTGAACTGAATACTCCGGTAATGAAAATTTAAGTATTTCTTACACGAGTCAAAGTTCCACAAACAATCGAGTAAGGTGCCACTGAAACCGTGTTAATCTGCTGCAACTAAATGACGGCTTTGTAAACACTTGAAGAGGAACTGCGATGAAAACTCAAATTTTTAAATAGAAATTGAAAAAATATTGTCTTTTGCCAAGTAGACTTTGTTAAGGCACCAAATTGTATGTTTATTGTATGTTTGGTACAACCGTATAAACAGATGAATAGATAAACCAAAAATGATAAAAAAATGTGTTATGTCTGTTATAAAACAAGATGGTAGTCTAGTATTTCGCTGGAAGAATGTGGTTGCCGCTTCACTTTTACTCACTCGTCGCAACGGTCGAAATTCGACTGTAATTTAAATTAAAAACTAAACTTCATATTGTCCAAAGTTACACCAATAATTCTCTAATTTAAATAAATTGTAATATTTTTTAAGCTTTGAAGCTGAATTATCCAGTAATGAAAATTGAAGTATTTCTTACACGAGTCAAAGTTCCGCAAACAATCGAGTAAAGTGCCAGTGAAAGCGTGATAATCTGCTGCAACTAAATGACGGCTTTGTAAACACTTGAAGAGGAACTGCGATGAAAATTTAAATTTTTAAATAGAAATTCAAAAAATATTGTCTTTTGCCTAATAGCAAAACACGGCGCTGACTTTGTTATTGCACCTCCTGTACATTAAAGACAACAGTATAAACAGATGAATAGATAAACCAAAAATGATAAAAAAGAGTGTGTGTGTCAGCTCCGACGCATGACTGGAGTTTACTCGCATTTAAAATAGATGGCGCTATATTCCCACACTAAAGATATAAATAATACCAATACATCGTTTATTTTCAAAATGTATATCTAATATATATATAGGTACGTAATAATAATAATAATAATAATAATAATAATAATAATAATAATAATTTATTGCCCCAAACAAACATAAATAAGAACAGAACATATTAAAGTATACAATTTAACACTATACAACGTACAAAAAAAAAGAAACTAAATAAAATAATAACTAGGGGGCAAAGGAAGTGTCTCAGCTAGTTGCTGACACGAGACTTTTGTCCCGGGCAGCGCTGTTTTTCAGCCACTCCCTTTCTCCTTCGGATGTTATGCAGGAGATTACAATTCCATTCCATTCCCCGTCCCAACCGACACAAAAAAACTTAACAGTAGGATATGCAAACGATAGCTAAATATAGAGTGGCAGATTAGATAGGTATATAGTAAAATGTACCTAAGTGACTGCATGCGTGCTAGTGTGTGTGTGTTTGTGTATGTGTGTGTGTGTTTGTGTATGTGTGTGTGAGTGTGTGTGTTATGTTAATGTGTATAGATATAGACCACTTAAGTTAAAAAAAACTCTCTTAATGGCAGAGATTTCCAGTATGCGGGGTTCAAATTCTCTGCAGCAAGCTGTCTCCTTATTAATGCGGAGTTGTATTTTTTTTTAAAAGCACTGATACTCATTTTGTTTCTCAGGGGTGGAGGTAGGTCGTTCCATATGCTCGCTGCAGAAAACTTGAAGCAGCCGCGGTATCTGTTCGTATTATGTGCCGGAGTTATTAAAAGATTCTGGATGTTAGGGCGAAGGCTACGGTTGGTAATGTCCTTGACCCAATGGAGTTTCTCAAACAGATACTCGGGTTTTTTGTTCCATATCACTCTTTGGACAGTACAAGCGTAATGAAGTTCTCTCCTAGCACTCATGTTCAGTATACTCTTGCGGTTCAGATATGGAGTGATGAATTCCCTCTTGGGCACGTTATAACAATAACGAATACAGGCATTTTGCACTCTTTGTATTGCTCGCTCTGTATATTTATTGAGTCTAGGACCAAAAATAGAGCTGCAGTAATTAAAGTGCGACAGGACCAAAGATTCACACAGCCTCATCCGCAGCTCCTCCTTAATATAGGGTCGTATTTGGTATAAGGTTTTAAGTTTGTAGAAAGCACACCTTATTTTATTATTTATATGCTCAGTGAACTTCTGTTCTCCATCCAAAAGCAGGCCAAGATTACGTGCGCTGTTAACGTACTGAAGAGCAACACCATTAATTTTAATTTCAATCTGACTGTCCAAAACACTTTTTATCTGTTTTTTTGTTCCTAAAACTAAATACTGGCATTTTGATGGGTTGAGTGCTAGAGAATTATTCTGTGACCACAAGAATATACTGTCCAGGTCCTCGTTAATTTTATTAATAGCCTCATGAGTATTTTTACTGTCGAAAGAGTAATACAGCTGAGTATCGTCCGCATATAAATGGTACTTACAAAACCTTATGTGTTCTGGCAAGTCTGCAGTGAAGATCGAGAACAGTATAGGGCTCAATAATGAACCCTGAGGGACTCCGCGTTTAAGTGTCGCAAGGGAAGAGTAACTCTTGTTGCCCTGTTTGTCCTCTGTTACAACTATTTGCTGTCTGTTTGTTATAAATTCCCGAAACCAATTAATGGTTTTTTCAGAGAATCCATAGAGTTCCAATTTTTTCAGAAGAAGTTGTGGGTCAATACAGTCAAATGCTCTGGAATAGTCAAGTAAGACGATAATACTACTCATCCCCATATCTGAGGCTTCACTTAGATCGTCTGTTACGTGTAAGAGTGCTGTTTCTGTTCCATGGCCTCTGCGAAAACCCGATTGATATTTTGGAATAATCTTTTTGCTTTCTAAGTAATTTTGTACTTGGTCTAGTATAATTTTTTCCAATATTTTTGATAAAACCGGCAAGATTGAAATTGGACGCAGGTCTGTTAGTTCATTAACGCAGTTTTTTTTTGGTATGGGCTTGACTAGTGCTTTTTTCCAGGAGGATGGGAATGTACATGTTTCGATTGACTTATTAAGAATTCTGGTTATAGCGGGTAGAGTGATATCTAAGGTTAACTTGACCATTTCTATGTTAATTGTATCATGACCTGCAGCCTTCGTTTTTATGGTGTTTATTATTTTCCTGACCTCATTTTCCGTTGTAGATTTTAGTTCTAAGGTATTATTTTGTTGAGACTTATCGAAGTTCAGAATAGACTTATCTGTATTTGAGTTGTTACAAGGAGGCAAGTTTAGAAAGTGCTCATTTATACTATTTGGGTCATTTAGATGGTCAGGAATAACACTTGTGAGGGATGTGCATACCTGCGTGGAATTTTTTATATTTCTCCAAAGCAAGGCTGGTTTTTTAAGGTTGTTATTTATAAAATAATTAAAGTAACTCTTACGTTCCCTTTCAATTGTTGCTGTAACAAGATTTTTGAGAGTTTTATAATAATCTCTTGAGCTATCCTTATTAGTTTTTTGCGCTTTTATGAGTGCTTCATCTCTTAATCTCATCATAAATTTTACCATTTCCGTAATCCATGGTTTCTGTTTATGTCTAATTACCAACTTACGAGTTTGTGCGTACATGTCAAATAGGGTTATAATATGGGAATTAAATGTATTGACCATTTCGTCTACTGTCTTTAACGAGTATATAGTTTCCCAGGGAATAAGTCTTAGATCTTCGGTGAATTCTTTTAGATTTATATTATGTAGCGCTCTTTGTAGTTTGAAATGTTTTCCTGGTTTCGGTTTCTTTATGTCGAAGTCTATTATGACTAATCCATGGTCGCTTAAGCAATGGTTGTGTATAACTTCGACTTTTTTTACATTTAGAACTAATATTTGTCATTACAATATCTAAAATGGTTTTTGAATTTTCTGTAACTCGGGTTGGTTCCTTGACTACTTGCTCCAGACTGTGTTGATGACAGAACTGAATAATTTCTTTGCTTTTATAAGATTCTGTATGAGTCATGTCAATATTAAGGTCTCCTAGGATACATACAGAGTCACAATAGCCCAAGACATTTATCGATTCACTAAGAGCATCTAGTGTTTCTAAGATACCTACACTTTCTGGTCTGTAAGCAGTACCCAGAGCCATTACCGATCCGGGAAGCTGTACCTCGAGCCACATTTGTTCTAGCGAGGATTTCGGGTGTGGTTTTATCTTAGTTATAATTTCCTCTTTTACATAGAACCCTACTCCGCCTCCCATTTTGCCTTGTCTTGGCCTATGTATGAACCTATATTTAGGTAAAATCGGTGCTAGGCCCTCCTCTCCCGATTTTAGCCAAGTCTCATTAATAGCAAGTACGTCTGGTTTGTGATTAAGTACAGCGACCAAGAGTTCATCTTTCCCCGTATTCAGAGATCGAGCGTTGAGTAGTCCTAATCTCAAATATTTTTTCTTTATATTAGCCATTGCATAAGTAGTTGTGAGCACTAAGATGATTGAGATTTAGTTGAGTGTTAAATGGTAGTGAAATAGTAAGCGTATGTATAGATGTGTAGTAGTGTAGTGGATTTATATGCATTGCATGAGCCATATTTACAAACAAATTTAAATATAAACCTCTATCGTTAAAAGCTACAGATAATAAAACTAAAATAATAGAAAAACATAAGTGGTCGGTATACAAGATCAAATATGACACTTTCCAAAAATCCTCGTCAAGTCCATCTCACTGCATATACGATGTCGAGGTTTGCCTTCTTCCAGACGTACGAAGATGTTTCCTTCACGCGTCCAAACGTATTTATGATGCAGTTCTCTTGCTAACATTCGGGCTTTTTTAAACAGGAGCCGGTTGTATTTGGTAAGCCGCTCATTGATATAAACTGGTCTTGTTGGTTGAGGTAGACTAAGACCACTGGTGTTCAGGTCACGCCGTGTACGCGCGGCTTTTAGAATCTCGTCCTTCGTAGTGCGACGCACCAGGCGCATAACGATAGGCCGCGGCCGCGCTGGCTCGCCACCCTCCGAAGTTGACCGTGCCGGACCCGCTCGCCTTGCGCTTGCGATGTCTTTTTCATTGAGTTCCACGCCTATTTTGTTTGCAATTGTGAGAACTAAGTGGACACAATTCTCACCTGCTGCTTCTGAGCAACCAGCTATTTCCAAGTCATTGGATAGAAGAGCTTGGTCTCTCTCCACAATTTCGGCTTGTAACTGCGCGACCATATTTTCTAGAGATGTAGTGTCAGTCGAGACAGGTTGTCGCGCTTCGTCTGACTTACTTTCAAGCGATGCGACCCTTGCTTCCAACTGCTCTATTCTACTATTTTGGGCTTTAATAGCATGAGTTAGATCGTTAATAGCTTCTCTAATGCTTCCCATTTGCGAGTGTACTAGTTCTCGCATGTACATCTTTAAATCACTTAGCATGGTATAATCAGAGCTACTAGGGGTGCACGCATCGCTTACATGTACTGCAGTTGGGCTATCTTTGTCGTCGTTAGGTGGAGTTGTTCTTTGCGTCTTGCTTCGAAGAGTAACGTTCTGGCAGTCACTTCCCGTATCCTTTATAGCCGTGCACGGGTGTGTCTCGTAGTCTTCTTTAGCACCCACGGATGAGTCTGTATTACGGACTGGTGTATTAATATTCCCCTTTTTCGGGCGTTTACTTGTACACTCAGGACATCTCCATAAGTCTTTACGCTCCATAGATTTAAACGATCTGGTGCTGATATTTGCGCACTCGATATCGTATGTAGATTTGCATGCGCAGCATTGTAAGAAATCCCTTTTTGGTAACAGGTTATGACACCCAGCACATTTCAATGGGGTATTCATATCTATATTTTATATTTTAACGGACACGAAAAAAAAAAAATCACTTGTCCATAAAATTTGGAAAAAAAAAAAGAGTATTTAACACTAAAACGGCATAATAAAAAAGGGATAAAAATTGTTTTATAAAAAAAAAGAAACCAAAAACAAACACAAAAAAAAAAGGACAGTGACAGGGGTTCGAACTCAAGTTGTCGAAGTTATAGCGTGGTCAAACGAGCGTCCTAATGCACTACACCACTTAGACTCTAACAAATGTAGCGAAAACAAGTTATAGTTCCTTTTGTATGCAGTATTTAACAATGCTTAGCAACAGCATAGTGAGTCATCAACGTTGAACACTGATTTTAAATGTTAGCACTGTTAGCAGTCACTTTAACACTTTTGATTTTACCAACGTTTATTCGAACACAGAACAAAACTGTTTATAAATTGTTTTATCACCAACTTCAAGATGAACTGTTTGTCTTTACTACCATATAACTTTCTTCTATAAAGTCGATATTTAAACCACTATTTAGAATTTTTATTTAAGAGACACACTACGAACGTCTTAACAGCTCCGCGGCGGGCGGGGGTTATCCACGTTATAGTTATACGTTATAGTTATACGTATTAACATATTAATATTGTACATATTTACAGAGTATTTACATTACTTATCTTAACGATTTACTATTTTAAATACCATTGAGATTTCAGTAAAACGTAATCACGAAACCTATGTATACGATCCACGCGTACTGATAAAATAGTTCTAAAGTTTTAACTAGATGGCGTTATACTTAATAAAAAAACGTAACGAGGTCATTCATCTCTAGATTTTACTCCTCACATTTTTCTCATACCGGGCCCATATATATGCAAATCGATTCTTAAGGTGTAAACTCATAAATTGTTTTGTGTCTGTTATAAAACAAGATGGTAGAGCATATATGGTGCGATCTGGGAGGTGTACTGCGACAACTATTTTAAGCATGAAGCAGTCTAGTATTTCGCTGGAACGGTGTGGTTGCCGGTTCACTTTTATATATATTAGACGATTTGAATAGAAGCTGTATAGAAGAAGAGCTTAGCTTAGAAGCGGAATACTCCAGTAATGAAAATTGAAGTATTTCTTACACGAGTCAAAGTTCCGCGAACAATCGAGTAAAGTGCCAGTGAAACCGTGTTAATCTGCTGCAACTAAATGACGGCTTTGTAAACACTTGAAGAGGAACTGCGATGAAAATTTAAATTTCTAAATAAGAATTGAAAAAATATTGTCTTTGCTAAGTAGCAAGACAATATTTTTTTACACAGAGCTGACTTCAAATTACGCCACTGCTGTATATTTTTAAATACTCGTGTAACAAAATAGATATACCGCCAAATAAACAAAACTGTTTTGCATCTTAAATATAGTTTTAGAACGTGTATGTCACGACCGACGAATAATGTTAATTATAAATACAAATCAAACATACACGTACCAAACAACTTACCTTACCTTATAATATAAACTTTTGCTAAATGATGTGAAAATTCAATCCATTCATCATATCTGTATGTTTTAGCATGACTGCATTTGTAACATGTATGTATTTGTGAACATATGCCTGTGTCCTGAGGAGGGCGTAAATGACTGCGACACAGTTTTCAAACTATTGCCGTCGTTTACGAACAATTTATTACTGTAAATTTGTTTCTATGTTCAATAAATCTTTAATCTTTAATTATGACCTATTGTATATTACTATGTTATTGCAATAAAATGAATTTGAATTTGACCGAGGTGGTACCACACCTATTTCTAGCCTGAAGCGGTTCTTGCGTTTCCGGTGCAAGGCTGTGATTGCCTTTTGTATGCGGTAAGCATCTCAGTCCTCGGGTGTAGCAACGCGTCTGTGATTGATTTCAGACAGAACTCTTGTTTTATATATAATTTGCTTATAGACGTCAATCGATATTTACAACAATCGAACTATTATACCGAATAGCATTATATGAGGCGAACATCTTAGTCTTCGGGAATAGCAACGCATCTGTTGTTAATTTTAGATAGAACTTGTTCTATGTGCAGTTGTTTTTTTTGTTTTTTTTTTTGTTTGTCCATGGGCGGCAGTGACCACTAACGATCAGGTGGACTGCATGCTTGTTTGCTACCTCAATCTTACAAAAATATATATAGACAGGAGAATAATTAAATTAAATTCTCATTCTAACTTTTCACACGCGCTCAAAGGACGCCATACTCGTATTTATTAAGGAAGCGCAATTTCGTAATTAGTCTAAACGACAATAAAGCCATAGAAATCTGCCGCAATATTGTCTTTGTAATGAATTAGCAAATCTCTCTGGGCTCGAGAAATTAAATGTTCGTTCTTTATTCATTTGAAATTAAACAGAGTTCTGTTTAGATTAAAAGTCACATCGCGTCACGTTGAATGAAAGATAAAGTGTGCTTTTTAAATGTTTTAGGTTTTTGTAAGGCTTTTTTTAAAGTACTTTTTGATGTTAGTACTGTAAGAAGCGCGTTTAGATTTACGGCATGTGCAGATCTTGGCCGATCCACAAATGTATGCAACATATACCGGTTCGGCGAAGCGCGTATAGCTTTACTTTATATGTAGGTCTTGGCAGATCCACAAAATGCAACATATGCCGCGGTCGGTGGGTGGATGGGTGACCGCTAATTGTAAAACTTCATATTGTTGTTGTTGTAAATATGATTTTGTGATAGTTTCAACGTCCCAAAAATATCTATGTTCCTTAAAATAGTCGAAGTAGTGAAAAGTATGAGTGAATACAATATTGTTTTAGTCATATTTATAAGAAAGGATACAAGAAAACAGGGTTATATAAATAATGAAAACATTACTCACACTACATCCGAGTCTATCCTTAGTCCCATGTGGCATGTCACTTGAATGTTCCGCTTGTTAGGGAGATAGCACATTGTAACATTAACATAACTCTTCTTACTTAAACCTTTGTTTTTCGTGACGGAGAAAACCTTCAAAAGGTACAAGGAAGCATTGGGAGAGACTCCGAGCTATGTGGGATGTTTATCCACTAAAACCTCCTCAGTGGCCTTCCTCTGCACTAGCAGGGGACCATGGGATCTCCAACGAAACGCATCTTAAACCTACTTAAACCTACTATGTTCTAAAATTCTCATAACTGATTGATAGAAGTATAGTGTCTAAAATCGCTATATTTACTCCCACCATTAAACTCGTATAAACGTAATATGCTAACTGTGTCGAGAATGTTACAGTTTATTTCATTCTTAACAATCTTTCAAATGTTATTTTATTTATTTAAGTTATTGCTGCTCGGTTTAATTGAAGGTATTCAAATGAACCAGTAGTACAAATAAACCAACCATGAGGAGCCCGATGGGGCAACGCGCTCGAAGGATTCCGGTTGAAGTCGTTTCGAGATCCCGGAGTCCTCCTTTTTAGAGCCGAGGACGGCCACCGGGGGGGGGGGGGGGTTTAGTGCGGTAAAAATCCCACATAACCCTGCGTCGCTCCCACGGCGTCGGGTATCTTTTGAAGGTTTCCCCTCCAGAACAAAAAAAGTACAAATAAACCAAAGATGGTAGAACCAGTGTAGTTCGACCAGGGAGGTACCACCACAACACCTATTGCGTTTCAATAGAAGGGTATGGTTGCCGGCACACTTTTTATATGAGCGACCATCCTAGTCCTCGAGACTAACAATGCATCTGTATTTGTCTTCAGATAGAATCCATGTTTTATGCGAAGTTTAGTTACAAATGTCCATGGGCGGCAGTGACCACTTACAATCAGGAGCACTGCATGCTCGTTTGCTACAATCAGATAAAAAAGATAGAGCTTCTGATCTATGTATATGATGGTGCTTACCTGATTTCCATGATTGGCAGTGACTATTTATCCGAATGTATTCCATAATACAATATTTAAGTAATATTTAGAGCAGTTGATGGTCATTAATATAAATTACGAAATATATGAAAAAAAGATTTCCCATAATACTTGTCTTACTTAAAAAGGCCTGTATTCAAGGTGGTAGAACCAGTGTAGTTCGACCGGGGTACCCCGCCACACCTATTTCTAGCGTGAAGCATTTCTTGCGTTTCGATAGAAGGGTGTGGTTGCCAGCACACTTTCACGTGAGGCGACCATCATAGTCCTCAAGAGCAGCAACTGTGATTGACTTCTTATGGAAGCCATGTTCTCCATGAAGTTGATTACAGATGCCCATGGGCGGCAGTGACCACTTACCATCAGGTGGACTGCATGCTTGTTTGCTACTTCAGTCAAATAAAAAAAAACAGTTTGTCATTTTATGAAGTTCAAAGTCTTGATAAATTTTCGGGTTGTAAGCTGTTTGCTAGTCCCCTATATATGCCCCGTATTAATAAGCTCAACATGTCTTAGCGATGTGAGCTATTCTTTTGACGTTCTCCTTCGGGAGTTTGACCCAAATACATATGATATTCCTAACCCACGTTCTATCGCAATTTTCTTTTCATCCACTGTAACGATAAGTACTTAATAACCTAATGAATACCTTTTGTGGTTTATAATTGAATTTTCGTAAGTAAAATAGTAAATGAGTATGCAGTCCAAGTGATTATAAATGGTCAATGCCGTCATTCGTAAGCTACAAAGAGAACATGGGTTCTATCTTCTGTATAAAAACGAATGTTTGTCTGTATGTCCTCTATAGAATCGTAAACTATTCATTTGATCATGTGATGATCTTTAACAAAGTTGTTATTCATGAGCTCGCGAAGGTTTCTGGTGTGTTTTTTTTTGTGACGGCATAAAACGCGCGCAGGGTGCAGTTGTGTAAAATAAATTATAGTTGCGTTGCTATTCCCGAGGATGAAGTTAAACACACTTTCTACACTCATAGCCCCACACTAGGATTTTCTCCTGTATCGTGGGTACCATGGACACACAAGACGAATACACAAACACCCAGACCCAGAACAGGAATCTAAACTCATCATTCAGATACCTGTCTGGCCGGGAATCGAACCCGGGACCCATTGCGCTTCAGACCAGTATGATAACCGCTGCGCAAGAACTGCTTAACCCTAAATGGGCAACAGTAAGTCCCTGGCTTAACCAAATACGTCCTACCTTGTAAATCCAGCAGGAATGTCAAAATTTAGCTTTTAGTCTTCTATATTCTATCATATGCAAGATTGTATGCTTATTTTAATACTTAACTGGTACTCACGATATGCGTTTTTTGCATTATTATAAAATTCTTTTTGCCGATTTTCAGTTTCGCCGTGACCACGATTCATGCAACTGGGTCGAAATATCGGCAAATATAGTTCTATAAGAATTCAAAAACCGCACATCGTGAGTAACCGTTATGTATTAAAAAAGCATACAATCTTGCACATGATAGAATATATAATTCCGCGATAATACTAGTCTAAAATCATGTATGCTTATTAACTGACTTTTTGGGAATTTTGTCTTAACGTATCAAATAACGATCCTTTGATGTGTGAAGAAGTATATGAAATGAAATGAAATGAAATGAAATGTCTTTATTTTGTATAGGCCTACGGGGGCACTTACAAATTGTCAGTTACATTTTTTTTCTTACACTACCACCGGATCGGAATACGACCTCAACTGAGAAGATCCGGCAAGAAACTCAGCGGGTTTGTCTTTTTTCTTATTTATATCCATTTTTTTGTTTTTTTATATAATTACAATCATGTTTTTTTACATGGTAATGAAAGTTAGCTCCAATATCTTGCCTTACAGTTCAGTAAAAGAGAACCCGTTTGGCAAGATACGCTATATATGGATATGGTAACGAAGACATACTTGAGGCTTCCATATTCGTCACGTATATATATTTTTTATGTATGTTCGGGCGAAATGGATAGATGCCGTCAACCTACCCACATGATTCAAACGACATTGTATGCGGCTAGTTGTAACTTGAATGTTTCTGGATCGATTTCATTTTGTTTCTTTCATTCGATAGAAAAATTGTCACGGAACTTTTTCTCTTGGAGATGTGCATGCTGCGATGCTTAACTTTTCGAGTTATGGGGTGGAAACCACCACCACTCCTCATGTTAAAAAACATGAGGAGTGGTGGTGGTTTTCAAGTACTAAGTACTAAGTTTGTTCTAAAGTAACAAATTTTTTAAATATTTTTTTACTTTTTTGTGGCATGGAAGTCTTTTTTTACTTGGAGTTGTTTACAGATGTCCAGGGCAGTAGTGAGTGCTTACCACAACATGAGGTTGACTGAAATTTAAAGAAAGACTAAAAGTAAATATAAGTATAGACATTTCTTAAAATATCATGTCAGTAAGCATAAAGCTGTAATCAGAAAATGTGTATAATGTATTTAGTGCACAAAGCGAAACCCCTACCGCCTCATCTTTTCGCATCTATTTGTGTTGATTAAAATCCGACACGCCACGAAACCGTACTCCGGTGCAAAGCTTTGAAGCTTTGAACACAATAAAATTCTCGAGCAGAATCGAGTGCACTGAATCAAAATAACATTGTTTTATCACGTCGAACGAAAGCAGCAATGGATCACGCCTTTCAATTCACTCGACAAACTATCGATTTTGGTTTGTTGTTACACAAGTTACCGTACGTAGCAGTGATGTAACGAATGTTATTAGAACATTTGCGAATGTAAATGCGAATGAAGTAATTCCGTAACGAAAAAAACCTAACACCCCCCACTCAGCTTACCATGTAGCACGGCCGAGCGTTTGCTTAACGTGTATGTACTAGTATGTGATACAACAGTACGAAGGTCGCACAAATCGAGACAAGCTGCTCGGAAATCGGATGAATATGTAGGAAGCAGTTTGTGAGAAAGTAAATATCAAAAAAAACTTGAATTAATATCGAGGAAAAAAATACTGCATAAATAAATATAATTGCATAAGTTGATACAAAATGCTATGCAATAGCTTTAGCGAGACAGTTCACAAGTGCCGCACGTTTTTTTTCAGCTTTTGGTGTAGGTGCGGAGGATCTAGATTTTTTTGGTCAACATACTGAAATACAACTTAAATTTCTATTGATTTGTGGACCTTTTTTTGCAAAGCACTGCAATTCAATATTCGCACAATTCTTGCTAATATCTAAATCATTAAATCTAAACATAAATATTTAAAAACATGCGAATATTTGCAAATGCGAATGCAAATATTCGTTACATCACTAGTAGGTACTTCAAACTGTATGTAGAGTATAAATTTCAAAATAGTCCGTGTGAATTAAACTTTAACCTTGTAGACACGAACAAGCAAGCGTCTGCCCCGTTCTAGAAACTTGTAGGTAAACAAGCTCCCGCTCGCTCTCTATTATCCGAATTTGTTCAAAAATAGCATACTGGAGCAGCCATTTTCATATTCAAATTTCTTTATTGCGTTCTGAAAGAACCTAGATAAGTGTATTATAGAAAGTTTTAGAAACTTGACATGATTCTTTATAATATTTCATTTTATCCGACCGCGTCAGAAGAGAGCGATGTTTTTCGAGCGTATGTGTGTATGTCTATTTTTAACCGACTTCCAAAAAGGAGGAGGGTCGTCGCTCATACAAGACAAAGTTTCATCACCATCATCCAGAGAAATATGTTGAGCTATGTACTAAATACTGAGTATGTTCTTAACCGAAATTAATTTAAATTATTTTTTACTTATTTGTGACATGGATGTCGGTAGATATTTTTTCTTAAAAAGTTTTTATTTTAGCAAAGCTACAGTGTAAACAGGTTCGCAGAAATATATTTTATACAAATAAGACATACGAAGTCTAATTAGCCGCACTGGGCCAGCTTGGTGGACTATGACTTAAACCTCTTATACCTTGAAAATCCGAGGTCAAAAGTGAGACGGTAATTTCGAGTTTTACTGATCTTCTAAATATTATTTATTTTGGAGTGTATGGGGGTACAACTAATTATTGTCCCACTGCTGGGCACGGGTCTTCTATCAGAATGAGTTTTAGGCCATAGTCCACCGCGCTGGCCAAGTGCGAATTGGTGGACTTCATACACCTCTCAGAACTTTTTTTTAAAGATCTCTCGGGTGTGTAGGTTTCCTGACGATGTTTTCCTTCACCGAAAAGCAGTGATAATTAATTTCTAATACGCACATAAATCAGCGGTGCGTGCCTGGGTTTGAACCTCGGACCTCCCGATTGAGAGGACAAGTTTCAACCATTAGGCTATCACTGCTCTTATCATTCGAAGTGTATACGTGATAGAATATAGGCAATTTAAATTTGTATTTAAACGTTAAACGTAAGCTCTTGATTGCTTTCAAAAGTCATGTTTTTTTACTCAAATGTATCGAGTAAATATCAAACAGTACTATACAGAATTTTAGGGCTCCAGGGATTCGTCTTTGCCCGGACAGTTCTCAAAAGGGTTAAATGTCGATAGAGTGAGATTTGTGCTACGGTGATTGTACTTTAGTGATCCCACAGGAGTTAAGGAAATTTAGTATCGGATATTTTTTTATAAGATTGAAGAAGCGTAAAGCATTTCTTGCGTTTCGATGGAACGGTGTGGTTGCCGGCACACTTTCACATGAGGCGACCATCATAGTTCTCGGGAGTAGCAACGCATCTGTGATTGACTTCAGATGGAACCCATTTTCTGTATGAAGTTGATTACAGATGTCGATGGGCGTTACTGTTTATTCGACAGCATCAGAAGAATAGAAATTATTTTCGAGCTAATGTGTGTGTGTCCATTTCTTTGGTGTTTATTTTTTTTCGGATTTTATGTCAATACTAAAATAAAAGGTTTATTAATAGATGTATTCATGCCGTGGTCTATTAATTAGTTTCTATTTAATACGGTTATGATGATAAAACATTTTCTCTCCTCTTTCCCTTTTTTCTAGGATCGCAAGTATTATATCACTCAAAAAATATTATCATCATTCTGATTCAGCTACATTTTTTTATTTTCTTAAGATTTTACTGATGGTAACCAAACTAAAAACTCGATTCATATTTAGTTATACCTACACAAAATTTAATAAGTAACTTTGAGCCTGTACTATGATTTTTTTCCATAAGTAGTTTCCTAACTTTTATCAATAATAACTGGCGACAAACTAGGCCAAATAACTAATTTATTCATAAAATGCTAATGTTTAGAAACAAAACTAACCTTAATACTAATACCTACAAAGTAGATACAACGTTATCAAACTTATCTAACAATTAGTTTTGCCCATTTAAGTTTTTGCTCAACTGTACTGAATTATATTACCCTGCTTGCGTAGAATTTCAGGCTCCATTTAAGAGAGACTATATTACCTATTTTCTAAAAGTAACGTATATACTTGACAAAAGAACACTTGAATTTCGTGAAACTATAAAAGTGAATATGAAAACTTGCAGTAAACTCCATTCAGTCAAAACGGTAGTATCTTTAACTTGGAACATAACACTAACCCCAAGTAAGTTTGGTCAAGCGTAGAGTAGAAATTTCGTATAAAGCAAAAGTTACATCTTTTCGCTTATATTAAATCGAGTTTTGAACCGAAATGTTGTACGCTATCACATACACGATTTAAAATACAAACTCATAAAATATTTTAATCAAAATATAGATATTAAATAATTATTAATTCTTGTATAGTTGCCATACCGGTCTCTGAATGATGAATTTAGATTCATGTTTTGGGTCTGGGTGTTTGTGTATTCGTGTTGTTTGTGTCCATGGTACCCACGACACAGGAAAAATCCTAGTGTGGGGCTGTGAGTGTAGAAAACGTGCGTGGTTTTTTAATTGCTTATAATAAAAGTTCCGTCAACTCATCAGTTTAGTAAAACTAAGAAGGGGATAAAAATGCTCTCACGTTTATAGGAAAATTACATACTTACAAAGACTTTAATTTTATTTATGTGTCTGTATTTCAAGTATTTCATTAAGAAAGAGGTAAAATGCATTTAATTTGGTATTTTAAATAACGTTGGGATAAAACGATGACAATAACAGATTTTACTGGCAGTAATGAGGGATTAACCTACGGTCGGATTGCAATGAAATCAGAAAATCGACAGAAATCTCAGTTTCGGTGCGCATTTTATTGATCTTTTGCTTTTCACTAAGTTTTAAACTATCTTTAATATTTAATCTTATTGGAATAAAAAGTTTAAAACTGATATAATTAAGCTCCATGATATAGTACAATGTAAGTATTAGTATTTTTAGTAGTGATATTGAAATTTGAAAGACAATATAATACATCAATACTTATATTATCCCTACTAATATTATAAATATAAATGCAAGTTTGTTTGTAACGCTTTCACGCAAAAACTACCGGTAGGATTTCGTTCAATTTTGTCACACAGTTTGTTTATGACTTTAATAAAAAATAGGATATTTAAAAGCGTGGTAGACATAACCGAAGCGGGAGACACCGTGTGAATAAGCTAGTACTTTATCCTATTTGAAAAAAATAGCAAATAACAATTTTTCTTATAAGATTGAAGTAGCAAACGAGCATGCAGTCCATCTGATGGTAAGTGGTCGCTGCTGCCCATGGACATCTTTAAGCAACTTCATTTGAAACATGAAGTTCTATCTGAAGTCAATCACAGATGCGTTGCTACTCCCAAGTACTAAGATGGTCGCCTCATATAAATGTGCGCCGGTAACCACACTCTTCCATCGAAACGCTAAATAATTCTTCACGTTAGAAATAGGTGTGGCGGTGGTACTTCCGCAGTCGAACCATACTGGTTCTACCACCTGCAAGCTTAATGGTTGTAACTTGTCATCTCAATTGGGAGGTCAGAGTTTCAAACCCAGGCACGCATCACTGGTTTATGTGCATATTAGAAATTAATTATCACTGCTTTTCGGTGAAGAAAAACATCGTGAGGAATCCTACACACCCGAGAGTTCTTTAAAAAAAAAGTTCTCGGAGGTGTGTGAAGAACACCAATTCGCACTTCGCCAGCGCGGTGGACTATGGCCTAAAACTCTTTCATTCTGATAAAAGACCCGTGCCCAGCAGTGGGACAATAATGGGTTGTCGAGAGATACGACTGATATTACATGTTGTAGGTGTACTTCGTAACCACCTCTATGTTTCGCAATACAATCATCAAACATTATTATTTGATAAAACACAACGTGAGCATAAAATCGGTTTGTGCAAAATACTAATAAAAATTTATAAGCCGTAGAGTTATGATCACGCCGCCTCCGACAATGTGGAAATAAATGGCCCGATAGTATGAAAAAATGTGTTTATTTTAGCAATACCAAATAAAAGTTTATGGCAAATTCTATATCGCTTACGTAGAAATGGACTATTTTCTCAATGTGAAGAAATCTACGTTTGTAAGTTTGTCTGGACAATTAAGGTGGTCTTTTTTTGTTCTCGAGGAGGAAATCTTCATCAACTTCATGGAAGCAATGCGGGGTTATGTGGGATTTTTACCGCATTAAAACCTTCCCGTTGGCCGTTTTTAGCGCTACAAAGAAGACTCCGGGATCTCTAAAGTAACACAACCGGAGTCCTTTAAACGTGTTGCTAACTCTGATTCCTCCCAGGTGAGAGGTTGGGTCCACCGCTCCGTCAGGTCTTTACGACGTTATGCGATCACACATACCGCCGTCCTTCCCGGAGTCGCCTAACCGAACGGTTCGAGCTCCCACTCTAGCCCGGAAGCCCCTTTTAGTCGCCTCTTACGACAGGTAGGGAATACAGCAGCCCTATTCTGATCCCAGAACTACAGGGACGTAAGGTGGAATACTAACTGAATAATATTAGGCAGGTAATTCGTACTGAGCTGTTAAATTATGATTTCTTAATGCGATAAAATTACCGATGATGTTAAGCGTTCGTTTTTTATTGCGTGATTTATACGGTAATATTTTAATTAAATTCCTAAATCATTTGTCTTTGTTGGTAATTAATCTGTTATTTCAGCAAATTAATTATCACACCATGTGGTAATCATCTACATAAAATATTTGTGTTTATTTTCCTTCAAGGTAATTTATTAATTACTTTTCCGATATCGTAACTGAATAAATTCGTCTAAAGCTGTGTTGACAAACCTGTTTTTCTTTTTTCTTCTCATTGGTGTTCGTTTGCGACTATCGTATTTTTGTTTCGTAAGGTGTTTACACATTGTGCATTTTACACACATAATGAAATTGTTCTTGACTTGCCTTAATTAAGTATGTACGTAGCTTTACACGTAAGAAATAGATTCTATTTATGTATTTCTATTTCTGCTACGAAATAGAGGTAACCAACTGCTTTGTGGCTGTACGGCACAGACGGATGGAAGTCATTGATTAGGGTTACATTAAGTACAGGTATAGATGGCTGACCTTAGGCAGGTTGATAGCATATCGTTTGTTATCCCTCTAATAAGCCAATGAGCAACGATATATTCGAATTATTTATAGTGTATTTTTTACACGTTACTAAATGTATTTAATTTATTCATGTTTACAAAATGAATAAATCGATTTGGTTATAAAATAATCCGGATAATTGTTTTTTTTTCGATTTTTTATATCGTATCTCTTTAATATGGTACACAGATGGATCTGGTTATAAAATACGCCAATAATTGTATGTTTTTCCTTTTTTTATATCGTATCTCTATCCTATATTTAGAATCGTACAATTTGATTAAAAATGAAAATACATATTTCATAAGTTCATTTATAGCTTATGAGACTTAATATAATCTGTCTTATTTCATAAACGTTACTTAGAGCTAAATCTGACTTGTTATTATTTATTTTATTGCAATATCCTAGTTAATGAAGGTATCATCTTGAATTTAATGAAATATCTATATTATAATGTCGAATATATAATCTTAGAAACTACTCCTTTCCAAGTTGGTAGAACCAGTGTAGTTCGACCGGGGAAGTGCCACCGCCACACATATTTCTAGCGTGAAGCATTTCTTGCGTTTCGATAAAAGGGTGTGGTTGCCGGCACACTTTCACATGAAGCGACCACCATAGTCCTTGGGAGTAGCAACGCATCTGTGATTGACTTCAGACGGAACCCATGTTCTGTATGAAGTTGATTACAGATGTCCATGGATGGCAGTGACCACTTCGACCACCATCAGGTGGACTGCATGCTCGTTTGCTACTTGAGTCAAATAAAAAAAATAAAACTAAGATTCAACGTATAATACGGAACTTATAGAAGAAAGTCTAAGTCAGTTAATTTTAAATTGGTAAATAAACAAGTCCCTAGGAGACTCTTTGATTTAATAATACGTTAGAAAGCGGGTCAGCATGAGTTTACCTGCTAACTCTTTACACACCTACGCCTGTAAAGTTTTTACAAAAGTTGCACAAGGTAAACTAACTAACTAAAACTAAAAACTAATGTGAGCTAAACTCTTTCAACGTTTTTAAGTATTAATAGTTGCGCTAGTTTCTATTTTTATTCTATAAAGTTGCATGCATGCTTATTGTAAGTGTTCATAACAATACAATTACTAACTACAGAACTAGTGATTTAAGCCAGAAATAGATATGCAGAAATACAACACTTTTCATGAATAAGGGATATTTTTAATCAATTATTATTTAAAACAGTTATAGCCGACTGTGTCAGAAGACGGGAGTAGGTAAAAAGGTAACAAAAAACGATAACAAAATTTAAAAAAGGTAAAACGGTAATGTTATACGTACGTATGTTTGTCCGTTTCTTTAGCACTCTCTAAGACCCAAAACGCTTGACGGATTTTACAATACGTCGTTATACTTATGTCAATCGTGGGAATGACATAGAGTTTTTAAAACGCAATGTTTTATTATAGCGTCTGTAATTTTTAAAATGGGGGGAGTACCCAGGACTGACAAAAAAAACACAATATAATCTACCAAAGTTACGTTCTTCACCGCGTTCGGTAGCTTGTTTTCCCTTTTCAAATAATGATTGTTGTAATAAGCAGTCTCGTATAGTTTTATAATCATTTGTTTAATTGATTTTGGTACAAATGAACTTCCAACTTTATTAAATTAAAATTATATCCAAATTAATCATCTAAATTATTAAATTAATTATCTAAATTATTAAACTTTACAAAATTAAAACTCTGCATTTACATCATTTGTTTCAAAATAACGTCTTCTGTAAATAATAACGTTGGCAAAATTTGCTTACGACCGTAACCGTCTAGTAAGTTAACGTCTAGTAAGTTACTGGACGTATATGTGCATTAAAAATAACCAAACTGGAAGGTATATATCGATTTAGCTTCAAATATATTCAACTAGTAATAAACGAGTCATAGGGAAGAAAAGTGACATCTACGACTCATTACCAATTGGTAATAAGTTGTTTTGAATTAAGCAAACGACAATTAATTCAAGATAGACTCAGTGTGAAAAGGGATGAAATATTTCGTTTGCTAACCTTGAAAACTACATACCCTTTATTTAATCTCTTTTAAAGCTATGCCCGAGAATATTGTGCGGAGAATATTGTTTAGTGCTGCGTGAAATACGACCATTGCTCAATTAAAATTTATAACTACAAAACCCATATGTTAGGTTATTAGCACGCTTACGGGAATGAATAATGAGTTCGAATAAATTACTTACTTACACTTTCATGTATCGCATGTATTTTGTAGTTTTACAACACGTAGGGCATGAGTAGAGATTTTTAAGCTATTGTATAGCTTTTATCGCTTTGAGCGCGGCGACCGAATCAAGAAATTCCGTAACGAAAAAACCTAACACCCCCCACTTTGCTTACCATGTTGTGCGGCCGAGCGTTTGCTTAATGTGTGTGTATATGATATGACAGTACGAAGCTCGAACGGATCGAGCCCAGCTGCTTGGAAATCGGACGAATATGTAAGACGAATATGGCACATTTTTGTGAGAAAGTATATAGTATCGAAGAAAAAACGTTGAAATAATATCCAAGAACAAAATACTGCATAAATAAATACCGCGGCAGTGCCCGAGTGTCGCACTTTTTAATAAGCAGGTCTATCTAATCTATGCATCTGATGCTTAGAGGACACTGTCGCTTGTAGACATATTTTATCATCTCCTAAATTAGTTTTTTTTTTATTTGATAGAAATAACAAACGAGCATGCAATCCACCTGATGGTAAGTGGTAACTGCCACTCATGGACATTTGTAAGCAACTTCATATAGGACATGGATTCTATCTGAAGTACACGAGTCGTTTTTCAGTATGAAGGAGTTTTGGACACTTGTGTACCACGGTGGTCAAGTGCAAATTGATAGACGTTACACAGTTTTGACAACTTTCTTTGGAGAACTCTCTTTGGAGCGTACCGCAGGGATCAATTTTAGGCCCTTTATTATTTCTTATATATGTTAATGACATAAGTAATGCTGGTTTGTCTGGAAATGTTACGCTGTATGCTGACGATACGTGTTTATTCTACTTTTCGCACTCCATTCACGATATCATTCAACAAGCACAACAAGATTTGAATTTGCTACAAGGATGGTTTCACCGAAACTTGCTAACAATAAATACCTCTAAGACCTCCTTTATGATTTTTTCCGCAAAAAACAAAAAGATTCCTAACTTTAGCCCGTTACACATTGACGGCGTATTTCTTAAAAAGTCGGAAAAGGAAAAGTATTTGGGACTTTACTTAGATAGCAAATTAACATGGAAGGCTCATATTGACTACATACAATCGAAACTGCGCCCGCTTACAGGAGCTTTGCGAAGAGTACGAAATTGTATACCGCGTAACATAAAAATAATGATTTACAATTCTCTTGTTAAGCCGCACCTCGAATATTTGATAGAAATTTGGGGAAATGCAGCAGACTCTAACCTTAAAGACTTACAAATTTCACAAAACAAGCTTATAAAAGTACTTCTAAATTATGATTATCGAAAGAGTACTGTAGACCTTTATAGAGAAACCAAATTATTTAACATCAGACAAACATATATTTTTAAAACTTGCATACTTGTACACAAAATTTTGAAAAACACAATACATTCAGATATCAAATTTGCAACAAAGTATCATAAAATTTTTACAAGAAGCAGAGCGAAACTAGTTTTAAATAAGCCACGAACATTATATGGAAAAAGAAATATAATGTTTGAAGGGGCACAACTGTACAATAAGTTACCTAATACTGTTAAAAATACAGTATCAATAAATAGTTTTAAGGAAAAATTTAAGAAATTTGTCAGCAACACGACACTGGCTTAAGATATAGGCATAATAATGTAAAATAATATTTTAAATTCTCATGTAAGTGAATTTTGATTAATTCTTGTGAGAAATAAAGATTCTATACCCTTAACTCTCAATTATGTAATTTACCTCAAGGAGTTTTCCTTATAAAAACTTTATAAAATTCGGACCTCGGTCCCTACTTTAACAGGCCGAGGTTTAACATTTGACCTATTATGATTATGTGTTACTTTTTAGAAGTAAATGTAAGAAAAACGATGATATATATATTGTAATTTTGTTGCACAATAAGATAAGAAAAACTAGCTGAGCCGGCATACGTTGTTTTGCCATATAAAAATAAGAAAAATGTTAAGGGTGGACAACCGTTATCACTAAGAAGTATGAAAAATAGATGTTGGCCAATTCTCAGACTCAATATGCTCTCAAAATGTCATGAGAATCGGTCAAGCCGTTTCGGAGGAGTACGGTAACTAACATTGTGACATGGAAATTTTATATATTAAACAAGATCTAGCGCTATGAAGCAGCTAGCGTCAATATTTTAATATTTACCGTGGATATTCCATTACAATTACGCTGAAATCGAATAAGGTCGTTCTTATTCAACTTCATAATTCGATTCCGAAGTTCGATCGACACTTCGGAAGCAGAACTTGTGGAAGACGGCGATTCCATTGTTGTTGAATTTCACCTTGTTTCATTGTTTATGATGAAAACTGTCTAGAATTACAGATGTATGGTATCGCCTTCACTAGTAAGTCAAATTACTTTTTACTTACTTAAATTATTTTATTTCTAAGCATGAAAAAAATGTGTTAATATAGGTCTTACAGGTTTTTTTATATGACTGAAGTAGCAAACGAGCATGCAGTCCCCCTGATGATAAGTGGTCACTGTCACTCATGGACATCTATAATCAACTTCATACAGAACATGGGTTCTATCTGAAGTCAATCACAGGTGCATTGCCATTCCCGAGGACTATGATGGTCGCCTCATATAATAATGTGCCGGCAATCACATCCTTCTATTAAAACGCAAGAAATAATTCACGCTAGAAATAGGTGTGGCGGTGGTACTTCTCCGGTCGAACACAGCTTCTACCACCTTCACAGGTATTAAAATAAATACATAAAGTGCTCTATACTACATCCTTGTATATTGGTATATTCAAGAACATAATTTAAAAGTCCTATTGGAAATCATTAAAAATGTATCATTTTCATTATTTCCATTCGTGTAATTATTTACATACATGTATTAATTACATTATTGATTATCATTACCATTCGTTTAAACATTCATTAAGTTTAAAATAAAATGGCTCAAAGGTTGAACGGTTGTAGTTCGAACCTTCAAGTAGTGTTAGTATTAGTTAAGCTCTGCTGTTGTGGTTCGTAGCTTGGATTAAGGAGATTAGCAAGGTTAAGATGGTTATCCACCCTTGTTTAGTCTACGGAATAGCAATGCTTCTGTGGTTGACCTTGTAGATATCTAATTATTTCTGGAGTTGTAGAGATGTTCATGGTTGGATCCTTATTACCTTATCAAAAATCTTTTCAAAAGTTTTGTCCTATTAATCAACTGTAATTAACACTTGCTATTTCAATTTGGTAAATTTAAAGGTGGTAGAACCAGTTTACACTGGTTCTACCACCTTTAAACTGGCTTTACACTGGTTCTACCACCTTTAAATTCACCGTAGAGGTACCACCGCCACACCTATTTCTAGCGTGAAGCAGTTCTTGCGTTTCGGTGTAAGGGTGTGGTCGCCTGCACACTTAAAAGGGGCGACCATCTTAGTCCTCGGGAGTAGCAGCACGTCTGTGATTGACTTCAAATGGAACCTATGTTCCGTATGTAGTTGATTACAGATGTTCATGGGTGGCAGTGACCACTTACCATCAGGTGGACAGCATGCTCGTTTGCTATTTCAGTCAGATAAAAAAAAACATAGAAGAGTATCTCCAAAGAAGACGTATGAAAGAGCGAATTAAATATACATATGAATGAAATGTATATACCCTACCTACATTAGTCTCTTTAGTGCATGTCATGATACGTTACACAGTTTACGACTTCACATTTCCTTCAACAAGCCTAAGTACGTATACTTCAGCATAAAGTCGGTCGTACTTTGTGATACGATCCTAAATATTATTATAAATGCAAATATATTTGTACGAACTGTTTCAATTTCATAATAATTGAAGCTCGGAACTATTAATAGTTTAAATTGAGTGTAGTAGAAAAATCCTTTTACTAAATCCATCAATTAAAGGATAGAAAAAATCATTTGAGGGCTAAAATTAATGTGATCTATGGAAAAACGTCACGAGCTGTCAAAGCTTTTTTCTATCCTTGCATGCATTTCTGGAAGTCCAGATCACATTTTAAGAAGCATAATGAATATTAACTAACTGGTGTCCGACCGAAGCTTAGGTCAAGAAGATCCACATTCGACCGAATTATCTATCGAAACCTTCGACCTTGGTCAAAATAAGTCGAAAATTTGGCCGCAATCGGTTTCTAGCAAACGTCGAAATTGAACAAACGTGCTGGAAATGGTGATTCGCTGGGGTAAGCACACACCCGGGTAATGGCTTCGAAAGTTTTAAATATCTTTAATGAGAAGTTGCATAGTAAGTGTAGTAATTAACTGTAGAACTTGTTTTCGCATGGTTTTTAAACCTTCGGTATCGGCTTCGGCTGACTGGCCGGGAATCGAACCTTTTTTTTGTCATCGACGGGGAAACCAAAAAGTACCCGACGCCGTGGGAGCAACGCCGGGTTATGTGGGATTTTTACCTCACTAAAACCTCCCCCGTAGCCAACCTACGCGCTGCGTGGAGGACTCCGGGATCTCCAATGGAACACAACCGGAGTCCTCCGAGGACTCACCTCCTGTCAGACCGGTACGGTGACCACTCCGTCATGTTGGTCGTCACCATACATAAGATACCATAGCCTATACAAAACGTTATACGTCAACATAAATTCGGATCACCCATGTTAATTCCCTATATAAATGTTTACTGAGGTAATACCTGCCTAACTTCGTACAAACATTAGGGAAGAGTGGTTTGACCTACTTAGGAATTCCTTTGCCATGCCTAACGGTTATGGGAGTAACTGCCGGTAATTAAGTAACTTCTAATTAGCTACAACTGGTGGTTATATTGACAATTTGGAGTTATGGGTAGATTTTAGGTAGAGGTAGGCTATTTAAATGATAAGTGATTACTTTCTATGGTTTCATGTAACTTAGTATGAGTTTACTACGTTTCCCCAAAACAAGAATTGTTTACGTTTTTGCACGGCATTGCAGTGCAAATTGCAAGGTATGGCCGAAAACGAATTTAAATGGAATGTCCCGCTACTGCTATGTATCCAGCTTAGCTAATTAAACCTTTAACGGGTGCGTTCAAAATAACTTGAAAATTATAACAATTTGTTTGAATTTGAGAAATATTCGTGCTACTTTGAACTCGACTCAGTTGTGAGAGTGGTATAGATGTATAATTTTCAAATATGGCGGCTGCGATCGGAGAAAAAGGAAAGAGTTTTTATTATTAATTATAGTAATAATGTGGATTTTAAATATTAATTAGGTACTAAGTAGACCATTACAAAAAGACATATAAATACTTTTAAAAAGGGTAAGTTAAATAAATTATTAAAACAACTAAATACGACTGCAAATTTAGTTCAAGCAGTCGGATTTTGTTTTCGTAATAATATCTAGTTTATCAGTCTATTTAATCAAACCTCATATCCCACACTAGGATTTTCTTCTGTGTCGTGGGTACCACACACAAGACGAATACACAAACACACAGACCCAGAACATGAATCTAAACTCATCATTCCGATGCCTGTCTGGCCTGGAATCGAACCCGGGATCCATTGCGCGTCAGACCGGTATGGTAACCGCTCCGGCACGCGGGTCGTCGATACGTAAACGTAGGTAGTTTTATTTTTTATTTATTTGTTTATAATTTATTATACCTTACAATTTTGGTTCAAAAGGCGGACTTAATGTTAGGAGCATTCTCTACCAGTCAACCTTTAGGTAGTTGCCAATGTACAAAATTTCAAAGAATACTAACACGGTTTTTCACAGCTCTCGTACATATTTCTTGAGAATGAAATGGCATATAAATGAAAGATACCAACCACCAATTCCTAATAGTAAATCCTTCCACGATCACTACGTACGTACTGCCTTTCAGAAAATATGTTCGTATTAAAATTACAGTCAGGCGTTTGGCACTCCACAAGCTACTCGGGAAGCACTTTGCCGAATTTATTCTGACATTCAAAGACTCGGCGCTAGAATTAGTTGGAGAATACGCTTATATGGTTAACCGGAAAACCGCACAATGGATACAATTACGTGCATAGTACGGACAGATTTCTCGAATTCCACAAGTGAGAATCTTATACATTTTTTAATGTTTTCAGTTTTTTTTATCTCACTGAAGTAACAAACGAACATGAAGTCCACCTGATGGTAAGTGGCCACTGCCACCCATGGACATCTGTAATCAACTCCATACAGCTTCATACAGCTTTGCTACACCCGAAGACGATGATGGTCGCCTCATGTGAAAGTATGCCGGCAACCACACCCTTCTATCGAAACGCAAGAAATACTTCACGCTAGAAATAGGTGTGGCGGTGTTACTTCCCCGGTCGAACTACAGTGGTTTACCTTTGTTACTTACTGGTTTACCACCTTTAAGTAAATGTGTTTCTGGCAAAGCTCTGTCATGCTTTTTGTTGTAATCATATTCCTCCTCCTCGCGTCGTGTTCCTCAACACTGAGGGTCGTGGTCCTCCCGTCATATTATGGTATATAAATAGCATGGTTTTTAAATAAACTTTTAAGAAGAATCTAGCTTCACAAACTTTCACTTTTCTTTTTATTTATTTACGACTTACGTATTACTTAAAATAATTCAATTTTCAATATGAATAAATTCGTAAAACATATGCTTATGTTAGAAATTGAATTATACTTTATCGATTTTTTGAGTACTTAACATTTACACAAAATCAAAACATCCTTAATAATTACAAAGTAAAAAAACAAGAAACATTCTGAACAGAATTCAAATCTTCCATTAGTTCTATTTTTATCTTCTACTAGCTGACCCGGCAAACGTTGTTTTGCCATATAAAATTTTAAAAAAATGTTAAGGGTGGACAACCCGTAAAAGGGTATGAAAAATAGATGTTGGCCGATTCTCAGACCTACTGAATACGCATATAAAATTTGGTAAAAATCGGTCAAGCCGTTTCGGAGGAGTACGGTAACCAACATTGTGACATGGAATTTTTTTATGTTAGATTAGTATTAAACAAGTTTCATGAATGATGCATGTCATTTATTAACATTTCGTGAAACACTATTTAATTATAGACAATAGCAGCCAATCAATTGCAACGTTTCCAACGCTTTCACTAGCTATCGGTTATTCGCATTGCACCAAATTTTCACACGAAATTAAATTGATGCCGGTATCGCAAATAAGCTTATTACTACAATAAGCTTAATAACTGTCATATAATTTATGTTTCCAGGGAGTAATTTCTCGATAGTTAATTTTATATGTAGTCTAGTCAATTCAGAACATCTTTTATTACCGAAAGTTGTAAAACAACGGACAAATGCGGACTTAATGATTAATTTGCAAGCATTTTCTGCCAAACTTAGGGAAGTGCAGAGAAAATTGAAGGCAATACAAAAAACGGAAAACTAAGTAGAAGATAAGAACGTACGTAAGAAAGATAGACAAAAAAATGATATATTTTTTATCTAACTCTACTTCAGTTAGATATGCATCAAACGAGCTTGCAGTCCACCTGATGGTAAGTGGACACTGCCGCCCATGGACGTCTGTAATCGACTTAATACAGAACATGAGTTCCATCTGAAGTCTATCAAAGATGCGTTGCTATTCCCGAGGACTATGATGGTCGCCTCATATAAAAGTGTGACGGCAACCACACGTTTCCATCGAAATGCAAGAAATGCTTCACGCTATAAATAGGTGTGGCTGTGGTACTTCCCCGGTCGAACTACACTGGATCTACCACCTTCAATAAATATATAAATATAAATTTATGAACTATATCAACACATAGGGTACTTATTACCGGGGTAGACCTAGCCGAAGTGGGCTCAGACGCGGGAATAACTTAATATACCATAATTTAGAGCGGTTAATTATAATTTTAACCAAATATTAAATGGACTTATAATTTAATATCGTAAATTGGCACAAGATTCAACGACCCTGTAATTCGCAATGCAGCAAACCGCTCGAAATGAATACCTATTTGTCTATCAATATCTGTACCAGTTTGATAGGCGGTTTCAGCGCAATATAGAAGCAATAAGCAGCTGTAATTGTGGGCGAAATATGGCAATCAGACTTCTCGACGAGTTCATTATTTGAGTGTTCATGGTGGGTATCTAAAATTACTAGTCACCCGTCACATCAGTCGAAATTCAACCGTAATTTACATTAAAAAACTAAACTTCATATTAACCAAAGTAGTACGAATATTTCTCATATTCAAATAAAATAACGACGACCCGCGTGGCGCAGCGGTTACCATACCGGTCTGATACGCAGTGGGTCCCGGGTTCGATTCCCGGCCAGACAGGTATCTGAATGATGAGTTTAGATTCTTGTTCTGGGTCTGGGTGTTTGTGTATTCGTCCTTATGTGTCCATGGCACCCATGACACAGGAGAGAGTCCTACTGTGGGGCTGTGAGTGTTATTTTAATAAAAAAAAATGTTATAATTTTCATACTACTCTTTACTTTCAAACTTCATTGTATGTTTATTGTAACCAGTCTTTCTAGTTTCGAAAAAACGCTTGAGACTTAACGAGCAAGTCAGCAAAACAAGCATTCAACTTAGGATCAATTGTTTCTTGGTGATTACTGCGAGTATCGATTGGCATTGGAAACGAATATTCCTGGTATCAGGAAACAGCCTGATAATGGGTACGTAGCAACCCGAATGCAATAAGCGTTAATTAAGAAGGGGAAGAAACTGATGGCTTCTGCTTCTTTAGACCCTTAACTTCGGTAATTTCGGTTACCAAATGCCATCAAGGAAGTTAATCTCGAATTGGTATTGATGCAATGATTGCCAGCGCTATAATTTTGCCTTAATCAATTTATACTGTTAAATGTACTTCTTGGCAAGTTTTTCTTTCTAAAATACAAAGTAACATGTTAATTAGTCATATCATATTTAAGATTATCTGCTGCTACAATTATATCTATTACGTATTTAAGTCATTTTTATTGCATTGGTAATACATTATTTAGGTAGTAAAACAAATTGAAACTCAAATTCTCTCAATCACTTGAAATGAAACCGATACGTGTATCAATTTCTAATCGGATTTAAGATAATCGAATTGTAGCGGATTTCCACCAACCTTGTTTTAATATTTCAAGCGGCTAGTAAGTCTTATGAACATTTACGATACAGTTACTTTTTGTAAAACAAAGTAAAAATGTGTACTTTTATATATCTGTGTTCTTTGTATGTGTCTGATTTTTGAGGAAATCACTTTCTATACAGTAATTATAAAAAGTTGGAGAAACGGAGTTGACAGCTCGTTAAAATTTTCGTTACCCTAAAGTGAGATTATCGCATATCTTATGATATGATATCTTCACGATACAAAAACAGATCATATGATATGATATTTTCATGTTACAAAAACAGATCTATCGAAATATCTTTTTTTAGCTAATTTAGTAAAAGACAATTTGGCAAAAATTTGACTTTTGAAAGAACTTTACAATTGCTTTAGCATATCATGTAATTAGAATTTATTATTTCATTATACTACTATAGTGCATATTTGTCAGAATGGTTAAGGTTAATTCTTCTATTTAAGTTAATGTTTTCGATAGAACGTTTACCATAATGATACCACCTGCCTGCCGATAGGTTTTTATATCAGTCATATCGTTAATATCATTATTTCGTCTATAAGCCTTTAGGGATCAATTTGTCAATCTCTAGGGATCGATCTCACTTCCATACTACAAGTTATTTAATAAAGTATGCATACGATAACCTATTTTGATAAATTCAAGAAAACCATAAACGAAAACCAAGAAATCCATGGGACTTGGGTTCTTTATTATAATATTCCTGAAATATATTTCAATAATGTTAATCATAAGCAAACCAACAAAGCACACGACCACACAGACACACACACATGCACGCACAAGCATGAACCCTCAACCTTGCACTGAATAGCAATAATTTAGCCGAATCAAAATATAAATATGTCTATTTTAATTTAGTTAAGTTTCTCATTTTAAGTGACAATTACTGTAACGTATGTTTTATGAGAAATAAAGCAACTTTAAACCGAAGGTGCCATTTTTTAATAATATGAAAGCATTTTAATACTTAATGGGTACTCATGATATGCGGTTTTTGAATCCTTTTCGAATTCTTTTTGCCGATATTTCGACCCAGTTGCATGGATCGTGGTCTCGGCGAAACTATGGCGAATATGGAAGTAGCAAACGAGCATGAATTCAACCTGATAGTAGATAGCAACTGCCATCCATGGATTTCAGTAAACAAACGCGGATATGATTAGAATCTTAATTAAGGTGGAATACGTCGGATAAGTATGTCTCCTTTTAGACAACACACATCACACAGACACACACACACACCTTTTAGATAAAACCACATCAGACCACACCAGAACACATCTTTTAGATAAGAACACTGCAAGGCTTGAAACTGCTGTTTTTGGCAGATATAAATATGCTGATACTTCTGGAATCCAATCATAATCCACCACCTTAAAATGTAGAAGAAATGGTAATGGGACTCAAACAAAAACTCCTTGATTATTATAAGGAAATTACAACAATGAAACCATAGCCATGATAAATTAAGTCGACGTATTTTACCAGAAACTTCTGAGTTTTTTTACAGAAAATGTTTTTCGGGAAATTTTCTTTTTATACTGACGGACTGTTGGCATATTTTGTTTTTTGTCGCTCAAAGTAAATTAAAGCTCAATATCATTACAAAAGCGCCTCGTTTCATTATAAATGTTTCCGAAGTGTTGCTAATTACATTTTCAACTAAATGTTTGTCTGTTTGTATTCATTTCACGTCTCGTTTCTCATGTAGTTTATTTTTACTTTCAGAGGTAGAACCTAGTGTAATTCTGTAAAGGTATGATTTGGGAAATGATGTATTATGCTTAACAGCAGAAATTTTTTTATACACTTTTCTGATGTTGCATCACAGGACTATTTAATACTATGCTTTAACTCCTCTCCAAATATCTATCTAATTTCACTTGTAATCTTGCATATAATCTGATATTTTTCTATGAATCGTCAACCTTTTATTGTTCCACTATTGGATACAAGGCCCAAAGGGGTCCAAAGAATCTTATTTTAGAATAAAAAAGTTTTAGGCAATCCACAACGATAGCCAAGCGCGATTGGATAACTTCACACACTTTTGACAACATTTTTTAGAGAACTCTCACGATGTTTTCTTACGCCATAATGTAATTGTAATTCATTTCCAGTCCATTTTTTAAAGAAGCCAGCGTTCCAGGCCTGTGTTTCAATCTCGGACCCTAAATTGAAAGTCTGAATTTCCACCATTAGGCTATGACTTTTTTATCAGCAGACCTACAAAAGTAAAAGCAATATTCTAATATTCTTGCCTCATTTGTGAACAATGAAGAACATAAGCCTGAGTAACGGCTCACTTGGGAAATACTAAGCAACATCTAGCAAATACTTCTATAGGTGGTTGCGAAACGCAATATTTCTTGAACGTTTTTCTTATTCGCATGTAAGCAGTAGATTGATAGCAATAAGTCGATTTTTTTTCAAAAGTTAGTGTTTAGTAGTATGTTAACTAGTCGCAATAAAGATTCGCAATAGTAACCTAGTGAGTCAAGTTACTTGAAGTGGGCTATTTAAACTTTACGATAATGGTAGCAAAACATTGTAACCCATTCAGCATAAATAGTGATTCAAAGTAAAATGTGTTTAAGCTAAAGTTTTAACGTTATAATTTGATGATGTGCGAATTTTCAGCATGGAAACGCGCGATCGTTTCTCATTCCGCTGACAAAGCACAAAGAATTGCGAATTCCCGTATGAACCGAGTAAAATAACCCTCGCATTACACTGTAAGTTGCACTTGTGAAGCACTAAATTGTCCACTAATATAATATACTAGATGATCGTCAAGCGGGAAAAACTATAGCTGCGTAAGCAATTTATAACGAAAATGTTTTTGAAATCAACCTGGCTCATGCATGCTTGGTATGCAAGTGAAAGATAGAAGAAGAAAAGAAAGAAATGAAAGAAAAAAGGTATAACTCGAGACGAAACATAAAACGTAGGAAAATTCAAGCGAACGGGAAAAGAATACAAAAGATCAGAGACAACACGAAGATGTTTTAGTACTGCATGACAAAAAAGGGCCGCTCTCGGTATAGACCGTAAACAGTTACGCTTATGAACAATCTGTTCCAGCTCATAATTTATACTACTCATATAAAATACCTCAAGCATTACACAGTTTTAATGTAACGTTTGTTTCTGTTACTGATTTATAAGGTCGGTACTGGTATTGTGATCTTGATTGACATTGGTAGGCATAAGGTCAACCTTTATAGCTATATGTTTACAGCTAGGTATATGACTTCTTTAATTCCAAAAAGTTTTAGAAGTATCTCATAAGAGATTATGAGGCTAATATTGATGCTCTCCATTTTATATTTTACTTCGACTATTGGTGCCAACCCATTATTGTCCCACTGCTGGGCACGGGTCTTCTCTCACAATGAGAGAGTTTTAGGCCATAGTCCACCGCGCTGACTTAGTGAGAATTGGTGGAGGACATCTATTGTTACTGAAAGAAGGTAGTAGGACAAGAACAAATAGAAAGAAATTACCGTCATAATTTTTTTTAAACTATATTATCCATAAAATCGACGATAATATGGAAGCGGTGGGTTAGGATTAATACAGATAATGTAAGAAAATTAATACAAAAAGAATTATCTTTAAAAAGCAAATTGCGGCATTTATTTCGATATTTTTGCTTTCGAATACATATCCCGACGATAATACAACCCACCTGCGTCTCGAAGGCTGACGCGAGGGAAATAAGAGTTTTTGTATGTAAGTTTACGATTAATTCTTATCTCCTATTATTATTTTTTTGACATGAATGTTAGCACTAGGGTTTTGTAGTTCAAAGAATAAAATATCAATTGTTAGACAAGATAATACTTACTGTATAGTTATTTAGTAGGAATAGTTTGTTGAAAATTCTTTAACTGAACTTTCTGTATGCTATAATAATACAGAACTATAACAAATGTTAAAGATCTATGCTCAAGCTGGATCGCGTAAATCATATGCTCTAAAAACTTTTGGCTGATAAAATTATTTTGTGTGATGTTAACTTAATGCCTTAGTTTAGTAGTACCAGTTCCATCCATCAGTCTTTTGATGTCCACTGCTGAACATAGGCCTCCCCTAAATCGCACCAGTCCAACCGGTCCAGTGCCCTCTGAATCCAGTACCAATTACTTCTTAGTAATAGTGTTAGCATAATCTTGTCGTTTAGGTTTGAAAGGGATCATAAAAAATATTATTAACAAATATGTCTGAGAATTTTCTTTGGAACATCGCGGCAAGTCAGTGGTAATACGCGAATCGTAGTCAATTAATAAAAGTAAGGCCACAAAAATAAAACATCTATCTACAAGATAAACTGTGACATCCGATAACAATAAATAACGGGAAGGCACTTACAGAAGTAGCAAAACAAAAATAGCAAAAACTAGTCGTCAATTTACGACGTAGATCAATATTTCCCACTGATATAATATATAGTTGTCGCAAAAATGAGCAAAAGTGTACGTACGGTCATATAAAAAAATGTGTGCGTGTACTAGCGTACACTCGTAAGAAGTGAAACTTCTTTATGACGTTATTTTTCAAAAAATAATTTACTATATGCAACTTTACAGAAATTGGTTAAATAAAGTTAAATTAGATAAAGTTTAATAAAGGGCTTATATTAAACTTTATCTAATAATCTAATCTATAATAATCTATCTAATATCACGCGTGGTAGGGATAAGAAAAAGATGGCGTGTAACGGAAAAAAAAGATGGCGCGTAACAGAAAAAGATGGCACGTAACGAAAAAAAAAAGATGGCGCGTAACAAAAAAAGATGGCGCGTAACGAAAAAATGTTAAACTAATTTTTTTTCCAACCCCGATAAAGAAATTTCACTTCAATAATAGGTTATTAATCAACCCCTTAACAGGCGGTAGAATCAGTGTAGTTCGACCGGGAAAGTACCACCGTTACACCTATTTCTGGCGTCATTTCTTGCGTTTGTTTGCCGGCACACTTTGTTTTTTTAATTATGATGAACGTTTTTGAAATATTTAACCACGAGCTAGAATATACATTGGATTGAATTAATATTGAATTAAAGGCTTTTTTATTGGATTAAGTAATTTTGGACTAAATTTTTAAGTTAATTTATTTATTGATAAGTAGGTAGGTACGTGATAAACTTTTCAGCGCAGTACCGCTTGGTTTTTTTTTACTTAATCCTAATATCCAATACGTTTGTTTTTAAATGAATATTATGTCAAGCTTGGTTCAATATTTTCAAATTCACTTAAACAATAATACTAAAGTGCGAATATAATAATATAACATAACGTTTTACTTCTTATCGTGAATACAAACAGAAAAAATCAGGTAAGTATATCTTTAACTTCAATTTTGTATGAAAAAATACGTACTCACCATCACCAATAAAATCAATATCAATTCACCCAAGTATTAATTAAGCACTAAAACCGCTTTCCAACCATTTCTGCGGCACGCTAGTTTAATTGCTTAGTCACATACGATCTCATTAATATTAATGGCCACTACAGCATAACTTAAATATGGATTAAAAAAGGAAGTATGGCCTTGCGCTAGTAAGTGTATGCAAAATTTTCTCCCAGTAGGTTTGACCTTTACCTGATATTTAAAGCATTGTTGTGACATAATTATGGCTCGGGAAATGTTGTGTATTTTTATATTAGAAGGTAATATTGGGGTAGGCTGATGGTTATCTTTGCCATATGAAATAAAAATAGAATATTATAAAGAGCAAAATAGCAAGTAACCTTTGTAACAGTTTGCTTCAAGCTGCTTTAACTATTGATTGATTGTTAAAACAATCAATAGTTAAAGCAATCAATAGTTTACTCCTGTTGTATGATTTCACGATTTTAGGACAATGTAGTTAGAGTGGGTAGGTACCACCAAGGGACATCGCGCTCGGAGGGCGCCGGTTGTGTTCCGTTGGAGATCCCGGAGTCCTCCACGCAGCACCGAGGACGGCCACCGGGACGGTTTTAGTGAGGTAAAAATCTCACATAACCTAGCGTTGCTCCCACAGCGTTGGGTTTCTTTTGAAGGTTTCTCCCTCGGGAACAAAAGAAATAAAATCCACTGCTACACATTTATGCGTGAAGCATTTCTCGCGTTGTGAAAGGGTGTGGTTTCCAGTTTACTTTCAAGCGGGGCGACCATCTTAGCCCTCGGTAGTAGCGACGCTGACGCGACCTGTGATTGACTATATAGTACCGGTGTTCGATATGAAGTTGCTTGCAGATGTCCTGACTTGATAATACCTATGTGGGGTTGTTAAAATGACCATAGGCTTATTCCATCTAGTCCTTGGTTCGATCGTCGATGGCGACAGCTACCACCTACCATCAGGGGCACTGCATGCTTGTTTGCCACTTCAATCGGATAAAAAACAATTTAACAGTGCACGTACAATCAATCCAGTCGTTATTCATTTGAATTTGTCGCGGATCGTTTGTTTGGGTGAACATACCATGAACTCAGCCGATAGTTATACAGTTAAATTTTGACGTTGAGCAAAAATGTTCTCGTTTTTAGTTTTATGCGAATATATTGCCATATACTTTAATGTATAATTAAATAATTTTTCAACTAATGTTGTTTAAAAGCGCTAAGCCTTAGAGTAGACAAAGTATTTGACGAGATACATACTAGAATTAACGTCATAAACATCAATTATTGTATGAAAATAAATAAATCGCATGTTTTATATGATTGTGGTCTAGAAATTTGGTCAAATGTTGTCATTAAGTTTGTTTTCCCTAAACCATATACGGCTTGCCGGATTTTTACTATTAAATGTTCGATGGATTCACCACATTTGTGGCGTGAAAAACTATATATTTTATTAACATAGCGACTGCAGCAAAAAATTGAATTAAAAATACAAAATACACTTACCATAACAATAAGGGTATCGAATAAAAAAATATGTTATCGGTTTGTAATAAAACAAAAAAAACGAGTGCTAAAGAAAAGTGAACCGAAAAAATGCAGATATTACTATCCGTCCAAACGTGTACGTTTATATCTGCATATATTCTTACAATACAACAATGTACTCACATAGGTACGTTCTCCTTCTTTTAACCGTAAGTTAAAAAAGCTCACTAGATGTGTCGCCACACATCATTGAGTTGATCGGCAATTTTCCCGCAGTTGACTAGTAGGTATGAATTATACTACTAAACCGGAGCTAGGCGGTACTCAGAGCGTGAAGTACTGGAAGAGACTGTATAAATGTATTTTTTAATCTGATTGAGCAAATGAGCATGCAGTCCACCTAATGGTAAGTGGTCACTGCCGCCCAAACACATCTGTAAGCAACTTCATAAAGGGCATAGGTTCTATCTGAAGTCAAAGGCAGATGCGTTGCTACTCCCGAGGACTGAGCTGGTCGACTCATGTAAAAGTGTGCCAACATCCACACCCTTCCATCGAAACGCAAGAAATGCTTTAGTCTATAAATAGGCCTGGCAGTGGCACTTTACCGGGTGAACTACATTGGTTCTACCACCTATCAATGAATACCGCAATCATTACCGCGTAGCGGATTTTTAATGTGCCTTTGGTGTTAATAGTGTAACTTAATGATATTGCTTAACTATACTATTCATTTAACTAAATTATACGTAAAGATGGACGGAATACTAGAATTACCTATTGTAAATCGTGTTTAATCGGTTTTAGTGTTACCCAACAGAGCATTAAGTTGAAAAGTCGGTTCCGTAACTATGCAAAAAGTACCTCGAGTATCTGCGCCGAGTAATAATAAGTGCCTTTACATTACCTAATTATGTTTATCCGAAACTCCATTGATATGGCATCGTTACCTAATTGAACCGTACCAGCATAAGTTGCAGCACCGGATCCTGAGTCTAGTGGTAGAAGTAAAGACACGCTACATTTTTATTTAGGTTATAGTGTAGTTCATAAATTTTGAAGTTCCCATCCGAATATACATTACTATGTTAGTAAGTATCACTATGATGAGCATTCTATTGATTAGTCTAAGTCACACACTATATATGCCTACGAACATTTCAGCGAAATCCGACCGGTAGTTTGAACATTAACGGGTAACAAACACACCTATCCTCATTTTTTTTTTATTTTAACATTAATAAAAAATAAAATTGCCTGCATTCTAGATAGATACCTTCCAGTATCCCTAAATCAAGTATTTGCAGGTGAGCGATACGGCGTTATTCAGAGCGCTTCGACATTGACTGATTGTCGGTCAATGAGGACGTTCTATCTCACGTATATCGTAGAAATTTCTAGAAAATATATTTCTAGTATTGCTATCTGTTAGTAGTAGCGTCAGCATGAATGTATTGATGATAAGCTTAGCATTTTATAAAATCGCCTGCTTAATTACTACACACAAATGCCTCTTATTTTTAGGGATAAAAATTGTACCAGTGTCCAGTTGTATTTCTTATAAGTGTCCAAGTGACCAGTGTAGTTATTTTCTTTACAATGAATAAAATTAACAAGTTATTTGATGAAGTTTTATATAAAACTATATCATTAGCTCAAAATTCAAGCATATTGTTTTGTGCAATTGTTATTCGTGCAAAGAAGCAAGATATATATTTTCTCCTAAACTTTGTAAAAACAGCTCAATTTGCCGAGATATTAAAAACTATCTTTGTGATCATATAAATTAATATAATTTTAGTCTAATAAAAAATATCCTTCACTTTGTCTTCCCTATATTAACGAGGAACAATTTCGGTTCATTTCTCCCACATCCGTGACCTACGAACGCTATTTTTCTTCATTTCACCATCCTATTCGCATTTATCTTACTATCGCCCTCTCTTTTTACCTTCAGCAAAAGCTGCGAAATTTAAGAGCCATCTCGCTTTATCATGCCAGTAAAACCGAAATGGACGAAGGATTCGTTTTGATAAATGGTGATTAAACCCGAAAGTTTTGTATGCTTTGATTGGAACGGAAATATTATTTAACAGCACAGTACACACATCAGAGAACCAACCACTATTCGTGGGATTTTTGTGTGGAATATGAAATATACTACTATACTATAAGAGCAGTGATAGCCTAATGGTTGAAACTTGCCCTCTCAATCAGAAGGTCCGACGTTCAAACCCAGGCACGCACCACTGATTTATGTGCGTATTAGAAATTAATTATCACTGCTTTTCGGTAAAGGAAAACATCGTGAGAAAACTTATACACCCGAGAGTTCTTTAAAAAAAAGTTTAGGAGGTGTGTGAAGTCCACCAATTTGCACTTGGCCAGCGTGGTTGACTATGGCCTAAACTCTCTCATTCCGAGAGAAGACCCGTGCCCAGCAGTAGGACAATAATGGGTTGACGAGACGATACATGCTAACTTAGGATCAGGGATAACAACGCATCTTTTGCCAGCATTTGATAACATATCTAAAATAGATTAAGGATTTCTATAGATGGCAAAGGCTACTATCATCAGGTGGACTACATGTTCACTCATTTTTTTCTAATAAACAAACCTGTAATGTCCGTTATACATTGGTATTGCAAGTTTACGGTTGTAAGTTGGTAAGATATTGGCGGACTTTCTCTGCCTAATAACAGTCGTGCTATAAGCGTCTATGTTCTGGCCAGAAGACCCATGGCGTTCTACTTCAGTCCTTAAGGCGTCTATGGCTAAAATAACAGATGCCCTAAATTTTTATGAATACACTACACTACATTAAAGGGATAACGGAAAGCTATTTATTTATTTATTTATTTATTTATTTATTTATTTATTTGGGAAACAAACAATTCACCTTTTACACAAAAAAAAGATACATACAATATAAAACAAATGAATACAAACAGTTTCCACTATTAGGTAATACAAAATAAAAACGCAAAAAGATGTAATACAATTACAGTGACACCAAAGATAAAATTTTGACGCTAATAGAGAAAAAGGGTTGATAGAAAAAAAAAATACATAACAGCTACTAAGACTAATATTAATTTAAATTTAAAACTACTGTGATTATTTTATTTTATCAAACTTTCAATCTTTCAATCGCTAGTTGAACACTCCTCCTGTAAGTACCAATAGAGCTGCTGAAAGGGTCGACACTTTGAAGATGATTATTATAATAATTACATGATCGATATAAGAAGGTACTGCTTGAAGGTACTATCATCAGGAAACATAAGACCGATACGAAAACTTCTTTACAATATTCTTTAAGATGTATGAAGACAAGAAGTCTAGCAATCCTTAGCAACCATTTGGATTTTTTTAACGCTGAAAACGATATTATTATGCATAAAAATTGTTGTTTTCAACTATTTTGATATACAAAGCCGTAACAAAACATTTCCTTTTCACTATGAAAAGTTAAGTCCATATCAAATGTCATATCTATAAATCGTTGTGTAACCCAAATCACAATTGACACGTCCGCATTATCGATACAAACTTCATTGAACCATACCGCAATATGTCAATCACTTGGTTACGTTCTGGTCAAAAATGTGTTGGGAAGGGACCTACTTCTACCTCACTCCTCAAGGCGTCTGTGGTTAACATTACAGGTGCCCTATTTTTTATGAACACACTTTTTTTCTGACTGAAGTAGCAAACGAGCATGCAGTCCACCTGATGGTAAGTGGTCACTGCCGCTCATGAACATCTGTAATCAACTACCTACAGAACATGGGTTCAATCTGAAGTCAATCACAGATTGCGTTGCTACTCCCGCGGACTATGATGGTCGCCTCGTATGTGCCGGCAACCCCACCCGTCCATCAAAACGCAAGAAATGCTTCATGCTAGAAATATTGGCGGTGGTACTTCCCCGGTCGAACAACACTGGTTAGTTCTACCACCTTCGAAAACTTCTTCAAGACCATAAGACAAGAAGTCTACTAAAACTTCACAACATAATGTATGAAGACAAGAAGTCTACGAATACTTAACAGCAGTACGTTTTTTAAAATGCAGTGAAGACGATATTACACAAAAATTATTGCTTTCGACAATTGTGATATAGAAAATCGTAACGATACATTTCCTTTCGCCATGAAAAGTTAAGTCCATATCGAACGCCATATCTATAAATCGTTGTGTAGTGACCCAAATCACAATTCCTGACACGTCCGCATTATCAATACAAACTTCATTGAACCAGACCGCAATATGTCAATCACTTGGATACAATAAATAGAAGTGAAACATATTGTTTGAGTTTTCAGCTTTATGTGTGAATGTATGTGAATGGAATCGTCAGCAGTTCTTAGCATACACACGGCACAATTTCACATGAGGCGACTATCATAGTCCTCCGGAGTAGCAACGCATCTGTGATTGACTTTAGATTGAACCCATGTTCTATATCAAGTTTATATGTGCGTGTGAATTGAGTAAGTACCCTTTAAAATATATTAGTCATTTAGTAACAACACACACAAAGCACTTTCGCACACTAAGGGTTCTGTACCATTATCTATAAAAAACATGCTCTTTGTATAGGAACCCCATTAAATATTTATTTTATTCTGTTTTAGCGTATTTGTTGTTATAGCGGCAACTGAAATACATCATCTGTGAAAATTTCAATTGTGTAGCTATCACGGTTCATGAAATACAGCCTGGTGACAGACAGATTGACAGCTAAGTCATAGCAATAGGGTTTCGCATTTACCCTTTGTGTGTGGAACATAAAGGGTTGACGACACCATTATTGTCCCACTGCTGGGCAGGGGTCTTCTCTCGGAATGTGAGAGTTTTAATTCATAGTCCACCGCGCTGGCCAAGTGCGGGCCAATTTTTTTTTAAGAACTCTCAGGTGTGTAGGTTTCCTCACGATGTTTTCACCGAAAAGCTGTGATTATTAATTTCTAATACGCACATGAGGGTTGCGTGCCTGGGTTTGAACCTCGGACCTCCCGATTGAGAGGGCAAGTTTCAACCATTAGGTTATCACTGCTCTTATATGCATGTGCGGAACACTAAAAAATTACTACTTACTTGTCATATATGATTTTAGACTAATATTATCGCAAAATTGACACATTTTAATACTTAAAAGGTACTTACTATATGCGGTTTTTGAATCCTTTTCGAATTCTTTTCATGCAACTGGGTCGAATATCGGCAAAAAGAATTACTTGTCATACATACTTCATAAATTTCTATACATTTGCTCTATACGCTTGTGGCTAGTCTCTTCGCTGTCGATGTCACGGCGTGCTGTGACCGAGCGGTAAATGAAAACATATGTGGTTACTACGAGAGCGAATTCGACCCATATAACGATTCATGCCACAACTCTCTCATCAACCCATTATTGGCCCACTGCTGGACACGAGTCTTCTCTCAGAATGAGAGAGTTTAGGCCATAGTCCACCGCGCTGGCCAAGTGCGAATTGGTGGACACCACACATGCCACAACTAAATTATCAAAATTGATTCAATAGCGGTCCATACTATGGCATCCACGGCGTTTATTATATATAAGACTTTATTTTTTGAATATTGCACACCGCTTTCTGATATTTTTAATAAGATTCACCATCCACATTCACCAAGTACACCACGTGTACTTATATGTATGGGTACAATCTACATTTGAGCTGTTCTCTTACGGCTTATGATTACGACGAAGAATAAGAGTCCCAATAAATTAGCTGTGATCAACGATCCGCCGATTAGACAGAAACATGAATGAGCGAAACCCATATAGATTTTTTTGTTTCGGCGTACGGAATTCCAAAATGAGAACTTTACTACATTTTAATTATGAAGAATTCTTATATTTGATTATGAAAATTGTAATCTAGCTAAATATTAAATGTTGCACTTATTTTATCGAAGTTCTAAACCTAGCTGTAAAAAATAGATTGACCACTTTAAATTTGCATGCCGACAAGGTAGAATAAGAGAACACTGTAAATAATTATAACAGCTTTTATGTAACCTTATTCTGGCAAATAAAGAATTATTATTATTATTATTATTACATAGTATAAAACAAAGTCGCTTACCGCTGTCTGCCCTGTGTATGCTTAGATCTTTAAAACTACGCTACGGATTTAAATGCAGTTTTTTTTAATAGATGGAATGATTCAAGGGGCAGTTTAATATAGTAGAGAAACACTGATAATTTTAGATTTGTGACTTTTAGGCGGAAAGAAGTTAGCCGGATCAGCTAGTACTTCATAAAATAATTGCCTACACGAGCAAATAATATCCATTTTACATTGTATTAGTCCGAACAAATGTATGCAACGAAGTTATCGACATGTAGGACACAGTTTGGTTGAATGACGCTTTCATTGTTCGTACGCGGTACGTGGTCCGGCCCGTTAAACGTTGATTTTGCTCTTTGATGTGGAAAGGTCAATTCTTTAGGGCTCCAATGACGTGCTTGAAAAGGCTATTCTAAATAAATGCGGCCCATAACAATTTGCTTCATGAATTGCGACTGTGTGTGTTCTTTTCATACGTTACATACGATAGGCAGGATCGGTGATGGTATTTCAAATTGTAAGGTAAAGTGGTCACTGCCGCATATGGACATTTAAGAGCAACTTTATATAGAAGAAGAAGTTCTATTTGAAGTTGCCTCATAGGCAAGTGAACCCGTGACCATATACTTCCACTAAAACGTAAGATTCCGACCAATTTGGCTGTGACGGACGAAAAGTCAGGTAGACAGAAAGTTGAGTGTTAAAACCCTTATAGGTTCAGATTTTTTTCGTTTTGACGTACAGAATTTCAAAATGTGAACTTACATCATAGAATAATGACCTCCATGAGCAGCTGATAACCAATTTACATTGTATTAGACCGAACAAATGTATGCAACGAAGTTATCGACATGTAGGACTCAGTTTGGTTGACTGACGCTTTCATTGTTCGTACGCGGTACGTGGTCCGGCCCGTTAAACGTTGATTTTGCTCTTTGATGTGGAAAGGTTAATTCTTTAGTGCTCCAATGACGTGCTTGAAAAGGCTATTCTAAATTTTATTCTCATTACACGTAACACACGATATGGCAGAAACGGTGGTGGTATTTTAAATCATAAGGTGGGACAAGTGCGGTTCTATGACGAATATACTAACGCTTCACCTATTTCTACCACTAACTAGCTCTGTTACTTCGTTAGAAAGGTGTGGTTGCCTGTTTACTTATTTGATCGCGAGGACCATTTTGATCCACGCGAACAATATGTCGACAAAGATCTAAAAAAACGTTGTATCCGTAATTGACTTCAGATAGAACCCTAGTTCTTTATGAAGTAACTTATAAATGATTATGGACATAAATGCTCACATAACGTCAGGTGAACAGTTCGTTAGCTAGATAACTACTAGTGTCGTTAACTACTAGTTATCCGTCGTAACAGTTTAAAATCGCCCGTAATTCAACTCAAATTTCATTATTTCGCTTAAAATTATATCGTTTCTTACATATGTGTGTCAAATGCACAGTAGTGTGTGTAATGTGTGTTAAGATAATTTTATGTATGTTTAATGTATTATTTTAAAAAAAGAATAGTATTTGGTACTCCTTCTGTTCAGCAACTTTAACCGTGCGTAATTTCATATCCCTCCGTCCGCGGCAAGTATCTTGGAAACGGACCCCAAGTTTTTGCTTCACATATTAATATATAGATAAAAAACTTACCCAAATAATAAATGTGTTAAACAATCCAGTCAGCCAGTCTGCCCACATGGGTTTAAAAATAGGTTTTCGCGAAGTAATATCGACTTAAGCTGGGAACCATTACGTCGCCCACGCAGCTATTTATACATTATTTATGGTTAGCAGTTTAATATTGTTAGGGGAGAAAATGTACAGCGTGGTAGGTTAAACGAGTGACATATAAATGCTTAAAAAAAGATAAATATTTACAGGTAAAGTACAAAAAAGAAAATTAAATCTCATGAAACCCACCGTACCTATAGACACAATGCCGCTGGTAAATTATTAAAAAAATCACACATTATTTATTTTACTTATTTTGCCATATAAATAGTATTGGACGTAATCTCTGTTTATCAATAATGTAACTGACTACGTCAGAACGAGGGTAATGCTTTTTGAACGCATGTATGTTGCATTTTTTGGCATGCATTACAGCTCAAAGGGATTTCCGGAATGTATAATAGGTACTTTCCTGTTAATATTTTGACGCAAAGTCTACAAAAGCCCTAAATTGAATAAATTAATATAAAAAAATGGCAAAAAAGCCCATTGCTTAAAAACATTTCATTGAAAGTAGAGGAAATCGATCATTTTTAAGCCGTCAGATTTTTCGTTTTATTTGATAGATAATGCTATCAAGAAAAACTATGATGAGTTATACATGTTTAAGATTCAAATCATAGGAGAATAAAATGTTGAATATACACCTAAAATATATTCCTTTATTTACCTAACACTTTGTATAATATCATCTATACTTGTGTAGTTAAACTTGTGACTCTGGGGGCCGTCATCTTTATTATTTATTGCTTGAAATTGTGAGATTGTAAGTTTTGCCTCTCGCACAATAATGTTAAAGGGGCGTCCAATACTTATCCTAGGTTCCCAAAGTCCCGTCCCTGTAGCTCCGGGATCAGAATAGGGCTACGGCATCCCATGCCTGTCGTAAGAGGCGACTAAAAGGGGCTTCCGGGGTTGTAGACGGCTAGAGTGGGAGCTCGAACCGTTCGGTCAGGCAATCCCGGGAAGGACGGCGGTATGTGTGGTCGCATACCGTCGTAAAGACTAGACGGAGCGGTGGGCCCAGCCGCCCATCTGGGAGGAGCCTGATGGGGCAGCGCGCTCGGAGGATTCCGGTTGAAGTCGTTTCGAGATCCCTCCTTTTCAGCGCCGAGGACGGCTACCGGGGAGGTTTTAGTGCGGTAAAAATCCCACATAACCCTGCGTCGCTCCCACGGCGTCGGGTACCTTTTGAAGGTACCTGACGTACCCGACTGTAGTTGTGAATAACACAACTTCCGTCACTAGTCCATCCACTGTCCACCACCAACTAACATGCATTGTTGGAAGGTTAGCCCGTAGGTATTAGCAGTCCATCATAAATCGATGACAGTGCGAAGCCGCCATTAATTGTTATAATATTTTGGGTGAATTTAATTTTTTTCTACTCTAACGCGATCTGCTTTATGGTACTTAGATCAACAATGACTGCCAGCGTAAGACAGAAATAGGATTTTCACGTGTCAATGGAAGAATTCCTGTTTAACACACACTGCGGTCAGCACTACTTGACAAAAGCTCTCAATCGGGGGTCTAGGAGGAAATTTTAAAGGCTTTTGAAAATGATATAATTGATTTTTTTGTTAAAAAGATTAACTATTAATTATGTCTTAATCTAACTGTCTTACTGTTAAATAAAGTCTACTGAAATAACAAGATATGACATATGACATGACATTAAAATATCGTCGTATTGGTCCAAAATCTAATTTATTAACAAGCTATGTAGTTGACCCAGCGAACTTCGTTCCGCCTAAAAAATCTAAAATTTTCAGTGTTCCTCTATTATATTATGCATGTATTATACATACGAACCTTCCTCTAAAATCACTCTATCTATTAAAAAAACTGCATTAAAATCTGTAACGTAGTTTTAAAGATCTATGCATACATAGGGACAGACAGCGCGAAGCTACTTTGTTTTACACTATGTAGTGAAGAAGTTTCACTTCGATATCTTCCTAATTGGCACCACTCCGACCTGAATCTGACCTGATCAAACTCCCACACGGCTTTGTTTTCCAGCTTTAAACCAAAACAAAACATGATCTCATTTTGATTACCAATATTCGTATGTAGCAGCGCCATTTGTTCCTCTCTAATTACGCTAGTGCGAGCTTACTGATGAGGTCATTATGATAATTGATAATCGTCATTACTTGCATCATTGTTCTAATAAATTAATACAATATCAGTCCAGTTCAATAATGATGACCTACATTTGATCCACTGATATATATACACGATATTTAGAGGTACAGCCCTTCATGTTTTAAATGCCAAGGCAATAACGGAATACAAAGCGGTACCCATTACAAGGTTTTTTTTTTATACTTTAACCTAACGATAAGGCAGACAGGCTACCTGATGGAAAGTAGTCACCGTCGCCTGTGGACATTCGCAACACCAGAGGAGTCGCCAATGCATCGCCGGCTTTGCAGGAGAGCTCTTTTCGCATATTTCTTGAAGAACCCCATGTCATAGCGCTCCGAGAATACCTCAGGAGGAAGCTCATTCCACAACTTGCACGTCCGTGGCAAAAACGAGCGTGCAAACTGAACCGTGGTTAAGTCGACCCCGACACAAGGTAGTAAAAATAGTGTATTTCGACCAGAAACCAAACGTACCACAGCCATACCTATTTCTTGCGTGAAGTACTTTTTACCAGCTACTTTTTACCAAGTAAACCGGCAACCACAATGATTGCCGGTTCATTTTTACATGAGGCCATCGTGTTAGTCCTCTGGAGTACGCATATGTGACTGACTTTAGATAAAACACTTGTTCTATTTGAAGTCAGTCACAGATGTCCGTGGGTGGCAGCGGCCACTTGCCATCATGTCGACTTCATGCTCGTTTGCTACTTCAAAACAATAAAAAAACACAGTAAGTAAAGAATCAGTCAAGCATTGCTGTGGAACATTTGTGAGACTTAATCTAAGTTAGTTGTCCCACTGCTGGGCACAGCCCTTTTTTCATAATGAGATAGTTTTAAGCTACCGCGCTGGCCAACAGCGAATTGGTAGACTTCACATACCCCTGAGAACTTTTTTTAAAGAACTCTAGGGTAGTTTTACTTACGTGTAGGTTTACTTACGATGTTTTCCTTTACCGTAAAGCATTGATAAATAATTTCTAATACGCAGATAATTTTACAAAAATTAGTGGTGCATTTCCCGTAATCTGCCGATCGAAAGGGCAACTTTCAACCATTAAGCCACAGTACTAGTATCTACAGTATTCTAGCTTCTTACAAACGCACGAAACGCAAGTTGTACCTACGCGCCACGATTTCGGTATGCACTCGGTACCCAACAGCTAGCGAATGTGCCGTAGTGGCGAGCGGGCGATGTGGCGTTCTTTAAGCAGTGGATCTTTTTAATTAAATAATAATGTAGCGAACAGCAGTTGTAAACTATATTAGGCTGTTTTTGATTACTTTAATTGTGCATATACACGTCCAGTGTTAATAATTTTTATTTTGGTTGGTAAAATTGTAAAATTCAGTGTGAAATGTATAACTATTATTTGTGTACGATTTATTATTCTCTTAAATATTAAAAGAACGCGTTGTTTTTTAATCTACTGAATAAAATGCATAATAAGTAAGAAAGAAAGTCAAGTATACAGATGTATTAAAATACTTTAGGCGGGTAGCGCTAACGCGAACTCTCGTCCAGCGCGTCTGTGGGTATAAAATTCAAGGATACGCCAGAGTTAGACTACTGTATGTTACAATACTGTGATAAAGCTATCACTCCTTTGACGATATATTACGAGCGAATCATGTGATGTAAGAACCATTTGTGTCATTGCTGGATATTCAGAGTTCCCATGCTCATTATCTACGACTTTTTTTAAAAAACATGTAATACGGTAGTCAATTACGTGCATAATGAGGAATCGGTATAAATAATAATTTACTGCATTATTTCGAAATGACGCAAAAACCATGGTTCGACTGACAAGCCAGATGAATTATGAAATGAGTCGTGTACAAATTTTAAAACGACGTAATTGGAAAATTGTTACCTATATTGTTTGGTAATGGAATATTGGTATGGTAATGAAAATATGAGTGATTAGACATAGAACGATATGTAATTTTATAATGCTAAGTAAAATTAATAGCAAAAGTTATGTAATTTAATATAAACCGTCACTTGGATGCTTCAGATCATTTTTTTTTATCTGATTGAAGTAGTATATATATAGTATATGCATGCGTATCTTGCCCAACAGGGATCTCTTTTACTGAACTGTAAGGCAAGATATTGGAGCTAACTTTCATTACCATGTAAAAAATCATGATTGTAATTATATTAAAAAAAATGGATATAAATAAGAAAAAAGACAAATCCGCTGAGTTTCTTGCCGGATCTTCTCAGTTGAGGTCGTTTTCCGATCCGGTGGTAGTGTAAGAAAAAATAATGTAACTGGCAATTTGTAAGTAAAAAAATAAAGACATTTCAAAGACATTTCATTTCATTTCATGAAGTTCACCTTATGGTTGTTCACTGATCCCACACATGGTCTGTAAACAACGTTGTATAGAACATGAGTTCCATCTAAAGTCAATCACAAATACGTTGTTACTTCCAAGCACTAGATCCGCCTCATATAAAAGTGTGCTGGGAACCATACCTTTCCAATGAAACGCAACAAATGCATCACGCTAAAAATCGGTCTTTCGATGATGATCGATGATTTCGAAAAACTCTCCGGTCGAAGTACCTACACTTGTTCTACCACCTGCAAAATTAGAGTTTGATGTTATTTACTGACTTACTTTTTACAATAAGACTTAAATACCTCGATGGATATTTATATTCTACATTAAACCTTAGAATTCCATTCAATTTACATAACTTAATATTTTCTCCAGTGAAGAAAATGTAACTAAAAAATTGTACAGAATCATTTATTACAGATATCTATTGGATTATTTTACATAGTTATTTCACGTCTGGTACACGTCACGTACAGTTATTACAGATATCTATTGGATTATTTTACATAGTTATTTCACGTCTGGGGTCGGTTTTCGTATCAAAATAACTTAATTTAGTTAATCTCGTTAACGGTCCTGAGACACGCAGACGAAAAAATATATACCGTCCACTATCGTTCGAATCGCTCGACTGCAGACTCAAAATAAAACACGTCTCTGAAAATGTGTTGCCGAAGCAGATTTTTTGTGGTTACGTAACTTTGTAATGTTTTAATTCTTAATGCGCGTAGCGAGTTCAATTCTCCTGGGAGGGGAGAAATATAAAATATGTCTGTTACACCTGCGTTCTTTACGCGGTTTTACGCGGAAAATATGATATCCATTATGAAAGTTGGTTAGGCCGTTGAAAACGATCCATTACCCAATAACCTTGAACTATTTAAGTACTTGGAGTATCTAATGCTTTAAGATTAAGGTTTGTCGAGGTTTTTATTTTTATTTTTTTGTTGAAGTAGCAAACGAGCATGCATTTCATCTGATGGTAAGTAGCTACTGCCGCTCATGAACATCTGAACGCAATTTCAAATAGAACAGGGGTTCTATCTGATGTCAGCCACAGAGGCGTTGTTATTCACGAGAACTAAGATTGTCGCCTTATATAAAAGTGAACCGGCGACCACCCTCTTCCACCGAAACGCAAAAACTGCTTCACGCTAGAAACAGGTGTGGCGGAGGTACAGCCCGGGTTGAACCATTCTACCACCCAATAAAGTTGTCAATTTGGTGGCATCTATTATTTTTTTGTTTCAATATTCCTTCATTCATTAACATACTAAGATTTTTTTCCTATTTTACCATCTTTATTTTTTACTTTCTCAGATTTCGTTACTATTCTGCGGTTACGTTTAGTATTACTTTAAGGTTTTAAAGTTACTAACGTAAAAGTTACGTGAAGTCAGTTATAGTAATAGATATGCTACAATGTCTTGAGATTTCTAAGAGACATTACTAAGAGACATCTAACGGCATACTTTCACATTAGGCGACCATCATAGTCCTCGGGAGTAGCAACGCATATGTGAATGACTTCAGATGGAACCCATGTTCTGTATGTAGTTGATTACAGATGTCCATGGGCGGCAGTGACCACTTACCATCAGGTGAACTGCATGCTCGTTTGCTACTTCAGTCAGATAAAAAAAGACACGTTTACAAATTTATTATACAATTTTATTACAATTTTTTAAAACCTCTTATTTATTAGTGATAAAGAAGTACCTACTTCTGTTTTTTGTTTTATATTTATGAAAAAGGAAGTTAATTACCTGCAAAATTATAATTAATGCTTTGTGTTTCAATGAAACGTGTCTATTTAAGTGTTATATTAATTAACATAAAGACTAGTTATGGCATTCCGCTTTTTATTCTTATTTGACGTATATATGTCAAAAGATTTATACCTTTTTAATAGAATATGTGATTTACAAAATGAAAAAAAAACTTTAAACACTATTTTATAAGTGAAGCACTCATATAATAGTTTGTCATATAAGCATTTTCGTATTTAAATATCTATTGAGGGACTATATTATGTCGTTTGTGTATTGCATATGGTATCCACATATAAATGTAAAATGTGCTTAAGACGTAAATTTATGGTAATACACATTTTCAATACCGCTTCGTGGCCGTATTTCCACATGATTTGCCTAATACCTTGCTAATAGAAGCTTCGCCTTATTGACTAGTATTCCCAGTGCACTCAGATGCATACATTAACTGATTTACAGTTACATTTCTACATAGACTGTGCTTTAAAATATTCCTCCGCTCGGTGTGTTATTACTTTGAAAGTTCTTTTACAAAAATGAGCACCATACAGTACATGAAATGTTTTTCTGGAATACTCACATGTCATCGATGTTCAGGACTTCAAGTTTACATTTTATCTTTCTTGACATATTAAAATAAGGTTAATTTTTATATTATTTTGTACTAGTCACCCGTCGCAACGGTCGAAATTCGACCGTGATTCAACTCATAAACTAAACTTGTACAAAGTAGCACGAATATTTCCCAAATTCAATTAAATTGTATTAATTTTCAAGTTATTTTAAATACACCGGCTAAATGTAAAAAGAGGTTTAATTAACTAAGCTACATATAAAAGCAATAGCGGCTAGTTTGACAAAAACGTCTGTCATTTTTGATGTGATTTCATAGTAAGACATTAAATGTTCTATTTCGTTTATTATGTATGTGTTTGTGTCAAATGCAATGTAGAGAGTGTAACGTGTTTTTAGTTGATTTTAGGTATGGTTTTTGCATTATTTGAAAAAAATATTAGCATTGCGCAATCCTTCTCTACATCAACTACAACCGTGCGTAATTTCATACTCTTCCGCCTGCGGCAAGTATCTCAAAACGAATCACAAATTTCCGCTTCACGTATTAACATAATATAGAAATCATCCCGCACAAGTAATTTGTCAGTCAGGTCGTTGCGTTTACTAATTAAGAGGTTTAATGACCACGTCACTCAAACACAAGTGATTACTCTTTTATGACCGTACCTGTTACAAAAACTCGGCTATGGTTCGTTTTATGCAGTGGCGTAGCGTGCCTTGGAAGTTCTCTATATTAAATTTAGTTGGGGGCCCATATAAAGGGTAAAGATTTATCACAAAAAGAAAAATAATGATTGTTATAAGTAGTAGCCTTTTTTATAGTAGAAAGTAGCAAACGGGCATGCAGTCCATCTGATGATAAGGGTATACTGAGGTCCATAGACTTCTGTGAACAACTTCGTATGAAATTAAGGTTCTACCTAAAGTCAATCACGGATGCGTTGCTACTTCCGAGGACTAAGATGGTCACCTCATATAAATGCGAGCCGGTAACGACACCCCTACACCGAAACGTAAGAACTGTTTCACGCCAGAAATAGATGTGGCGGTAGTAGTTCCACGGTTAAATCATTTATAGGTACAATCTACCACCCTTAAAACTTTTCAGCGAAAAAGTCACCAACTTCACTATAACCGGAGGCCCCGTATCACTGATACGGCGCATACGGCAGTAGCTACGTCCCCATTTTTATATCCGACTTTGTAATACTTGCATTTATGAAAGTTTTTTATAAGATTGAAGTATAGTAGACAATCATTCAGTCAACATGGTGGTAAGTGATTATACTATACGTACCGTAGGATAATTCAACCATATTAGTGAAAGTAAAAAAAGTCACCTTATAACTTGAATATTCTGCTTGGATTGGATTATTACTAACTCATTTTATAATTATCAGATTATTATACATTTTTACTTTTTAGACGTAGTAGATCCTTGGAAAAAAATTCAAAGCCAAGTTGTCAAATAATTTCAAAGCGGGCCAGTTGAAAGCTATCCTAAAATATCGTAAATAGTAGTAATTTGTCAGACGCGTCATGGACGGAGTAATTAAGCCGTTTTATGGCCACGTCACATCAGCTGAACACCGCCGCTTTTATGAACCACAGGATGAATTGCTCATATTGGAGAAACCACGTATTTGTCGGTTAACATGTTGAATGTGTCAGATCGGATAATTTTCCATCCCGGTCCTCCCGAATATCGCCTGTAATTTGTCAGTTGCATCATCGGTGGAGTAATTAAGGCTTTATGGCCACGTGACATCAGCTAATCACCGCTACCTTTATGAACCGTGCTATGAATCACTCATATTAGTAGAATCACTATTTGTCAGCTTATTAGCTGACTGTGTAAAATTATCCAGTTTTTATGGGATTATTATAAATTCATTATAATAACATGTTATATTTACATTGATAGCGTACAAATAAATTCAAAGCCTATGTTATATGCGTCAACATAAGGGAGTCAAGCTGTCAAATGATAACAAATGCGGGCCAGTTGAAACCTATCCTGAAGTATCGTAAAAACTCTTGTATGTAATTTGCTAGTCTCGTCATCGGGCGGAGCAATTAAACCGTTTTATGGAAACGTCACGTCAGTTGAACACCGCCACCTTAATGAATCGTACAATGAATCGTTCATATTGTAGAAAGTAGGTAAATATTTGTCGGCTTACAAGATGGATGTGCGGATTAATCCAGTTTTAATTGGATTATCACAATCCCTAAATGATAGAAAGAAATTAGAAGTGCATATTTGTTAGCGCATAAGGTAAGTCTGCAAAATGATTCGATTTTGATTGGATTGTCACAAACCATTATTATAACTTGTTTCCTTCACATTGATATTGTACAAAAAAATCAAGGCCTATGTTATTAACATTAACATAAATCCAAGCTGTCAAATTATAAAGCGGGCCAGTTGAAACCTATCGTGATATATCGTAAACGCCCTCGTCAGTAATTTGTCAGTCTCGTCATCGCGCAGAGTAATTAAGCCATTTTATGACAACGTCACATCAGCTGAACACCGCCACCTTATGAACCGTACTATGAATCGTTCATAATGGATACAGTACATATTATTCACCTTATATTCTGAATATGTAAAATTATCCTGTTTCGATTGGATTATCACAAACCCAAAATGATAACATGTTTCCTTCATTGACGTTAATAACGTAGCGACAAAAGACAGTCTAACATAGACATTTACATTAAAATTGCAGTGTCAAATAATTTTCAAAGCGGGCCAGTCCAAAAGTATCGTAAATGCCCTTGTCAGTATTTTGTCAGTCTCGTCATTGCGTGGAGTAATTAAGTCGTTTTATGGCCACGTCACGTCGGCTGAACACCCTTGCCTTTATGAACCGTACGATAAAACAGCTGCATTAGATGAAGTAATTATTTGAATTTACATCTCTCATGTATGATTTGAAACGTTTTTTCTCGTATGTCACAAGCTTACAATAATTATGTCGTTATTTCACCTATTTGGTGGTTTGTTTGCTATTTGGGGCGGATCTGGATAATGAACTATATGTATATATTTTTTTGCTCTTTTTGTACTTATATGTGTCTAGTGGAGTCGCTGTGTCTCCCTAAGTTTAGTGCAATTAATTTGTTTTCTGTCTCTTTATGTACCAACCTATGTTTAATATGGTATATATCTATTTTGTGTAGTGTCTTAAGCTGTGAAATAAATGTTTTATCTATCAATCTATTTCTAGCGTGAATTGTTTCGTTAGAAGTTAGTCTTCAGGAGTAGCAACACATCTGTGATTGACTGCATATAGAACCTTTGTTCTGTTCGAATTACTTAAAGATGGTCATGTGCGGCAGCAGCCACTTGCCATTAGATGGACTGCATACTCGTTTGCTACTTCAATTTTATAAAAATATACTTTCTAGTATTCCATACCGTCTCAATTAGATGTGGCGACTATTATACCTTCAGACAAAACACAATAATTATCATTTTTTAGCTTCCATAACTTTTTAAATATTTTAAAACTGTGGATAAAGGCTTTGCCAACTTTATTATAATTATCTTATGGACTCCTAGAAAAAACTTTTTCATTCAAAGTTTAAGAGTGAAGACGATGCCAGACGCGTTGCCACTACTGAGTACTACTATCCTAGTGCTATCACCTTAAAGCCAGATCACAATAAAGTCTACTTTTAATATAATTTTGTAATAAAAATTGGGTTGTATAAACATATTAACTTAAAAAAATACAAACTTTCTTGCCGCATCTTCTCAGCTTAGGTCGTATACCAGTCCGTTGATAATGTAAGAAAAAATATTTTAACTGACATTTATGTAAGTATTTTTTTTTACATTTATTTTACATTTACACATTTTTTACATTTATTTACATTTACATTTATTTATTTATTTACATTTATGGGCCTATCCGTACTAATATTATAAATGTGAAAATGTGTTTGTTTGTTCCTCTTTCACGTCGCCACATAGCTATTGTATGACATGGTTTATATGCGGGGAAATAGGAGGGCAGAGAGTGACGTAGGCTACTTTTTACCGCGCTCTCTCATTTTCATGAGAATATTGATGTTTTGTTAATTATTGAGTAGTTCCAGACGTTGTTAATAGATGGCGTTAATAAGATTAATTTGCAAGTTCTGAATCACGCTACCAAATGATAATGTTAATTCCTCTTGACCGTGAGGGCGAGGCCGCGGGTAAGATCTAGTACAAAATAAAGACAACCAAATTCCCACACAAATTGTAAAATGAACAGGTTGTTAAAATACATTATGTCAAATATTTAGCTAGGAATAAGTAACTACAATTTCCGCCTTGTTCGTTATTTATCGAGCGCGTCATGAGTGCAGTAATTAAAACGCTTGTCAGTAGATTCGCCTATTTATGGCGTCATGTTGTCTAAATACCGTCAATTTTGCTTTTATGGGCTCGCGTCTAATATATTGTAGCAGAAGCCGATATTGGTTGTTTGTGTTGGATTATACCGGGTTTGAGCAATTATAAAGTTTAAAAGATAGAATTGGTTTAGATTGAAGAGGGAGTTATGTTTCAGGTTTTTGTGAGAGTGAAAGTCGTCTTGTCTAAACGATTTTTTTTCTACTGTATAAGCTTATTACCATGGCTCTTCAGTCACGTTTACCACGAGCATAAGATCCCTTCAGGATTGCTAATGCATCTATGATTGACTTCAGATAGAACCCTTATTAAATACCGAATGCCTTCTTCCTAAATATACCTGTCTGCGCTTGCATTCAACGACGATATTTGCATCGAAGTCTCGAGTGGCGGAACGGTCACCACGTTCTGATGCGCTTTGGGTTCCGGGTCCCGTCCTGAATCAGATCTCTGTTCTGGGGTATGTCGGCTCTGTGTGTTTGTGTATTTGTATGTGTCCATTAGCAAGCTGAAGTGGCAGTGGGCCGGCCACATCACTCGAAGGACCGATAACCGATGGGGAAGAAAGGTCCTCAAGAGGCGACCACGTTTAAGCAAAAGGAGTACAGGTCGCCCCCCCCCCACCAGGGGGACCGATGACCTGAAGAAGACCGGTTGGAGTGGCGCCATTTAGGGGAGGCCTATGTCAAGCAGTGGACATCAAAGGGCTGATGGCTGGGGGTGGGTGTTATGCGTCCATTGCCCCTGCAAAATAGGAAAAAATCCTAGTATGGATGTGGATATTCTATAAAAATCCTAGACTGCTAGTATATAAAAACGTCAAGTGTCAAAGCATCATTTACGTGACCTGTAAGGGATAAGTGTTAGTTTATTTGCGTTACATGCAATTAGCATTAGAGATAACATAAGCATGTTATATTAAATAAAATACTAACAAAAAATACCCTATTATGTAATAAGCGTTCATTGCACAAGTAACAAAGAAACGCTACGTAGGCAAATTTTGTTTTGAAATTCGCAGCTCATGGCTTCCGAACCATGCAATTCCATGTTAATGGGACGAACACCGATTTTTCGTAAAGTAATTACTGACCGTCCTTCGTAACCCCATTAGAGGGGACCGGAATAATCCCCAATACTGTGTACGTACATATTGGTAAGAAATTGCACTGGCAGCCCATTGATATGGAAATGACCTTTACAAGGTCCTAGCTAGTCCCAAATACGTGCGTTGGGTTTTAACGCGAAGGGATTATGAGAAATTAGTGATGCAATTCTGTATAGGTTTAGTAATATTTTCTCACGTCATATAAACAGTATTTGATAGAGCGAAGTTTAGCAAAGTCCTTGTTCATTTATAAAATTGAAGTAGCAAACGAACAACCGAAACTATATTAGTATTTTCGTTCGTAATTGTTTTAGCTTATTTTATTTATTTTTAAAATTTATAGTTTGATATGCTCTACAAGCGTGTTTAGTTTAATTATTTTTAAATATATTTATTGAATCCTAGTCACATAAACGATGTCGCGCGTACCGGCAACCACACCCTTCCATGGAAACGCAAGAAATGCTTCACGCTATATAGGTGTGGTGTTACTTCCCTGGTCGAACTACACTAGTTCTACCACCTTGAAAATTGAACTAGCAAACGTATGCAATCCACCATGCTAAGTGGAAACTACTGCCCATGGACATCTGTGAGCAACTTCATACGGAACAAAGGTTCTATCTAAACAAATATATTGCTTCTGCCGAGGACTAACATTGTCGCCTCATGTAAATATTAGCCGGCAACCACATCCTTCCACCGAAACACAAGAGCTTCACCCTAGAAATAGGTATGGCGGTGGTACCTCCCCGGTCGAATCATACACGTTCAATGGACTTTGTTAATTTCGTGATACAATATCGATGTAAACCAAGTTTATCTACGTACTTTTTGCGAAGTAATTTTATCTTCATTTAATCCAGCTAAACTTCCAGGAATACACAGTACATGTTAATAAAACAGAAGTTAGGTCAAAGTTGCGTAACAAGAAGACCAATTAACGTGTCTACGTAGTTCCACCCACGTTCATGGTAATAAAATGCTCCCTGGAGGCATATGGAGACTGTTTCTAACTATGCGCTGTAACTAGTGTTAGTGCAACATAAGTAAGACTGTTTTTATGCTATTTTAGCGATTAACTTGTAATGGTAATTTATATTTAAAGGTGGTAGAACCAGTGTAGTTCGCCCGGAAAACTACCACCGCTACACCTATTTCTAGGGTGAAGCTCTTGTGTTTCGGTGGAAGGATGTGGTTGCCGGGTAACTGCCACACCTACGAGTATTTCCATTGTAAAGCATTTCTTGCGTTTCGATGGAAGGGTGTGGTTGCCGGTACACTTTTATATGAGGCGACCATCATAGTCCTCGGGAGTAGTAATGCGTCTGTGATTGACTTAAATGGAACCCATGTTCTGTATGTAGTTGATTACAGATGTCCATGGGCGGCAGTGACAACTTACCATCAGGTGGACTGCACGCTCGTTTGCTACTTTAGTAAGATAAAAAACAATATGAGTCGACCATCTCAGTTCTTGAGAGAAGCAATGCGTCTTTGATTGACTTCAAACTGAATCTTCTGGATGAACCTTTGGCTTCTAAATGAAGTTGCTTACAGATGTCCATGGGCGGCAGTGACCACTTACCGTCAGATGGGCATGCTCTTTTGCGATTTCAATCTTTACAAAAATGGAATGGTAATTTTGTTTTATGTTCATGGGTTCATCTACGTGGGCGTATAAAAAAATCTACCACATTCAAGTTTTAGGTAGAACTGTCTCTTATAGGGAGCTTTATTATTTACTGTTACTTCAATGTTATGAATAACTAGCTGAACCCCGCAGCTTCCCCAGCGTTGAAAAATCGATGTATTGATTGTCCCGTGGGAATACGATATTTTCACATTGTAAGAAGTAACCTATATGTTAATCTAGAGTGTCAGATAACTCCCTAAAAAATTTTATGAATATCGCTCCAGCCGTTTAGACGTGAAGAAGTAACAAACATACACACTCACAAACTTTTGCCTTTATATTATTAGTATGAAGTATGATAGTATGATTTATATTATTTTCTAAGAATTTTTCTTCTTTTAAAAGTATACAATATATGCTTACGTGCCAAATAAGATAATTTCGCTCCTTATCGATAGAACAAAATGGGTTTCTGGTACTAAATAACTTTCTGACATTAAGATCGTTTTATAAAAATTTTCTCTGTATTAATACAGTTTTAATTCTAGTTAGAAGATAAGATAGGAGATACAAATATATATTGTTTATTTTCAACGTATGTGGCATAAGTGGCTTGTATCATTATTTTGGTATGTATATGATGTTATTGTTTGCCAGAACGATTACGATTTGACCTGGAGATATAACTGCTACACTTATTTTTAACGTAAAGCAGTTCTTGTGTTTCGTTGAAAGGTGCGGTTGTCGGCTCACTTTTATAGGAGGTGACTAACTAACTGAGAATACTCTAACTGAGAGCTCGGCAGTAGAAATGCATTAATAATTAACTTCAGATATAATTAACGATACATATGTAGAATCAGATAAAAGTTGGTTACAGAGGCCCATGCTTGCCACTGACTACTTACCAACAGATGAACTAAACGCTACTGCTAATGCTTACTACCTAATTCTTATATAGAATACTAGTGTCTTTCGCGTCTTTAATCCAAGACATAAGCTATGTGTGTGCCATATAATAGTTTAGCGAAATGCGATCAGTAGTTTCTGCGAAAAAAAAGAGTAACAAACATAAATCCTCAAAAAGTTTCATATTTATGTTTTGAAGAAGAAAAAAAAATAATATAGAAACATGAGTCAGGTAGATTAACAAGTTCTTTCTATAATATAAAAAGGCAAGATATGTTTTTCATTTGACGCTAAGTATCAAATTTCGAGTAATCAAGTTTCGAGGAATGTAGATGGTTTACGTAAGATAAAGATTTTATGAAGGGTATAGCCTGAGGCAGCAGGCTGATACCCTAATATGAGCTCAGTAAAATAAAAGCACCTTTTGTAATCTTGTTCCTTCTGATTTACTTTTTTCTTGTTCTTTCATGAAACCACCTCCTCATTTTGCAATATGTTATTGCGTAGGAAATTATTTTAATTGAAACTCAATTATACTCTGCAATCTATTTGATGCTGTGTGTATCGCGCATTGAGTCCTGTTATCGATGAAGCTCTGAGGTGGCCACAAATACAAAGCTACTCTAAGGACTAAGTTAGAACGTCTCGCGTCTTTTTTTTATCTGACTGAAGTAGCAAACAAGCATGCAGTCCACCTGATTGTAAGTGGTCACTGCCGCCCATGGACATCTGTAATCAACTTCATAGAAAACATGGGTTCCATCTGAAGTCAATCACGGATGCGTTGCTACTCCCGAAGACTATGATGGTCGCCTCATGTGAAAGTGTGCTGCTTTACGTTTCTGTTATTCCTAACATCCTTGTTAGAGTCGCAGTTTATAGGTCGCCCTCGACCTGATGAACTGATGACCTGAAGAAGAAGATGGGTAACCGCTGGATCCAGATGGCTATGTCCATTAGTGGATTTTAGGGGCTGATGGAAAGATGGAAGATTATGATCCTTTTTTATAGAATTGGTCGGCCAGATGTACGGTATTAAGCCCAGGAGTCTAAATTAGAAAACTCATGTAAGTGATTTTATCCATCAAAATCTTCAAATTTTAATACAACAGTGCTTGATACTGCTGTTATACCCAATTTAGTAATAGGTATGGCAGTGAAGTCGCCTGAGTCGGATCATGAAAGGTTCTACCACCGTTTATATGAAAAAAATTACCTACTTAACTTATAATACCCTATTCAAAACTGATAAAAAACACAAATTTAGGTCGAACTGCAGTTTGTCGAAAAAACTGATTTTAAGTTTATGTTAATTTTATTTTCAAAAAAACATCTCTTAAAAATACGGTGAAAATATTTTACGCTATGCACGTTATACAACAAATTTGTAAGCCTATTACGGGCAGCAACAGAAACGACCTGTGTTGGACCGTAAAAATAACCGTTCCCCAAGGAGGCGGAAATCCTTCTCAGTTAGGTACGTTATGCGCCACAAACGTGCGAAATTTCCGCTGTTAGGCCAATACTGACCAGCTAACTTAGACAGATAACATTCCGACCTGTTTTCCTCTGTAAGCATTCTAATACTTGAAAACCATGTTTTTAACACGTATTCCAAAAGGATAAAACTTCATATTAAGACTATATTGGAATTATTGATATTTGATATCAATAATTACAATGTTGGTTGGAATTATTGGAATTGATATTTGAAGGTGGTAGAACCAGTGTAGTTTGATCGGGGAAGTACCACCGCCGCACTAGCGTGAAGATTTCTAGCGTGAAGCATTTCTTGCGTTTCAATAGGTGTGTGTGGTTGCCGGCACACTTTCACATGCGGCGACCATCATAGTCCTCGGGAGTAGCAACGCATCTGTGGTTGAATTCAGATGGAACCCATGTTCTGTATGAAGTTGATTACAGACGTCCATGGGCGGCAGTGACCACCTACTATCAGTGAAGTGAAGTACCATAGGAGCATGAACTGCATGCTCCTATGGTTCTTCAGTTAGTTAAAAAATGTATTTAAAAACCTCATTACCTATTGATAAAATAAGTGGTAAATGACACTGTTCCTACTGTTAATCGAATTATCTACTTAGACAAACTAACTAAAGGGATCCTTCCTTTAGTTAGTTTGTCTAAAGTAAGAAAACTACTGTCTAGTAAAAAGGATAAATGTTACTGAAAGAAATAAATGTTACTGGTTCTGCTATGCTTTTTGGAAGCGAGGTGCGTTTTTCATAAACGGCTTTTAAAGTTAACGTTGTGTGCAGTCAGGAATGGAAAAATACTAGGCGATTTTCATGCACGTTTTCAAACGTTTGAAAATACCGTAAACCATCAGTGTCAATTGTCATAAATAAGTGCATAGTTTTTCAACGAATTACTTTGTAATATTGTGGAATTAATTTTCAAGTAATCGAAACCAAGTTTGAGTCAAGGAAGCCTTCTTCAATCTAAGGCCAATTACAGAAGCGTCGCAACTCCTGATGTATATTTACGTCAGCCGTAAAAAAAATCATTTTTTTCTCGTACAAAGTGATACAGCGTAGTACCACAGTATAGTACAAAGCGTATAGAGCTATGCGACTACAAATACCTTTGTCTACTTACTTCACTTAATTCCAAACTTAATTGATTTAAATTAAGGGATGAATGAAATTGTGCTAAATTAAATATAGACTCTTCTTATTGAGACTTAGTGACTTTTATATATCCATAGTAATATTATAAATGTGAAAGTGTGTTTATTTGTTCCTCTTTCACGTCGCCACATAGCTATTATATGATATGGTTTATATCTTGTGCGATAGTTAGGAGGACGGAGAGTGACGTAGGCTACTTTTTACCGCGCTCTCTCATTCTCATGAGAATATCGATGATTTTTTAGTTGCTGGATACTTAATAGTTCCAGAGGTTATTAATAGATGGCGTTCGTAAAATTAATTTGCAAGTTCTGAATTACTATCACTGAATCACTGTCAGAGCTAGTTTAATATAAAACTTTAAATTGCATATCTATTCTATATACGATTTGAGATACATTATATGGGGAAACTGATATATTACGTAACGGGTACTTACGAGTATTATGCAGTTTAGGATTTTTTTGCCGATATTTCCACTCAAGTTCTTCACTTATATTCCACGTTAAAAAAACATAGTAACGTGAAAATGTCGGTCCAAAAGATAGCGAGGTGTGAAGTGTCAGAACTGCAATAGCGTTCAAAGAACTGTGGCACAAAAGTGGCACAAGATGGTGGAAAGTGAAATCGGCCCCTAATTTTGATACGTGCCGCGGGAACAATTTGGAAACATGCCAATGGGCTTTGGGGCTGGTTGTACTATTGTACTTGGTTATAGTCGGTATGGCATGGTTCATTTACTGTATTTACACTTTTTATGCAACAAAAAATTAAGCACGTATTTATTACATGGAAAATTAAGTTTTAAAGATGGTGAAAATAGAGCTATAAAGTGCATTTCAGTGGCACATACGTCACACCTATTTCTGATTCATAACGCAAGTGTTAGGCGTTGCTGTGTTCTGCTCAAAGAGTGTTAGGGAAGAAGACCGTGAAGATACCCGTGAAGACTTAGGTGTAACGCCTGAGATTTATGTGTCAAATGCCAGGTGTTACACCTAAGTTTTCACGGGTATCAACGCATACAAATGCGTTGAACACACAAATATTGACGACAGGGTCAATCTCAGGTCGACCCTGTAGTTCTAGGATCAGAATAGGGCTACGATATCCCAGAGCAGTGATAGCCTAATGGTTGAAACTTGCCCTCTCGATCGGGAGGTCCAAGGTTCAAACCCAGGCACGCACCAATGATTTATGTGCGTATTAGAAATTAATTATCACTGCTTTTCGGTGAAGGAAAACATCGTGAGGAAACCTACACACCCGAGAGTACTTAAAAAAAAAGGTGTGTGAAGTCCACCAATTCGCACTTGGCCAGCGTGGTGGACTATGGCCTAAACTCTCTCATTCTGGGAGAAGACCCGTGCCCAGCAGTGGAACAATAATGGGTTGATACGGATCCCTTGCCTGTCGTAAGAGGCGACTAAAAGGGGCTTCCGGGGTTTCGGGCGGCAGAGGACTCCGGTTACGTTCCTTTCGAGATCCAGGAGCCCTCATTGTAGCGTCGAAGACGGCTACCAGGGTCTTAGTGCGGTAAAAATCCCACATAACCCTGTGTCGCTCATACAGCGCTGGGTATCTTTTGAAGATTTCCCCCTCGTGTACAAAAAAAAAGGGTCAATCTCAGGTAAGACTGATCTTGTATGGTAGCGGGTGACTACAGTCAAGTGTATTGCAATGTACTCGTATATTACAATATTTGAGCGAAAACTTTAATAGTATTAAATGAAATGTCCTTATTTTGTATAGGCCTCCGGGGGCACTTACAAATTGTCAGTTACATTTTTTTTCTTACACTACCACCGGATCGGAATACGACCTCAACTAAGAAGATCCGGCAAGAAACTCAGCGGGTTTGTCTTTTTTCTTATTTATATCCATTTTTTTATATAATTACAATCATGTTTTTTTACATGGTAATGAAAGTTAGCTCCAATATCTTGCCTTACAGTTCAGTAAAAGAGAACCCTGTTTGGCAAGATACGCCGATGAATTAGAGGAAATGTAATAAATTCATACTAAACCACAATAAACATCCGTGATTCACTTCTGTAAAAATCTATAGACAACCCCTTTCAACGGTACTAATAACGGTAATAAAAACTTCCTATTTTCGTAAAAGAGTATTCAGCAGAAAGTTTTTGCATTTAGAAATAGGCGCACAGCGTAATTAGCGTGATGGTAGAGAGTGAAAATTGACCTCAAATTCTTTTGCTTGATAACTGCAATACACAGGGGCGATCCATTTGGCACAGAGCCAATGGGATTTCTACCGATAACGGAATGCTAAAGTGGCCATTGCTGGCACTAGAGACTTTTGTTTCGTCTCTATGTGTATGTTTCACATCAGGTTATTTATAATGTGCTAGGCTCTTACCGCGGCTTTGCTCGTGTCGGTCGTGTCGGTAATGGGTATCCTATGTGTTAATTTAGGTCATGAACTATTTGTGTACATAAATGTAATCACTACCTAGTATAAAACAAAGTCGCTTCTCGCTGTCTGTCCCCTATGGATACTTAGATCTTTAAAACTCCACTACGGATTTCAATACAGTTTTCGTAATAGATAGAATGAGTCAAGAGGAAGGTTTTTATGTACAATACATGTAGAATTTAGATCAGAAACACAGATAATTTTAGAGGTTTTACTTTTAGGCGGAACGAAGTTCGCCGGGAAAGTAAAAATTAAAAGATCATTGTTAAGGCATGGCAGGCGACCACAGAGCAGAGTGGACTCCTCTACCACAGGTTATTAATAAAGTTACCAGGGAAGATCCCATACATTGTATAATTAACATATTATTGTTATTAAAGGATTTTTTTTGATTTATTGATGCAAAGTTTTTGCGAAATCCGATTGGTAGATTTTGCGTGAAAGAGTAACAAACACATACATCCTTATAATCTTTTGCATATATAATGTTCCTAAGAAATAAGATGTGTAGTTTCTGTCAGACTAACTTTGTAGGAATAGAATTTCGTTTGGTTGCTTTGTCACCTAAACCCTAAACTTTGTAACAAGTAAAGCTTTGTACAGGTCTTAGAGATTTAGAGACCTACATTACCATAAAATCAGTGGCGTACGTAGTGGTGTGGGGGCGTCAGAGGGACCGTAAGAAGTTTATTTGTTCATGTTGCATGGGTTAATATATTTATTTTCACTGTATGTGGTCATGTAGGGAGATCAAGAAGCACACTGGGATCAGTGCGGAGTACCGGCGTGTTCTCCCAAGTTTCGGCCCTTATAACCGGAAGATTGAGAGGGCCATGGGAAGGTTGTGGGTGAGTGTATGTGGTCATACTCACAAATGGTCATTTATAATTTTAAATATTAGAATTTATCCATTGAAATTTTACAATTTAATGACCGAGTATTGTTATTTTTAGATTACTTTCCGAGATATCGCGAAAAAAGTGTTTTCGCCCTTTTTTCCAAGATAGCGGCTGGGGCAAGGGTGGCGACCCCACAAACTTAAGGTTAAGCTTCTATTGACCCCCACACATGTTCCAAAAATAAAATTGCGTCCTCTAAAATATGCAAAGCTCGTGTAACATTTCAATGGACTAAGTAGCAACAGAATCTTTTAATTCACCGGATTTTCTACCACCTCTAAAATATGTGACCTCTACGCAGTCGTCGTCAACCCATTGTTGTCCCACTGCTGGGCACGGGTCTTCTCTCAGAATGAGAGAGTTTTAGGTCATAGTGCACTGCGCTGGCTGAGTGCAAATTCGTGGACTTCACACGCCTCCGATTTTTTATTTTAAAGAACTCTCGGGTGTGTAGTTACCTCACGATGTTTTCCTTTGCCGTGAAGCAGAGATAATAAATTTCTAAAAGGCGCATAATTTTAGAAAAGTCAGTGTTGCGAGTATGGGATTTGAACCTCGGACCTCCTGATCGTGAGGGCAAGTTACAACCAATAGGCTATCACTGCTTCGTGTAATATCTACTAACATATACAGGAGAAGTTAATGAAAATGGTTAGCTTGTTAAAAATGAAGTCTTAACGGTTTAAGACTTTAACGATCGAAAAATTAAATCTGGTTTTCCCGTGAACTTTTCTCGTAAGGTGACTGTAACATAAAAGGCGAGTCTTAGGACACAGCACTCCATTAGGTTCAAAGTCGATAACATGAAGTCACATTACAAGTAGTTTACAATAGTGGAATGGAGTAGGACGTAAATGCTTTGTAAAATATTATTATAGCATCATTACACGTTATTGTACACTTTTATGGCGGGTATGTTATGGCTTACATTGCTCTCAAAGGTTAAATGATTTAATGTAATTGGCTACTTACTATAGTAATGCCGTGTGGCGTTGGTATTGAAAAGCATTGTTACCTCTCTTTTCGTGGGTGTAGAGAAGGTGACTAAGGGGCAGCTTGGAGATCGATCACAGCGCGTTCCTATGTAAGGGAAACTTGCTTAATTGGTACCTCGGCTAAATCTCGGTTTATGTAAGAACACCTCCTCTAGGGGTCAATATTCTTAATAATACGATTTAAGAATAATAGTCCTAAATCGTTCTTTTTTAAGGTTTTTGAAAATTACTTGTTACTCAGAAATTTGTAACATTTATGTAAATTTTTCGTTTAAAACATAAAAAAGCATTAAATAAATAAAGAGTATTTTAAAGAACAAATGACGTGACTTTACTAATTTTCAAAATATTAAAGGTTTTCCTTAGGAAGGACGAATTAGGCAAGTTTACCCTACCACCAATAAATATGGTCAATGACATGCTTAACGCGATATCTATTAGCAAATTCCTCTAGCAGGTGAAGTCTTTGTCAAGCAGCTAACCTTTACTTAGTGGAACTTTATGGCAGCAATTGATAAAAATATGGTAAAACATTGTTTTAGATTTACTTTGGCGGTAGTGACCAATTGATGTATGCTCATTGGCCGCTTCAGTTTCATGAACAAAAGAAATTACACCCATTTTTAGGGTTCCATACACAAAGTGAAATAGCGGAATGAATATTACAAAGACTCCGCTATCTCTATGTCTTTCACGATGCTGTATCTCATGTAGATAGTTCACAGTTGAAATTTTCAAAAATGATATTTCTGTTGCTATAACAACAAATACTAAAAACAGAACAAAATAAATTATAAAAGGGAGGATCGTCTTTTAAAATTACATACAGAAAAACGTCACTTTATTTACAAAAATGTCACTTTTTGCTCGACTTCAACGTGTTGATGTTGCCACTCATTTAGTATTTATAAGGTGGTAGAACCAGTGTAGTTCGACCAGGGAAGTACCACCGCCACACCTATTTCTAGCGTGAAGCAGTTCTTGCGTTTCCATAGAAGGGTGTGGTTGCACGCACACTTTTATATGAGGCGACCATCCTAGTCCTCGGGAGTAGCAACGCATCTGCGATTGACTTCAGATGGAATCCACGTTCTGTATGAAGTTGATTACAGGTGTCCATGGGCGGCAGTGACCACTTACCATCAGGTGGACTGCATGCTCGTTTGCTACTTCAGTCAAATAAAAAATCAAATAAAAAGAATTCCATTTGTCTGCTCCAGTAAGCTCTTGAGCTGTGTTTATAAAAGCAACTGTAATATAATCATTTATCGGTTGACTTCTATATCATGGTACCCTTTGTGTGAGATACGATAACCCAACGTAACACCTGCCCTCTAGCCTGGCACATTACCTACACGTATTCGCACTCCGTATATTTAAACAGAATGCTTGGTGCTCTTAATTTATGCTAAGTACCTATCCTATTAACAGTTCAAAGAGTAATTCTAAGATATACATAAAGAAGTAAATTATAGAAGACTAAGGCATAAAGATTTTTTTTTATCTAGCTGAAGTAGCAAACGAGCATGCAGTCCATTTAATGCAGGTAAGCGGTCACCACCTTCCATAGAGATCTGTAATCAACTTCATATAGAACATAGATTCTATCTGACGTCAATCACAGATGCGTTGCTACTCCCGAGGACTAGGATGGTCGCCTCATATAAAAGTGTGCCGGAAACCATACCCATCCATCGAAACGCAAGAAATGCTTCACGCTAGAAATGTGTGGCGGGGGTACTTCCCCGATCGAACTACACTGGTTCTACCCTCTTTACTACTGATATATCCTCTTTATTACACCTATTAGAAAAATACGTAACATTTCTACTTCAGATGTCAATATTGAAAAATAAATGGTGTCAGAACAACGAAAATATTTGTACAGGATAGCGTATTTTTGGCTCATGCTAGTTTACTTAGTACGATAAAATATTTGGCCCTTTGGACATGTTAGTTTTTGGACTGCGTTAAAACAACATACGATAATAAGCGTAGTTAAATTTGCCTGGGGTTTTTTGCGTCGATATCTTTGTATTCTTTAAAAAATTAGACGGCATGAAAATTTCCATACCGGCACATTTTGTAAAAGGCGACCTTAGTCCTTAGAAATAGCAAAGCATCTGTAATTGGCGCAAGAACCCCTGTTCTATATGAAGTTGCCTACAGATGTCCATCAGGTGGACTGCATGCAATGCTACTTCAATTTTTACAAAAAATAAAAACGTGCGGCACTTGGGGACTGCCGCGCTAAAGCTATTGCATAGCATTTTTTATCAACTTATGCAATTATAACTATAATTAATTCAAGTTTTTTTCTTTGATACTATATACTTTCTCACAAACAGATGCTTACATATTCGTCCGACTTCCGAGCACCTCATCTCGATCCGTGCGAGCTTCGTACTGTCGTACCATAGGTGTACATACACGTTAAGCGAACGCTTGGTTCCACTACATGGTAGGCGCGCTGCATGGAGTGGGGGGTGTTAGGTTTTTTCGTTAGGGAATTTCTCGATTCCGTCGCCGCGCTCAAAGCCCGCGATAAAAAATAATGTAAGTAGTAAAAATAATGGTTTACTCCTTCGCGGTTATAGTGAAATTAACCTTAAACATGATATAAATGCGAAAGTTAGTGAGGACGTTATTAAACACATTCAATGCTAGTATTTCTAACGAATACTTCCTCGATGCACTTTGAGCACATCTGACGTGTTGTTGGCACTGCGTTAAAATTTACAAAAAAAACTAAATATGTGTATATTATTATTATTTTTATAAAAAAAAATCGGACTCGAGTGGGTGGCAACGCTTCTATGACCCCTTACTTGAATCCGAGTGAAGGGCACTGCATGTGTTATTACTCTTTCACATAACTACTCATCAGATTTTGATAAAATTATGCACCCGTATAGGTAGATTATGATTTGATTATTACTTGAAATACTCTTCATCATAATAAATGACCAAAGCGGGCGAAGTACGAATTTTAGACCTAAATAGAATTTGGTTTCATGAGACTATAAAGATAATGTACTTTATCTTAACAATATCTCGTATCTTATTAATCCATTGCATTACGCTAAAGTGCTTCTGCCTCAGTTCCGTAAAACATACCATGCATATTTTACAAATTCTCAAAATGAGTTATTGCGAAACCGGAAGATTGAAACTACAAACTTCTACCTCAGAGTAAAATTTCACAAAACCGAGGGAAGCCACCTGTGAAATATGCGGCGTGTACTGAAAAATTGGTGACAGGAGAACGTTGCTACCGCACCTTGTCTAGAATAACCGAATACTCTTCTCAGGATGACGAAGTGAGATATACTCCTGTTCGTTATATTTTATAAACTTACACTTACCTCCTTATTCTACAACGTAAGCTGTTATGCAATCTATACTAATATTATAAAGAGGAAAACTTTGTATTTTTGTACGTTTGTCATGAATTAAAACCTACTAAACCTATTTTAAAAAATCTTTCACAAATAGAAAGCTATATACCTGAATATCACAGGCTATTTTATTACTAGAATATATAAGGGGTGTTTGTCATGAATTAAATTAAAAACTACTGAATCTATTTTAAAAATTCCTTCACCATTAGAAAGCTACATCCCTGAGTAGGCTATATTTATTATTAGAATATATAAGGGGTTTTTCCTAAAACTTGAGTAACGTGATTCAAAGTGTCAAAAATTTTGCTCGTATTTTTTTTCCTTGTATTACTGCGATACCTATTGATAATAGAACAAAAAATTCTACAATATAAGTGAACATATCAATATCTACGAAAGACTTGGACACCGCTGCCGTATAATGATCAGTGTAGCCTTACTCAAATCAAATCGACGCAAAATTTTTGGGACTACTATCGGAATACCATCAATACTCATTGCTGACTTTTTGTTCTCGAGGGGGAAACCTTCAAAAGGTACCCGACGCCGTGGGAGTGACGCTGGGTTATGTGGGATTTTTACCGCACTAAAACCGGTGACCGTCTTCGGCGCTACGAATAGGACTCCGGGAACTCGGTCCGACCGCAACCGGAATCCTCTGAGCGCGTTGCCCCATTGGGCTCCTCCCAGATGGGCGGCTGGGCCCACCGCCCAGTCTAGTCTTTACGACGGTATGCGACCACATATACCGCCGTCCTTCCCGGGATCGCCTGACCGAACGGTTCGAGCTCTAGCCGAATGCAACCCTCGGAAGCCCCTTTTAGTCGCCTCTTACGACAGGCAGGGGATGCCGTAGCCCTATTCTGATACCCGGAACTACAGGGACTGCTGACTTTGACTATTAACCAAATCCCCATTACGAATGGGGAGGAAGGACATGTCCAGGAGTGGTGCTCAAATGTATAATGGTTGGATAGATTACATTATAGTCTGCGCGAACAAAGTCACGTCGACTCTGGTAATTCTATATAAGTAGCATAGATGAGTAGATACGAATATTTAAGAGCATGTGAGGTTTCATAATCACATCAAAAAAAACAAGATGGCAAATAAAAAAAAAAGATATACAAAGAAAAAAGACAAACCCACTGAGTTTCTTGCCGGATCTTCCCAGTTGAGGTCGTGTTCCGATCCGGTGGTAGTGTAAAAAAAAATATATAAATGTAACTGACAATTTGTAAGCGCCCCCGAAGGCCTATGCAAAATAAAGACATTTCATTTCATTTTCATTTCATTTCATATAACACATGGTTCAGCTTCTGCCTAGGCTAGGCCGCACAGCGAAAAATATTACAAAATTGCAATTCAACAGCTTAACTCGGACATCATTAATTTTATCACATAACAACTCTATATAAATACCACAACTAGGAAGAACATGAAATATGTACAATTTAATAAGCCTATTCTCGTGTACTCTCGGCCGCTTACCGCAGTTCTGCAAGTGGGTTACTCCAACAAAAAGTTAGCTATTATGTCTTCTTCACATTTCCATTTAATTTAGAAGTAGATTAATGAAAGTGTATTAAAATTTTATTAGCAAAAACATAGACAAAGCAAACAATGAATTCATTTTTTTATCTGACTGAAGTAGCAAACGAGCTTGCTGTCCACCTGATGGTAAGTTGACTCTGCCGCCCATGGACATCTGTAATCAACTACATACAGAACATGGGTTCTATCTGAAGTCAATCACAGTTGCGTTGCTACTCCCGAGGACTACGATGGTCACCTCATATAATAGTGTACCGGCACACCCTTCCATCGAAAAGCAAAAACTGCTTCACGCTATACATGACATAAAGTGAACAGTCTTTAAATTTTTACACAGAAAATTTAGTCCCATTTTACACTGTTATCATCTTAGATAGTTAAATGTCTTTCAGGAGAATCACAGAGATCTTTGCATTTTGAAGGTGGTAGAACCAGTATAGTGCGACTGGGAAAGTACCATCGCCACACCTATTTCTAGAGTGAAGCATTACCTGCGTTTGGATGGAAGGGTGTGGTTGCCGGCACACTTTTATATGAGGCGACCATCATAGTCCTCGGGAGCAACGCATTGATTGACTTCAGATAGAACCAATGTTCTCAAGTTGATTACGGATGTCCATGAGCAGCAGTGACCAGTTACCATCAGGTGGACTGCATGCTCGTTTGCTACTTCTGTCAGATAAAAAAAAACTTTGCTGTTTTTCTCTTTATCTGATTTATTCATTAGACTTCAAAAGTCCTTGGCTAGATATAAGGCTCTCTGAGAAAGGGGGAGTTTTGTTATAGGCAACGCTCTCGACTTTGTGATCGTAGTAAATTTATTACTTCGTAGGGAAACGCTTCTGTATATAACCTGAATATGATCCGCTATTCGCCGCAAGACATCACACTAAAGTAAGGGGTGATCTTCGTAGTCAGTACAACATGCTATATGTCACAAACGTCTTCAAACTCGTGACAATAAAAGGTAGATAATTTTTAAATTAAGTCTAAATAATCATAACATGCTGTGGAGAGGGTTATGCTCGGAATTTCGCTTCAAGACATGATTCGCAACGATGAAATCCGTAGGCGAACGAAGCTCACCGACATAACTGTCAAAATTAGCAAGCTGAAGTGGCAATGGGCCGGCCATATCACTCGTAGGACCGATTACCGCTAGAAAAAAGATCCTCGAGTGATGACCACGTTTACGCAAAAGGAGCATAGGTCGGCCCTCATCAGGTGTACCGATGACCTAAAGAAGAAAGCGGGAAACTGTTAGATTAATAGAAGGCCGTTTGGACTAGCGCCATTTACGGGAGAAACCTATGTCCAGTATACCTCAGTCCTCAGTCCGGTAGACCTCAAAAGGCTGATGGATGGATAGATGCATGGAATCACAACTCATTACTCATACTCATAACTAAACAGTTTTTTAATACTCAAAACTAAACAAAGTTTATATTAATAATAAATTAATATAAGAACAAAAAACTCGATCTCTAAAACTAACATAAGCATAAGAGTCTGGTATTTTGTTTTTTTTTTTTATTAATTTAATTTAACTCTCTTATGGATTTTCTGATGATGTTTGTGATGATCCGTCTAGCCGTTAAAACTGTAGTGCGCGCCGAAGAAATTGACATACAAAGATTCATACATACGCTTGAAAAGCATACCAAACCCCCATCTGAAGCAGTGGGGTAAAAATAGCAAATCATTTCAGCAATGTTTTATAAAAACTGCATAAAAGTAACAAAAAGCTCATAATGAGATAGAATTTAATAAGCTTTTTGTGCATTGGAGCCCACGTTTCGGGCAGTTTCCGCAGTCGTAGTCGAATCATTCTCGCGTCGCCTCATTATTCTTCGGAATTGCATTATTCCGCGAAGTTTTGCGTCACTGACATTATAGTTCGTAATGTTAATATTTATGAGCTCATATTTTGTTATTTTGAAGAGTTTCATAAACATTTTCGAAGTTTTTTGTTGTTTAACAACCGCGTTTTTGTTTTCGTCGCGCTTATTACTTGTCCTCTCGACAACCCATTATTGTCCACTGCTGGGCACGGGTCTTCTCTCAGGATGAGAGAGTTTAGCCCATAGTCCACCGCGCTGGTCCAAGTGCGAATTGGTGGTCACTGCCATTACTTGTCCAGTGCAGCATTTATTCTACTCTTTTGTTTTAAGTACATGGCTAATTCTTATACAAAATATTCTAAGTTAGTCCTTAAATTAGCAGAATATATGATTTGACTACAAAAATGAAAGGTCGTCAAAAACCACATAACTTTAAGACTGAATAAACTTAAAATGTTTTATATTTGGATATATCTTCGTTCATCAAAAACTACATAACATGGGATGAACTTATAGAATAGATGAAGAACTTTTTCACAAACATCTGCATACATATTCGTCCGATTTCCGAGTAGCTCGTCTTGATCCGTGAGAGCACCGTACTGTCGTAACTTATACATACACGTTAAGCGAACGCTCGGCCGCGCTACATGGTAGGCGCAATGGTTGTGTTAGGTTATTTCGTTACGGAATTTCTTCGTTCGCTCGCCGTGCCAAAGCCCGCGATAAAAGCTAAGCAATAGCTTAAAATAAAACCACATTCACAAAATCACATCGAAAACGACTTTTGTTCATTCAAATTTATATGACTCAAGATATACCCAATATTATTTCCGTAAAGCAATAGTAGTACTATAGAAAGACGGATTAATAGAATAAATTTATTAGTTAAGTTGACGAGGAAAACTATCTGGCTCTTTAAATCGAATATAATATTAAAGTTTCCAGCGACGTCCGTTTGATTTATAGCTGCATAAAAACACAGTTTATCTTCTGGAGAGTGTCGAGATAAATCGGGAATGTAGCTACAGATTTTCTTCTTCTTCTTGTGATTCTTCTTAAAGAATTTTCTATACAATATATAAAATTAAAATGCTTGTTTTTATTCTCTAAATAATAGCTTTCACTAATGAAAGAAAAGTTATTGAAATTGTCTCTGTTTGATTGTTTTCATTTATCTCTTTAAAACGGTAGGTCTGAATATTTTAAGTAGTTGATAGCTGGTGTTATAAGGAATAACGTATGCTACTTTATTTTTAATTCAGGTTGAGTGCAAAATATTAAAACCAATGAACCCACGCGTATTTTAATCACACAGCACCGCAGTCACCGGTGCCAATATATTTTTTTTGTATTTATTTTTATACCAATAAGGTATAAAAATTCATGTATATGTAACACTAGCATATCGCATACCTACCCTTTTTTAACGCGAAGAAACCCTCATGGATCTTCTCATGGCTGCACAAGAAGTATGTCTCCTGCCGTCTAAACCTCTGTGGCATTCCGCTGGACTCTTGATGCTTGGTTAAGAGCCAGCCATGTTCCTAAAGGGAGGGGGGGGGGTATTCTCATCGCGTACCTTGCTCTGCAAATACGTCGAACGCCTACACCGAATTGCTAATGTAAACGAACCGCGAAGGTTCTCAAAACAACATTACAAGCTATTAACGCACACAAAGAAAGTATAATACATCACAACGATTTTTTTTCAAAAGCGTCGTATTATTTCGGTAGACAAACTTCCATTTAATTTCAGCATTAATAAGAAATAATTATTGTACGTGCCTGTGATTTGAAATTTGAACACACAGATTTAGGAAGTAGGGCAAGGGTTTAATCTGAAGTCAATCATAGATGCGTTGCTACTCCCATGGATAAAAGTGAGCCGGCAGCCACACCCTTCTAATGAAACACAAGAACAGCTTTACGGTAAAAATAGGTGCGGCGGTGATACCTCCCTGGTTGAACCATTGCTCTACCACCTTGCAAACTTTATGTGGCAGACTAAATTCCAAGCGAGCGAAGCCGCGGGCAAAGGCTAGTACGAAATAATAATGAATAATCTAGCTATAAGACATTTCTGTAGTTCTGTAGTTTCTAAGATGTAAATATTTTACTAGAAATAAACTATTTTTCTATTTATATTTCTATTTGAAATCCACTGCTGGACACAACAAACCTCCCTCCTGTTTTGACAGTAGTAAACAATATAGGTATTAAACCACAAAGCCAAACACTGAGTTTTATTGAGCTTTCCTCTTTAGCGGATTTTCGAAAAAACATTCCACTTCTATTTTACCCTCTTAAAAGTTAATTTTCCAAAATTGGTGATACAGATTATGTATAATATTAATATTATATTATACAATAGTTGACTCTAACATGCCGCATAAGCCGAAAAAGCCGCACATCTCAGCCGCAGCCGCATGCCGCGTTGTTCGGCCTCCTATTGTAAGGAAGCAATGTTCCCCATTGTTGAAATAATTAGGTACCTACGTTATATGAAAGCTGTTACGGGATAACTGAAATTTCCTCTTTCGTCGTCATGTATTTTTTCTTGTTATCCCATTTTCCTGTATGTTATTTAGCTGGGGATAAAATTTCCGAAATCTTTTTATTGCCACTAAATTGATTCTAAAGATATTTCAAAGAGATTATGAATACTTTTAATTGCCTCTTAGAACCTTTGAAGTAAAAACTAAATCAAATCTTAAAATACTACAATAGTAATGAAAAAACATAATAAATACATATCTACTATCAAAAATCTATTACTAATAAAATTAGCTCTATATTTATTAATCTACTATTTTTTAGCCTAGCCTAGGAGTAGGAAGCATTTAATGCCGATCATTGGCTAATTACAGAGGTCCCTTGGAGATAGTGGCATTGTACCATCACGGGGACTGTATGCTATATAAAATGTATTAAAAACTGTCTACCTAAAATTCTATCTAAAATGAATCTCATCATTCTAGCAAAAATAAATCTTAATAGACTAATCTTTCAATACTTACCCTGTATACCCGTATTTTATCTAACGTGTACCAAATTTTACTCAACCCAGCCATGTTGGTATCTTAAGTAGCCAATTTGGAAGGTTTTCCTTATCACCAGGGGCACAGTAGAGACAAAGAGAGCCGTTGAATAAAGAGCATCTGGCTCCTCCTCCTCCATAAGAATAATGGATTATAGGCCACGATCACATGACGAGTTTTGCCGCGTAATAAACGTTTCTTTTAAATGCGTCGTTGGCCATTTATTTTAAGGGTGGTTCGAAGTATATTTCTTTAAGTGAAAATCTATTTATTACAAAATATCACACGCTGCTACAGTAAAATATAAATAAGAGTTTAATATTGTTTGTATATTATTTAAAAGGGACAAGTTTGACATTAACAATATTTCAATGAAAAAAATGTTCAACTTTTAAAAAATTAGCACCTCTAAAGTTAAAAGGTCACATATGAATATAAAACTTGATGTTAAATAAAAATTGTGCCGTATTAAGTTAAATGCCGTATGATGATGATGAAAGCTACCATGTTAAAGGTTATTGTACCAAAGTTAAAAGTAATTGTAGGCTTACATATATACTTAGGGGGCTGTTCAAATATTAAGTAAGTCACCAAAGTAAGCAAAGCTCTAACTCCCTCCCCCATGCTTACGTAAACATTTTCAATTAAAATGTATGTTTTTGTACAGTATCGTAAAAAAGTAATAACTAGCGATAACGTAATCATCATCTAGATCCCCTACCCCTCCATGTCGTCCAAAATAAGCAAAACAAAGACCCCCACCCCCCAGTAGTGCTTACGTAATACTTGAACGGGCCCTAGGCCCAAAAACATCAGAATAGGGCTACGGTATCCCCTGCCTGTCGTAAGAGGCGACTAAAAGGGGCTTCCGGGGTTGCAGGCGGCTAGAGTGGGAGCTCGAACCGTTCGGTCAGACGATCCCGAGAAGGACGGCGGTATATGTGGTCACATACCGTCGTAAAGACTAGACGGGGCGGTGGGCCCAGCCGCCCATCTGGGAGGAGCCCGATGGGGCAACGCGCTCAGAGGATTCTGGTTGCGGTCGGACCGAGTTCCCGGAGTCCTCTTTATAGCGCCGAGAACGGCCACCGGGGGGGTTTTAGCGCGGTAAAAATCCCACATAACCCTGCGTCGCTCCCACGGCGTCGGGTACCTTTTGAAGGTTTCCCCCTCGAGAACAAAAAAAAAAAAAAAAAGGCCCAAAAACATACCCTCCCTCAGAGACAATCACGTAACAATGTTATTGACTATCAACATTTCTCGTTACGAAATGAGCGCCAATCGCCACATGCGTTTAAGGCCTTATGCATGCCAGCAGTTTTATTCCGCGGTCCGCGTCAAACGAGGCGTCGAGATGCGTCGTTATGACAGATTGAGCGCCGCTTCCACTAACGAGGGAGTGAGGGCTTTCGTCTCTATTAGTTCGTACTGATGTACGAACTAATAGAGACGACATATACACGACGACGATTACATAGTGTAAGAGTATCATGTTCAGTGTTACTTGTAGTTTTAATGAGTTCTAAAAAAAGGCCTGTAATGGCGCCACGAGGAAAATAGATTTTGAAGTTCCACGAGGCTGTGTTGCGACAACCTAAAGATAACCCTTAATTCTAATCTTAATTCTTGAGAATAGCAACGCATTTGAGACTTCTGGACATACGAAAATATTTAAATATCTCTCTTGTCTCTTTGCGACAGTCATCTATAGAAATTCACAGTGGTAGAACCAGTGAAGTTCGGCTGGGGTGGTACTACCGTCACACTTATTTCTAGCATGAAGCGTTTCGTTGGAAGAGCTTCCGGCCTACTTTAATATGATGCAACCATCTTAGTCTAGTGAGTAGCAACGCATCTGTGATTAACTTCAGATAGAACCCCGGTTCTATTTAAAGTTCCTTGGATGTCCATGGGCGGCAGTGATCACTTACCATCAAGTAAATTGTATGCAGCAGAACAGTGATAGCCTAATGGTTGAAACTTGCCCAGGTCGAGGTCCCAGGCACGCACCACTGAATCTAAAATTATGTGCGTATTAGAAATAAATTATCACTACTTTTCGGTGAAGGAAAACATCGTGAGAAAACCTACACACACGAGAGTTCTTTAAAAAAAATCTCTCGAAGGTGTGTGAAGGCCACTAATTCGCACTTGGCCAGCGCGGTGGACTATGGCCTAAACTCTCTCATTCTGAGAGAAGACCCGTGCCCAGCAGTGGGTCAATAATGGGTTGACGAGAGAAATTGTATGCTCGTTTACTTTTTCAATCTTATGAAAAACACAGTGCTTAAATTATAAATGAAAGTGCTTGTAAACAAGTAAGAAAATATTATTTTATTTCAATGTACAAGATATAAAATGTAAATATTTTATAAAATTTATTGTAACATTACATGAAGAGGCACTTACATTTTCGTCGCTTGTAAAGGCCCTTCCGCAGTCACCCGTGAGCTTTGAAAACGTGAATATGCCTCTAGGGGGCTTAAAAGGCTATGTTTCTTTACCATTATTTTCCCAAGTGATTAATAGAAAGCGTACAACATGATGACATTTGACTCGAAATTATATTCAACTAAATTAGTTGGTAATGTTTACATTATTATACATACTAGCTGTTTCCCTTGACATAGTTTGCGCAGACTATAATACAAACTTTCAATTTCTTTAGAATCCCTAAAGGGATAGAATACCAAAACAATCCTGCCTTAATGGCTACATTATACATTGATTTTTTGTCAAACTATTTAGTTCTAACTTCATTAGTTTAGATTATAAAGTCAAAAGTGAAATCTTTCTAAAAATACTTTTTATCTTTCATAAATATAGACTTATACTATTTCACTTAAAACCTTTATATATAAAAGCACCTGTCTGATACAATATGAAGCGATTGCGATAAAGTGATAGGATATCCTACAAACTTCTCTCAATTATGGGGAAATACCTACTTCATTTTGTATACTTACGAGAAACGGCTGAACCAATATTGATACAACTTTAACTCAAAATAAGGTATTTAATTGGGAGAAGTGTTAGCAACATTTATTAACTGGATAATTTTCAGTCTACCACCACTCTCAAGATAATAGTAATGATTTTCAATCAGTTTCAAAAAGAGTAGAACTCTGTTTTTCTATCTCAGTTTAGTGCTTTAAGAGCCTTTCTCCAAGGGTTATAGTAGCAAATAAGTTAACATTTATTCCCATTCCCTTGTGTAAACTGTACCACGCCATAACAAACATAACGCAACGCAAACAACGGCGTAGACACGCAAGCTCTATCCGTATGTTCCCTACGCGACGTCGCATGAAACTGCATTATTAATGATATTTTATTTCCTTTACTTTACTTTTTTATTACCCGACTACGTTAGAAGGAGATTATGTTTTTCAAGCGTACGTATGTATCTAATTCCATTTATTTAGCACATGCTACAGCCAAATCCGCTAGTGCACTCTCGATATGCTGATTTCAAATTGCTTTTTACCGATATTTCGACCCAGCACGTGGTCACGGACTGGATCAAAATCATCCCTTTTGAGGTTGTGGGCGGCTAAAGTGGAAGCTTGATCCGCCCATCCAGCAACCCCGAGACAGAATGCGGCATGTGTGGCTGTCGTTGTAGACAGCGGAAGTTGCAAGGGGACAGTTAAGCATCCCCCAAGAAATGATCCCGTGTGGGCCGCCGTGGTACACCGGTACCGATTGGAGATCCCTGGATTCCCAGTAAGCACGAGGAAGCCTACTGAGGACGTTTAAAATCCCACATAAATCGGAGTCTCTCTCAAGGCTTTCGCGTAACTTTTAAAGATTTCTTCCCCGTCACCAAAAAAGGGTCAAAATCATCGCATATCGTGAGGACTCTTTATATATATAAAAATGACTCTATATATAAAGATGAAGGAAATAATATTTTCAACACCATATACTCAAATTTAGTTATTTATAGTGCGACTGTAGCAGCATGTGACAGATGCACAGTAAAAGCATTTAGGCATGAACGGACAAAATGTTTATTTTTCCATCTTTCCCCTTCGTGACAAAGTCTCACTAGACGTGAAAGCTTCATAATGATACTTCATGATGTTTCACGCGACTCTCGTGCTTGCATTATTCAACAAACGAGGAAGGAAGCTCACGGTTTGCTAAAAGGCGATTTGGTGAATAAGCGCTGAAGCGGGAGCGATAATTATACATATATGAGATTAACTTCATGTTAAAATCTACATATTACATTATAATGTCCTTTTAAAATATGTTTATAAACGTTGCTTTTTATAAAGATCTTAATTGCAAATGTAAATCGAATCATAAAAAGGTTTTATTGTAGGTATATAATATGGGATGTTAGTAATTAAGTTATAAAATTCATTGTTTTATAATTTTGTCTTAACTATTGCACAGTAAAACAAAAGTAATAGCTACTCTAGTAGTACTAGGTAGTAGACTTACTGTAAGTACCTGGTATTTATTATCTTATGCAAAATTGATGGATTTATATTTGTACTTACATAACTATTATTTTTCTTTTTTTATAATATGCAAGAAGCAAATGAGCATGCAGTTTCACCTCATGGCAAGTGTTCACTGCCGCACATGGACGTCTGTAATTAACTTCAGGTAATATCAGAGTTGTACCTGAGGTTTATCCCATATGCGTTCCAACTTAGTCCTCAATAGCACCCTTAGGACTAAGGTAGAACTAGTGTAGTTCGACCGGGGAAGTAACACTGCTACACCTATTTCTAGTGTGAAGCATTTCTTGCGTTTCGATGGAAGGGTGTATTGACACACACTATTTTAAGGCGACTATCATAGTCCTCGGGAGTAGCAACACATTTGCGATTGACTTCAGATAGAACCCATGTTCTGTTTGAAGTTGATTACAGATGTCCTTGAGCGGCAGTGACCACTTATTATAGGATGGACTGCATGCTCGTTTGCTACTTCAGTCATATATAAAAAAGGTATGATTAAGGACGCCTCAGGTCTACCACCTTTATAAATAATAATTTGATAAAGGGAGATCTCCCTCCAGGCTAGGTCATGCCTGGGGAGCGGTCGTTCTCCGACAGTCGTTGTTCGGAACTTGTATATATGCGGGGTATTGAGTATACTTCGATAGCGTGTTTCAGAATACTAGTAGCGCCATCTCTTGATGAGTTGCGGTAGGTGGCCACAATAATAATAATAAACAACATAGATTCCATCAAAATCAAAACAAAATGAGTTACATTTAGTGAAGAATAAAATCTACTCAGCCCGCTTCCGCTCACTCACCAACGCCACAACTGAATTTTCGGCTGCAAAATGGTTGTTGCGAAATTTTCATAATGAATAACGTCAACAGTTTTTAATTAAGCAGCAATCGCATTTTGAATGAATACAAAGCCAATTTTGTATGTCTATTTAATATAACGAAATTGAAAATAAAAACGAGTGAACTCTTATAATGTTCGTTTGTTTTTACCAAGTAATATTTACTTGCCTATTTTTAAATATGTACTATGTTATTATCGTTATTTATCAATAGACTGGGTTTCGAGCCGATTGCCATTTTATTACAATTAAATGATTTTGTGATGATTGTGAGTTGTTACACAGGATTCTGCATTTCTCACAATTAGATCGAACAGGAATATTAGAATACGAGATTATGTATTGTTATTGCTTTTATTCGTCCTGGGATATGTTAAGTCGCAGGAGAAATTACGTATCAAATCGTAATGATACGATGCTGTAATCCGTTGTTTGAATCAATATCACTCACAGACATACAATAAAGATATTTCATGAAAAAATATTGTGGTCGTTGAAAAAAATCTAGATACTTTGTTTCGGGTGTTTCGTAATTTTTTTAATATCTATTATTTCTAACTTCTTCTTTTTCTAGTTTTCAATTTGTATGTGTACAATTATTATAATAAAAAAATGTAGTTCTCCTCCCTTTTTCTCTGATCACAGAGGTCGTATTTGAAATAACTATATCCTACTACGCAAACTAAATCAATTCCTACAATATGTCATATGTTACAATCTGACTTGCCGCTTGGCGTGCTACACACACGCCAAAGAAACGAACATACGTAAGTATTCATACTTGAAAAAAATCAGCCTTCTTCTGACACAGTCGGGTAGAAAAAAATCTGACTCTGTGTAAATGGTTAAAGGTTAGGCGTGGGCGTGAATCAGAGGCCGTTTCGTGATTGATAAGCTGGCCCTGAAATTTATTCACTTTTGATAACCATCATTAGACAGTTGCGTTATTGAGCGCGGCAACCGAATCAAGAAATTCCGTAATAAAAAAACCTAACACCCTCCACTCCGCCCACCATGTAGCGCGGCCGAGCTTTCGCTTAACGTGTATGTGTATATGGTACGACAGTACGAAGCTCGCACGGATCGAGACGAGCTGCTCGAAAATTTTGGAATTATCTTCGTATGTTTTTTGAAAACAAGGTTACATAGTTTGAGGGTAATAGTGAGTATTAACCGATTTTAAGCATCAGTAAGCAATAAAATCTTAAGTTTAAATGTTATTGGAATACAAAGATAGTTAACATTTTAGTATTTTTAAGCAGTATGGTGATTTGCTCGACTTTGTAAGAGATGGCGTTCTTTGTATTCTGAATACGCTATCAAAGGGCTCACGTCATATTATCACTCAATATTAATTAATACAAAATACACCTAAAAACTGTATCTGTATTTTGTAGTTTTGGTTAATCTATAAGTTTTTGTGAGCCATTTCCGTTTATTTTTTATGGTAGTCGGATTTTTTTCTAGTAGGTATTATCTCATTGATTTAACCTTACAAGATTAGATTAGATCTTGGATTTTACATGGATTTGCTTCTTCTGTTAGTTTATTCGACTAAGCAGCGTTTATACAAATGAAATAATGGATGAAATGTAGGGCAAGCGAGGGTCACAGGGTAGGGTCCATCAATTAGCGTAGTAAGGTTTCCAGACGTCAGCGACAGGTGAGCATTAGTACACAGCATTCATCGTTCAACGAGCAAAAATGATAAGAAATGTTACTTGAATTATCAACGATTTATTTATTGAATGAGATAATTCTGACTCGCATTCAGTTAAAAGAAATTTCGTACACTTTTGCAAATACAAAACTCTATTTGAACTTATCGAATAACTAGTAGATCTAATACTTAAAAGGTGCATTTTAACATGTAACGGGTGCTCATTGCGGGTGCTCATTTAGGGTACACTTAGAGTGTGAGCTATAACTAATGTCCCAGCAGTTTAGCCCTAACCACGATCCATGCAACTTTGTCGAAATATCGGTAGTTGTGTTGCTTATATTTATGGTACCTACACTTAGAGATTGAGCTATAACTAATGTCCCAGCAGTTTCGCCTTAACCACGATCCATGCAACTTTGTCGAAATATCGGTAGTTGCGTTGCTTATATTTAAGGTACACTTAGAGATTGAGCTATAACTAATGTCCCAGCAGTTTCACCCTAACCTAGATCCATGCAACTTTGTCGAAATATCGGGGGTTGCGTTGCTTATATTTATGGTACCTACACTTAGAGATTGAGCTATAACTAATTTCCCAGCAGCTTCGCCCTAACCACGATCCATGCAACTTTGTCGAAATATCGGTAGTTGCGTAGCTTATATTTAAGGTACACTTAGAGATTGAGCTATAACTAATGTCCCAGCAGTTTCACCCTAACCTAGGTCCATGCAACTTTGTCGAAATATCGGGGGTTGCGTTGCTTATATTTATGGTACCTACACTTAGAGATTGAGCTATAACTAATTTCCCAGCAGCTTCGCCCTAACCACGATCCATGCAACTTTGTCGAAATATCGGTAGTTGCGTTGCTTATATTTAAGGTGCACTTAGAGATTGAGCTATAACTAATGTCCCAGCAGTTTCGCTCTAACCACGATCCATGCAACTTTGTCGAAATATCGGTGGTTGCGTTGCTTATATTTAAGGTACACTTAGAGATTGAGCTATAGGTAACTAATGTCCCAGCAGTTTCGCTCTAACCACGATTCATGCATCTTTTTCGAAATATCGATTGTAAAGTACCCGTTGCATGTATCTTTTTTTTTATCTGATTAAAGTAGCAAACGAGAATGCAGTCCACCTGATGGTAAGTGACCACTGCCGCCCATGTACATCTGTAATCAACTTCATACAAAACATGAGTTCCATCTGAAGTCAATCACAGATGCGTTGCTACTCTCGAGGATTATGATGGTCGCCGCATGTGAAAGTGTGTCGGCAACCTCACCCTTCCATCGAAGCTCAAGAAATGCTTCACGCTAGAAATAGATGTGGCGGTGATACTTCCCCGGTCCGGACCGGGTTCGTAAATAAATGACCTGTCATTGTCATTTATTTTAAACAAGGTTATTCCCGCGGATTTGCCCGATTCGGTCACGTCTACAGTAACGAGTATCCTATATGTTCATTTAGGTCCTATGACAAATAAACTCTATAGTTTATTTGTGCTATTTTTCTGCGAATTACCAGCGAAATATTTTTTGCGTGAATGTAACTAACACACATGCGTGTTGTTAAGATACCTATTTGATTCCATCCAGGTGCACAGCAAACATGATTTACGCACAAACCGATAGCTATCGAGTCATAAGATGTGTAAGTCGCGGAGATTATGTACTTACCGGCCTTAAGAGATTTCCGGCTTATATCTACTTGGACCTTAGCATCTTAGTGAACTTTGTTACTTTGTAAGAACGTGCCGTTTCCCACGTCGCTATGTATCTTAAAGGTAGATTCATCTCTAATGCATATGTGTTTGAATAGATTCTTTGAAATTTTCTTAAAAACATATTTGAGTATGTACGAGTATGTTGGTTAGTCTTTAACATATAGTCTTATCACCTATATTTACGGGAACTCTTTATTGTGGTAAATGACTGAAATGGGCATAGGCACCAGTAGAAGTTAGTTGTGGGTAAATAATTAAAATTTAATATTTATGAACAAATAACGCGACATAAGTCGCGGAGATTATGTACTTACCGGCCTTAAGAGATTTCCGGCTTAGGTACATCTACTCGGACCTCAGCATCTTATTGAACTTTGTTACTTTGTAAGAACGTGGCCTTTCTCACGTCGCTATGTACTTCAAAGGGAGATTCCTATCTAATGCATGTTATTTGAATAGTTTTTTTTTCTAATTTTCAGGCCTTATTATACTCCGCACTAATATTGTAAAGGCGAAAGTTAGTGAGTTGTTATTTTTTACGTAAAAACTTTTAATACAATTTGGTTGACATTTGACATACGTATATTTTATAACCGAGATTATAACATAAGTCGCTCTTTATCATGATAAGCGACCAGAACCGGCGCAGCCACGGATAAACGCTAGTTTAAGTTGAAAAAATAAACTTTAATAGTTTTGAACAAATTATAAATTTCCTAGTTTCGTAATAATATAGTTTACCTTGTGATGAACTTAAGTTCTTGTCATAACTAATACTATCATGGATTTGTAAAACATTTACAAAGTTTATCGGTACAAAATTCTGTAAGGCAAGTTATTTAAGTTTTAAAGAAATATTCAGATCGTCAATTCAATTCTCTAAACTTTCTTTTACAAGAGTTTAAACATGTTGGGGTCTTGATAGTTTTATTCTTTGCGCTACTAAGTACAGATCTATGACATTCAAATGGTGTTTCTTTTTCGAAATTATTTTATGAATCACATACTTTTATCGTGGATAAACTTGATATAATATCAACCTATTATTTTCCCACTGTTGCGAACGGCTCTCCTCTCAGGGTGAAAGAATTTTTGCCCATAGTCAAAAGCGCTAGCCAAGTGCGAATTGGTAAACTTCACACACTTCTTCTCATAAAATTTTAGTGTAGGTTTCTCTTACGATGTTTTCCTTCTCTGTAGAGTAGTGATCACTCATTTCTTACATGCATTTCATTAGGGAAAAATGAGACGTGCCTGCCTGTGATTTGAACGTCGGACCCCCCGATTGAGTGCGTGTTGCAACCAAAAGGCAACTGTTCACATAAAAATACATCATAATATCTAGCAAACCTTTAATGTCCTTATTAAAATGGCTCAAACCATGTATCATACTCTGAGACATAATCTTAATTACAAAGTCTAGTCACAATGTTGCAAGGCCGAACTTTGCATCGTTATAGTTACAAACTAAATGTGGGTCGGCTGTAAGTTACAAGAATTATGTCAAAGAAAACACGACGGTGTTCATAAAGAAATATTTATGTGCACGGCCCTATTTGTTATACGTCTTCGCTGCATCGAAATATGCGGGCTTTGCGGTTAAAATCTTAAGATATAGACCAGGAGATGTGTAGAAATTATGCAAACTTTAATATTAAAAATCATCTATTTATGTTAAGAATTTATATAGGACATCAATCGATATAAAGGACATTGTTAACTTGCATTGTCCTGATCATAAATTGTTCCAATGTCAAAACTGTTATTATTTATATATAACTTATTGTTGTAATCACAGTCGCCCTACACAGCAACTAAACCGGCTCACCACCATACCAGCTCCCAGAGTGATGCCAACCCATTATTGTCCCACTATTAGGCACGGGTCTTCTCTCAGAATGAGAGAGTTTAAGGCCATAGTCCACCGCACCGGCCAAGAGCGAATTGGTGGACACACACCTCCGAGAACTTTTTTTTTCATTCACCACCTCACCAGCTCCCAGAGTACAGTAGCATAAACTACCATACACCACCACCAACACTACCTCGTAACCTCTCTACTAGCATACATGAGACAATGTATGAGACAATGTAAGTCTTCAAGTACGATAAAAATGTCGTTGGTAAAAAAAACGGTCCATACGGGCATACGGACAATATTTATAAATGCGTTAAAAGGCCTATACTTGATTTTCCTTTTTTGATGTTTCTGTGTCACAAACGATACGTCAGGGACGATTGATCACTACTGTATCCATTTTACTTTTATATGACGAATAGATGTCATGACTCTCAAGGTGTAACATAACGATTTGTTTGTACAATTTTGAGTTGCCAAAAACATTCATATTGATAAAATATTCATGCTTACCTACTGATAAATATATTTATATCGTTGAAGCGAACGTTGCCCCGGTACGTAATTGGGCATACAACAACACGAACCATTAGATTCAGAAGTTAGGTCGATTAGATTGGTGCCATTTAGGAGAGACCTATATCCAGCAGTAGACCTCAAAACGTAGACGGTTGGACGGATGGAATTAAGACAATTGGAATTAGAAGATGGTAGAACCAGTGTAGTTCGACCGGGGAAGTACCACCGCCACACCTATTTCTAGCGTGAAGAATTTCTTGCGTTTCGCTGGTAGGGTGTGGTGGCCGGCACACTTTGATATGAGGCGACCATCATAGTCCTCGGGAGTAAAAACGCATCTGTGATTGACTTCAGATAGAAACCATGTTCTGTATGAAGTTGATTACAGATGCCCATGAGCGGCAGAGACCACTTACCATCAGGTGGACTGCATGCTCATTTGCTACTTCAGTCAGAAAAAAAAATCTTCTAAATCTCTGATCCTATTTGGATCTGTTACAAATGTAATTCACTGTAGAAATACTTTTCCACTATAAATCTTTCTAACATTACGCTCTCGCACAAATCCGCTTGACTCTGGTAGTCATTTTTAAAACGCCTCGTGTTTTGCGCCTTTGTCTTGAAACTGGGAGAACCGCTCCAATAAAAAGTCACAAAGATCTTCGCTCCACTGTTTAATCGTACACTTTTGCTAATGTTTACTGTTTTTCTTTTCAAAAATATGCATTGTGGTACCAGCTGAACGGAGAATATTCTAATATCTCGTAACTTTACGATGTAGTTGGAGTTACGTATTTTTTAAATTTTATTTAGTCTACAGGAATAATCTGTTATAAAAACTTTTTAACAAAAAATATCTACCGACTTCCATGTCACAAAAAAGTAAAAAATAATTTAAATATATTTTGGTCTAGAACATACTCAGTACTTAGTACATAGTCCTGAAGTCGGTGCTCGACATATTTCGCTGGACGACGGTAACTACGTCCTATATGAGCACCGACTTCAGAACTATGTACTAAGTACTGAGTATGTTCTAGACCAAAATATATTTAAATTATTTTTTACTTTTTTGTGACATGGAAGTCGGTAGATATTTTTTGTTAAAAAGTTTTTATTTTACACTTTTTAGTGACTATATTTTTATGTTTGTATTTAAATAAAGCCTCTAAGTTTGCTTTGTGCATCTACATATTCACAAAAATTAAACATAAAACACTTTTACAATTCATACAAACAGGGCGCCCCCTCTGAAAGTACCCCTCCATCATCAGGGTTGAGGAGTTGAAGGTCAAATTTTTCATCTCATATTGTTGCTTAGTAATCTTATAACATATACGTTAGTACCAGGTGGCTAACTTCTATGGCTCAGGCTTGCAGTACCCTGCATCATCAGGGTTTAGGAGTTGAAGGTCAAAATTTTAATTTTGTGCCTCTGTTTGGTATTATTTTTACATACCCGTAAGCACCAAATTGCCAACTCCTATGGTTTAGAATTGAAGTACCCCTTCATCATCAGGGTCGAGGAGTTGAAGGTCAAAATTTTAATTTTGTGCCTCTGCTTAGTATTATTTTTACATAACCGTAAGCACCAAATTGCCAACTCCTATGGTTTAGGATTGAAGTACCCCTTCATCATCAGGGTTGAGGAGTTGAAGGTCAAATTTTTGATTTTATATTTTTGCTTAGTATTTTCTTTACATAACCGTAAGCACCAAATTGCCAACTTCTATGGTTTAGGATTGAAGTACCCCTCCATCATCAGGGTTGAGGAGTTGAAGGTCAAATTTTTCATCTTATGTTTTTGCTCAGTAATCTTATAACATATACGTAAGCACCAAATGGCTTATTCCTATGGTTTTGGCTTTAAGTACCCCTGCATCATCAGGGTTGAGGAGTTGAAGGTCAAATTTTTGTCCCATGAATTGGCTTAACAATTTCATTATATATTCGCAAACATCAAACGACCAACTTTTATAGTTCAGGCTAGCAGTACCCCTGCATCATCAGGATTGAAGAGTTGAAGGTCAAATTTTTCATAGTAAATACCTACATAGTAATTTTATTCTATATTTTACTCAATTGGACTTCTCCAGCTAAGGTTCGGCCGACTATCACTAATTTTATTATTTTGCTCCAAAAAGTTGAAGATCCTATGATTAGAACCTTATCAAACTCTTATCAGACTACCCCTGGAGTACATCCTTTCTAATAAAAAAAGAATCATCAAAATCGGTTGGCGGGATATTGAGTTATTCATACATTTATCGCGTACATTGAAAATGCAAATTTAAGACTTATGCGTTTTTCTTATGGATGCCCTAGTCAAAAAAATACTAAAAAAAAATGGGACCCTATGACACGCACTACCTTTCAAATAAAAAAAAAATCATCTAAATCGGTTCACCCAGTCCGGAGAAATGAGGTAACAAATATAAAAAAAAAAAAAAAAAAAAAATAAAAATACAGACGAATTGATAACCTCCTCCTTTTTGGAAGTCGGTTAAAAATTTATTAACGTATATATATTATAAATACGCATATTACATGTCTTTTAAAACAACAACATTTATTTAGGTATTAATTGTTACAGAGGGTTTATTTTATTAGATGTTTTCTTGAGCTATATGTTATGAGTGTATTTTTATAATACTCTATACTTAATATAGATAATATTTTATATGTAGTAACATAACCTAAGTTATCATGTGGGCTAGTACGGAGGCAGAGCCACAGTTGCTCTAATTAGAAGCCGCTTGAGTGAAGTACGCTCGGTGCAAGGCGACTTGTTGTGCGCCGGTTGAGAATCTTTGCCGACTTCATTTACAATAGCTGTACATATAACTGTAACTTTGACGTGGTGTGGTAACGATTACGAAGAAGAGTGTTATGTTGAATCCTTCGTGGTTCGATTGTAATATCTAGGTACTAGTAAAACGGCGTAGGGCGTAGTTCGGCATCTGTGTGTATGTTTTTATTTAAGTCCATTTCTAAAGCACGCGCTACAGCTCAAACGGCTTGTTCAATTGACAATGTAACAAATACTAGTACGGGGCTATGAGCGTGGAAAGCGTTATACGCAGAAACAAAACCTAACTTAACATTTGAACTAGTACGGAGGCAGAGCCACAGTTGCTTTATTTAGAAGCCGCTTCAGTGAAGTACGCTCGGTGCAAGGCGACTTGTTGTGCGCCGGTTGAGAATCTTTCCAGACTTTGTTGACATGAACTGTACATATGACTGTAGCTTCGACGCGGTGTGGTAACGATTATGAAGAAGAGTCTTAAGTTGAATCTCTCGTGTTACAATTGTCATATCTACCTACTAGTAAAACGGCATCGGGGTGGGGGACTTTTTTCTGTATGTATGTTTGTATGTAAGTCCATTTATAAAGCACGCGCTACAGCTCAAACTGCTATTCTATTGGCGGTGTAACAAGTCCTTGTGTACGGCTATGAGTGTAGAAAACGTTATTTAATATGAAGTAACTAATCCTAAGTTAACATGTGGACTAGTACGGAGGCAGAGCCACAGTTGCTCTAATTAGAAGACGCTTCAGTGAAGTACGCTCGGTGCAAGGCGACTTGTTGTGCGCCGGTTGAGAATCTTTCCCGACTTCATTTACATGAATTGTACATACGAGCCTAGCTTTGACGTTGTATGGTAACGATTACCAACTTGAAGGATTTTATGTAGAATTCTTCTTGGTTCGACTATGATATCTTGACAACCCGCGTGGCGGAGCGATTGCCATACCGGTCTGACGCACAGTGGGTCCCGGGTTCGATTCCTGGCCAGACAGGTATCTGAATGATGAGTTTAGTTTCATGTTTGGGTCTGGGTGTTTGTTTATTCGTCTTGTGTGTGTCCATGGTACCCACGACACAGGAGAAAATCCTAGTGTGGAGCTATGAGAGTAGAAAGCGTATCTATCTACTAATTGACTACTAATTACTCTTTATCTCTTTTTGTTACCCGTCTACGTCAGAACGATGGTAATGTTTTTTGAGCGTACGTATATTTGTGTATGATCATTTCTTTGGCACGCGCCACGACTTAAACGGCTTGACGGATTGTAATATACCTATGACATGTTATTGTAAGTTAAGACTAAGTTTGCAAAATGATATAGAGCATATAGACCAGGGAAAAGAGGGGTCAAAGGGATGATTTATTCAGTGTTACAACAACATGGATTTTTATAGTGGTAAAACGTTATCAAAAATGAAGTAATAAAACCTAGGTTCCCATCAAATTTGGTGTGTACAGATCCACAGTTGCTTTAATTAGAAGCCGCTTAAGTAAAGTACGGTCGGTGCAAGGCGACTTGTTGTGCGCCGGTTGAGAATCTTTCCCGACTTCATTTACATGAATTGTACATATGACTGTAGTTTTGACGTGGTAACAATTACGATGGAGGGTCTTATGTAGAATCATTCATGGTTCGATTGTGTCATCTATCTTCTTCTACAACTGCGGTACCTTCTGGTGACTATCCCTTCGTCTCTTTTTACCTTTTTACAGCATTTTTGATTGTTGTTATGGTCTAGATTGAAAGATTTGGTAATACAGAAACACTAACTGAGATATTCTAATTTATTCATCCCAGGAATCGTGTATGTGTTTTAACCCTTAAATACATACCAATATGCAATACAGTTGTATTTGTTTTTACGTGGTATATTTCACGATTGCGCAACAATCTACGATCTAATCAAACACTACTACTTTTGCCTAACTTGGGTACAACGCATTATTGTCCTACTGCTGGGCACGGGTCTTCTCTCAGAATGAGAGAGTTTTAGGCCATAGTCAACCGCGCTGGCCAAGTGCAAATTGGTGGACTTCACACACACCTGCGAGAACATGTGGTGTGTAGGTTTCCTCGCGATGTTTTCTTTCGCCGAAAAGCAATGATAATTGCCTAACTTGATATCAAAATGTATGACAAGTATTTAATCCGTTCTTCGGTGTAATACAACGGTTAAAACATTGTAGTTTACCTTATATAACTTCTGTAATATTTTTAGTATTCTTTTCCTGGTAAGCTAATGTGCTTGATCTCAAACTGGCTTACTCACTTTGTTACAATATTGATAAAATTCGCGTCATAAATGTCTGTATTTTATGTTGTATATAACAAACAAAATCACCTCATTAATTCAAACACAGTACAAATGACAATCATTTTCATTTAAAATTATTAGACAATCATTTCATTAAAATTTCGCAGTAGTTATACCTATAAGCACGGAATGCAGTACAAATAAATCTTGTTCTCAGTAATTGTATGGGATTGTGGCTTGGTGGCATACATTGTTCTCAGTTTATGACGAAACATTATGGATACAACGCTTTGTGGGATGAATAGCCGTAGAAATGGTTACTACATAATTAGAATATATTAAAGCAGTTATCTCAATTCAACATTGATATTTCTTCTTTTGACGACCCGTGTGGTGGAGCGGTTACCATACCGGTCTGACGCGCAACGGGTCCCGGGTTCGATTCCCGGCCAGACAGGAATCTGAATGATGAGTTTAGATTGATGTTCTGGGTCTGGGTGTTTGTGTATTCGTCTTGTGTGTGTCCATGGCACCCACGACACAGGAGGAAATCCTAGTGTGGGGCTATGAGTGTCGAAAGCGTGTGTTCTTCTACTTATTTATTTTACTATTTCTAGCGTTTTTACTTTCATATAAGGTGACAATCTTAAGTCCTCACATGTGTAATGTAGATGTTTTACAAGGTGGTAGAACCAGTGTAGTTCGACTGGAGAAGTACCACCGCCATACCTATTTCTAGCGTGAAGCATTTCTTGTGTTTCGATAAAAGAGCGTGGTTGCCGGCAGCCTTTCACATGAGGCTACCTTTATAGTCCTCGGGAGCAGAACCACATCTGTGATTGACTTCACTATCTGAATGATGAATTTAGATTCATATTCTTGGTTTGGGTTTTTGTGTTTTCGTCTTGTGTGTGTCCATGGTATCACGATACAGGAGAAAATCCTAGTGTGAGGCTATTAGTGCAAAAAGCGTATCAATTTTAAGAGCATAAATTACAAATTAAAGAAAAACACATTGAAGGAAGACGCATCTTGGAAAAAAATTGTATTCAATGCCTTTAACATTAGTACCTTATAACATCTTATTATTCCCGTCATGTACCTATGTCGCTGACATTTCTCGACACCCAAATCGAAATAGGTGCTCTCGGGGGCATCCTATTTCGTCAAATAATCCCGTTTTAAACCGTCGCTCGGGGCGTCTCGTTATTTATTCAATAGGCCGGGAAGAGACGAACCCGCGCCCAATACGCCACATTGTTATGGATTTCTAGGTCGCAGGCGAGAAAATTGTTCATCGAATTGGAATTTTCAAACCGCAATGGTGTGATTTAATTGCGTGTCGTGTTATATTAGCTAGCTTATTAGGCAGTGTCGGCCTTGTGGTTATGAATTAGCCTTTTGAATGCAAGGGTTCGAATTCTAGAAATCTCGGATTTTTTAAATTATGTGATGTTAGAAATTGGTCCTACGCTTACGCTTTCAAAACTCATAGCCCCACGCTGGGAAATTCTCCTGTGTCATGGGTACCATGAACACACACAAGACGAATGCACAAACACCCAGACCCAAAAAATGAATCTAAACTCATCGGTATCATCACATACCTGTCTGGCCGGGAATAGAACCCGGGACTTTGAGCGTCAGACCGGTATGGTAACCGCTCCGCCATGCGGGATGTCATCGTTAACCTTTACTGTGACTTATTTCATTTTTTTTATTATATGATCACGGAATGTATGCCTTTCAATACTTACCTGGTACTCGCTACATGCGATATATTTTTAATAATCATTTTTATTACTATAATAATATGTATAACATAGTTTAATTAATACGTGAAAATTTATGTAACTAATAAATGGTTGAAATTAAGCAAACGTATACAAATACTCTCTATATTGTTAGAAGTTTCAAATTGGATTTTAACGAATATATTCGTTATATTTTTTAACATCGCTAATATACGGAGGATAATTAATTATTCGGACACAAAACATGTTTTTATCAGGCCCAAGTACCACCGACAAAAGAAAAAACCCACACCATGATAAGTAAAACGACTTAACAAAGGAACCCTTTTTACCCTGAGAAATTTATCCTTCAATTAGTTATGCTTTTATGTAGCTTATAACTTGTACCTTGTTATGATTCATGAGCAGTTTTCGCCATAGGCAATACGCTTATTCCTGATATTGTAATTATTAGGGGTGTGCAAATAATTCGATCTTACGAATTATTCGTTCCGAATCGAATGTAAATATTCGATTCGAAACTCGAATCGTATAATCCGAATTTTGAACAGTCGGAAGTCCTCCAATAATTCTGAATAATCGAATTATTCGATTGTGTTCGATATTTGCGTCGAATGCAGAATTATTCGAAAGTACCTGCAGTAATTATTACTTGCTAGGATAATCCTGCGGCTTCACCTATTTGGGTAAGGTATGTGGTATACCAAGGTTATGAGTCATAGACTATATGTGTGCCAAATATCAGAAAAATCCAACTGGTAGTTGCCTGATAGGGTAATTAACACACATACATTCTCACAAAGCTGCATATTCATAATATTAATACGATAAATAAATAATATAGCTAAATTATTATATCAACAGACGCGATTACTTAAAAAATCTACTCATAATGTCAAGCAAATAGTACGAGATAACTTCATATTGATTTTTCAATTGATTGATTGATTGAACTTTCATATTGATCGATTAATTGTTTTTCGCAAATAAGTATTACTACATTATTCGGAAAATAATAACTAAATATTAAGCTAATGTAGCGAAATTGTCACACAAAGCATTTAGGTCTTGTACCAGTAGTGACAAAAAGTTCTTCTAAATGTGTAAAGTCTATCAAATTGCACATAGCAAGAGCGATACTCTATGGCCTAAATCCCTCTCGCTCTGAGAGGATATTCCCAGCACTGGGTCAGTTGGGGTGTCGACGACTTACAGTACATACGTTTGCTTTCTTTTTTTGTCTATATTACGACTATTATATATATTACGATAGTCATTGGGAACAGATTTATCTACCACCAGAGCTTATCAATGGAGTCTTCCTGTAACTGCGATTTCACCGTAATCACGATCTATGCAACTGGGTTGAAATACCAGTGTAAAATAGAAATCGCCTGACATTAGTAGTGTCATAGAAGGACATTAGTGGAATTACAACGAAAATGGCAAGTACTGAACAGTTCAATTCTGTAGGTGGTAGATTCAGTGTAGTTCGCCCGGGGAAGTACTACCGCCGCGCCTATTTCCAGCGTGAAGCATTTCTCGAGTTTTGAAAGGGTGTGGTTGCCGGCAAACTTTTATATGAGGCGAGCATCATAGTCCATCATAGTCCTCGGAAGTAGTGACGCATCTGTGATTGACTTCAGATGGAACCCATGTTCTGTATGAAGTTGATTACAGATGTCCATGGGCGGCAGTGACAACTTACATCAGGTGGACTGCATGCTCGTTTGCTACTTCTATCCGATAAAAAAAAGCTATGACAGAAGAAAATCCTAGTGTTGGACTATGACTGTACAATACATTTACTTATTTATACATTTATAAATATCCACAGCAGAAGGAACAAAGAAATCGTTCTTGTTTAAACACCTTCAGTAGGGAAACAAAAGGACTGGCGCAAGGACGAATGATTGAAGAGATCGCTCTGCCGATACCGGGCTTAGGAGATTAACCTTAACGAGTCTCGTTACTGGGTTATAGATGTAACTGCGTTTGCTAACTTGATTTTGTAGAATACGGATCAAATTAAATTATTCTTTGCCTATATCTGCCTTGTATTGTCGGTAGCGTGTGATGTCTCACATAACACGATTCTCTTAAGTTCTTTAGGTATTTCATAGAAACAAGGGACAAAATCCGAGAAATGGGCTACAACATGATTCTATGAAGCCATTACTATGAACATTGATGAAATTGTAATATTATTGTAATTATCAAAATAACGATACAAAACCCGTATGGTTTTGAATCGTTACATGTATATCGTCAACCCACTATTGTCCCACTGCTGGGCACGGGTCTTCTCTCGGAATGAGAGAGTTTTAGGCCATAGTCCACCGCGCTGGCCAAGTGCGAATTGGTGGACATCACACACCTCTGAGAACTTTTTTTTTAAAGAATTCTCGGGTGTGTAGGTTCCTCGCGATGTTTTCCTTCACTGAAAAGCAGTGATAATTAATTTCTAATACGCATAAAGTTTTAGAAAAATACGCACATATATCAATGGTTTGAACCTCGGACCTCCCGATTGAGAGGGCAAGTTTCAACCATTAGGCCATCACTGCTCTGTTCGTATCATTAATTATCAGTTATTTTGATAATCTAACAAATCATTTAATAGTTACTGGCCAAATATTGGGTATAATTGTCGTATTATAAAATGTAAGTAACCATTTAATGTTTACTGATATCAAATATTTTGTAAAATGCATAAAGCCTGTTAGGCTTTACAATCCCCGTAATTTCAAACAAAAACAAAGGCGTAACGGGCATCCGATGATTGACGAGATGGTCTCGGTATGAGGATAACAGGATGAAACATAACGGGGTCACGTTTTACCTGTTAGCCGGACTGGTTATTACCGTTTCGCGATCCGGATGGCTGTTCCGAAATTAATTTGGTGTTTCAACTTTGGCCCTTTGAAAGTCAAATTTTATTTTATCCACGAGTATGCACCTGATGGTAAATAGTTACTACTGCCCAGGGACTTCTAAGCAATTTCAAATAGATCAAGGTTTCTAGTCGCCTCATACAAAAGTGAACCGATAACCATGAAACAATTCTTGCGCTTCATTGTGGGTGTACAACTTCATTGTATCATCATAAATTGCTTCATGCTATAAATAAATGTGACGGGGGTACCTCCCCTTTATATCTGCACTGGATCTGCCACATTTGCACATGACAGAACTTTCTAAACAACTTCATATAGATCAAGGTTTCTAGCTGAAGCCAATCATCATGCATTGCTACTTTCGAAGACTAATATGATCGCTCATACAAAAGTGAACCAATAACCACACCCACACCGAAGCGCAAGACTTGCTTCATGCTAAAAATAAATAAGGCATTGGTGCCTCCTCTGTCTAACTGCACTGGATCTACCCAATTTCCACATGAACCTGGGACCTTGCACCTTTTATTGAAAGAATAGTTTTTTTAATACTTTTATCAATGACTAGCTCTTATACACGGCTTCGCCCGCGCGGTCAAAGGGACTTAACATTAGCATTTAATAGCGTGATTCAGAACTTGCAAATGAATTTTACTAACTCCATCTATTAACAACGTCTGGAACTTCTAAATATGTATCGACTAACAAAACAGCGATGTTCTCATGGGAACGAGAGAGCGCAGTAAAAAGTAGCCTACGTCACTCTCCGCCCTCCTATCTCCCAGGATATAAACCATATAATATAATAACTATGTAGCGACGAGAAAGAAGAACAAAAAACTTTCACATTTATAATATTACTATGGATTTCCTTTGCCAAGTTGTGATTAAATGCAATATTCCTAGAGCCTTTGCTTATCTTTTATGACCTAATCCGAGAACCACAAGCCGCAGAGCTCAAAGCAAATTCCATGAAATATTCGCTTCCAACGCCACTTGTTTTGTACTAAAAGAGCGTTGAACGTTAAAAATAACATTGTTTTTAACGTTCATACTAACGTGCATATCTTATAAGGCCAAGAAATATTATAAAGATTATCGTATTTATTGAAATTTGTCCACATAAATTTTACTACCCGGGTTCGATTCTCGACCAGACAGGTATCTGAATGATGAGTTTAGATTCGTGTTCTGGGTCTGGGTGTTTGTTTTTTCGTCTTGTTTGTATCTATAGTGCCCACGACATAGGAGAAAAACTTTCTGTGGGGCTATGAGTGTAGAAAGCGTGTTACATAAAACTATTTTCCCATTTTTATTAATATTATGAATGTGAAAGTTTGTATGTATGTGAACGTGTTAGTTATTCGTTAACGCAAAAACTACATAATGTATTTTGCTTAAATATAGGACATAGATTTAAGACCTGAATTGACACATGGAATACTCATTACTATGGCAAATGTAATCAAAGTAGACAAAGCTGGTGCAATAGCATAATAATCTTCTTTTTCTTCTTTATAAAAATGAATATTTGTCTATATGTCCTCTATAGAATCGTAAACTATTCATTTGATCATGTGATGATCTTTAGCAAAGTTGTTATTCATGAGTTCGCAAAGGTTTCTGGTGTATTTTATTTGTGATGGCGTAGCAACGCGCGCAGGGTACAGCTAGTAATTTACCAAATACAATCGATAATACATTGCTATTAACAGATGCCACTAAAATTTTTATAAAAATTAATCGAGTAAGCACTGATTTATAAAAGAAATTAAACTTAAATCTGAAGAAAAAGCAAAATTCCTACAATATTCGCCCGGTGTTAATGGTGGCGTCAGACAAGACCCAACGAACCGGAACTATCTCAATAGCTCGCTAATGAACCGATAGCAGCCGATGCGGAATTGTTGTGAATGAAATGCATCTGGCTTATAGATTTCAAATATATTTCAATAACCGGAATGAAATATAATTGAACACTAATAGAGCATAGGTACTTGAATTTAATATGATTAACTTATTTCTTTTATTAACATTATGCCAACAAATATTAAATTATTTTATTCCTTCAAAATATAGAAAAGTGGATATTTAATGCCTTTACTTTTGTAATTTAAATATTACTTATGGCATGGTCGGTATCAGCTATGATTTATCTATTTATTTATTTGTCTGTTTAATGACACACCAGCAGTATTACAAACAACACATCCAGTAATATATGATTACGACTGTTACCACATTATCCTTCCGAAGTTAACGCTATCATCAAACAAGACCCAATGAGCCGGAACAATCTCAATAGATCACGAATGAAATGCATCTGATTCATAGATTTCGAATCAAAAATATACTTCAAACACTGGAATAAATATTAATTAAAAATACTAATTAAGCGCACTTGAATTTAATATGATACTTTGCTTTATATCCGATTTTTTAAAATTGAAAAACAAGTAAAAACAAATTATGAATATTATGCTTTGAGAGATGACTTTTATTTCTTCTAAATATAGAAGTGGATAGTTTTTTTGTAATATTTAATTGGCGTGTAAAGTTCAGGTACGATCAAAACACTAATGAAGTTTTGGTAGATAGTAAAACAGTCAATATACAAGTATAAAATAAGTAAATAATAAATAAAATAAATAAATAAATAAGTATAAAAAAATATAATGTAGCATCGGAGACAATAAAACACAATATTCGAAGATAAATTGTGACGAATGAAATGCATCTGCCTTATAGATTCCAAATGTTATAAATGTGCATGTACGTTTGTTTGTTACGTTTTCACGCTAAAACTGCTCAACCGTTTATCGTAACTTAAACTTTGTACACATATTCTTAGAGATATTATAAAAACATACGATCCTTCATTTAATCTTCATAATGATTAGATCCTTCATAATGATTTAGAAAGATTTTCGTATACTGTATTATATTGCACTGAAGACAATAAAACCACAATATCCATCCAAAGTTTGCATCAGACAAGACGAAATGAGCCGGAACAATCTCAATAGAGCGCTAATGAACCAATATCAGCTGGTGCACAATTGTCGTGAATGAAATGTATACTGCTACTCAGCTGTGGAAATAGAACATCGGAAAGTTTAACAATATTTTACATTTAAAATATAAATTCAGCAAAACATTTTTTCGAAGCAATATTTTTAAAAGTTTTAAAAATATTTAAAATATTAATAGTTTTAAAAATGTGTGGCCAAGCAGAATCTCCAGTTTAAAAATCTACTGTTTGCCAAATAGCAAAAATTCGACGATTGTTAGGATTTTTTTTATTTTTTATTTATTACATAATATTCACTGTTACTACACAATATTGAAAATTGATTTACCTACACAAAATTGACGGTTTTAAGCTAAAGCAAAATAGATTGTGAACTGTTTTAATAAAAGCAAGAGAATGCTGGTTTTTATTTTTATAAGATTGAAGTGGCAAATGAGCATGTAGTCTATCTTTTTTTTTTATTTGACTGAAGAAGCAAACGAGCATGCGGTCCACCTGATGGTAAGTGGTCACTGCCGCCCGTAAACACCTGTAATCAACTTCATACACAACATGGGTTCTATCTGAAATCGATCACAGATGCCTTGCAACTCCCGAGGACTATGATGGTTGCCTGATGTGAAAGTGTGCCGGCAACTACACCCTTCTATCTAAACGATATTATTGTACGATTACAATTTTTTAACTTGTCTAAAAACAAAAACTTTTTGATTCATAAATCAACTATTCATCAAATATCGTACTGTAAAATATGACTTTCAAAATGATACTTTGCAATAATAGAGATGAATGTTATATATAGATAAATAATAATAGTTGGTTGAATACAGACAATGCCACGAACTTAAGATTAGAGTCACCGTTTTGTTTGCACGCCCGGGGCGATGCTGTGAATGAAACTGCAAAACTGTTACAAATATCAGAATGAAAGAAAAGCTATTTATTTCAGGGAAATGCTATTGAACAAACTTATTGTTGACGGAAACTTTAAGTACCTGGGTGACCGAGAATTCTCGTCTCTTATCATCAGTTGTATTAAATTCTATTTAAATATATCACTATTTTAAGATACTGTCGAAGGTAGTAGAACTAGTATAGTTTCCACCGGGGAAGTACCACCGCCAAACCTATTTCTAACGTGAAGCATTTCTTGCGTTCGATGGAAGGGTGTGGTTGCCGGCACACTTATAAGAGGCAACTATCACAGTCCTCGGGAGAAGCAACGCATCTGTGATTGACTTCAGATAATACCCATGTTATGTATGAAGTTGATTACAGATGTCCATGGGCGGCAGTGACCACTTACCATCAGGTAGATTGCATGCTACTTCAATGTTATAAAAAAAATAGGAAAATTTCCAGGAAATTTGTCATGTAGGTATATGTGTATAAGAATTAATCATTTAAACTTTTTAATACGTTACGGAAAATTATTATTGTGATACTGTGCAGCTAAGTACATTTGACAAATTAGTTTTGGCAAACATTTTAGATATTTGGAAGTTGGCACAGTCCTCACTAAGTCAAGGTGGGGTGGATATATGACTACTTTCGCCGGGTTTACAAAATAGTATATTAAAAAAATCAGATAACGGTAGTAGATGTTTCGTCTCCAGCGGTGGCACTGCTACCTCTATTGATGATATATGATAACAACAGTAAAGAGCCACTGTATTAAAGTTTTATATAAAAGACTAGTTGACCCGGCGGACTTCGTTCTTCGTAAAAATAAAAAAATCTAAAATAATCAGTGTTCCTCCACTATATTATGCATGTATTATAGATAAAATACTTCCTCTTGAATCACTCTATTAAAAAAACTGCATTAAAATCGGTAGCGTAATTTTAAAGATCTAAGCATACATATGCTATTTAGTGACGTTTACGGAGCGTTTCAACTTAATCCTTAGAAGTATACTTGCATGTAATAAAAATTACCAAATATATTTAGAAGGGAACAGTATTTCCAATAAAAACAATTGCAATTTTAAAATTGTGAAAACATGACTATTTAAGACATGATAATATTTAAGTTCGGTGGAGCTAATTAATGAAACTAATTCAGATTCTAAGCAACATCTTAAAAAATAATGCATACAAAATATTTCTTTTAGTGATCTGAATACGGAGCGATACATTATTATTTATATAACGTTTTCAGTGAAATCAACGTTAAAAATTGTTTGATAAGCCGTTTTATAATCTCGGAATAAAGTGCAAATTTACAATCGCTCGAAATTAGCTTTTACCATACTTTGTTATGTGACCTACTTTTTCAATAACAAATATGACCTGTACGATTTTGTTTACAAATAACATAATTGCTTGTGCCATTAGTTCGGTCACGAGTGGGCCTTGGCACTGACTACTGTTCCAGGCTATTAAGGATGTAGAACGGTACCTACGAATATTGCGATTAGGTTCGCCATGATACCTGGAAATTCCCGGATAGCAATACAACTTGTAACGTTTTGGTAGGAAAACAAATATGACCTGAAGGATTTTGTTACGATAAATATGAACCGTAAGGTTTTGTTTACAAATAACCCTAATAATTTCTTGTGCTATTACAAATGCGGGCCTTGGCACTGAGTACTGTTCCAGGCTATTAAGGATGTACTTACGAATATTGCGATTAGGTTTAACACGTTACCTGAAAATTGCAGGATATACAAATTTATCAGGATTTAAATTTAAGTTCGAGTGCTAGATTTGCTAATAATGGATACTGTATAATATTTAAGTCATATAACTTAAATCTTGTCTTATTTCTTATTGATATTATAAATGCGAAGGTAGATGATAATTTTGTCGTGTTTGTTATTCTTTCTCGCAAAAACCACTGTTTTTTTGCGTTGGAATTTGATGTGGCACATACATACGTACATACATAGTTCAAGACTTACATTAACATAATTATAGGAAACGTGACAAATCGGACGGAGCGTTCGAAATAACCTAATTACGTAAATTTATGTAATTATTATACTGTAAAGTAAAGTAATACGGATTATATTTGTATTGTACTTAACTGGTTAGTTGTGTGTACACAACTAACTAGTGTTGGACACGGCTTCTTCTGAGAATGAGAGACTTTTAGGCAATAGTCCATCGTGCTGATCAAGTGTGAATTGGTAGACTTCACACACCTCTGACTTTTTTTTAAAGAACTTCTCAGGTCTGTAGGTCCTCACGATGTTTTCGTACACCGTAACTTTCAGCAAGTCATTCGTCACTTCGCCACTGAGTCTTTTTATAGTAATACATTGGCTGTACTTATCAAGTGAGTTGTGTATTGATTCTCGTACAAATGCCAAGTATCATTCAAAATAAAAGCAAATACAAACTACATATTTGCCAGATATCATTCATTTTGTTTGTTAAACAATGCAGTTATACAACAATGAATAAGAAATGCTAGTTTGTATTAGATCTTGAATGAAAAAATAATATAAACAAGATATATACTAAGTTAAGATATTATACACAGAATAAGTAAAATGTATCATTTTTGTATATGTCAATAACACAAATACACCAAACACAACAATGTTTTGAGAAATAAGTGAGCACTAACATATTCTTTTTCTTTTTGATAGTACAAATTCGATTTTTCATTCATATATTGGCATAGTTTTAACCAGAATATTTTATTATAGCGTTATCCGACATGTTTTTTCTTGGCTATGTTCAGAATCAGGAATACCCTGCCAAAAGAATACATTTGGCGACAGTACCGCTGGCCCACTTTTCCATCAACTCGGAGAATTGTAGTAGGCAATCGGGTTTTGTTTTGCTGGCCGTTCTGAGCAGTTAAATTTAGACTGGAATGATATTGCTGTCTTTTGCGCTTTTGTAGTTACATTTCTCTTGATATTGACCTCATTGTGACCAGAAATTGGTGTTTAGTGTTGAGATTCTTCTGAGAGAAATGCCCAGTAGTGGGACAATAAAGGGTAAACGATAAACTCGTATAAAAATGAAGTCGAATTTAGACTAGTTGTTTATTAGGTCTTACTTTTATCTAGTACTCAGTTATAAAGAGGAAAGTATCTTTCGAAAAAATATACCCAGCTATAGCTATATAGCAATCCACGTGGATTTGAAAAGAACACAAAATGAAGAAAAAGTAATTATGTATATGTAAATGTTTAATAACTAAAGTACTTTTAATGGAATTATGAATACAAACTAACATCAATTCATTTTAAGTAAAACTATTTAAGCTGTGAACCTATTTTAAATTTCACAAACAACAACTAGCGCCACCTTGTGTTGAGTAGCTATAAGCTCGCTTAGAGCTTTTATGATGAACGAATTTAATTTAAACTGTTTCAAATATAATTAATTTTTACACGCTGTTTCATTTCCAAAAATATTTAAAAATCATTTGACGGTGTTGTTCTGAATTTCCATTTTTCGCTTTTCTGCATTTCTGCATTTTAAATCACCAAGTTATACGTAAGTGAGTTACCTACTAACTTTACAAAATGTATATTTTCCAAAATGAATCTTACATTTTTTGTAAATATAATGCATAATATTACATTTGTGAAATCTAAAATAACTATGTCATGGGTCGTGTCAGAAATTCCCTTATATGTCATTTTGTGTCAGAAAAATGTGAAGGGCACAATGTTCCCTTCTATAAAAAGGCAACTATACCTTTTAATATTGCAGATTAGCCCTCGTTTACCATCCGGTACCTAGGGAGCCTCTTTAAACTTATGACGATAACAAAAGCTTCCTCACCCCACTCGTTTCCAGCGTTGATCGCTAGATGGCGCTGTACGATGCAGCTTATGAATGAAACTATAAATAGGTGTGCGACCGAGCCCTCCCTGAGGGGACGTGTTATGCATTTCCGTAGTATAGGTATTTGTTTTCTTATCGATTACGGCCCGTAATCCGTACCCGCTCGGGGTGAATTATTTGAATATTTATGACGAAAACAAAACGAAATTGGCTCCCATTCTCTGTCGTAGGTAAATGTTATATCATTTTTGAATTAACTTTGTATGGGGATACGAAATTGTGTGTAATAGTATACAATAAAATATGGCATGATATCAAAAATGCGTATTCCCTATGACTATGCGTATTAAGAAAATTATTAAACATTACATTCAGGCAACAGGGTGTCTAGGTTGTTATAATGTGGGCGCGTGGCGGGTGACAGCGGGCGGGGGTGCCGGGGGTGGCAAGCGGCACTCTCGCCAGTGCTCGCCTTGCTCCTTACCTACGCGCATGTCCCTTGCGCCCAACCTTTCACTACCAGTTTCCACACAAACCCGGCTCCGTTACATAATATTTTTCGACGGGCACTTAAAACATAGTGTTAAGGCTTTTTTCTGTGATCGATACATTTTTTGCACGATTTACACGCGTAGTTAAGTTAGCGTTACGTAAGCCGCCGTCCACTGAAGCTTCGCTTGCCACCGCTTTTGTGATATTCGGTTGTGATATATTCGTTTAGGCAGGCTTTTTGCTCGTAGTATAGGGATATTGATAGGCACTTTTTACCGTAACGGAGTTGTGTGAGCCGCCGTAGTCGTGGAAATTTGGTGTTCCTACTTGTTGATCGCGTTCCCTTCCTTCCTGGTCGCATGGTGAGCACTTCGAGGGTGATCGCGCGTGAGTGCGCGGCTTCCGTGCGAGACTTGTTGATCGCGGTGATAATGCGCGTGTAGCGCTCTCGAGAGTGGCTCGTCACGGCTTCGCGCGGCTGGTGGCGGCGCGCCACGCCATCTGGCGGCTGCGGCGCTCCGGCTCACAGCCCGCACAAGGCTCCAATGACCACGAACAGACCAACCATCTGTACGTTTCTTCTCTATCTCTTCACTCTGTCTTGCAAGCTTCTGTTCTCATTTCATCGCCTTCATGCCGTTCTTACATGTCTTATCCATTATGTGTATCAGCTTCACTCATAACTGGACGCGATTGCAAATTCATAACATTTAAGTAAGACCTCATTAGTGGAAAGCGAATGTAGGTTTGTTTTGAAAAATTGTATAACAATTTTGTAAAGCAGTGCTCAAAGGCAGTGGAGGTCAACTTAATGTTATGAATAGCGAAGCATTAAACGTGGAATACTAAGCGTAATATTTCAAGGCGCGGTGAAAGTCCAGACCTGTTTTCTCTCTCGTAACCCATTAAGTTTGTTTTCCTGTGGCCATTGCCAGCTGCAATCCCGCTTCACATTTCCTACTATTTCACATCCCTTCTCTCGGAGTTGTTGCCATCAAATGTTTACATCGACGACCATGTGAATGCGTAATAAATGTTATCCCGCAAATGTTGTTTTATTCTCGCTTATATGTCGCCCACACGAACGGAGGTTCGCTTGATGTTGTAGTTCAATGTTTAGATGTTAATAACAATAGCACGAAGCATATGTACTTAGCGCTTTGGTGTAACAGATCATTATACATACACACATAAATCAAACACATTGTCTGTTATTCAGAAAATTATATTTTGCGAAGATCATACGCTTTAAAAACACACAAAACATAATTCGATTTTGTATTTATGTATGTTTGTCCAGTGTTGTTTCGACTCAACCGATTTCTCATGAAGGCTTAGCAGTTTACGTAAGCTTCTATTAAACTCATGAATATAAGTTCTAAGTGGATCACTACTGGTTATACCCTGTTCACGTAGATAAGCTATCATCGTTATCATCCAAAATGTCGTATGATGAATATTATATCGATCGCGTGGGATCGTGCGAGTGGATTTACGATATTGCTTGAGCAACGAATATGAATATTGGGTCAAGGCACCAGAAACACGTATTTCCGTCCGCCCTACAATTTAGTGATTTAACGTACTGTAAAATACGTATGAATTAAACAGTATGATAAATGAAAGACAATACCTATAATATTAAACAGAAAATCATATACCTACTTTACTGAATTAATTGAATATAGTAACAGTAAGTTAAACATCTAGATCAAATCACAGTTAGCGATATTATTATAATAATGGACAATGTTTTACTAATTATTTATTGTCTCTTAGTGGTCCTTATACTGATTTTACGTCTATCGGTTTATGTAAACAAGAAATTATATAACTTTTATAATTATTCACAAAAATCATTAAGTGTACCTTATGCCCAAATACACAGATGTGTATAGAGTAAATTTATAGGGTAAATTAAATGTGATAAATACTAACTAAATAATCGATAAAATCTAATAATTAAGTGCTAACAAAAACTAATTTAAAATGTATTTACCCACATCCACTCTCTACAACTATTAAGAAGAATATCATAACTGTAACGTTACATAAGTTTAAACTATATTACCTAACTTTGTATATAAAATGAAGGTCGTATCATTCTTTAGGGAAACGTATCATGACGTCACGTTTAAGTGATGGGAGTTGTTATGAAAATGATAGCTATGTCTATTAAAAATTCCTAGATGATGAATAAGATCGTTGTCTGTATTCAGGTCACTTTAAGAACAAAGACTTTCTTTCGTCAGCTGTGATTTGAAAGTTTTATTCATCAGTAAGAATTAAACAAGTCTGATAAATACAGTAACTATGTTATTTTATATTTTATCTATTACTAGCTGGAACCCTCAGCTACGCCCGCGCTAAAAAAATCGATGTATTGATTATCCCATGGAAATAAGATATTTTCCCACAGTAAAAAGTAGCGTATGTTAATCCAAAGTGTTACCTAACTCTCTACCAAATTTTATGTAAATCGCTCCAGCTGTTTAGACGTGAAGAAGTAACAGACGTACACACTCACAAACCTTCGCCCTTATAATATTAGTATGAAGTATGATAGTATGTTATAGTATAGTAAAAAAATATATGTATCAAACAGGTTTTTTGTTTATATTAGCTTGTCCGTAAGACGAAAGTATTAGTGTAATCATTTCTTTCATAATATGTGCAAATCACATGTACAACACTTGTCTCCAAAACTGTACAATCGATTTCAATGAAGTTTACTGTAAATGACTGGTTACATTTAGAAAGATATATTTTGACCCGATATGTGGCACTATTTTTGCAATCTTTATACTTTATGATGCGTCATTTGTCGATGCATTCTTCTTCTTAGTCGTTACGCTCTTGACAGAGCAGTCGTGGTCATCAAGTAGTCCTTTGGATGGCTGATGTAGCTTGCCTCACGATATCTCTCCATTTTTCGCGATTAGCAGACATCCTGGTACACTCATTCAGATTTTATTTGGTCGACGCATGGGATAACCCAATTGCATATAAGAGACTTATTGTTTTTACCTCGTGGTTATTATTGATTTGTTCGTGATTAGGTATGCGCCGTGGAACCAACATATACCAAGATACGTGTTTGATTAGGTAACGGTAAACTTTGGTTACCGCTAATTTATTCATGTTACGTTACTTTGGGTTATGTATTGCATGTTTCGGTGATTAATAATTAAAATGTCTGCGGTGTTCAGTGTGGATTAAACTAACAGATTGGCTTACGACGCTAATTTCTAGATGCTTATCAAGAACAATTTGTGTATTAATTTCACGTGTCATGCTTTCCAAAGGAATCTATCTAATAATTGGTGTGCTTACTTAAACTAGATGTAACGTGATTCTTATATATTTAAATAATTCAGTTTACATCTTGCATTTCATAATTATTAAACTCAAATTAAAAGGTAAATACATAGAAAAATTAAAATACAAAATACATTAAAGTAAAGATTTCGATGATTAAAAACGTAATGTACGTTTTTAATATAAAACCGAGTTCATTAAGATATGGTGAAATATATAAATTTAAATAAAAAATACATATATTTATCCCTCTACTTCTCACAGTTGCAGCATGGTGGTTAAGCTTCAGGCCTGCTGAGCAAAATATTAAGTACTAGTTGACCCTGCGAACTTCGTTCCACCTAAAAGTAAAAAAAATAAAACTATCAGTATTTCTCTACTATCTTAAACATGTAATACTTAAAAACCTTCCTCTTGAATCACTCTATTAAAAAAAACTGCATTAAAATCCGTAGCGTAGTTTTAACGATCTAAGCATACATAGGGACAGACAACTAGAAGCGACTTTGTTTTATACTATGTAGTGATTAAGTACCTGTACCAAATAAATGTATATTGTGACAACAAATACTCAAACACGAAACATAAAAAGAGTTGCGTTTATATAAAAATATGAAGACGGAGATCAGTAATACTTATAACTTTTAAAACTAACACCTTTGTGAACTATAATGAACACGCAGGCCATTTCGTTACGCCCCAAAGAGAGTTCTCACATTAAATTTTAATTTACTTCAAGGTCTCTTAGCTTATTTGCCTTGAGCGTGGTACGTAATGGATTAATATTATAAATAAGCATTAAGTAGGTATATCTTAAGTAATTATACCTTATGATGATGATTATTGCATAGGTACTGTATGATGGTTTGAAAGACTTTTGATATTTATTAAGATAAGGATTATCAAACGCTGTTTGTAAAAGTATTAAGTTTTCCAGTCTCGTCTAGTCAACCCATTACTGTCCCACTGCTGAGCATGGGTCTCCTCTCAGAATAAGACAGTTTTGGCCATAGTCCACCGCGCTGGCCAAGTGCGAATTGGTGGACCTTTCCAGTAAAATGTATAAATATCGTTTTGACATGGTTATGTCTCAACATTTCGTGTTAATATCAATTCCGTGACCCTTATCAAATAATTAGTTCGTAACTCGATCAACGCTAATCATTAGATCTATTAGATACTAGATCCAAAACATATTTCTGAGCTGTATTGACCTACTTTAGCGACCTTATCTGGGATTAATCTGACTTATAGAATATAAATGGGTTTTACAAAATAAAATAAGTCTTTTCGGTCGGGCAGAGGGCGGGTTTTGGCAATCCACTCACGTACGACAAGTCGGCACGCGACACGAACTCCCACTGTAATGTAGGTGTTTTGTATACATACATATTTACTTATTACATGAATTATGCAAACACGGTATGGGTAATGGAATGTCCTTTTAAATAACTATCAAATAAAGCGAATTAGTAACAAGTTAACAGTATTAATTCTTGCTTACAATAATATTCAAACTATTATTTTCATAATCTTATCGTAACCGCCAGTTTTTGTATTAATAATTGAATCATCAAAGCAATATTAAGCAGATCAGTTTTAATAATAATAACAACGACTTATTTATTCTAGAATCACAAACGAGCACACAGTCTAAATTATATTTAATGGCGATTGCAGGAAAACATAGTGAGGAAACCTATACACGAGAGTTTAAAAAAAAATTTCTCGGAGGTGTGTGACGTCCACCAATTCGCACTTGTCAGCACGGTGGACTGTGGCCTAAAACTCTCTCATTCTGTGAGAAGACTCGTGCCCAGCAGCGGTACAGTAATGGGTTGGCACCACTTCTATGTTGAATACGTTACGTGAAATACATAGTTATTAAAATCTGTAACTTTATTACTTTATCCTTGTTAGCACAGATGGCTAAAGTTGGAAGCATGTAACTCGTTATTAAAGTCTGCGAATTAAAGTCTAGAATACTGTAACTTTTGTAGAACCCGCTACGGAATTGAAAATAACTTTCATAACGGCGTAGCGCGTAGGCGAATCACGTAGCGTCTACGGGCCGAGTGCTTTAGCGTAGCAACCGCGTTCACGCCTTCGTTTTCCGCTCCAATTTGCCAGAATAGGGCCTTCAGACACGTCATTTATAGCTCCTAAGGGTCTGAAATAAATTATAGTGCGTTTCAACTCTGATATTTGCTACGTAACATGATTTTTAACGTAGGTATACAGTACAGGTTATGAAAATCTTTAATAAAGTTTTTAGAATAAACGCGCTTGAAAGAAAATTAGTAATTTATATGAAAATTGATTTCAATATTGTTTCAATATATAGACTTTTAATGTTTTAAGTTATCATAATTATTAATGCAACGTTAAGTAATTTTTACTATTTCATAGTTTTACTGCATTATATTATTACAAAAAATACATTATTTACATAGAAATTATATATGTCAAATTAATTTTACATTACATTTAATAAAATCGCTCGGAAATTTGAACCGAAAGTTTCATTATAAATCTAATAAAAGCAATTTCCAAAATTCCGCAAAATAAGTCGGTAACATTACACATATTCGTGTCTGCAAAAGATTTGGATACGACATTATAGCAAAAAAAAATCCGTTCGAATCCTCAGACGGTCATAAAGTTCACCTTTTCACCAACTACATGAATAAGTATCGTTATCCACGGCCCTAAAACGTAAGGACGGTCTCAACTGTTTCGACCTTGGTCTAATATCCCTCTAGGACATCATAGTTTCAACTAAAGTCTTTTATTTCCAATCGAAGTAGCAAACGAGCGTTAAGCCAAAGCAGTTCACTAGATGATAAGTTGTGAATGCAGCTCATCGACAATTGTAAGTAAATTCATATAGAAGAGGCGTTTTATCCAAAGTCGATCAAATATACCTTATCACTCCCGAGGACTAAGATGATCGCCTGTACTGAAAGTGAGCTGCCAGCCACATCCTTCTTCCGGAACGCAAGATCTGCTTCACGCTTGGCAATGATACCTCGCCGGTTAAACTACACTTGTTCTAACACTGGGTTTTACATCTGATATGTTCAATAATTAATTCTATGACTCAACTACCATCACCCTGTCTTAAGCTTTTAATGTTTACCAATTTTAGCATCAGCATAATCCATACAATTGGATAGAAATATTGGTAAAAAGAAATTAAAAGCCGCATGTTGTGAGAACCTGTATATTCAAATTTATCACTTTTCGGTAATATTCGTTTAAAATCGTACGAAGTGAGTCATGCAAGGCATTTCAACGTAGTTCATAAGGGTAGCAACGTAGCCTCAATATTCTAGTACTCTAATCCTTCCTATCTTGGGTGTATTAAAGATGCAATGGCTTGCAATGGCCACCTACCATTAAGTATATGTTTGCTACTGCCTACAAATGCTATATAAAGAAGCATACTAAAAGAATCTGTAATGACGCGGCGACCCGCTGCGTCATGCATATTATAAGATTATTTATTACTTAATACCAAGAGTTTGGTGTGTTTTTTTCTATAATTCCGTTGATGACTAACTTTACGGAAAGGATAAAGATCTGCCACGCATATAGTTGCGGGTTTGATGCCTGCCCAACTAGGTATGAATAACTTAAAGGTGATTCCGATAGTTTAGTGTTACTTTATTACGGATTTAATGGCCAGGGTGGCGGAACGGATAAAGATCTGACACGCATAGGGTTCCAAGTTCAATTACCAGCTATAAATAACTAATAGATGAAATTAGAGTAGTGATAGCCTAATGGTTGAAACTTGCCCTCTCGATCGGAAGGTCCGAGGTTCAACCCCAGGCACGCATCACTGATTTGTCAACAAATTTTTGTTTGAAAAAATCTTTAGCGTTTGAGTGTAATCTGTAATCTGTAATCTTCTCTGTACAAAAAACATAAACGAGACATATAGGTATTTTTTCGGGAAATTCCGTTCTTCTATTACGATAGTTATATTATTACGAGATAAAAAGTAACTTAGTATCGTAGTTTATCGGACGAGACATGAAATTTATAGCCAAAAATAGGAATAATAACAAGGAAAGAAATTAATGACATGCATGGATCCAATCTTATTGTACGCCCAGTGAGGCAGGACATAGAGATTAAATTTTCTGCACCTAAATATTATAACACCTGTTACGCGTACCTATGTTCCACAATAAATATATTATGAATTATGAATTATATAAAAGGCTGGTTTAAGTAAATATCTCTATCAGTTAGATGCCCAACAGGGGACTCGTAAAGAGAGCTCTTGCTAATTAATCAGACAAAGCCTACGTAAGGGTTAACATGATTATAATTCATTTAAATTTTCTTTAATAAGACATTAAACATGCACACATACACGTTAAATTTTACATATAAGTATAGCAAAAACACATCTACTATTAATCTAACGCTCAATTAATTAGAACCAAAAAATGACATAAAGTACATAATTGAAACTATTTTTAATTATTTTCTTATAATAGGTATTGTAGACACAAAATCATTCGTCTAAGAATAGCATATCGCTTTACAATAAGATTAGTTGCTAAGGCTTTTAGAGACGAAAACTGGCTTACATGAATAACAGATAAATATCGTTAGACACTTCCTATTTCGTCCCTGTAGCCTCGGGGTCAGAATAGGGCTACGGTATCCCCTGCCTGTCGTAAGAGGCGACTAAAAGGGGCTTCCGTGGTTGCAGACGGCTAGAGTGGGAGCTCGAACCGTTCGGTCAGGCAATCCCGGGAAGAACGGCGGTATGTGTGGCCGCATACCGTCGTATAGACTAGACGGAGCGGTGGGCCCAGCCGCCCATCTGGGAGGAGCCCGATGGGGCAGCGCGCTCGGAGGATTCCGGTTGAAGTCGTTTCGAGATCCCAGAGTCCTCCTTTTCAGCGCCGAGGACGGCCACCGGGGGGGGTTTTAGTGCGGTAAAAATCCCACATAACCCTGCGTCGCTCCCACGGCGTCGGGTACCTTTGGAAGGTTTCCCCCTCGAAAAAAAAAAAAAAAAAAAAGAACCGAAAACTTGATTAAAGACATGAATAACAGATAAATATCTTTAGACACTTCCTATTTGGATAGCGTTTACCCGGAGGTAAAGGATTATTACATTTATTATTCACTTAGGTTCCAGTCGCATGATTTTATGTAACCAAATATAAAAGAACACAAGCCCGTTTTTCAATATAGCCGAAGTTTATGTTATTCAGTTTACATGGAATTTCGGTTATTCTCTTTAATATCCCGAAAAATTATATTGACTAATCCAACTATACTCCAAACATCCCCATAATGCTCAAAGTACTCGAAAAATACGAGAACCATACAATCTCCACAAATAAATAAGTTCATAAAGTTATAACCTAATAGAAAAATAACATAGAGTGCTTCTTGTTAAAATAATAAATTTCAGTTTTATAATGTGTTTGTGCGCGTACTTAAGTGTGTCTTTTTGTATGAGACATTGTATCGTCTTTGGACATGTATTTATCCAATAATAATTAATTGCTTACATATAACAGACCGTCGGTATCAATATAGCCGACCTTGGTTAGGCAATCAGTAACTGTCCTCTTAAACATATTTAAATTATTTAAAACAGTGTACTAATATTTAATATTTTATTTATCGTATTAGATAAAACTAGTAGTACCCGCGACTTCGTTCTCGTGACTTCTTTTTTCGTTCTCGAGGGGGACCCTTCAAAAGGTACCTGATGCCGTGGAAGCGACGCAGGATTATGTGGGATTTTACCGCATTGAAACCCTCCCGGTGGCAGTCCTCAGCGCAACAAAGAGAAATCATTTGGACTTATCTGAAAGAGTTGCCCCATCGGCCTCCCAGGTGAATGGCTGGGCCCATGGCTCCATCTGGTCCAATCTGGCCACCCGCGACCCCGGAAGTCCCTTTAAGCCGCCTTTTACGACAGGCACGGATACCATAGCCCTTCACGTGCAAAATCCATCCAGTAGACTTGAACGCCACTTTGGGAGGTCAAGGAAGGCCTATGTCGATCAATGAGAATATAGTGACTATTGACCGCGTCTGATATAAGTATTGATGACCACAGTGAGTAATGATGCTAAATTAAAAGACGCTCCTGCTCATAGGAAGTTTTAACCCTTTTTTTTTTGTTCTTGAGGGGGAAACCTTCAAAAGGTACCCGACGCCGTGGGAGCGACGCAGGGTTATATGGGATTTTTACCGCACTAAAACCCCCCCGGTGGCTGTCCTCGGCGCTATAAAGAGGACTCCGGGTACTCGGTGCGACCGCAACCGGAATCCTCTGAGCGCGTTGCCCCATCGGGCTCCCCCAGATAGGTGGCTGGGCCCACCGCTTCCTCTAGTCTTTACGACGGTATGCGACCACATATACCGCCGTTCTTCCCGGGATCGCCTGACCGAACGGTTCGAGCTCCCACTCTAGCCGCCTGCAACCCCGGAAGCCCCTTTTAGTCGCCTCTTACGACAGGCAGGGGATGCCGTAGCCCTATTCTGATCCCGGAACTACAGGGACGAAGTTTTAACCCCTATATAGAATTAAATCCGTCTGCAACAAGCCTAAGGAGGATTTAATTTAATGTTGTCGTTATTCAATGAAAATGAAAGTGGGTTAGCCACTATCCGCGTCGAAGCGTTAAATGAACTCCTTGTACCGATCGATATTTAAACGTAAATTATACGGACAACTAGGCCCCTGAGAAATCTTCGGTTTATCGGTCGATTACGAAGACACCCAGTTTATATCTACAGATATTGAACAGATAACTCCTTGGCAGGCAAAAGAGTGTTCTACTTTACAATATGCACTAAAGATTTATATTATACATTTTATACTAGTTTGACGACCCGCGTGGCGCAGCGGTTACTATACCGGTCTGACACGCAGTGGGTCCCGGGTTCGATTCCCGGCCAGACAGGTATCTGAATGATGAGTTTAGATTCTTGTTCTGGGTCTGGGTGTTTGTGTATTCGTCTTTGTGTGTGACCATGGCACCCACGACACAGGAGAAAATCCTACTGTGGGGCTATGAGTGTAGAAAGCGTTTTTTTTTTTTTTACTAGTTATTATTAAATTATACCACAAATCGTAACGCTTAGTAAACTTGGTAGACTGATGTATAATTTGTAATACGTTCTCAGAAGCGTATGTTAATTAGTTAAAATTCTAACCACAATTTTTTACTTCGACATTATGTAGGGTCTTTCTTAGAAATACAATTGGTTGAAGTTACTTACAGTTTTGTTGAAACTCAATCAGGGTAAAATGAAGAGTGGGTTTGTGTACGTAAGTATGCATGTGTGGGTGTGTGTGCGTGTGTCTACAAGTAAGCGGTGTGTAAGACATTAATGTTTAAATATATCTAAAAATATAAAATTGTGTGATGGAATGACATTCGGTTTTTAATATACGTAAAAGGTTTTCATTACTACGTAGAACTTGACAAGTTTTGTTTATTACCTTTAAAAGCTATTATCAAGTTGACATAATCGTTTTTTGGATCGAAATCTGAATTGAAAAACGCATAATTTCTACATTTAAATGAACACATGTAACATTTGTTTTTAATAGTTACTTATATTTCGTTGGAAATAAAATACGGTTTGTATGTGTTTCTGATCCTCTTTTATTTCATAACTTGTTGACCGGCGAACTTCGTTCTGCCTAAATGTCAAAAATCTAAAATTATCAGTGTTTCTCTAGTATATTATACATGTATTATACATAAAAACCTTCCTTTTGAGTCACTCAATCTATTAAAAAACCGTATTAAAATACGTAGCGTACTTTTAAAGATCTAGGCATACATAGGGACAGACAGCGAGAAGTGACTTTGTTTTATACTATGTAGTGATAATCATACACATAAGCCCAAATTAGCAGGCTCAGCCAGTATAAATATTATGTAAATCGTTTTTTTAATTCATGAATAAGAATCCAGTTCAAGGACTACAAATAAATAATCTTAAATAATCCAAGTCAATCGTATTGGACTTTAAAAGTCGAAAGATAAAAGATAAGACTCCTTTTTATATTGTAGTACCAAACGACTAACAAACGAGCATGCAGTCCACCTGATGGTAAGTGGTCACTGCCGCCCATGGACATCTGTACCAACTTCATAAAGAACTTGGATTCTATCTGAAGTCAATCACTGATGCGTTGCTACTCCCGAGGACTAGGATGGTCACCTCATATAAAAAGTGTGGTGGCAACCACAGCCTTCTATCGAAACGCAAGAAATGCTTCACGTTAGAAATAGGCGTGGCGGTGGTACCTCCTGGGCGAACTACACTGGTTCTACCTGACAGGAAGTGGCCACTGCCACCCATAGACATCTGTAATAAATCCCAGATAGGTCTTACATGCGGTTTGCGTTGTTACCTTAAAAGACTAACTTTCAATGCATCGGTTAAATATGTCTCACTTAACCGTCACATGTGACATCACCAGGTGATGGGCAGCAGCATCACCCTGAGAACTTTAAACATACTGCGGTCACCAACACGCACAGCCAAGCGCGGTGACTATGGCAAAACCCCCTAATGGCAGCTCAGACGAAACCATGGCCCCCAGTCCCCGGCAGCTCCGCTATTCCTGGCTATGGTAGCGGTCACGGTTACGGCGGGGCAGGGGGTGCTAAGAATCTCCGGCAGAGATCGCGCTACCACAACCGACGACTTCTGCACCTGGCAACATATAACACCAGGACTCTGAGGAATGATGAGAAGATATATGAGCTGGAAGAAGAGGTAGACAAGCTAAACTGGAGTATTATAGGATTATCTGAAGTCCGAAGACAGGGGGAGGACACGATGATCCTAAAATCTGGTAACTTGTTCTACCACCGGGAGGGCGAACATCTGTCCCAAGGTGGTGTCGGGTTCCTCGTCAACAAGTCCCTTGTCAACAACGTTGTGGAGATCAAGAGTGTGTCGCCCAGGGTAGCATACCTTATACTCAGAGTATCCAAGAGGTACTCGCTGAAGGTCATACAGGTATATGCGCCGACATCGATGCACTCTGATGACGAGGTTGAGGTTATGTATGAGGACATATCTAAAGCCATACATACCTCAAAATCGTACTTCACGGTTGTGATGGGGGACTTCAACGCAAAGCTGGGCGTTCAATGTGGCGATGAGTTGAAGGTAGGGCCCTTTGGCATTGGTAATCGGAACCATCGAGGCCATTTGCTGGCTAACTTCTTGGAAAAGGAAGGATTCTATATGATGAACTCCTTCTTCAAGAAGAAGCCTCAAAGGAAATGGACCTGGATGAGTCCCGATGGTACTACCAAAAACGAGATTGACTTCATACTGGCAGACAAGCGGCACATATTTAACGATGTCTCTGTGATCAACAGGTTTAAGACCGGAAGCGATCACCGGATGGTAAGAGGCACGTTAAATATCAAGATCAAGCTGGAACGGTCCCGCCTTATGAAGTCGATACTCCGTCCAAGATCTTGTCAAATCCAGGGCTCTGAAGACTTTCAACTCGAGCTACGCAATCGCCTGGAATGCCTAGAAAATTGCGTTGATGTTGACGAAATGAACACCAAGTTGGTAGAAACTGCCCACGAGGTAGGGTCGAAGTACTATAAGACCCCCTCCAATAGAAGTACTCAAAGACTTTCAGCCCAAACTCTCGAGCTTATGGCAGAACGGCGGGCAATGTGTGTGCAGTCTCCAGCTTCACTGTCGCAGCTTAGGCGGCTCAACGCGCAAATCTCTAACAGGATGCGACGTGACCTCCGCCTCTTTAATGCAAATCGCATTAAAGAGCAAATTGAGCGGAACAAGGGCTCCAAGGTCTTCGCAAGGGATTTGCGTGTTGGGCATAGTTTATTAACGAAGCTGAAGACGGAAGACGGCACCACAGTTGCCGCGAGGCCTGAAGTTCAGAGAGAAATTGAGCGCTTCTATGGGCAGTTATATACCGCTTCACGTGGCCCTTTGCCGCCTGTCAATGACAAGCGAGCCACGCTAACCCGACACTATACCGAAGATATCCCGGACGTCAGCCTGTACGAGATTAGATTGGCCCTCAAACAGCTCAAAAACAACCGAGCGCCCGGCGAAGACGGAATCACAACTGAATTGCTTAAAGCAGGAGGGAGGCCTATTTTGAAAGCGCTCCAACAGTTGTTCGATTCCGTCATAAGCCAGGGTATAGCACCGGAGGCGTGGAGCAGAAGCGTGGTGATACTGTTCTTCAAAAAAGGCGATAGGTCTTTACTGAAGAATTACAGGCCCATCGCGCTTCTGAGCCACGTCTACAAGGTGTTTTCGAGGGTCATCAATAATCGAATAGCTCGCAGGCTCGACGACTTCCAGCCTCCCGAACAAGCCGGATTCCGAAAAGGCTTTAGTACCATGGACCACATACACACACTGCGGCAGATAGTAGAGAAGGCCGAGGAGTACAATCTGCCGTTGTGTGTGGCCTATGTGGACTATGAGAAAGCCTTCGATTCTATCGAGACATGGGCGGTGTTGGAGTCGCTCCAGCGGTGCCAGATTGACTATCGGTACATCGAAGTGTTGAAGTGTATATATAAGGCAGCCTCAATGTCGATCCGATTACACGACGGATGTACGAACCCGATCCAATTGCAGCGCGGTGTGAGACAGGGGGATGTATTATCCCCGAAACTGTTTACCGCTGCATTGGAAGACGTGTTCAAACTGATGGAGTGGAAAGGATTCGGCATCAACATCGATGGCGAATATATCACTCACCTTCGATTCGCAGACGACATAGTCATCATGGCGGAGTCGATGGAGCACCTCAACACCATGCTCAGCGACCTCTCTGGTGCCTCTCAACGGGTGGGTCTTAAGATGAACATGGACAAGACAAAGATCATGTCTAACGTCCATGTCACACCCGTACCGGTCGTTGTTGACGGCACCACCCTCGAAGTTGTTGACGAATATATTTACCTGGGGCAGGTGGTGCAGATGGGTAAGTCCAACTTCGAGAAAGAGGTCACTCGTAGAATCCAACTCGGCTGGGCAGCGTTCGGGAAACTGCGCCATATCTTCTCATCCGATATACCTCAGAGCCTGAAGTCGAAGATGTTCGAGCAGTGTGTGTTGCCAGTGATGACATACGGCGCCGAGACGTGGTCCTTTACTGTGAGCCTCGTGCGTAAGCTCAAAGTCGCTCAGCGAGCTATGGAGAGAGCTATGCTTGGTATTTCCCTGCGCGACAGAATTCGTAATGATGAAATCCGTAGGAGAACGAAAGTTACCGACATAGCTCTCAGAATTAGTAGGCTGAAGTGGCAATGGGCAGGCCACATCGTTCGTAGGACAGATAACCGATGGGGTAGAAGAGTCCTCGAATGGAGACCACGCCTCGGCAAAAGGAGTGCAGGCCGCCCCCCGACCCGGTGGACTGATGACCTGAAGAAGACGGCGGGTAACCGCTGGATTCAGATGGCTCAGGACCGGTCGAAGTGGCGCAGATTAGGGGAGGCCTATGTCCAGCAGTGGACTTTCAAAGGCTGATGGATGGATGGAACCGTCACATAAAAAGACATCAGTACGTAATGGTGGTAGAATCAAACGACAAATGGTTCCACCTTTGAAAACAATGACGTCACAAGATCGTGACCAAACAATGTGCGTCACGAACAAAGGAAGACTCTCAGAAATTATCTTAATAGCCGATCCCTTAAATTCCTTAAAGTCCTTTTGAAATTTTTAACTTCGAATTTCCCTTTCATTAAAAAAGGAAATCGGGTCAAGTGCAAGCTTTTATTAGAAGTGGTTCTATATTTAAACTGATATTTTACAACGATAAGACGTCGTGGGCACCGTTGGGGTTCAGATAATGGAGTGTAGTTGATGAAAATATTTTCTCGTTACTTTCAGGTGTAGATTTTAAGGATTAGTGTTGATGATAGATGTTTTTACTCTAGACGGAATATATTTGGAGGTTTAGTTGATACTCGGCTAAGAGCCAACCCAATGAAACTTAGTGAACTGAACTATTCAAGACATTTACTAAATTTACAGGCGATAAGTTAACTACAGCTTACAATTTAAAATTCAACAAAACTTGAATGTATCTACTATCTAAATGTGAGGTTTATATTTATTTTAAGTTATAACTTTAGTTAAGTGGTTAGTTTTATAGAAACATATCCATATGATACGTGTATTACGTACCCGTATTTGTATAGCGAAACACATTTGTATACGCTTAACTATGTAAAGATAGCAGAGAAACATAAGAAAGATAATAAATAAATGGAAAATAATTCAACTACAATAGAATAACAACACATCAACGCCAGGTCGCTCGCCTGTATTCCATCGAATATATTTTGGAAAATGTGCGTCTGAACTACACAATTTAATTCCTGCAGGTCTCGTCTACCAAGGAGTGGAACTCTCTTTCGCCTTCGTTGTTCCTCGACACGTATGATTTAGAACTTGTCATGAGGGTAATAGGATTTACCTAGGGAAGCGTGTAACATCCTAGGTTGCATCTTACTTAACATTAGGTAAGATCGCGGCCAAACGTTGGGCTATAATAAGATAAAACAAAGCAAAATGCTATGCCAACCTCAGATGATATTTTGAACTGACTAAAAATATTTGTTAAAACTTTTTATAGTAAGGGGAATTTTAAGTTTAAACAGCGTTAAAACGCCTCATGTGTTTCCACCCTAAGACCTTGCTCGGCGCTTCGCAGACATGCTGCCGCCAGTAACCGCCACATTATTGACCGCTCTATATTTAGATGCCACTGCGAATTGTAACCCCTTGTTGATTGTCGATTATGATAGCAATCAATCGATACTTAATAAGGTAATTGATATTACCAAGGCTTTTCTTAGAAATGCTATGGAATATGGATAGAATAAAGGACATTTTATTTATTTTATTCTAACTTTATTTTCGTTTATAATCATAGCTTCTAATCGAAATATGTACGGACTAATCAGACAATTTTAATTAGGTTTAAATTGTGTAGGTAATTATTATGTGAAATTTTACACGCTTTCTACACTCAGGCCCACAGTAGGATTTTCTCCTGTGTCGTGAGTACCATGGACACACACAAGGCGAATACACAACCAGACCCAGAACAGGAATCTAAACTCATGATTCAAATACCTGTCTGGGAATCAAACCCGGGACCCATTGCGCGGCAGAACGGTATGGTAACCGTTCCGCCACGCGGGGTGTCATTATTTTTCTTTCTACATTATTTTTCTTTCAAATAAAATCTATTATCACTAATTTTTATACCGGTTTAAGTTATTAAAGTTAAGAATTACAGTACTTAAGAGTATAATAAAACTCGCGCAGTTTTATCATTAATACGCGCACATTAGCAACATCATAACAGAGGAATGGACAAATTTCTTAACGAACAAAGCCTACACGTAATGAATGGATATAACGCTGTAACCCTGCGGGAACCCCCATTACAGGCTCTCACTGCGCCGAGTAATTGATCCCGCTTCTGCCTAATTTAATTTAAGGGTGTGTAAGAGTGTGTGTACACTGCTACCAAATTTTACCTATTGTTTGTTTATGTGTAGTGTATGTAAAATCGGCACGCACCACTGATTTATGTGCGTATTAGAAATAAATTATCACTGCTTTTCGGCGAAGGACGGCGTAAGGAAACCTACACACCCTGTTCTTAATTCGCACTTGGCCAGCGCGGTGGACTATGTAATAAAACTCTCTCATTCTGAGAGAAGACCCGTGCCCAGCAATGGGACAATAATGGGTTGACAATAATAATAATATTTGGTGAATTTCCGTACACCTGTACAGAGCTTTTTTTATTTATAATATTTGTAGAAATAATTAAACGAGCAGTGCATCTGATGATGAGTGATTTATTTTGGCAGTTAAATATATCATCTGTACGCATACCGTATCCCAAGGAAAACATAAAATATTGTTTAAGTTCGATAAAAAAAACCTTATTATATGCTTAAAATCGGAATACAGTTTCGAAGTAAAAGGAAAAATGGCGTGCCATAGCAGTGATATTATTAAGGAATGCATTGAATCCTAATAATAATCAACTCACTAGTGGTTTAGCTAAATTATCTAAATTACGCTTTCACTCTTGAATATCCCGTTATATGTAGGATTGTAAACATAAACTGTACATTCGGGAACATTTCAGTTATATGTAGTAATCGATGTAGATAATAACTACCGCGCAAAGAAACAACGTGTTCATTTAAACTTCTTTTTTTTTTTAAAAAACTCCTACACTCATATCCCCACAGTGGGATTTTCTCTTGTGTCGTGGGTGCCATGGACACACACAAAGACGAATATACAAATATCCAGACCCAGAACAAGAATCTAAAATCATCATTCAGATACCTGTCTGGCCGGGAATCGAACCCGGGACACACTGTGTGTCAAACCGCTATTACGTCTTCTACTATTAAACAGAGTACAGATAAACAATGCACAGCTTAAATCACTGAATCTAAAACATAAAAATGCACCTGGATTTTTTTAAGTATAAAAAAAGAAAATATATTTGTAAATTCACCGTTTTAATGAAATAAGTAGGAGAAGTTTTTGAAATATAAAAATAATACTTTTTAGACAGTCTCTTTGGAGGAACAGTGCACAAAAAAATATTGTATATAGATTTTATGAAGCAATAACGTAGATGACCTAACCTTAGTTCAAACTTTATGTTGTACCAGACACGCTCATTGCGACATAATTCAAACCCCAGACAGTCATCAAACAATCACGCAAGTCCTTAGAACTTAGGCAATTGTTGTCTGAATCTGATAAGCTGAAGTCTAAAACGCGACATAGGTCAAGAGAAAATGCAATAATATTGGAACAGTAATGAAAATTTGATTATCAAGATAATCTTAGATTAGTAATGTTTTTTTTATGACTGAAGTAGCAAACAAGCATGCAGTCCACCTGATGGTGAGTGGTCACCGCCGCCCTTTATTACGTTCGAGTTACAAATCACAACGATTCTAGAAAGATTTTACTTGAAATGTAGTAAGGTGTCACTGTCGCTGCAAATATAATATTGGTAGTATGCATCATCGACTTTACCTTGACATAAAGACATAAGTTATGAATATTTTCGTCCCCCAATACCAAGTTTATCCTTGCAAGCCTTTCTTCCAAATAATACATCATTCACCTTCGTGCAACCACGCGATCTCCCGATTTAAATTAACACTATCATTCTCACGCTAAGCATTTCGTATACAAATAACCATGGCATGTATCGCCGTCTTCACTCGATGGAGTTCTCGAAGGCCAGATGGCAATCGGCCGTGAGATAACCCATTTCTGCCGTGTCAAGGTGCACGCCAAAGTTGCCGACGTAACCTACTTCATTTCTTTGTCATCGATGCTCTCTTAAACTAAACTCGAGAGACCATGGCAGGGAAAATCCTTGACTCATTTTTTCTAGATCTCTTTTCGATTTTTTAAACCTTATGTGACCATACCTAATTTAAGCGGTTTTATACAATGTTAATATTGAACTTAATGTTCCACTTACTTAATTCACTCTACTAATAAGTCATTTATTTTTACTCAATGAATTTATTTATTTATTTATTTATTTATTTAAAGTTTTGAAACACCTTAATCTAAGGGTTACAAGGGTGAACTTAATGCCTAATGGCATTCTCTGCCAGTCAACCCTGGGCGACAGCGATAATCTGTGGTAGGTATATAAAATTAAACAAATTAACAATAATTGAAATAATAAATATTGCTTAAATTAAATATATACACAAAATATTAATATATACTTATATAAACAAATAATTTATGATAAGTAACATATAATTATAACAATATATAATATACATATAATACAGTAAATAAAATAAGGATTGAAATGTTGATAGACTCATGACAGTTGCAGATAATGTTCCCGTAAAAGCGTCTTGAATGTGCTCCTGCATGTGGCTTTTCTGATGTTTTCGGGTAAGGCGTTCCAGAGTAGTATCGACTGTACAGTGAAAGAATACCGGAAAAAGCTACTGTTATGCTGTGGAAAATTGACTTTCAAAATTCTGGAAGAACGAAGCCCACTATCATGAGATGAACTGTGGAACTGAAAATTTTCCTTTAAATAGAACGGAGAAGCTGGATCGTGCAAAATAGAATACAGAACCAAGAGAATTCTAGAATTACGCCTTTGACGAATAATTAGCCATTTAAGCTGACGTCTATAATTAGAAATATTTCATAGGTCATATTTATGAAGGTTGAAAATAAATGAATATATACTAAAAACATTTTTTTTTACCTTTTCTGTTACTTCTTTCCTCCATTTACTTTTCTTAAAAAGAATTTAATTAACTAATTACACAACATCAAATTTATTTTCAATAAGAAAAAAACTATACGGTCAACGCGCATATAATTACTTAGGTAAAGATTTTCTCACTAAGTCTAGTACAAGTACATAGTCCTCAGAAATAATAATTATTCTTAAGTACAGTCTCATACTTCCCACACATCGCCTTCAACTTGATCTGACGTTTAATTTCGGAACCCATGTCATTTCTCTATGTTATTGGCCTGTCATAAATAGGTAAATGTTTGATACACGCTGTTCTAGGAAACTTTTCGGTCCCGATGTATTGTTGATTCTGATATTATTCTTTAATAACATTCTTACACGCTCTTTCAATCGATAATGTACCAATTTAAACAAGAATTGAACTGAACACACATTTTAACTGCACACATTACTTTTTTGCTGAAAATTTGAAGAATATTGCCTCAAGTTCTCCAATATGTTAAAATTTTTATGCTACTTTTTTGTTATACATTAAATCCGTACCCAAGTATATATGAAAATTAGACATATTATCAACAGTATAAAAACAGTATTACTTGTTTTTATTTTAATAACAAAATATTTAGTATTTTTGCTCGTTACATATTTTAACAGCATTGCAAGTTAAATAGTTCCTAAATGAATTTTTCATAACTTCGAATTATTACAGTACGAAACAATAAAACGCGCTCGCAGCGCCACTTTCAGTGAGTTTTAGTTTTCAGAACTTTCCGCTGAACCGTTCTTTATATAGTTCTTCCATTCACTACTAGATGGCTCTGCTCGTAATAGTTCGCGCTACTTGTCACTAGATGGCGCACTGCAAATGTTATTATGACAATTGTACACTTAATTATTTCTTTTGATTTCATTTTACTTTATAATTATTGTTTTTTAATAAGTACCTAAGAATAATGCATGATAGAATGGAAACTATACGCATTGTTTTAAAAAAATATCTGTACATATACAACGATGTTATGAGTTTTAAGTGCCAAAGCTCGGTGCTCAAAGGTTAGCTCAGATAAGGATCATTGACACAGATACACTGGAAACAAATAGCGGGTTGTTTGTCTGTAGGTTCTACTTGTTTGATTTTATTTTCATTTGAACATCGTTGGCAATACCAATTTAAACCCCTGTATTTCATTTTATTTGTCAAAATGAAATACAGGGGTTTATATTGGTTGTTCTAACTCGAGTAGTCTACGCTAATTAGCAATTTCAAAAACTATTTTTTTTATATAACCTTAATTTGGATAAAAATGATAATTTTGAAGAAATTTAACGAATGTGTCGGTAATTAAACGTAGACCACATTTTCTCGAAAAATATTTTAGACGTGTTTTTCTTAAAGTGACGTTTTTAGTTGGCTTATTGATAAAATCTGCGAAGCTATTGAGCTAATCCAATACTATATCACATCACTTATTACGTAACTACGCATCCTCAATATTTTGCAATTTTTAATTGATCTTTTTACAAATTTGTTGCAATTTACGCTTTTTTCATGAATATCGCATGATATGCACAATAGCTATAGCTACCAGATTCATCAAAAGTTTTATTATTACCGCTAACTCACTTATTGGGTCTTCTTTTCTAAGTAACATTTGCGTAATAATTTAAAAAGAGCTTTTTAATAATATATTTTTCAATGGATTAAACACGCTTAACCGGAAAACTTTAGGACATTGATTTTTGTATAAAAATAATCTAAAAGTAATTAAACTTACATGAGAGATAGATAAAATGACAGAAAACGCGTTGCTAACGTTGTAACGTGTTGGTGGGTGTCTTCTTTCTAAGCAGGATATTTTAAATGAGGGTTTCATAAATATATCTTCAAGGATTTTAGACAAGTTAATCCTATTATAAGGTGGTTCAGTCCGAGCCAAACGTCCCCACTTTTAATAGTTTTTCTATAATTTTGTGCCTTTTTATATTTCTATTACCTTATTTATACCTTAAAATAAACCTTATTTAACCCTTTTTGGGGTGGAGTGCTAAAAATCCTTTCTATTTATATCATAATCTTTTTATACTTACAATTAAGCCTTACGATGGGCACACGGGCAACCTGATGCAAATGTCGCCTGCAAATGTCAATTTGTCCCGAATCGCAAATGCACTATCGGCTTTGAAAGAGAGATCTTTATGTACCGTTTTCGTAGATTATATATCATAGTCCTCTGGAAATACCTAAAGTGAAAAAAAGAAGTGGTAGGCCATAGACCTTTTGTAAAAAATTCATGGCGCACACTAACAGTTCAGGTTCTGCAAATATTAGTCGTTAATCATATATAGTCACACTACTTTGCACTATTGGGCACGGATCTTCTCTCAGAATAAGAGAGCTTTAGGCCATAGTCCACCGCGATAGCCGAGAATAAATTCATAGACTTCACGTTAAAGAAATTTTAAAGAATTCCGGTGAAAGATTTCCCCAAAATATTTTCCGAATAATACTTACGAATAATACAGAAGTGACTATCCTTTCGCTTACAAATAACCCAAAACAGCCAAGCATTCGCAACATCAGAAATGTATGAACCTCAACATGCATATGTAACAATGCTCCATCAATATGAAATTAGCAACTCGTGACGTAACGTTGTTATCGTGGTTGAATCGACCGTGACCCAGACGCCCTACCTGTTCAACCCTCGTTCGATAAGTGTTTTGCAGTTTAGATTTTTGTTTGTGGAAATTATAGGAACTCTGCATAAAATGGTATAGTGTGGAAAATGAAATTGAAGTGAAGCTTAAGCGTATTCAAAGTACTCTAGCGATTTCAATCGAAGAGATGATGTTGAACTCTTACATGGAAATTGAAAACGGCTACTTACATTTAACATATGATAATTATATATATCATATAATTTCATTGTATTTTAAGGAATAAAACCTATGTAAGCGATTAAAGCCACGGATCTCTTTGTATTAAAGTACGGGCCAGAAAAAAGAAATGTCAGTTGTAGAATAAATGGCTTTGAACTCTTATCTGCTTTCGTTTACATGCTCAATAACAGTATTAGGATAACACATATATTCAAAATGTACAGACAATTCTATGCAAACACTCATAAGCGTCATGAGTAAGTTCCCTCATTTTGTATATTTTGCTTGGAAAGTAAAAGGCTTTACGCCTACATACGCCCACTATTCTCATATTCGTAGTCGCAACTCGGCATAACTGATGTGATACGAATGACGTCAAAGGCATGAAGCTTTTCTGACCAGTTCAAGCTGACTCAATCTCATAAATATTGGGACTCTATGTAGTTCAGGGACTTTGGTCTCGATAAAGTTTAGTTTTCAAAATAGAAGTAGCAAGCGAGGATTTTTTTTTATATCTGACTGAAGTAGCAAACGTGCACTCAGTCCACCTGATGGTAATTGGTCAATGCCGCCCATGGACATCTGTATGCAACTTCATACAGAACATGGGTTCTATCTGAAGTTAATCACAGATGCGTTGCTACTCCCGACTATGATGGTCGCCTCATATAAAAGGGTACCGGCAACCACACCCTTCCATCGAAACGCAAGAAATGCTTCACGCTAGAAATAGGTGTGGCGGTGGTACTGCCCCGGTCGAACTACACTGGTTCTACCACCTTCAAAAAGGAGGATAGCATCAGGAGGATAGTTAGTGGCTAGTGTCGTCCATAGATCTATAATTAACATCAGAAAAGATTATAATCTTATCACAGATGCGTGGCTACGCTTACTCTAGCGTGAAGCAATTCTTGCGTTTTGCTGCAAGGGTGTGGTTGCCAGCACTCTTATTACATGAGGTGAACATTTTAGTTCTCGGGAACAACAAAACGTAGCAAAAAATAGTCCACCAATTCGCACTTGGCCAGCGCAGTGGACTATGGCCTAAACTCTCTCATTCTGGGAGAAGACCCGTGCCCAGCAGTGGGCCAATAATGGGTTGATGCGAACAACAAAACATTCGTAATTTATTTCAGACTAGTTGACCCGGCGAACTGCGTTCCGCCTAAAAGTCAAAAATCTGAAAATATCAGTGTTTCTCCACTATATTATATGTATTATACATAAAAACCTTCCTCTTGAATCACTCTATCTATTAAAATAACTGCATTGCAATCCGTAGCTTTAAAGATCTAAGCATACATAGGGACAGATAGCGGTAAGCGACTTTGTTTTATACTATGTAGTAGAACCCCTGTTTTATATGACGTTGTTTACAGATTTCAATGGACGGCAGTAAACACCATCAGGTGGACTGCTCCATTGTTACTTCAATCGACTCTAGGTATGTCTTCCTACTAACGACAAGATAGCTACGCTAAAACAGCTGTAATTAGCCAGAATTAGGTCTTACGGTCGTTTTTCCGGAGAAGAACCGCAGTAATATAATTTTTAACCGACTTCCCAAAGGAAAGAGGTTATCTATTCGTCACGTATATATATATATATATATTTTTTTTTTATGTATGTTCGGGCGAAATGGCTGGAAATCGTCGACCTACCGACACGATTCATACGACATTGTATGCGACTAGTTTCACAGGCAGTCCCATATTGAGGAAAATGAAAACCTTCCGGCGGTTTTCCCGGAAAATTGGAAAATGTCGGTTTCTTAAAATCTTGAATAACTTGGGTGTTTATAAACCGATTTCCATTTTCTTTCTTTCATTTGATAGGAAATTTCGTCACGCAACTTTTTCTCTTGGACATGAGTATGCTGTGATGCTTAACTCTTTGAGTTATGGGGTGGAAACCACCACCACTCCTCAAGTTTTTTAGATAATTTGAGATAACTCGGCTTCTGCCGAATCGATTCTTATGAAACTTGGAATATGTATAATATATCTATGCTTATATAGGTTGACGAAAAATTTTACCTTCAACTCTTCGATCCTGATGATGCAGGGTTACAGCTATCCTAAACTATAACATTAGCTATTTGGTGCTTACATATATGTAACAAGACTACTAAGCAGAGACATGTGATGAAAATTTGACCTTCAACTCCTCAATCCTGATGATGCAGGGGTGCCTCAAGCCTAAACCATCGGGGTTGACCATTTGGTGCTTATGGGTATGTTATAACAATACTAAGCAAAGACATATTATAAAAAAAATGACCTTCAACTCCTCAACCCTGATGATGCAGGGTGCTGTAAGCCCAAGCCGTAGGTGATGGCCATTTAGTGCTTACGGATATATAATAAGATAGCAAGGCAAAGAAGTACGATGACAAATTTGACCTTCAACTCCTCAACCCTGATGATGCAGGGGTACTGCAGGCTTAAACCATAAACGTTAGACATTTGTTGCTCACGGATTTGTAATAACATTGCTAAGCAAAGGTATACGACGAAAAATTGGATCTTCAACTCCTCAATCCTGATGATGCAGGGGTATTGAATGCCTAAGCCATAAAACTTAGCTATTTCAATCTTACGCATTCAAAATGATATTTAAAAAAATGTAAGGTAAAACATTAGAAAAATGGTTGTATACGGTGGAAAATTGGACCTTCAACTCCTCAATCCTGATGATGCTGGGGTGCTTCAAGCTTAAACTATAGGCGTTAGCTACATGATCGCTACGTATATCTGATAAGATTACTAAGCAAAGATATAAGATGAAAAATTTGACCTTCAACTCCTCAACTCTGATGATGCAGGGGTACTTCAGGCTTAAACTATAGGCGTTGGCCATTTGATGCTTATGGGTATGTAATATATTTACAAAGCGAAGACGTATGATAAAAAAGTTGACCTTCAACTCCTTAACCCCTTATGATGCAGGGTACTGTAAGCCCAAGCCATAGAAGTTGGGGATCTGTTGCTTACGTGCATGCGATGAGATTACATAGAAAAGATATGACATGATATTTTTGACCTTCAACTCTTCGGCCCTGATGATGCAGGGGTATTTCAGGCTTAAACCATAGGCGTTGGCCATTTGATACTTATGGATATGTAATATATTTACAAAGCAAAGACGTATGATAAGAAAATTGACCTTCAACTCCTCAACCCTGATGATGCAGGGTACTGCAAGTTTAAACCATAAGCATCGGCCATATGGTGCTTACGTATATGTAATGAGATTACTAAGCAAAGATATGACATGATAATTTTGACCTTCAACTCCTCAACCCTGATAATGCTGGGGTCCTTCAAGTTAAAACCGTAGGCATCGGCCATATTGTGCTTACGTATTACATAATGTTGTTGTTCACAATACCAACAATGAGTTTCGGAGAGGATATAATTATGATCAAAAATTCCACTTTGAATACAATTACCTGAAAGATGCAAGAGTACTACCAACCTTTTTAAATTGGATGGGTTATTTTTATCAGTATCAGTTGAATTATACTCTTAGTTATAAGGTTTATATTACTTTTTCTACTTTAAATATTGATAATTATAGGTCTATTCTTTAAATAAATGTTTACTCCGAAAAAGTTTTATTCGGTTAGGTTAGGTTCGAACAGATTTTTCCAATTCAGAATCTAAGGGAGGGGGCGCGGTAGCGCCCCCGACCGGTTGTGTCAAAGAAGTCTATTTTTATATGATGACGTCAGCAAATAATTTTATTCATCCGAAAATCGGACGAATAATTAATTTTATTCATCCGGTTAGCGGACGACTAGCAACAGCCATAACTGATTTTATCGTGACTGAAAAGCGTGAAAAAAAAATTTTTAAACAAAAAATACAACCGACTTCCATGCCACATAAAAGTAAAAAATAATTTAAATACATGTTGGTTTAGAGCAAACACAGTTCTTAGTACATAGTCCCGAAGTCGGCGCTTACCATATTTTGCTGGATCATGACGAAACTACATGTATCTTATATGAGCGCCGACTTCGGGACTATGTACTAAGAACTGTGTTTGCTCTAAACCAACATGTATTTAAATTATTTTTTACTTTTATGTGGCATGGAAGTCGGTTGTATTTTTTGTTTAAAATTTTTTTTCTACCATAATAACGTAAACTAGTCACCCGTCGCAACGGTCGAAATTCGACCGTAATTTCAATTAAAAAACTAAACTTCATATTGTCCAAAGTAGCACGAATACTTCTCAAATTCTAATTAATTGTAATAATTCACAAAGTTATTTTGAACGCACCCGTTAAAGGTAAACAGGTGTGTAATTAATTAGTTAAGCTGCATTTAAAAGCAATAGCGGGTATTTTGACAGACATCTGTCATTTTTGACGTTGTGTTTTCATAGTAAGACACTGAATGTTCTATTTCGTTTATTATGTATGTGTTTGTGTCAAATACAAGGTAGTGTGTGTATGTGGCTTTATTTGATTTTATGTGTGTTTTATGCATTAATAAAAAAAACAATAGCATTTGGTAATCCTTCTCTACATCAACTATAACCGTGCGTAATTTTATCCTCCTCCGTCCGCAGCAAGTATCTTAAAAACGAATCACAAGTTTACGCTTCACGTATTAATATATAAATTTGTATACAATTAGAATAATGTTAAAATACAGCTAGGCAATTAAACATACTATTGTTTTAGCTTGATTTACCGATCTAATATTTATCGTAAAACAATAGAAAGGTGTTCAGTAATATCTTCAGTCCAATCATTGTATTCTAAAACTGTACGTATTAGAATACACTAATTGGATTGAAGATATACTGAACTAATTTTCCTCCAACCTAACAAGATAAACATCTTAAATAAATTACAAGTTATTATTAACTTTGTCTTGTTCTACAGGCAGGTTATTTTTGGAGGTCTTTAATATTAAATTGTGAAGATCCGAAGCCAAGCTTGTTCGCAGAGCATAATAGAGTAGATGGTATTATAATTCATAACTAAACTGTAGGGTCTAATTATACATCTATTATTTTGGTTACTTTCCATAATTTGAATAGTTTGCATTATATTTGATTACTGGATATATTTTTTATAATAAATAAATGGGCACGATCTGCCTTAACATTACCAGAACGCAAACACACTTTCATGCATAAAATGTCTGGAATCAACTTCTGTATATCATGTTGTATGACAACCATCACACTAAAGTTCTTTTAAAAAAAAACAAAATTCTCAAAGGTTTGTGACGTCTATAAATTCGCAATTGATCTGTGGCGACCACTCACAACTCATCAATAGATGGCACCACTAGGAAGATCTTCCACAACTCGTCAAGAGATGGCGCTACTAGTATTCTGAGTACGCTAACAAAGTTTTCTGAGAATCCTGCATATATACAAGTTCCTAACAAAGAGTGTCGGAGTACGGCCGCTCCCCAGGCATGATCACCTCGACTAGCTGAAGATCTCCCTTTGCCAAAGATTAGTGCGGTGGACTATGGCCTAAAACTCTTTTACACCGAGAGAAGTCGTGTGCCCAGCAGTGCGACAATAATGAGTTGATATAAATGCGCATTAAATTAATTTGTATAAAGGAAGCTAATTACAACATAGATTTTAGCTTCAAAATTAACTTTCACACACGGAAACCTCTGCGATTTGAAATGGAAGCAACGATGCACTGCTCCGACCTTCAAAAATTCGATCAATGCGCCTTACGTAACGCATGCACTTTGACCTAATGTTCTAAGGTTTATTTCAGACAACGATAATTTGAAGTTCGCATGACTGTTTAATCACGGCTAATGGAGATCTGAAATGGTTTTTAGGGTTCCATACCCGAATGGTAAAAACGGAACCCTAGTACTAAAACTCCGCTGTCCGTCTCTCACCAGGCTGTATCTCAAAAACTGTTGTAGCTAGATAGTTGAAATTTTCACAGACGATGTATTTCTTTTGCCGGTATAACAACAAATAATAAAACAGAATAAAAAAAATATTTAAGATGAGCTCCCTTACAACAAACGTGATTTTTTGTCTTTTTAACAGATAATTGTACGGAACGCTTCATGTGCGAGCCCGACTCAAACTTAGCCGGTTTTTTATTTACACATGTGAAAATTTCCGATTCGATTTTCGCGTGCTACCTTTCTGTATCCATTTATGTCGAAGGTTACGTAACCGTGAAAAGGTGTTTTCTTACGTCTTTTTTCCTTTTCCCAGACACAATAAATTAGGTTAGAGAGGAGTTTTCTTTTATTATGTAACGACCGGCGGAGCGGTCGATTAGATATATAATACATAGTGGCTTCCGAGTTCGATGCCAGGTCACGGTCATGTCTAAATGTTTAATTTAGATTTTTGTTTAAGGTTGGGTGTTTTTGTATTCCATTTGAGTTTTTCATGTCGCTGTAACAATATTAGTAGATAGGTAGCTATGATTTTAGAAAACGCTAAGGCTAGCTATGCTTATGTTCCGTTGGAGATCCCGGAGTCTTCCATGCAGCGCTGAGGACGGCTACTTATTAGTGCGGTATGAATCCTATATAACCCGTGTCGCTCCCACGGCGTCGGGTACCTTTTAAAGGTTACCCCCTCGAGAAAAAAAAAAGGTATAGCTATACTTGTGACTTGCATCGCCAAAAGAATGTTTATTGAACCTTACATATGTTTAGATATTATAAAAAGTTTTATATTATTGTTTTAATTTTCTATCTATTAAATTAATTAAGTCCATCTGAACATAATTTATGAAGTAAATGCTCTTATTCCAAGAAGTAATTTATAGACAATATTTTAATCTAACTATAACGATACTTACGGGAACCTGTGCAAAAATAATATTAAATAATAATAGTAATAAAATAATATTATCGCTTATATTTTTTTATTTATATGCTATTTTATTAAATATTAACAGCTTATGGCTGTTGTCGTTAAAAACATCAGATTTGTTCTAAAATGTTCCTTGAGTTTACAAATGTCTGTACATAAGAAATATACCTATTTTACCGACATATCCCATTTGGCAAAGGATCCTTGCGGGATACACCTGCTCATTCACAATGTTATCTTAGCGATAAATATTAATAATAACAAACACTACGTAACATTAGCAACATTTTAACTAATTACTTGCCGACTATTGCACTGATTTCAGACCAGATAAATATTCAAATTGTTATCTATACTAATATTATAAAGCTGAAGAGTTTGTTTGTTTGAACGCGCTTATCGCAGGAAGTACTGGTTCGAATTGAAAAATTCTTTATATGCTGAATAGATCATTTATCGAGGAAGACTTCAGGCTATATAACATCACGCTGCAACTATTAGGAGCGAAGAAATAATGGAAAATGGAAAAAATAAACAAGGAAAATTATTCATCCTTGAGGGCTTGAGGCAATTTTTTTTTTTTTACACACACACGCTTACTCGCTTTCTACACTCATAGCCCCACAGTAGGATTTTCTCCTGTGTCGTGGGTACTATGGACACACACAAGACGAATACACAAACACCCAGACCCAGAACATGAATCTAAACTCATCATTCAGATACTTGTCTGGCCAGGAATCGAACCCGGGACCCATTGCGCATCAGACCGGTATGGTAACCGTTCCGCCACGCGGGTCGTCGAAAATATATGTATTAAAATCATTCCACGCGGACAAAGTCGCTGGCACGGCTAGTATTAAATAAGATTAAAGTATCAAACGAGCATTTTTAGATAAGTATTGTATGGACCACCTACTCTGACTACTATTTAGTATTTTTTTCACATTATTATTACATTTCCACAAAACGATCACGTTTCCATCCACATATTAGAAAATAAATTGCAAGATTACATTTGTTTCACCTTTTTTACCTTGCAACGTATTTTAAGAGAGGCCAAAACTTAAAAAGTGGTCGTTTTGAGAAAACCTAACAAACTGGTCCTTTTTTTTCTCGCGAGGCAAACCTCCAAAAGGTACCAACGCCGTGGGAGTGACGGACAGTTATGTGGGTTTTTTACCGCACAAAAACCCCCCGATGGCCGTTCACGGCGCCACATAGAGGACCCCGGGATCTCAAAGGAACGCAACCGGAATCTGGAGCGCGTTGCCCCATCGGGCTCCTCCCGACGGTATGCGACCACATATACCGCCGTCCTTCCCGGGATCGCCTGCCCGAACGGTTCGAGCTCCCACTCTGAACGCCCGCAACCCGGAAGCCACTTTTAGCCGCCTCTTACGACAGGCAGGGGATACCGTAGCCCTATTCTATACCGGAACTACTGGGACGAATAAACTAGTCCTAAGAACGTAGTACCAGCTATTCCGGCCTCTTAAGTTTTAAATCTAGTTTGGGACCGAAAATCTAGTAAGTCATGATCCGCAATATCTTTATTTAATCCGAGTTAGAATTCGACCATTTATTTCTCCGGTTGAGCGAATATAAGAGTTAGCCCAATTAGCTTAATGTTGCCAGTTTAGTTCAAAGTTGTTATAATTTAAACGATTTTAGCTTGAACTATTTCGAAACGTTTTTTAGAAAAGAATCGAACAGGAAAACTAAGTTGCATAAAGCATTTCTAGCGCTTGGCTCTCGTTTCGGATTTTATTTCCCGGTTTAAAACCAACGAAACTTGTTGAAATAGGAAGTTTTAAGTATAACATTTGTAAAGTAGCTTTGAAATAAATAAATATGGTAAAAAAATACGGTCATGTTATAGATCTATGAAACGATTATAGTCTTGAAAATTTTATAATATTGCGTTCAATTGACTACATATAGATCAATAGTGGTCGCAACTACCACGGGTGTCTTAACCAAATACCGATGCGTTTGGAGATCCCGGTGTCCCCAGCAAACGCTGAGGAAGGCCACCGAGGAGGTTTTAGTGGATACGATTCCCACATAACCCGGAGTCTCTCCCCAGGCTCTGTACCTTTTGAAGGTTTCCTCCTCGTCACAAAAAGGTGGCTTAACCATAAACCAAATAAATAATCATAAGATCAACTTTCTAATCAGAGCATTAAAGATGAAAAGTTACCTCGAGATAGGATTTTGATTTAAAGAACTTGAAATTATAAAAAAAATTAGAGGCCATATTTTGAAAAGCCCTTCCCTAAACTTTGTGAGCTAGAACTCTAATATAATAGCTTAGCCCACAAAAATTAACCTATGTTTTGTCATCAATATTAGACTACTATAACTAGTACTATACTGTAAAGCAGTTCTTGCGTTTCAATAAAAGGATGTGTTTGCCAGCACACTTTTATATGAGGCGACTATCTTAGTCCTCGAGAGAAGCAACGTATCTGTGTTTGAGTTCAGATAAAACCCATGTTCTTTATGAAGTCCACTACAGATGTACATGCGCGGCAGTGAGCAGTTACTATCAGGTGGACTGCATGCTCGTTTGCTACTTCAGTCATATAAAAAAAATACTCGTTAGCGACGTCGCGGGAAAAAACTATTTTTATAGAGCAGTGATAGCCTAATGGTTAAAACTTGCCCTCTCGACCGGGATGTCCTTAAAAAAAAAAAAGTTCTTTAAGGTGTGTGAAGTCCACCAATTCGCACTTAGCCAGCGCGGTGGACTATGGCTTAACTGTCTCATTCTGATAGAAGACCCTTGCCCAGCAGTAGGCCAATAATGGGTTGATGATATAGCTATTCTAATATTGTTTCGAGGAAGCATTCATGTTTGAAGCACAAATTTCCTAATCCGCTACATAATAGATTTAACCGTATAACGCTTCCATCCCGATTTCCTGAATGATGCTATTACTCTCCATTACGCCCATTCACCTAGCACACCGCCTGCTAGTCTATTAGTGCTGACAATTACACCATTTTGTTTCTAGAGTAAGCTTTAGCTTAATAGAGCCCTTTTAGGCCGCATAAAACAAAGCTAATGTACCTAATTAGACACTATTTAATACAATATGAAGTTAGGGTGGATACTTACAAAAATAACAATTTCTTATGATACTGTAGGTATTTAACTACCTCACGTGGATGCTGTGGACACATGAAGATAAATTAAAACGTCCAGACACAGAGCTAAAATATAATTCATATCTTAGTAGTAAGCTAAGTTTATTTATTAATTGCACAAACAAAACGTACACTAAGGCATCCTTTACAGAAAACTAAACGCTTATAACAAAGTGTCACCTCAATAATATGCAAGCTACATGCATTAATACCAACACTTTAACAAATACATTTAAACAATTATTGATGAAATAATAAAATTACAATTACAATTATTAAAGTTAATAAGTTAATTTTATTATTTTATTCCAGTCAACAATATTTAGTTTACTAATGTTATACCTAGGGCCTAGCGCAAAACGACTTCACACTCAGAGACATCAATACCTCACGTTTTCAACTTATTTTTAGTATTTAAGTTTAGTTGTTATAATAGCTATGGTAGTATATAAATCGATATAAAAATATATATCCCTTACGCTTCCACAGATAATTGGTAACATATGGAAAAGCTTTTCTAGAAATTATTTTACTATATGACATTTAGTATTTAGTTTTATAACAGCAAAAGCAATCACAAAATTTAAATAAAATGTCCTGTGCCAGACGGACAGACAGTTAAGGCTTAGTAACAAGGATACATACCGTTTATAACTTTTGGAAACGGAAACTAGAAAAAATCATCCTATGAGTATACCAAAGATTCTGAAAAATTTAATAAGGCTATGGTCTATAAAGCACATCGTAGTTAGGGAAATTGAATCACCGCCCTGGGAAAAATATGAACGCTTCCTGATAAAATTTTATAAAGGTTCAATAGAGCTGTAATTTACTTCTTGATCCAATTAACCCATGAAAATCATTAGTTACAGATACTTTCGATGTAAAAACGTTTAATTTTGGAAGACCTAATTCATACCTACCTTGGCCTTGGGGAGTATCTACTTTAAAACTAAACTAAAGTTTAATTTTGTAAGCTGAAAACAGAAAAATAAAGAATAGAAAAATATTACATAGTTGCAGTACTTATTTTTCTTTGCCGACGACAAACTAAGGTGGAACGTTTACCTACCTTAAGACCCCTTTTTTCTTCTTTTTTCGAAGGGGAAACCTTCAAAAGGTACCCGGCGCCGTGGGAGCGTCGCGGGTTATGTGGTATTCTTACCGCTCTAAAACCCTCCGGTGGCCGTCCTTGGCACTGCGTGGAGGACTCCGGGATCTCCAACGGAACACAACCGGAGTCCTCCGAGCGCGATGCCCCGCCGTCCTTCCCAGGGTTGCCTGACCGAACGGTTCGAGCTCCCACTTTAGCCGCTCGCAACCCCGGAGGCTCTTCTTACGACAGGCAGATGCCGTAGCCTTATTCTATTCCTGGAGACACGTCTATTTCAATTCACCCACAATTCTATCCTAGGATATTTTCTAATTAGCGCTAGGTATTCGTAATTAAGACAGATCGAGTCAAATCTTACATAACGAGGGCTGCTTTGAACAGAATGTTATCAAGGGACTGACGTAAGCACTTCCAATTAGTATACGAGACAATAGTAATAGTGTTGCTAAATAGGTATATATACATTTACCACACTCATTTACAGAATTTTTGTCAATTAAACTAATTTGATAATGTACGTTTATTATTACAATTAGATTAAAAATAATAATGCTCCATAATAACAATGAATTATAGTTTTATGCTATTCATTTAAAGGAAGTATTGCTTTAGTTTTATTAATTCAAGATCATTTTAGGCGTTTTAATCGAACAATCGTAATTGTAGTAATTATTGCCACATCTGAAACTAAGTGATCATTACTTGGTTACGTTACGTTCTAACATGAAACCGGCAAATATATTTTTTTAAGTGTACCTAGTTTTTTAAAAAAAACTACTTTTTCCAGTTCTATGTTTCAATGATTTCGTAAAGACGGAACTCATATAAGATATTAAAGGTACTTTTGTAAGAGTATGCTGGCGTTATAAAAAAAATCATGCACCGTCCCGAAAAGATTTGTAGATACTACGAATTCGTCCCTGTAGCCTCGGGGTCAGAATAGGGCTACGCTACGGTATCTCCTGCCTGTCGTAAGAGGCGACTAAAAGGGGCTTCCGGGGTTGCAGACGGCTAGAGTGGGAGCTCGAATCGTTCGGTCAAGCAATACCGGGAAGGACGGCGGTATGTGTGGTCGCATACCGTCGTAACGTCTAGACGGAGCGGTGGGCCCAGCCGCCCATCTGGGAGGAGCCCGATGGGGCAGCGCGCTCGGAGGATTCCGGTTGAAGTCGTTTCGAGATCCCGGAGTCCTCCTTTTCAGCGCCAAGGACGGCCACCGGGGGGGTTTTAGTGCGGTAAAAATCCCACATAACCCTGCGTCGCTCCCACGACGTCGGGTAGGTACCTTTGGAAGGTTTCCCCCTCAAAAACAAAAAAAAAAAAGATACTACGAATTAATGAACTATAGTCTTAAGCTTCTTGTTCCCGTTTTTTTATTAAAACATAAAATAAAAAAAACACGCACGCTTTTTACACTCATAGGCTCACACTAGGATTTTCTCCTATGTCATGGGTACCATTGACACACACAAGACGAATACATAAACACCCAGACCCAAAATATGAATCTAAACTCATCATTCAGATACCTGTCTGGCCGGGAATCGCAACCTGGGACCCTATTGCTCGTCAGACCGGTATGGTAATCGCTCCGCCACGCGTTGTCGTCTCTATCTATTTGTATATAAAGACGACTACCCGCTAAAATCTATTCGTATTTAAAAATAACAGTCATAATATTTTCAAGAAGTGTTCGAAACGAACTTAAATAACGCTGACAAAGGTCCATAAGTCTACACATAGATTGAAATGTTGCTGTTGTTTCACTTTGAAGAGAAGATCGTATGGCATAAGATTTCTGACATTCAAAACCGAAGCTTTAAACTTGCGGCCAAAGATTATTAGTATACTTAGTAGGTATCTCTTAGTTTTTTTCAACATCGATTGGTCGTCAACCCATTATTGTCCCACTGGGCACGGGTTTTCTCTCGGAATAAGAGAGTTTAGGCCATAGTCCACCACGCTGGCCAAGTGCGAATTGGTGGACAACACCGATTATTAACAATAAATAAATATATACCTGCATATTTGCAAACCTTTTTTCCCCGTCTGCATCAGAAGGATGGTAATGATTTTGAAGCGTATGTATGTGTGTATGTATGTGTGATAACTTTTTAAGCATATGCTGTTGCGACCTCCCGCATCTCATCAAGAGATGGCGTTACTAGTATACTGAAACGCACTATCGAAGTATTCTCAATGCCCCGCTTATATACAAGTTCCGAACAAAGACTGTTGGAGCACGGCCGCTCCCCAGGCATGATCACCTACCCTGGCGGGAGATCTCCCTTTGCCAAATCAGCTATAGCTCAAATGACTTAATGGGTATAATATTATTATTTCCTAAAATTTTAATTGTTCTCTTCTGTTGGTCTCCATGGCCTTTTTATTTATGCCTAACTCCGCCTTTCGCGACTTCCCCTTAAACGAAATAAAATAAAATAAATTCTTCTGCGTTATTAATTGAACATATTTATTTATAAACCAATTATTTTCGTTACGGAATTATTACATACAAGTTCCAGTGTATACGAGTCCGACACATAAATCTTCCATATGAATTCCATTGTCGTATTAATCCTATTTATAGAATAGCAGATGCCGATCAGCAAAACATGATGTTTCAATTTTCTATACTTTGATACGAGACTCGTGTATACAAGTTCATAGAATAAGAAATTAACGTAGAAAGAACTTGAGTTATTATTTTTTTATTTATTTATTGCACCTTTATAAAACAAAAGTTACAATAGGGTAAACTTAATGCCTTATGGCATTCTCTGCCAGTCAACCCTGGGTGGCTAGAAATTTTGTGGCAGGTGTAAATTTAGAGAAAGCTATAATATAGATACATAATATACTAGCTTAAACATACATACAAAATACAGTTATTACGTGAAGCAAAAACTTGTGAATCGTTTTTATGATACTTGCCGCAGACGGAGGAGTATGAAATTACGCACGGTTATAGTTGATGTAGAGAAGGATTATGCAATGCTAATATTTTTTTCAAATAATGAATAAAACATACATAAAATCAGCTAAAAACACATTACACACACTACCTTGTATTTGTCACAAACACATACATAATAAACAAAATAGAACATTCAATGGCTCACGAAAATACATAACGTCAAAAATGTCTTGTCTTTGTCAAAATACCCGCTATAGCTTTTTAATACAGCTTAGTTAATTAAACCTCTTTTTACCTTTAACGGGTGCGTTCAAAATAACTTGAAAATTATTACAATTTATTTATATTTAAGAAATATTCGTGCTACTTTGGTCAATATGAAGTATAATTTATTAATTTTAATTACGGTCGAATTTCGACCGTTGTGACGTGTGACTAGCTTATTTTAAACTTAATTAATATTACTACACCTATAAATAAAAATGTTAAAATCAGCAAGCACTTAGAGCAGTATTAACATAATAAAAAAAATATATTTTTATTATGAATCATTAACCATTTAATGATTCAATTCTGTAATAAATAAAGACACCGCTGTAATGTCCGGTTACAAGGAACAAAAAAAGCAAATGATATAATATGTATATACTCCCGTAAAATTTCAGTGAACTCATTCCGCTGTTACAAATTTTCCGATTAAAACGTTCCTGAAAAAATAACAATTAAAACTCACATCGACACCGCAGCTCAGTTAGTGGGAGTTACACAATTTGCGGGAAACTCCTTTTTGCGAACAATCACCAATTTACTTTGACCTCTCACTACGGCATCGGCATTTTCTCGGGTTGTTTTATTCGGTCGCTAGAGTAGGGTCGGGAGGTAATGGTGAGTGTTTGGTAATACAAGCCACGCTATGTAACTATGTCACTTCATAAGCGATAAGCGAAAACAATAGAGAACTTACTAAACATGTAAACCTACTAAACAACTTACTAGTGGGGGTTTATGGAACTCCATTTGGGGACAATTTCCAATTTACTCTGACCTGTGTCACTGCGGCCTCGTCACTTTTATGTCATGCATGCTATTCCATCAATTCGGGATGATATTCATATTATGTTTTTCCTATGTATATCGGCGGGGCATTAATTGCCAATTTAACCTACAATGTTATTAAACTGGATCTATCCACAAGATTAAATGACCGTTTTTTTTAAATCAAGTCTTATTCCATCGAAAGGCAGGACTTGCTTAACAAGAATTGGTAATGTTACTGAAGCTCAGATTTCCCATAAGCGACAAAAAATTCACCGTATGTCATGCTTAATATTGCTAAAACAAAATTTGACATGAGCAAGATGATTTATCGCCGTCTGTTAATAGTAAGACAAGTGGTTTTCTGGCGCGCGGTAACCATACATCATACAAACCGACACTCGGTATCCCAGGAGAACATACCGCGACCTAAATGCCATGTTATAGAGCGATATATGAAACAAAGTCGGGTTAGTTATGTCATTTACTTGGTTATTCCCGCAGCTTCGTCTGCTTTGATTACGTCTACCACGGTAATGAGAATCTTTTGTGTTAATCTAGGTCAGGGTTTCGTAAAAGGGGGGTACGCGAACCCCTAGGGGTTCGCCATTCGATGGTTCGCGACAAGATTTACGTAATAAAAATACAAACAAACACCCATAACGTTATTAGTAAAAATACATTTCTTTTGGCACTTTATTGTTACCTTTTATTGAAATAAAAGCATTATTTTCTTCAACAGACAATTTTATTGTATTCTTTGGGGGGTGGATATAAACAGTTAGGTTAAGGAGGTTCGCTGTCAAACTTTAACAGGGGTACGTGGAGGCGAAAGTTTGAGAAACTCCGACCTAGGTCGTAAACTATATGTGTGCTGAATTGCAGCGAATCTGATCAGTAGTTTTGATGTGAAAGAGTAAGAAATACACACACATTTTTTCAAGGTAAGAGCAATGGGTCAACCGGGGTGGTACCGTCACTCGGGAGTAGCAACGCACCAGTGATTGACTTCGAATGAACCTTGTTCATGGGCGGCAGAGACCACTTGTCATTAAGTGGACTGCGTGCTCGTTTGCTTCCTTAATTGTATAACAGAAAACCCTTCACGCGTGTTATAATTTTAGAAATATATAATTTCTTTTTTATAATTCCTATATCATTCTAGAAAAATCATACATTTGTGCCGGGGATTAGACCAATAATTCAAACTATTAGACTATCACTGCTGAGCTTATGTATATAAATCAGGTTTACGTATATAATTATTCAATTCACCACATCCGAAGCATAGTCCGCTGAGACCGATGTAGCATTTCGCATAATTTGACATGGACAACTTGCTAATACGCTGTGTCGAAGTGCTAATCAATGTACGACACTAACCAACTTTTGTAAATGTCAAAGACCATCTTAGCTACCTGTTTCGATCATTCTTAATAAACTCCGACTATGTAAAGTTAAGTTGGGATAATAAGCTCTTTGGTTAACAGTAAAAATACAAAAAATGTGTAAGTACAGGAGTACTCAAAAGAAAATTTTTATTAAGCTTGGAGTTTCGTTTTTTGGAATAAAATATTTATTTATTTGTATTATGTTCAAAAATACTTGGAATATTTTCCAGCAATTATGTCATAAGCAGTTCGTTAGCGGGATTAATGAAAAAATGTAGGTAAATAATTATCTAACTGTTTTAAAAGAGTTTTAAATCAATTTTGAAAAAACAAGATATTAATTTGCCACAAATCCCATACTGTAGCGGAGTACGTACAACTCTCTTCAACCAAACCGCAAAGTTTATAGATTTGGATTGTTATAATGAATACTTATCCATAAAACTCTTGAATTTTACACTGACAATAGGATGTGGTATTTCCCTGCAAGTATGATGTAAGTTTAGTCTCTGAATAGTCTTAAATTAACCGAGCATTAAGACAAATTAAAGACATTACGCAATACAACGACATTATGATGTTACATTAAATTAAATATGTATTTTTTTATCTGACTGAAGTAGCAAACGAGCATTCAGTCCACCTGATGGTAAGTGGTCACTGCCACCCATGGACATCAGTAATCAACTTCATACAGAACATGGGTTCTATCTGAAGTCAATCACAGATGCGTTGCTACTCCCGAGGATTATGATGGTCGCCTCATATAAAAGTGTACCGGAAACCACACCCTTCTATCGAAACGCAAGAAATGCGTCACGCTAGAAATAGGTGTGGCGGTGGTACCTCCCCTGTGAACTACACTGGTTCTACCACCTTCAAAATATATTAGTATAAATAATTGTACCGTGTGGAGCCTAAAATGATCAGCAGTGTTTTCATGTGATTGCGTTAGGATAAGATTCTAAGCTTTTTTTAAGTGATGAATTTGCAACAACTAGGATACCTTTATTTGTGACTCAAATGCTTATACATCTTTTTTTACTGTTCATCTACGGAGACATTATTTTGTTAAATAAAATATCTCGAATCCTGAATAGTATTTTTTTTACAATCGTTAAAATCTAGCACAGTCTGAACGATTTAACGAGATACATACTATCAACAAGCTCAAACACAAGGTAATTGCGGTAAATCGTTGTGGAGTTCCCTCGACTGTCTTTCGGATCCATCATCAGATCGACTCCAGACCTTCATTATATTACAGTACTTTAAATTGTTTAATAGAAAAATTTACAAACGCACTAGTTACTACGATTTTCGAAAGTTCCTCTCGATTTCTCTAGAATGACATCATCAGATCATGGTTTCCTTATCATGGTACCATTTTTGGAATGTCTCCTTTCCAACAAAAAAAGAATCTTCAAAATCGGTTCATAAACGAGGAAGTTATCCGCGAACAAACATAAATATATATATATATATATACGGTCGAATTGAGAAACCTCCTCCTTTTTTGAAGACGGTTAAAAAATAATTATTGATAGCTGTCGAGTATTTATTACAAAAACAGAAAAAAATATTACGTAAACTACACATTACTTGTTCGATACGTTTGTAGCATTTTTATTAGACGAAGCACATATGCCGAAACTTTATAAAGTTATTGGAATACGCCAGAAAAACTACATATAGCGGTTCGACTCTGAATGGTAGGAAATAACTTCATTATGCTTACTTATTGCCTGCGTACCAACTTAATGTACCACATATAGGCACTATTTATGTTTGGGCCATGTTGTTTTATATCTCAGATTTCGTAGCTGTTTTTCATGACCTCAAATGAGAACAAATATACTTGGAATGAAGGATATTTTTCTGTCCCAATATCGATGTACTATTTAGGTCAGTCTAAAGTGCTCGAACCGCTTTCTTATTATTTAAGAAATTTCTTTTGAACCTTCCGAATAAATATTTACCATAGGCGTTTAAGCACTTGATAATGATATAAAAATAGTCAAATTAGGTCAAAATAATGTTATTATTTTACTGGAACATCTGTAGCCCATGGGTACACCAAGAGCGGTGATAAATTCGCTTTAAGCGTTACCACAGAGCGAATTTCAGCAAAATTTACTACAATTAGTAACAATTTTATTTATATTTACAACCATATATAAGATCGGACATATACATTTGTTTTAAACGCTTCACGCGAACGATGGCAGTTCTATTTTTTTTTTATAAGAATGAAGTAGCAAACAAGCATGCAGTCCACCTGATGGTAAGTGGTCACTGCCGCCAATGGACATCTGTAATCAACTTCATACAGAGCACGGGTTCTATCTGAAGTCAATCATAGATGCCTTGCTACTCCCGAGGACTCCCGGCAACCACACCCTTCTATTGAAACGCAAGAAATGGTTCACGCTAGAAATAAGTGTGGCGGTGGTAGTTCCCCGGTCGAACTACACTGGTTCTAGTAGATAGACGCTTGAAGACATGTTTCATAATCGGGTCATAATGAACTCCAAATAAAATTATAGTCCAACAATTATATTGCGATTATAATTATGTAGATTGTACCTATAAGTTTTCTTGGGCCACGTTTACATGAGGCAATCATTCAAGTCCTCGGAAGTAACAACGCATCTGTAATCGACTTCAGAAAGAATGTATATGAAATTGCTTACAGCTGTCCATGGGCGACAATCACTACTTATCATCAGGTAGACTGTATGCTTGGTATTTCAATCTTATAAAATAAAATTATTACATTTCTGTAGAAAAAAGAGTAATTTCTAACGAAGTAATTTGTTATTTAACGAGTTACATATTTTAACTGACAGCTTAAACGAATGCAAACAGAAACTATCAACAGATATACGTTTTCTTTTCAAGACATGACCATAAAGAGGGTATCAAAATAATCTTGCGAAATTCATCCATAAAGCAGTTTTACATCCAGTGTTGCGAAAAAAGTGATTGGATTCGTGTTTGAAATGGTTATCCAGCTCTTTAGAGCCGCGTTAACGACCACAAGCGGAAATGCAAAAGTGAATAAAGTTTTTATTTCAGCTATTATTGACACGCAAGAGGATAAATATGCTGTACATATCAAGTCAAGTACATGTCAAGTATAGGTTGACAGGAATATATCGACGGGTGACAAGAAAAACTCACTAACTTGTATAATCCCGATAATATAATCACGATTAAATTATATAATCCCGGTTTTTTTACTTAATACACTATTCTTTAACTATACATTATTAGTACGTAGATAATATATGAATACAATAATCTGTACGATATTTTATTTAATGATATAACTACAGGACATTTCATATAAAAGAAATATTAGGATCAAAATATTATTAAATGCTTCTAACTTTATGTTGCATATTCTGTAGTTAGTGAGTTTTCCTGTCACCCGACGATATCTAGGTTTAGGAAAGCATTTCCACTTCATAATACAGTAAATAATAGTTAAGTAAAACAATTAGAAGCAAAAACTATTCGCAGAATTTTACATATATTTTCCTTGCCGGGCACAGCATTGGTCTAAGCGATAAGCGACGCAGCGAGCGTAGCGTTAACCACGCCACGGCATTAGCAACAGCGTGAATGGTTAACATTTTTAGACTTTGATTGCGTCGATAAAAAAAATTGTTTAAGTGTTAGTATTTAAATATAGATGACATTATGAAATATTTGACCCTTATGTAACTAAATTATTCCTTATATTCTGGACAATATTATTTATTTTATATCCAAAACATTTCAAATCCAATCCATTTTTTTTCATTTATGTTTGAGATATCAAATCAATTGAATGGATGCTTAAACCATCCATTCAATTAATTTGATATTTATATTTCCATACATCCATTTTTGCCGCCCTTTACTATCCCTTCATCGCTGCCGCTTGTCACTCGGGCAATCCGTGACGCACACTTTTTCTGTAAATATTTCTTGTTCACAGCTTTTGACGTCTTGGTTTCAGAACACGCACACAATCCATAGCTTAAAAACATATACCAAAACATCTCCCAAAAAGTTTAGATGAAATTACGATTTTCGTTAAAAGGTGGTAGAACCAGTGTAGTTCGACTGGGGAAGTACCACCGCCACACCTATTTTTAGCGTGACGCATTTCTTGCGTTTCGATAGAAGAGTGTGGTTGCCGGCACACTTTCAAATGAGGCGACCATCATAGTCCTCGGGAGTCTGTGATTGACTTCAGATGGAACCCATGTTCTGTATGTAGTGGATTACAGATGTCCATGGGCGTCAGTGACCACTTACCATAAGGTAGACTGCATGCTCGTTTGCTACTTCAGTCAGATAAAAAAAACACTCAAATCAACTACACAAACATAGCTAACCGAAGAACTGTACACACCACTGTCTTATCATTACAAATGGTGGAGACGGACCCGATGTAATCTCTAAGAATGCTCTAACAACCATATCATCCTTACAGCTGCGAAGATGGTGGAGGCGGCGCGGCGACAGGCACGGGCGGGCGAGCGGCGTCGCTGCGACTCGCAAACGGGCGGGTCGCGGCGCAATCCGCGGAGCAGCTGCCGCACTCGCCGGCGGACTGCGCCTCGGTGCGCATCTCCATCGACAACACCAACACGTGTTGCACCGACTCGCTCGTCACCGCGCTCGATGACGAAACCCTTCTCCTTGGTAAGTGGTGATGATGAAAGTAACGTAATACCTTGGAAACAGATAAAGAGGAGTGAAACGGAATGTCTCAGAAACGCGTGAAACGGATTAAACTTGAGTTGCTATTACGAAATAAAACCAGTTTTTGGATTTTAAATAACAACAGACGAGTAGGAGGGCGGTTTGTTGCATTTAAAAAATAAACACAATCACAGTAAACTCGCAAAACAAATAGTTTTTAACTGCCGTAACAGTTGGGACTACGTGGAATTCAATTTTTACGAAATAGTAGAAACGCCAGAATGTACTAGCAACAAGTTAGACTGTCGTTAGTTAACCGCCCGTACCGGTCCCAGTTAGTTGATCGTACGTGTTTGTCGCGTCGCGGCGATAAACTCGGGAGGGCGAGCCGCGTCGCTGCGACTCGCAAACGGGCGGGTCGCGGCGCAATCCGCGGAGCAGCTGCCGCACTCGCCGGCGGACTGCGCCTCGGTGCGCATCTCCATCGACAACACCAACACGTGTTGCACCGACTCGCTCGTCACCGCGCTCGATGACGAAACCCTTCTCCTTGGTAAGTGGTGATGATGAAAGTAACGTAATACCTTGGAAACGGATAAAGAGGAATGAAACAGAATGTCTAAGAAACGCGTGAAACGGAATAAACTTGAGTTTCTATTACGAAATAAAACCAGTTTTTGGATTTTAAATAACAATGGACGAGTAGGAAGGTAGTTCCTTGCATTTTTAAATAAAAATAGTAATCATATTAATAAAAACACAGTACACTCTGTAAACAAACAGTTTGTGCTGTCATTACACACTAGATTTATAAGAGATCTTAGTGACGCTAGACTGGATTAGCAAAAGCATGAAACGGATTAGACTTTCGTTAGTTGTTATAAAAACAGAGGCAGTATTCGGATTTTAAATAACATTGAACGAAGATGACAAAAGAGTATAGAGAAGATTGTGACATTTATAAAATAAAGACATGAATATATTAAAAATCTCCAAAAATTAGTACGTAGGTACAAATGCATGGTAGACACTTTTACACTAAAATATAAAAGAGCTCTCCTACAAAGCCGGCGCTGCATTGGCGACTGATTTGGTGTTGCAAATGTCCATAGGCGAAGGTGTCTACTTGCCATCAGGTAGCCCGTCTGACTTATCGTTAGGTTAAAGTATAAAAAAGGAGAATTTCGAACGTCGATAGTTGATCTACGAAATTAAGACAATATTTCAATTTAAATCACACTTTATACAGCTTTATAAAGAATTAAACTGCCATTTATAGCTCTTATGAAATTAAAACGGTTTTAGGACGCCGAACACAACATTAGCAACGCAGATAAATTTAACAAAAGACTGCCATTACTTGTCCTTTCGACTTATTCGTATTCAATAAGAGACACGATATGAATATAGATGCGGTCAACACATTTAAGGCACCTATTAAATCATCACCCAAATGACTAACTGCGAATCTTTTTGTGTTAGATGACGACGAATAGAGATTAAATACATTAAACAATTTTAAAGAATTGTGACAAAGATAATTTCATACTTCGTCGAAAATATAACAAAAACGGCTTTATTTAACGACGCAGCGCAGTTACACGTGATGCTGCAAGTCATCGACACGGCTTTTGACAACGTCTGGCTTGTTTATAACTAACAATTGTATTTAAGTGGCATTAGAATACTAGTACATGTAATAATGCCACGAATCTTATGAGCCCAACTAAGATTGTGTCGCACCGCGAAACCGCTCGAGTTTTACCGCAGTCGGTGAAGCCTTTATCGTACTGTCAGTAAACTATGCCTCCCGTATTTCCATCAGCACAAACGCGCTACACTCGCTCGCTTGTTACAGCACTCGACGAAGCAACCCATCTCCTTGGTAAGTTCTTACCACTTTATATTGGTGCTGGTCTTACCCATTTTTTTGAGAGCCGTGAGAGTGACGCAGGGTTATAAAAATACTAAACCCCTAACTAATACTAAACCCCTTTCGCCGGTGGCCGTCCTGGGCGCTGCAAAGGGGTCTTCGGGTTCGCCAAAGGAACGCAACCAGAGTCCTCTGAGCGCATTGCTCCATCGGGCTCCTCCCAGATGGGCGGCTTGTCCCACCGCTACGTTTAATCTTTAAAACGGTATGCGACCATAAATACCGTCGTCCTTCTCGGGTTTGTCAGACCGAACGCTTCGAGCTCCCACTCTAATCACCCGCAACCCCAGAAGCCCCTTTTAGTCGCCTCTTAAGGCAGGGGATACCGTAGCCCTATTCTAAGCATGGAATTACAGGGAAGGCTGGTCTTAACCTACTAACATGGTTGCCGTAACAACTCTTGTTCCTACAGTTCAATTACACCTTAATTCTATGTGAAATGCCAAGAAATAATGTAAGTGACAAGCTGCGCCAAATATGATTAAACTCTGAATTTCTATACAAGTATTAGTGCCTTCTTAATTTTATCGCATTTGGCTATCACAGAGTATAGTAAAGTGTGCCTTATAAAGAAACCAACTCCAACGTAATAAATGACATGAATCACTCTTCTTCTAACAAATAACTTAATTTAAGTACCACGAGTAAATTCAACACATTATTCACTCAAATTAAATTTCTGGCTCTTATATTCATACTGGGTAACAGCAGTGAAGCTTATATCCACTAAACAAATTATTATATAACAAAAACAATAACACTTCACATAAACTTACACTTAAAAACACCAAAATTCTCATATAACCCCACTTGTCCTAATTATATTTTATTACTCCTGTTACCACTCTTGCCGATTAGCCCACGGGAAACGTTTTAAAAATTAAAGTTTAAAATGCTTTACATAAATTACTAAGATCATAGACACGAAACGATAGACGATTAGATCACTAAATAAACGCTGTAATTTAAATTTAAGCAAGGGCTCAATATATGAACCGTGACGTAGTACTCTTGTGCAAGGAAATTAAATTGTCTTTATTTTGTATAGGCCTACGGGGGCACTTACAAATTGTCAGTTACAATTTTTTTACACTACCACCGTATCGGAACACGACCTCAACTGAGAAGATCCGGCAAAAACGCGGGTTTGTCTTTATGTTATGTTGTATTTTTTTTTCTTTCAATCTGATTCCCATCTTGAACACCATCCATACTCTTCGTGGATGTTGTAAGAGGCCACTGAGCGACTAGTGATGTAACGCTGTCCTTATTTTACATTCGCGAATGCGAATACGAATGCGAATATTCCTTATCAGCATTCGCAAATGCAAATGTTGGTTTTTTCAGTTCTTTGTATAGGTTGTCGGAGGATATAAATTTGGCGATTTATTATTTAGGTCGATAAACTGCAGTTCGATTTCGATTTAGATAGATTTGATGACCTTTTTTGCGAAGTACACTTTATATGAGGCGACCATCCTAGTCCTCGGGAGTAGCAACGCATCTGTGATTGACTTGAGATAAAACCTATGTTCTATATGAAGTTGCTTACGTATGTCCATGGGCGGCAGTGGCCACTTACCATCAAGTGGACTGCATGCTCGTTTGCCACTTCAATGTTATAAAAGAGGCGTTTGTGCTGCAGTGGACCTCAAATACTGATTGGATGGACGAAAGAACATTTCATTGCAGCCTGGAACTTTCAAAAAATTCCTGAAATCCAGTATATTCAAATAGGTGGACAAAAATTGTGAACGTCGCAACATCAATTGCTAACTTGTTCTCTGCACCGATAAAGTACGTAAATTCACACTAGACCTTTTCATACCACTTCAATTGTCATGACTAGATGGAACTATTTTACAGGAATAATCGGATCATATTCACATTCGAATGGTTGTCTAATACACTTTAAATACGCTTACGCTTTCTACACTCATAGCCCCACACTAAGATTCTTTCTGAGTCGTGGGTACCATGGACACACACAAGACGAATACACAAACACCCAAATCCAGAACATGAATCTAAACATATCATTCCCTGTCTGGCCGGGAATCAAATCCTGGACCCATTGCGCGTCAGACCGGTATGGTAACCGCTCCGCCACGCGGATCGTCTAATATTAATGTCTTAATCGTTATTGCAAACAATATGTCTATAAAATCCAAATATCGCAGATATTTAAAACCTATTGATGTTACGTAATTAAAATATTTTAATTCAATTCAGCGTTAGACAATGTAATCTAAGGTTCTTTTTATTAGTATGCCAAATTAAAATAAGATTAAAAGGTTAGTATTAAAGATAATCAGAAAAAATACTGCACATCTTCCCAATTAATGTTGCATTTAGATTGTTTATTAAAAATAACATAATTTAAGTATGAATTTTAAATGACATTTAGAGCATCTAAATATCAGCAAGATTAAAATATTAAACTTTTAAATTCATGACCCACTTACCGCACTTCAAAGGCGCACACGGGAACTCTTATAAATAATAACCACTAAACTACACTAAATCCCGAAAATTACCCCAATTCGACATAATTTAAGCTGTCGTATTATTTTTTTATAATTATTTTATTTCATTCAGCGTGAAACATTTGCGGTTCGATAGAAGGATGTGGTTGCCGACACACTTTCACACGAGGCGACCATCATAGTCCTCGGGAGTAGCAACGCATCTGTAATTGACTTTAGATGGAACCCATGTTCTGTATGTAGTTGATTACAGATGTTTATAGGCGGCAGTGAACACTTACCTTCAGGTGGACTGCGTGGTCGTTTGCTATTTCAGTCAGATAAAAAAAAATCAAACATTAAGCTAGAAGCTATGTAGAAGGCATTTATTTATTAATTTCCATTTGGTGTCAAGGCTGCGTCACCGTCACCTAGATTTAATAGGTTACAGGAATCGGGCTAGTAGGATACGAACCTCTTCCCACCCTTGCCAAGAATTTGTGCAACGAGAGGGAAGTACTAAACTTTTATTCTTCATATGACGTTGAACGTATTTGGGGCGTATTGCATCACACTGAGTAACGCCTGTGTTTCACTACGCCGTTATTAGCGATTAAGCGAGATATAATTTCCAAAACTCGCAAAATCTTATGAATTTTATCTAAGCAATTTTGTAATAAAACATTTTGTTTTGATTTAACGCTAGGCAATAAAGATGTATTATAAAAATTTTCCACCGATTCCCACTTGGTCAGCGCGGTGGACTATGGCCTCATTCTGAGAGAAGATCCGTGCCCAGCAGTGGGACAATAATGGGTTGACGATACATTATAAAAATGATGACGATACATTAGGAAAAACATGAACCCACAGAAACTCTTGCTAAACTTCCTTAGTTGCGATTGAAGACAGAGCTACTTTTGCTAAGAAAATTAAAAATAACCAATTTCGAATACTTTATATCTAAATACATACCATACTTAAACATACATAAATACCATCAGGATCAGGATCTTTTTTTTTGTTTTCGAGGGGGAAACCTTCAAAAGGTACCCGACGCCGTGGGAGCGACGCAGGGTTATGTGGGATTTATACCGCACTAAAACCCTCCCGGTGGCTGTCCTCGGTGCTGAAAAGGAGGACTCCGGGATCTCGAAACGACTTCAACCGGAATCCTCCAGGCGGCTGGGCCCACCGCTCCGTCTAGTCTTTACGACGGTATGCGACCACACATACCGCCGTCCTTCCCGGGATTGCCTGACCGAACGGTTCGAGCTCCCACTCTAGCCGTCTGCAACCCCGGAAGCCCCTTTTAGTCGCCTCTTAGGCAGGCGACAGGCAGGGAATACCGTAGCCCTATTCTGACCCCGAGGCTACAGGGACGAGGATCAGGATCTAGGTGAAATAGTTGATACCAAGAATTAAACCGCACCCTCACATAGTTAAAAACAGGCGATGCTGCAACTCTATTATTCATCGCTGTGCACATTTTATCATCCTCTATTAGACAGATCTGAGCGTTCGGACACGTTCAGATTCACGTCAGTTTATTTATGTATCTGTTTGTGAAATCGTAACTCTTAAACCGTCTTAAGAGGTTGACCGATTTGAATACAGTTTTATTTTGTTTGAGAACGTGCCTAAATGACAATGTTTGTTTTGTGAATGAAACGCAGCGTGTGCGTAAAGTTACGTTAAAAAGTTTTGAAAAAGTGGGATAGATATTTAAAAAAATAACGCTTATAAAACTATTATTTATTTATTGTTTTTTTTTTTTATTTTCCGTAATGAATAAGTTATTTTTTAACTATAAATAACAACGTGCCCAGTAAAAAGGTGTAAAATCCCGTAAATAAAAAATTAGATGTATTTTTCCACGTATGCATACTATTTAAATACATGTATAAATAATAAAACATTACGCATTCATCCATCTTTTAGTTTTTTCGTTTAGTAAAATCTCTTCAGTAGCACGCAGTATAGCAAGTCGTTAAAAGTACTTCACCGATACGATCAATATGAAGTATTTTTTCCTGTAACAATGAGTCAAACAGGTAAACTCGGGTATTTCTTTAATCAAGTCAGTGATTCCCGTATCTTTTCTTAGTTTATTTTATTTGCTCTGTGAATTATGTGCTCAAGAATTTACTGTTCTCATCTGTAATTCTAGACATTTTTCGTAATTATAACAAAGGACATTGTTAGTCAATGTTCGTTATTTTTACTTTAGTTTTAAATTATGAATACTTTTATACGGGTTTTACGTAATATAAACATAATTCATAGCATTTTAAGTATCAAGTTAAAGCATTTTAAGTCTTATACCAAAGTGTAACTTAAAGTCAATGAATAATAATGCAATTGGTAATATATGAGGAAAAAGATCCATAAAACATACATACTTTTGATAAAAAAAAATGTGTGCGTATCTAGTATACGTACGTACACTCGTAAGAATAAGAAGTGAAACTTCTTTATGACGTTATTTTTCAAAAAATAATTTACTATATGCATCTTTACAGAAATTGGTTAAATAAAGTTAAATAAGATAAAGTTTAATAAAAGGCTTTTATTAAACTTTATCTAATAATCTAATCTATAATAATCTATCTAATATCACGCGTGGTAGGGATAAGAAAAAGATGGCGCGTAACGGAAAAAAAAGATGGCGCGTAACGAAAAAAAAGATGGCGCGTAACAGAAAAAGATGGCGCGTAACGAAAAAATGTTACACTAATTTTTTTTCCAACACCGACAAAGAAGTTTCACTTCAAAAATTCAATCCAAATTAGTCATGAACCGAACTCATATTTTGATAATTAAGGCTTCACTATAGTAATGTTTAAATTACATTTGAACTTTGTCTGTCCTACGTACGGACTAATCTTAGTAAAGCTAATCCGATTATAACGGGCCATTCGCAAAAGGCTTTTTACGCCGCAAAACTTCGTACGTAATAATTGAAAAGCTGTGTACGGGTTACGGATGCATAAGCGGCAAAATCTGCATCCGGCTGGTCGTTTTGAAAAAAAAACCGCCAAAGTGCGAGTCAACTCGCGAACGAAGGGTTCCGTACATCACTTCCCTACAAAGTATAAAACAAAGTCGCTTCGATATCGATTCAACAATTTTGCCCACTAAAGTATTAAAATTATTATTCATTCTATTTTCCATACTCGTTATATGTAAAATACTTAAATATTAGGGTTTTGCACTTGTTTTACATCAACTACATATATATTAACAATATTTTGACAAATTTCCGAAGACTTTCAACCCATATTTTGCTCCGTTAGTGGTTGATTTTATAAAACAAATGATCCGTTATATCAAACGAGAAAGTCAAATAATGTGTTTCATTACCTTTAATGCATGCACTATTTGTAAACACGTTGAGTTTTCTCTTCTGATATAATATATATCTATGTAGGTACATACAACGGTTAGTCTTTATGGGCAGTGAATAAATCAGTTATCAATCAATCTTTAATGAAAAAGTTTTATTTATTAAAAATGTACAAGAATTACAGACGAAACTAGACCTACTACCAGACTATCAAGCATAGACTAAGCTAATTTTATTTTATTTAAATTAATGCGTTTCAATCTATGTTTGATGCTTTTATTACATAATGGAAAGTTATGTGGCGACCTCCCGCTTCTCATGAAGAGATGGCGCTTCTAGTATTCTTAAACACGCTATCGAAGCATTTTCAGAATCCTGCATATATACAAGTTCCGAACAACAACTGTTGGAGCACGGCCGCTCCCCAGGCATGATCACCTAGCCTGGCGGGAGATCTCCTTTTGCCAAAGTTACATTTTTATATGTTTAATATCGATCGTAGAAGACTAGTAGATGTAGTATGGACTGTTACTTAGAATTTTATTGCAACTGTATTCCAGATAATAACAAACACCATAATAACAACTATTTTACGTCAGTTATCCCAATTTATTGCTCTGTTATACGACGGACATAGTTAAACAGCAAACATTAAATCTATAACTTAATTATTATTTTGTTGCAAAAACAAAGAATAATAACTAATGATAATATTCCTATTGTTCGTTCACATATATTTAAGATTATATTTATATTGACTCGAGTGTAATAAATTATAATCGTAAGTTACATATATTAAGTGTGTTACTGCCGTATGTCCTATAAATAAGTCAAAACACCACGAGGATAAAGTGGACAGATTCGTTTAAACGGAAATTTATTTACAGAAAACATTTAAATGGGACACAATGTGTAATAATCACAACTAGTCACCCGTCGCAAGGTCGAAATTAGACCGTAATTTAAATTAAAAAACTAATCTTCATGTTGTCCAAAGTAGCTCCAATATTTCTCTAATTTAAATAAACTGTAATAATTTTCAAGTTATTTGAACGCACTCGTTAAAGGTAAAAAGAGGTTTTATGAGCTAAGCTGCATTCAAAAGCAATAGCGGGTATTTTGACAAAGACATCTTTGGCGTTATGTGTTTTCATAGTAAGACATTGAACGTTTATTATGTATGTCTTTAAGGTAGTGTGTGTAATGTGTTTTAGTTGATTTTATGTATGTTTTAAGCATTATTTGAAAACAATATTAGCATTGCGAAATCATTCTCTACATCAACTATAACTTGGCATAATTTCACACTCCTCCGTCTGCGGCAAGTATCTTAAAAACCAATAACAATTTTTGCTTCACTTATTAATAATCACAACATAATCAAAATCGGGTCAAATGCGTGTCGGACTCACGCACCACGGGTTCCGTACCATTAATTTAAACAACGGTTAGAAATCACGTTTGTTATTTGGAAGCCCTCCTTAAATATTTGATTTGTTTTGTTTTGTTGTTATAGCGGACCTAAAATACATCATCGGTAAAAATTTCAACTGTCTAAATATCACCTTTCATGAGATACAGCCTGGTGACAGACAGACGGACGTCGAAGTCTTAGTAATAAGGTTCCGTGTTTGCCATTTAGGTACGAAACCCTAATAAGTTACGGGTATATTTGAGTGAACCATTCTTAAAGCAGTAATGACGCGCTTATTTAAATAATAACTTTAACACACACGCTTTCTACACTCATAGCCCCATACTAGGATTTTCTCCTGTGTCGTGAGCACCATGGACACAGACAAGACGAATACAGAAACACCCAGACCCAGAGCATTAATCTAAACTCATCTTTCAGATACCTGTCTGACGGGGAAGCGAACCCGGGACCCATTGCGTGTCAGACCGGTATGGTAACCGCTCCACCACGCGGGTCGTCAAAAGGCAGGCATAAATTAAATATTATACTTTTATTTTTATCCCAAAGTTTTTATCCAACTAAATTCTCGGGTATGGCGACAAATTTAGATACAGCAGAGCATAAGCTGCATCTAGCTTGTAAAAAGAGCAAAAACGAAACTTTTACCCTTAAAACGAAGTCTGGCTCGTATCGTGATGACGTGTCACGTACATTTTTATACGCAATCGAGCAAAAACTGTCTACTGTGAGCATAACGTGAAATGTTTCTTATACAAACCAAAAAACTACGACAAGATTCCAATGGATTATAAAAGCAATTTTACTTGGACTTTGCTTGCAAAAAGTATCTATGAGTACTAAAAACATTTAATGATTCTATTCCAGTCGAATTTATACTATTTTACGTCTTATTTTTACCATTCTTTTCATTATCCGATTTACTGACATTTTAAATGGAGTTTTAATTTTAGATATTGCAATGGTCTGTCATTTTAATAAAGATACCTTTCTTACTTAATAGCCTACTAAATTCAAGCCCACCAACCCAGAAATATAAAAATATGAAAAAAGAATACCTACACGTATCTTACCGGTGCTTTGAGAAATAAGTGTATGAACGGAGAAAAAAGTCACTTGTAAAGCTTATAATTTTTTAATTTGTTTTAAAATTTCTACCACCCACTCTCTCTTCCATACCAATGTAAGAAAATTGTTTTCAGTGTAATAACTAAAGTATTCTAAAAGCCTTATCAAATATGGGATAGGTCTTTAACCGTAACTAAAAGTCGCAAAGTGTATTTTTTTATAATCCTGCACACGAAGTACGGTATCCCCTGCCTGTCATAAGAGGCGACTAAAAGGGGCTACCGGGGTTGCGAGCGTTGAAAGTACAAATTTTCACTGGGAAGAGCCCGAATGGGGTATAGCGCTCGGAGGACTCCGGTTGCATTCCATGGGAGATCCAGGAGTCCTCCACGCAGCGCTAAGGATGGTCACAGCCACGGCCGCAGGGTTTAAGTGAAGTAAAAATCCACATAACCCGGCGTTGCTCTCAACCTGAAGGTTTCCTAGAGATTTTTTCCTTTATTAGCTAAAATCTCTCAATACACACAAGTATCTAGGTAGTAATGCGACATTTTCTAGGACAAGACTACTCTTACGACCTTTCATTAGTCAAAATCAATAGTAAGCTCGAGCGGAACTAATGGCCTAAACGATTAGTAAAACATCTTGACAGAGCTACTTCTGCTTGTATATTTTTTATTGTAATACAGTTAATAAAAATATGAATTTACTAGTGTATATTATACGTTGAAATTAGGTAAACGAAAGTCATGGTAAGCTAGTGATAATTCCTATTTACAGACGATTAAAAAACTTAAAGGAATAAAAATACATCTTTGAAAAAGTATATCTTATGCTACTATTATAAATACTGTTTCGAAACTATTGTTGAATTTCTAAATCTAAAATACCAGTGTTTCTCACCATATTATGCATGTATATTATACATAAAAACCTTCCTTTTCAATCACTCTAACTATTAAAATCTGCATCATAAGGACAGACAGCTAAAAGAGACTTTGTTTTATACTATGTAGTGATAAAGTATTTTTGATTATATTTCTTTATTAAGTATTTCCAAGAAAGTACATTGTCATCATTGTGTTTAAAAAACATAACGAAACATAATGGTTTCAGAGAGAAATTGTAAACTTCTAGTCAAGGAATAACGCATTCTGTCATTTTACCTTTATCCTTCCTATTTGGGGTAAAAGTAGCCACTATTGTCTTTTACACCGATTCATTAGTGAAAAATAATACAAATCTAGGGCGGAACTAATGATCATGACTATAGATAGCGCAAAAACATGACTCGTGAGGCAAAAAGTCGCCTTCCGGTTGAAGGAATGCGCCTTCTGGCGTTTTATGACCTATCGGTGAGTAGACGGTACTAGAATCTAGAGTAATGATGCATAAGTTTTTTATACGCGTACTTAAATTGAAGGTCGATGTTAATCGCTTCGATCATTTATTGTATAGAATTTAGAGCTATTGCGCAACTATGGGGAAATTCACTGATACGCTTTCTATTGAAAAATAGTTTATGTTAATCTATATATATAAAAGCGAAAGGTCACTCACTCACTCACTCATCACGAAATCTCAAAAACTACAAGTGCTAGGAGTTTCAAATTTTGCATACGGGTTCTTTTAAGGACGTAAGTGCTCACTAAGAAGGGATTTTATGAAATTCAACCCCTAAGGGGGTGAAATGGGAAAAACTTTGTGATACATTGATTTGAATGCGGGCGGAGCCGCGGGTATAGCTAGTAGGTTATATGTTTAAGTGTATGATGTCATACAAGTCCTACTTCTGGGCACCTTGCTCAAAATAGACTTTGTAGGTTGTACTTGTGGCTTACAATATTGAATACGGCTGAGTGACCAAGCTGGCGATCGGATTTGAAATTTATAGTTTTTTTTTATCTAACTGAAGTAGCAAACGCGCATGCAGTCCACATCATCATGTGGACTGCATGCTCGTTTGCTACTTGTGGTCCCTGCCGCCCATGGACATCTGTAAGCAATTTCATATAGAACATGGGTTCCATCTGAAGTCAATCACAGATGTGTTGCTACTCCCGAGGACTAGGATGGTCGCTTCAAATAAAAGTGTGCCGGGAACCACACCCTTCAATCGAAACGCAATGAATGCTTCACGTTAGAAATAGATGTGGCGGTGGTATCTCCCCGGTCGAACTACACTGGTTCTACCACCTTCAGGTTCAAAATCTGTAAATAATATAATCTGTTTAACCCCGCTAATGTAACATATCGACAATTAAAATGTAACTGCTGTAGATATGTATATAATTTGCTCATTTAGTCTCTCCCTAGCTTCCGTGTAATCGTAAATCTAGTTTAATTTTATTATTTACGATAAGTTCCGAGCCCGCAGGCTGTAATGAACTACACACTTTATGCTAAAAGCTCTACATTATATATTGAGGGTTATTTGTACTAGGAAATGCTGTTAGCTTAAATTATTATGATTAACTGACCATTTCATAAACATAATGATAGTTGTACGGCCTTCTAAGGCGTTATAATGTTGTGATTTTTGTTTGTATTTTATCTTATTAATGTTATATGTAAATGTGACTTTATTATGTGACTATTTCATGCAAAAAACTATTGATCTTTTATCCTGAAATTTGTCACAGGGATAGTATATATATATATGTAGCGGTTGTCCTCGGTCATAATATACTCGAATACATAATATACTCGTTTGCTTGTTAAACTTGACCAGAGCAAATCTCAAAGTAATATATAAGTAGGCAACAAGAGTGTGTCATATATATATATCGTCCCAGTGAAAAAACACACACACACAATTAATCACACTTTTATATGAGGCGACCATCATGATCCTCGGGAGTAGCAACGCATCTGTGATTGATTTCAGATAGAACTCATGTTCTGTATGAAGTTGACTACAGATGTCCATGAGCAGCAGTGACCACTTACTATCAGGTGGACTGCATGCAGCTTGCTCCTTCAGTAAGATAAAAAAAACCTGAATAACCAGAGCCAGAGCAATACATCTGGTATTGCTGTACATGTAACGGTGTTACTTTTTGGCATGATGGATATTTCTACAAGTAAAAAATAGGTAGAATTTCTAGCCAGATATAGTTATAAAAGTTGAGTCTCAGAAATCAAGCCACAAACGATTCTAACACCTTTAAATTACTCTTATCAGTGCCCTATTTCTCCTTAAAAATAAAATGACATTTACTGTGCCTTTTTACTGTTATTGTTGTAATACTTGAACATTTGAACTTAATTGAGGGCACTCATAGATATTTTATTCTGATAAAGTTTAAGGCTTAGATGTTAAAGCCCTTTTGGCAAAATACCGTCAGATGAATGTACAAGACCACGTTGTTTTCAGAGTAGCAGTGCTTAGTGTTAGTTCGGAAGACGTATCGCACCGTTAATTATAAAAAGAAACTTCTTTAAATTTTTGATTTGCGACTTTATCACCTAGTTTTTTATGAATAAAGGTGCGGTATGTACTTAAAAGTTAACGTATTTTTTATAAGATTCGAGTATGATATCGATATGGAGCCTGCAGACTACCATATGAAAAGTGTTTACAGCTGTGCATGGATACCTGTAAGCTACTTCATACTGAACAAGCTCTGCTCTATTGAGTGTCAATCATAGTTGCTACTCCCTACTACAAAACGGTCGCCTCGTATAAAAGTTATATAGAAAATTCGTAATACAGTAGAGCTAGATGTAAAAGGATCATCAAATATATCTTTATTTATGATAACACAAATTACCAGAAATACAGATATATGAACAAGCTATAAAATCTACAAATAACGAAAATATCAAGGTTTGCATAAACAACAATTTAAAGGTAACGCACGATGTATTATAATAGTATGCTAATTTGTTTACAAAAAATATATAATATAGCTTGGCTCTTCATATCATAGCTTTGCTTCACGAGATTTAGCTTCACAAATATATGACAAAATCCTGTAAAATTCAGACCAGCAGCAATTTTAGTATAAGTTAAAGGAACAGCCCTTAACCTCATTTTACAAGCTGTTATTTAACATGACTTGTTTTATATGTATGTCAGGGTCAAATTTTATAACAGAATTTTAATGCATTTCACCCCAATCGATTTAGCCGAAATATTTTTAGCGCACCCTTGTAATCAGTAATCAGTCATTTATTGCGTTAGTACAAGTATACAACTATATATATGGATATATTATTATATACATTTACAATTGTTCTCTGTGCATGCCCAAAGGGCGTAAAGGGTATCAATTGAAGTACCTACTTTTCCGACAAAAATACGAAAGACAATATGTAGTAAAAATCAAAAGTACCTGACACAAACGTTCTTGATAACAAATCAAAATAGTTTTTCTAACATAAATCTATTTTTACTTAAAAATTAACGTTAATTTACATTAGGTTTAAAGCGTGATTCTTATATATAAGGGTTTCGCAAACGGGGTGGGTACGCGAACCCGAAGTGGTTCGCCATTTGATGGCTAAAATTGACTCCATTTGTGACTCCACAAACAAGCACACTCATCACACTAATAATAGTAAAAATATATTTTCTTTATTATTGTAACCTTTTATTGAAAAACATTACTTTCCTCGACAATTTTATTGTTTTCTTGGGGGGGGGGGGGGTCCATTAGTTATCCCTGTTAAAGTGACAGCGAATTAAAGGAAGTAACCTTAATTACTAAATTGTACTTAAAAATAAAAGTACTTATACATATTAGAGTTGGTCTCCACAAGTACCTGTTCACTACTCGGATATGACATTCATTTCCCAAGTCGATAAGGCCTTAATGATATCTTTACAAAATTACACCTAAGTATCTAGACAAAGTTTTATGAAGCTCATTTGGAATTCAGGGTTACGGTCGTGGCACCTGATGTAATCAACGTCGTCGATGGACATTTTACACCTTTAGAATTGAAGTGGCTCTATTAGAAAATTTAAGATATTTTCTCCTTTAGTGAACGAAATATATCTAAAATATAAAAATCTCGTGTCACAATATTCTTCCCCGCACTCCTCCGAAACGGATTGACCAATTCTCATGAAAGTATAGTAGGTCTGAGAATTAGCCAACATCAAACATCAAACCTTTTGGGATTCAAAACTAAAATAAATATCACATATCAAAATACATTTAAAAACTGTGGAGCTAAATGTTACGACCACGTTGGTTTGAATGAATATACAAAAACATGTCTGTAAAGTTTGAATTACTGTAAAGTACGTTCCACACCGAAAAATTAGTCGCTAATGCATCATGGACTTTGAAAAACACTTCTAATTTCTAGTGTAACGATTATACCAGTGCTACTTTAATCCTACGGCACCGCTTGTGGTCACGTTCGCCAGGGTAAAAATAAGGTTTTTCTTCACCGAAAAGGAGTGATAATTAATTTCTAATACGCGCATTATTTTTGAACCTTCCGATCTTCCGGACCTTCCGATCGAGAGGGCAAGTTTCAACCATTAGGCTATCACTACTCTTCTAAATAATTGGTTCTTAAAATTTCACTAGGTGGTAAGACCAGTGCAGTTCTACCCATAACAACCACCAGGTGCACCACCACACCTATTTCTAACGTGAAGCGCTTCTTGCGCTTCGGTGGGACGATGTGGTTGCCGGCTTACTTTTATAATAGGCGACCTCAGTCGCTGGAAGTAGCAACGCATCTGTGATTGACTTCAGATAAAACTCCTGTTCTATATTGCTTATAGTTGTCCATGCAGCAGTAACCACTTTCGATCACGATCATGCAGTCTACCTGAAACTGCATGATCGTTTGCTACTTCGAACGAATAAAAAGGTGTTAGGTTTTGTTTGTTACAACAAACAACAAACTTACAAGTTTGACGACCCGCATGGCGGAGCCGTTACCATACCGGTCTGACGCGCTATGGGTCCCGGGTTCGACTCCCGGCTAGACAAGTGTTTGATTGATGAGTTTAAATTCATGTTCTGGGTCTGGGTGTTTGTGTATTCGTCTTGTGTGTGTCCATGGTACCCACGACACAGGAGAAAATCCTAGTGAGGGGCTATGAGTGTAGATAGCGCGTTTTAAAGTTGTTTTAGCACGCAATACTAAAGCGGCATATGAGACTGACTTAGTACTTAAGTAATGGGTCTACGACCTGAGATAAGATTGTAAGTAGATCGGTTTACTTGTGTGTTCTACTGACCACATGTCTACAAATCAAGCCTTTATCCGTGTTTGCTCAGCCCATTTGAATACAATCTATCCCAGCTTAATTCAGAAATGTTCACGTGCCATGGTGTTTACAGACTCCGAACAAGTGTTTGGACGTATAACAAACAGTAGTAAACAAGTTAAATTACTAATGTCCACTCATTTAGTAAAAAAATATGTTAGATGCTTAGATGAATGATAATAAGGAATAATACAAATACTTATTTTTTAGAACTTTATCATGTTGGTTTGTCTGTGTTTAAAATCACATTTTAAGGTGCAAATTAAAAATTGTATAAATTTTATCATATCTTTTTTCTCTATGAAAAGTAGTTAATATTTAAAGTTAACTTTTTAAGTGCAAAGGAAACCACAAACGACATCTTCTTGGTATTATACAACTTAAGAAGTATATTTTTAGTAGAAAAAATAAGACATAATTTAGGATACAGGTTATTTACAGGTTACCTTAAACACTTCCAAACTACTCTATTAAAAGCAATGTACATATTTTTTTTATCTGACTGAATTAGCAAACGAGCAAGCAGTCTACCCAATGGTAAATGGTTACTGCCGCCCATGGACATCTGTAATCAACTACATACAGAACATGGGTTCCATCTGAAGTCAATCACAGATGCGTTGCTACTCTCGAGAACTAGGATGGTCGCCTCATATAAAAAATGTGCAACCACACTCTTCCATTGAAACGCAAGAACTGCTTCACGCTAGAAATAGGTGTGGCGGTGGTACTTCCCCGGTCGAACTACACTGGTTTTACCACCTTGAAAACTAATATTTCTAACTAAATCAGTTTACGAACTCGCCACAGGCTACTTAGCAAAGACTGCAAATTAATTCCATTCGGGTTCTATTCGATTATTATATCTATGTTTCCTTATAAAAATACAACCTTGAAGGAACGGTCAAATGAAACGGTAAGCCCTCTTAGGGGAACCTTATAATTAGCTGCCTTGAGAACCCTACTGTTAAAGGTTAGGCTCTACAAATAGTATTATATATCACAATGTAAATGTAAACGCGCTTTATATACTTGAATCTAATTCATATTTTGCAATATTACAGATGATAGAACCCGGAAGATAGACTTCGGAATGTCATAGCATTTAATTATTTACAAAGCACGGTTACCTATACACCAATTACACTTTATAACAAATCAAGTCACTTATTAAAAATATTAAATAAAAAAATTGTACAGCAAAGTCAATACTTACTAACTATATTTAATAATAATAGTCATAAATTTCTAATACGCACATAAATCATTGGTGCGTGCCTGGGTTTGAACCACGGACCTCCCGATCGAGAGGGTAGAAATTAATTATCACTGCTTTTCGGTGAAGGAAAACATCGTGAGGAAACCTACACACCCGAGAGTTCTTAAAAAAAAAAAGTTCTCGGAGGTGTGTGAAGTCCACCAATTCGCACTTGGCCAGCGCGGTGGACTATGGCCTAAAGTCTCTCATTCTGGGAGAAGACCCGTGCCCAGCAGTGGGCCAATAATGGGTTGATGCGAGTCATAAATTTTGAAATAATAATAATATAAATAACGAACAGTAGTATGTAGAACAAACGGAGAACATCGTCAGACCTATTTCTGCCTAAAACACCAGTGTTAAAAGCTGATTTATCCTGCTTTGAAGGGAGTAGAAAGGGGCCCCTTTCCACACTCTTTAGAGGCCTTCGAACTTGGTCTTGAGAATAGCATCGCATGTTTAGCCAACCTCAATACAAACGTTAAACTAATCCTGTCTGAGGTTTGGTCAATTTTGAAGTGAAACTTCTTTAGGCGCATGAGGGTAAAATTTTTACAGATGAATCGTCACGCCGGTATGCAACGGAAGTGTCGGAAAAGAGAGAGAGAGTGATCGAGACCGATTGAGAGAGAGTAAGACAGGGCGAACGTAGCATGAGCAACTAGCCGTGGAGTGAGAGTAGCAAGCGAGTGAGAAAGATTGAGAGAAAAAGTGAGACAGAGCGAACGTCGTATCACGCCTTTTTCCCTTCCTCTTAATCTTGGAAATTTAAAGTTTTAGATTTGTATAAATATAAACAAGATTTATAAATTAGTTCGCCAAAGAAGTTTCACTTGTAACATGTGTACTTTGTACGCACGCATGTTTTTTTTTCATTTTTAGTTAATCTTAGGTGGCAATGGTCACTTAACATACATCGTTTGAAAACAATTATATCTATTACAAGTTAAAGTAATGTTATTGGGGGTTAGGCCAAATTTTATTTTTTAGTTAATTTCATGTGGCAATGGTAACTTTTTGACATACCTAAATTTTTTTAAAACAATTTCATATAAATGGGTATATTTTTTGTCTGAGCATTAATTGTAGAGTTATTTGAAAAATACCGATTAGTAATGTGGTTTAATTGACTATTTAAAAACATTACCACGTACATGTCTGGCATTGTTGGCATTTTGTATTTTAGGTTTTGAGTTATGTAAACAATTATAGTTTTGTTCTGCATCGTTTAATATATTTCTAGTACTTATTAATGTATTCCTTCGTATCGTATCGATAATAAGAATTAATTTCATTCATTAATTTTAAAGAGGATATAAGCACATTCCGTTTGGGGGTAAGTGGTCATCACTACCATTGAAAATTGAAGTCAACCCCTAATAAATTAGACTCTACTAGATGTCTACTACAGATACTACAGGTCTACTACAGAGGACTCTACGACGCAGTCTAGTAGAGTCTAATAATTTAGACACTACTAGACTGCGTCAATAACTCTGAAGACTATGTTGAAATGTCTCCTGTAAGCCTTAGTGTGCATTTTAAATCATAATACGGCATTAAACACTATTGACCTTAGTCAGAATTATTTACATACATGCCTAATAAATACATAAAAATACTCTTATGTACCATCCGTAAAATAACACGAGTTAATAAACGTAGCACGATTTCTTTACCATCATTTACGGTCCGAAAAATATTAGATAATATAATATTTACACGAACATGACAAACAACAAATTGTCACGCACTTCGTAACGACAAAAACGCAATATTTCACGCGAATAAACACGACAAGCGTTACATTTTATAACTACATTTTAGTATCGCGGAGCTAAAAATAGACGATAAATTATCGTATACGCTTAACAAATTGCATGTGCAAGTCGTGATTTCGGGTACTAGGAACCAAAGAGCAGTTAGCATTGACCATGAATATGGAGCGTAGTGTCTGGAAGTGACAACCGCGCATGGCGGCGCGGCGTGCACAGTACAGTCCTACGCCGCACGCCGTCCGTGCTGACATGTCTCCCACGCTACGGGAATAAGCTCGCGACTCGATCCTTACGTACCTTGTCTTTACCGCGTGTGCAGTGCCAATTCTAGTTTATCCGGAGATTAAATCTGTGACCACAATGCCACTAAAAGGATTTCGTCGCTACGTTCGTAGATAATTATTTCAGGGTGTCGAAAGCTTCATAAATGTTTGCAATGTTGTCCGTTTGTGTGTCCAGCTCGGCTGAGGGTTCAGCCCGTAACGATATCAAAATATAAATTATATGTGGTATTAATATTTTATGTTATACGAGTACATAAAATTGAATTTTATCGAACCTATATTATTTCGTATATTGGAATGACGTTATCGTACGGTAATTAGTTACAACGAGATGCATTATCGTATCGTTTGCGGGAATAATTGAGAGCACACATCCACAGTGGAATTATAGAATCCGCGTTAAATGGGTTAACTTGGTCCGAGTATCGAGATCAAGTGAACGCCAAAATAAACGCAATATTAAATCTTTCAGTGCTAACCATATTTTCACGTTTTCGTAATTTATTGTAAGTATTTTGAAAATTTATTCAAGACTCATATTTTTGAGAGAATATGATTTGTAGAAGTGCGAATTAGGTAAGTAAAATTGTGATGTCTACATTTTTCATTTCACAACAAACATGACGTTCTAAATGAGAAAAGAAATCTCGAGTTCTTTTAGCATTATGTAAACACACGGATTCCCCGCCGTGGGTGCATTTCAATTGTAATCATCCCGAAAACAATTTAGTATTGAATGTAGTCATAACAATGGCTAATGCGAAAACAGAAAGTATCAGTTGAAAAGGCAAAAAGAAATCAAAGGAGTTCACTTAAATCTGATGTGCTCGTGCTGAATTTCAGAGTACTACTTGAGGTTGGCTTTAGTCAGCTTCGTGAATAACTTGTATTGCTTTGTCATGAAAAACTTGTCCGCGAAACGAATGAATCTCTTGAATGCATATTCAATGTGTGAAATTTGCGATGTAGACAAAAAATACGAGTGACAAATGACGAGCTCTGTTTTCTTCATAAAGCTGTATGTATGACATTCCTTAACGGATTAAAACATTCAATCCCCAGATTTAATCTTTACACTTAGATCTTGAAGATTAGGTAATAGGAATAGATCGCACTAATACACATCCAATGTGATGATCTCCAGTGACTTGACTTGAATGGCTTTTGAATATGGATCGTCATTTTGGATTTTAGATTTTGTCTAGACTTTATACTCTTATTTCTAAAAATTTGCCGACACCTTAAGGGTCATGTTAAAGTTTTTGGAAAGATTGATTTGAGCTCTATCTCTTTCGTAGGTCGCCATTAGTGACCAACAATATGATCGACTTTTTGGGAATATGTTAGAATATTTTAGCCATGTATAATTTTGACGAATTTTCTTGCAAAGTCGATTGCCCCGGATACCATTGCCGACTCAGAGCGAATTTACATGATAAATTTAGTTGCCGTTTTATGAGGCTACGACACGGGACAAGGAATCTTCAAGGTAGAAAGCTTTATTTATTTACTTTAAACGAGATTAGCTCAATTGACATTGAACGTATAAGGCGCCGAGTCAGTTGATATGTATACCGATTCTTAGTCTCAATTAGTGATGGTCCAGTCGAGTTGCTAACTGGAGTTAGTCTTAACTCGAGTCAACTCGAGTTGAATTCGTTGTAACTCGAGTTGGGTATTTGAGTTTGACGTTGATGTTGACATAAGTTTGACGACGAAAAAAAAAGATCGTCAAATCTATACCGATCCAAGTTTAACGATTAAAAAAAAGAGGTCGTCACATATATACTGACTCAAGTAGGGCCACCAAAAAAGAAGATCTGCCACTACGCAGTTCTTACTGTCATGTACTTAATTCGAGTTGACTAGAATTGTGTTTATCCCGAGTTGGCACATCACTAAGCTCAATTGATATAATCCACGTCCACGTATTGGTTACATCCACTTGAGTCTTGACATTGCAACAATATTATTTACCATTAGCGATCACGTGGTGTATCGTACGTCGGCGATTAATTCATGTTTATTAAACAAATTAACGATATGAGTGTCGTATCTACACGACTAATTGCCCGTTAGGAGCGACACTAGCAGCGTGACTTGAGAAACGAATGGAATCATTCAAAAATCGAAATGAAAAAGATCTTCGTGGAACAAAATAAACCACTAATACAAATGGTCCATCCCAATTATCTTTTGATATATATTTCTGTATTAGATAATAGTAAGTCTATTTGAGTTGAATTACCTATATTAGCTCGCGATTTAGCACACGTACATACATTGATTCCAGAAAACTTTTCTAGGTGTGTATCCACATTAAAAAATTAACCCGTTGTCTAAATGATTATTCTATCCCTTGATTGTATTTTTAAACAACAAGAAGTACGAGTAGTAAACGATCATGCAATCCACCCGATGGTAAGTAATACCTGCTGCCCATGGACATGTGTAAGCAACTTCTTATATAATAGCGATTCCATCTGAAGTCAATCACAGATTTATTTATTTGAAATAAATAAATAAATAAATAAATTATATGAGGCGATAACTTGAGACTTCGAGAGGAGCAACGCATCTGTGATTGCTCCTCTCGAAGTCATGCAATCCACCCGATGGTAAGTAATACCTACTGCCCATGGACATGTGTAAGCAACTTCTTATATAATAGCGATTCCATCTGAAGTCAATCACAGATTTATTTATTTGAAATAAATAAATTATATGAGGCGATAACTTGAGACTTCGAGAGGAGCAACGCATCTGTGATTGCTCCTCTCGAAGTCATGCAATCCACCCGATGGTAAGTAATACCTACTGCCCATGGACATGTGTAAGCAACTTCTTATATAATAGCGATTCCATCTGAAGTCAATCACAGATGCGTTGCTCCTCTCGAAGTCTCAAGTGATCGTCTCATATAAAATTGAGCCGGATTTTACTATTATAATTCTCGTGTTATCTATATATTAATACGTGAGGAAAAAACTTGTGATTCGTTTTTAAGACTTGCCGCAGATGGAGGAGTATGAAATTACGCACGGTTATAGTTGATGTAGAGAAGGATTACGCAATGCTAATATTTTTTTTTAAATAATGCATAAAACACACATAAAATCAACTAAAACACATAACAGAAACACGTGTATAATAAACGAAATAAGACAAGAGGTAACGTCAAAAATGTCAGTTGTCTTTGTCAAAATACCCGCTACTGCTTTTAAATGCAGCTTAGTTAATTGAACCTCTCTTTACCTTTGACGGGTACACACCCAATTGCAATTTATTTGAATTTGAGAAATATTCGTGTTACTTTGGACAATAAGAAATTTAGTTTTTTAATTTAAATTACGGTTGAATTTCAACCGTTGCAACGGGTGACTAGCTTTGTTTTAATGGTCCATTTTTAGGGGCCGTGATGACTACAATAAACAAAATACTCGTTTGATACTTCCATCACATAAAAACAAATTCGTTTTACGTCATATACGTTAATAACTAAAGAAATCTTGTATTTAACGTTCAATTTTCATCGCGATAATTTAAATGAGCTTCAGACTAGCGTCTAAGATTTACCGAATAATCTTACGAATCGTTTATTCACAAAGTGTGATAGCACCCTCGTTAAATATCAAAGTGCTCTCGAAAATAACTAAAGGATTTTACTTTAACACTAACGTTCTGTGGAATTTAGGTTATAACTTATACATTGTCTAAGTGTAGACGAATTTCCCGCTGACGTCATATTTTAGTGATGTAACTAATGTTACTATTTGAAAATTTGCGAATGCGAATGCGAATATCCTTTATCGACATTCGCATCAATAATCTAGATTCGACGAACTTTTTCTTTTGCCGGCACACTTTCACAATGAGGCGACCATCTTAGTCCTCGGGAGTAGCAACGCATCTGTGATTGACTTCAGATGGAACCCATGTTCTGTATGAAGTTGATTACAGATATTCATGGGCGGCAGTGGCCACTTACCATCAGGTGGACTGCATGTTCGTTTGCTACTTCAGTCAGATAAAAAAAATCAATATTCGCACAATTCTTACGAACGCGAGTGCTAAATGTCACATACGTTAACTAAACAAATCTTGTTCAATGTTCAATTTTCATAGCGAAAATTTTAATGAGCTTCAGACTAGCGTCTAAGATTTACCGAATAATCTTACGAATCGTTTATTCACAAAGTGTGATAGTACCCTCGTTAAATATCAAAGTGCTCTCGAAAATAACTTAAGGATTTTACTTGAATTTAGGTTATAACTTATACATTGTCTAAGTTAAGACTAATTTCGCGCTGACGTCACATTTTAGTGATGTAACGTTACCATTTAAACATTCGCAAATGCGAAACCGAATGCGAATATTGTTTTTATTTAGTTTTTGGTTTAGGGAGCCAGAGAATCTAAACTTGGCAACCCGTAATTTTTTTTGGTTGACAAACTGCTCTTTGATTTCATTGAATAGTTTTAGCAACCTTTTATTTGCAAAGCACTGCAATTTAACATTTGCAAAACATTCGCACAATTTTAGCGAATGCAAATGCAAATATTTAAATGCGAATATTCGTTACATCACTATCACATTTACAGCTCTGTACTATTATTTCTATTGCCTTAGGCTCTTCACTTAAATAGAAAAATAGATCGCACAATTATAGTATAGGGGATATCTAGAGCCTTGCATTTGACGTTCAATTTCACAACTTATCTCTAAGGATAGCGGAACGGGGTCGTTCGGTATTTCAATTCCTATAGACATATATAACAATTCGAATAAATATGCAAATGAGCAACATGTTTTAATGAATTTTGGTGTGTCACACGGGGTCCTTGGTTTGAATCCCGTGTATAAGCTTTTAATTTCTAATTTTCTAAATTATTATAAAAATCTTGTCACTTTTTTAATGCTGAAGGAAAACATCGTAAGAAGGCACGAATGTAGTTATGGAACACAATGTAATCCACTGCGTGGACTCAGATCCTCCGAATATATTTTTGCCAAGGGGAACCATGCTAGGCATAGTGTGCGCATTCTATGACCCGCGTGGTGGTGCGGTCACCATACCGGACTGACGCGCTGTGAGTTCGATTCCCGGCCAGACAGGTATCTAAAAGATGAGTTTAGATTGTTGTTCTGGGTCTGGGAGTTTGTGTATTCGTCTTGTGTGTGTCCATGGGACCCACGACACAGGAGAAAATCCTACTGTGGGACTATGTGTGTAGAAAGCGGGTTTTTTTTTCTATTGTGTCGCGTGTCGGTTATTTGCTGTTCATTTTTCAAATAGTCTAATGTCAATTAATATAGAAATTCTAAATTAATTCTGGTGCATTATAAGTGTTAGAATTGTGCAGATAGTTGCATTATGTTTCTAAATTAAGTCTACTTTTTCCGCGATTAGTTAATAGTTTTGTAGAAATAAAAAGTGTTTCAATGATACAAATTCTATTCTTCCCTGGACCTATATTTAAATGTTATTTAAAGTTAACCTATTTAATGTAATGAATAGGTTGAAAAACTCGATTAAACCCACAAAGAAGAAAATCCTACAGTGGAACTATGAGTGTAGAAAGCGTTTTTGAAGTGAAACTTCTTTAGGCGCATGAGGGTAAAATTTTTACAGATGAAACGTCACGCCGGTATGCAACGGAAGTGTCGGAAAAGAGAGAGAGAGTGTTCGAGACCGATTGAGAGAGAGTAAAACAGGGCGAACGTAGCATGAGCAACTAGCCGTGGAGTGAGAGTAGGGAGCAAGCGAGTGAGAAAGATTGAAAGAAAAAGTGAGACAGAGCGAACGTCGTATCACGCCTTTTTCCCTTCCTCTTAATCTTGGAAATTTAAAGTTTTAGATTTGTATAAATATAAACAAGATTTATAAATTAGTTCGCCAAAGAAGTTTCACTTCTGACATGTGTACTTTGTACGCACGCATGTTTTATTTTTTTAAGTTAATTTACATGGGAAGATACTGCTGCCCATCTCGTAAATGTTATCACTTAGTTCCACCTCCTACGACATCTACGCAAAGAAATGGGTTAAAACTATTAAAGCACTATACACACTACAGTACCGAAAATACCATTCATAGACTAATATAGGCCATCTGGCTGTAAGTGATCTCTGCACATAGAACAAGGATTATAACAAGGGTTAGATAGACTAAAGCCGCCGACTAAGCAGTAAAGTTGTATATCTTTTTATCTTATTGAAGTAGCTGCTACTTCAGTCAAATAAAAAAGCAAACGAGCATGCAGTCCACCTGATGATAAGTGGTAACTGCCGCCCATGGACATCTGTAAGCAACTTCATATAGCACATGAGTTCTATCTGAAGTCAATCACAGATGCGTTACTACTCCCGAGGAATATGATGGTCGCCTCATATAAACTGTGCCGGTAACCACACCCTTCCATCGAAACGCAAAAAAATGCTTCACGCTAGAAATAGGTGGGCCGGTGGTACTTCCCCGGTTGAGCTACATAGAACCAGTGTAGCTGCTGAGCACCTGCTGCCACCCTACCACTCGAACATTTGACCACTCGAACTGTACTGACCTTTTTTTTTATATCGAGGGGGAAACCTTCGAAAGGTACCCGACGCCGTGGGAGCAACGCCGAGTTATGTGGGATTTTTACCTCACTAAAACTGGTGGCCATCCTCGGCTCTGTGTGGAGGATACCGGGATCTCCAACGGACTGCTGCCGGTGTCCTCCGAGCGCGATGCCCTCTTCGGGCTCTTCCCAGTGAGCATTGTACTCAGTGCGCCTCCCTGGTGTTTACGATAGAATGTGGCTACACATGCCGTCGTCCTACACAGGGTCGCTTGGCAGGACGGTTCGAGCTCCCACTCTTACCGCCCGCAACCCCGGAAGTCCCTTTTAGTCGCCTCTTACGACAGGCACGGGATACCGTAGCCCTATTCTAATCCCGGTACTACAGGGATAGAACTGTACTGACCTTACTACCACTTAAATACTTAACCTAGTATTTAAGGAAGTTATTTTTTTTTGTTATCATATATTCAGATCACGTGACCTTACTTGCTATGTCGAACAAAGGAACTTCAGTTACATGATCATGAATTTACAATTGCGAACTATGACCTTTTATAACACTGTAATAATAACAAATCTGCGCTATTGTTGGTTGAATTCACAAAAAGTGGCTATCAGATATTTTCAAATGCTCTTCAATATTTAATGACCTCAATGACGTAATTTCATAAAAAATAAATCGTATTTATTTACACTATTTATGAGTATAATTATTGAAGCATTTTTTGCGTTTTGATGGAAAATTTAGTTGCTGGCATACTTTTATATGAGGCGACTGTCTTAGTCCTCGGGAGTGGCAACGCATCTGTGATTGATTTCAGATAGAACCCATGTTCTATTTGAAGTTGCTTACTTGCCATTAGGTGGAATTTAATCAGATTAAAGAATTACAAATTGTACTAATTGAATCTGTTCTACATATCCAGACCAGATGTTATCCAGAAAGAATATTAGTTTTTGCAGCGTGCAATATTAATAAGAGCCTATAATCAATAATTAGCTTCAACGCTTATCATGTTTGTGTCAAAATAATAATTGGTAGCCTGATGATAAGCGGTCAAAGCCACAGGCATATGTAATAGATAGTATATAAATTGAAAGCAATTAACCAGGCGATTGATAAATATAATGTAACTAAGTACGTACCTACAGCATGTTGCCTATTGACTATGAGTGTAAGATATCTGTTATTAGAATTTTGGTTAAATCTTAATCTAATTGTAACTACAGACTAACAATTGTAATAGTATTAAAGAAATTCCGGGTCGTTGTATACCGAATTGTCTTACTACTGGACACAGATCTAAATGCGACGTCGCTGAGTTCCGGGATCAGAATATGACTACGGTATTCCCTGACTGTCGTAAGAGGCGACTAAAAAGGGCTTCCGGGGTTACGGGCGGCTAGAGTGGGAGCTCGAACCGTTCGGTCAGGCGATCACGGGAGCTAGACGGGGCGGTGGACCCAGCCGCCCATCTGCGAGAAGCCCGATGGGGCAAAGCGCTTAGAGGATTCCAGTTGCGTTCCTTTGGAGATCCTGGAGTCCTCTTTTTAGCGCCGATGACGGCAATCGGGGGGTTTTAGTGCGATAAAAATCCCACACAACCCTGCGTCGCTCTCACGGCGTCAGGTACCTTTTGAAGGTTTCTCCTCGAGAACAAAAAAAAAACAATTCAAACACATTTGTAAACTGTTTTAAATAACTCTCAGGCGTGTGTGATTCCCCAAGATGTTTTTCTTCGCCGTAAAACGGTTATAATTGATTTCTAACACCCTCGTTCTTTTAGAAAAATCAGTACGTGCTTGAAATCTGAACCTCGGACCTCCTGAATGACAGGAGATTCAACCATTAAACCATCACAACTCCCAAATTAAGGGTAATAGATATGTACCGCAATATTACCATCAAGTCATTTCAACAAATAGTGAAATATCGAGCCAACAATTACGACCACATCGTTGCAATTACTTGCCAAAATATTGCTTGAGAACGACTTGAATGCATTTAATGACGCAAATATGAATAAATGGCATCTTCCGGACGTTGAAAGAAAATGGAAGTTACTATTATTATGATATAACTAGGTTATTCCTGCAGCTTTGCCCGCTTCGGTCTACCGCGGTAATGAGTATCCCATATGTTTATGTAGGTCATAAACAATGTGTGTCCCAAATCTCAGCGAAATCCGACTGGTAGTTTTTACCCAAATAAGTAAATAGCAACTGTTATCAGACAAATCCACCCCAGATATGATACACCGGGATCATGTGCGTTGACCAATGTGCGTTCCTATCCCTGAAAAATAAGTTGAAATGAAATGTCTTTATTTTGTATAGGTCTACGGGAGCACTTACAAAACCTGACCTAAACAGAGAAGATTGAAATTTTTCGTTTCACAGATGCTTTGCTACTCCCGAGGACTGAGATGGTCGCCTTATGTGAAAGTGTGCCGGCAACCACACCCTTCTATCGAAACGCAAGAAATGCTTCACGCTAGAAATAGGTGTGGTGGTGGTACTTCCCCGGTCGATCTACACTGGTTCTACCACCTTGACCTTCGTATTAGCGACAATGGTGTCTTTGGACTCGAACCACGAAGTACATACGCAAAGTAAAGGAATTAAGCGTGACAGTGGTGCCTTCGAACTAGAACTTCAAAGAAATGTGTGGTACATTTCTCTACCAATTGGGAACTCCGACCTTTCAGGAATCATATTTGGATGGAAGTTAATAATTACTTTCTGGTGCGTCTTTTATACCTCATCCTGTATATTTAAACATACAACGAGCTTACTTCCACAGAGGAAATTATAAATTCAATGAATAATTAAAATCGCATTCATCAAAATTATGCCATAGGGTCGACACGAAACTGGGTGAAACGGGTGCATATATGTATGTAAATATATACTACGATATATTATTAAGTGGTATATGTTACCTAAACAAGGATATTTATGACCTAGATGACGACCGCCTCACTTATTTCTAGCGTGTAGCAGTTCTTGCAGTTCAATGGAAGGGTGTGGTTAACGGCACACTTTAATATAAGACGACCATCTTAGTCCTCGGGAGTAGCAACGCATCTGTGATTGACTTCAGATAGAACCTATATCCTATGTGAAGTTGCTTACAGAAATCCATGGACGGCAATGATCACTTACCATCAGTTGGACTGCATGCTAGTTTCCACAATTTTTGAACTACAGTCTCTTGACTTAATTCACCAGTAGGCAAACGGGAAAAGAAAGAAAACTTTCAGAAAAGAAAGAAAGAAAGCGTGTAAGTCAAAAGGGTTTGAAAGTTACCTATCTCAGTCTAAGAGCTCTATGATTGGCAATGAGCACTTATCATCAATTATATCGCTCGTTTGTTACTTTATATCTTACTAGTTGAATCCCGCAGCTTCGCTCGCGTTAACAAAAATCAATTGTACCGTAGGGGAAGAAGATATTTGCCCACAGTAAAAAGTAGCCTATATGTTAATCCAGAGTATCAGCTAACTCCCTACCAAAGTTCATGAAAATCTCTCCAGCCGTAGAAGTAACAAACATACACACAAACTTTCGCCTTTATAATATTAGTATGATTCATAAAAAAAATAGCAGAATTGTTGCATTTATATGATAGAATCAAAGATTTACCCAACAATACTCACATGCTAGCACTGATATGCAATTAAGGGTTGGTAGTGTTACTAATTGGAAAATGACAAACATACTGACAGCTATTCGCAGTGGCAACCCAACGGATACTATTGACATAAATTTGCATAATGCGATGAATCAAATTGTATTTGTCGATTCGCACAATGGATAACGTTTTTTGATGATTGAAATGGCCTTAACTGGATCTACTATGATTGATGCCGTTACAGTTTTGCCATTATACTTTTGTGGTCATTATTAAATTTAAAATCTTTTCTATTTATTATCTATAAAAGCTGATCGGTAATTCAGGAAACCACAGACCCAGATCAGATCAAATCAAATATAGAAAATCTCTCTAAAATTTAAACATATTTTCTAAAAACATATTTTCGGGTTTGACTACAACAAAATTTATTTTTTTCTTTTCAGTGAATAGAAATAAAAGTCTTTTTTTCATATTATTCAATAATAATTGATTAAAAAATATTATTACAATACTGAATAAAATTTACTTTATTTCTAATTTCCCAATTGCAGTGGCAGTTTAGCATTAAAAGGAAAGCACTATCGTTTGCTATTCCGATGATGTTAAAAAACAAAGAAAAGGTTAGTAAATCAGATATTAGATGAATACGCAGAATGACACAATATAGGATCTTATTTAAGTTGAAATGAACCATGGTTTTGTTTTGCACAGTACTATTGAATATTGCCATTATGTAAAATTATTTACAAAAAAATTTTAAACAAAAAATACAACCGACTTCCATGCAACAAAAAAGTAAAAAATAATTTAAATACATGTTGCTTTAGAGCAAGGATAGCGCCACATTTATTGTTACACTGTACATACAATTAATTTGACATTTTCATTTTATTATTAGAGAATTCTTTACGACGATTATCTTGTAAGTTGTTTAAATAACACATGTAATACATTACACATCGAAATGGATGATAAGTCGACAGATAAATAATCTTAATATACTCAAGACCTCAATTAGGCTGCAAGTCAAAATTCATATCATAAGGTTATCACTGTTTTAACCCCAGACGCAAAAAAGGAATGTTATAAGTTTGACCGCTATATCTGCCTGTATGTCTCCTTGACAAGACAAACAGACATACAGGAGACATATCTGTCTTTGGAAACGGAGCTCGTGAACGGGTGAACTGATTTGGATACGCTTTTCAGACGCTGGTTTATTCAAAATCGGTTCAGCCGTTTACTAGATACGGAGGATGAAAGTGGGTATCCAATGAAAAGTTATGACGTATAGCTTAGACATGTTTTATCAAAACTGGCTAATCCATTTACTAGATATAGAGGGCAAAAGTGGGGAATAAAAATCGAGTGTTTTGAATATACCCGAGTGCGATATATTTGACAACATTTGATAAAATAGAATTTATATGTTAATAGGTAATAAAAGATGAATAGGTAATAATAGATGAACAATTGAATAAAAAGTCTGATTAAGTTAAACGGTAACCCTCCGCCGCGACCTTGTAGACAGTTTTAATGAGCAAATATTATACTTCTATAATTAAAATATAGATTTAAGTCAAATTCGATGATTTATCTATAGGTATTATATTTTTGAGTTTTTAAAAGTTAACTCACTTACCTTTAATCATTGGACCTTTTTTTTAATTTTTGTACATTTATGTATATACTTAAATAATTATATATTACTTTGTGACGGATTAATTTATCTTTATTGTTAAAGTTATCAGTCTGCAACAAACACTTAATATATAAAAAATGGGTTCAAGATCAAACCAGAAACTTATATTTTATAAATATTAATGTGTGTACCCATAACCGCGGTGGACGTGACTGAAGTGGGCAAAACTGCGAATAATCAAGTAAATAAAAATAAAAGGTAAGTGAATATAATACTAAGTGACTATTACGGTTACGGTTACGGTTAACCGTAACCGACTATTAATGTAAAAAAATATTTAAATATTAAAAAAAAACCGTTATTACATTAAGTTTAAAATTCACAAAATTATAGAGTATTGAATCTTTAAAAAAATTGTCCGTTTATAGAAAAAAATAGATTCGGATTGCAAACGTAAAATACTTACAATGAGTGATTTTATTACTGAGGTTTAATATCAATGAGACAGAAAAAGAAAGAGGTGAAAAAAATCATTGCCTTAAAATATATATATTGAAACTAGTCACTTAACTTTTTTTAAGTATGCTGCATATTTTATAATAATAATAAAAAAAATAAACTTTAAAAAATAGTAATATAAAATTAATATTACAAGTTTAGTAAAAAATATTTACAAAGAAACAATAAAGAACTATATGATTTTAGACTAGTATTATCGCGGAATTGATACATTATAATACTTAACGGGTACTCACGAAATGGGTTGAAATATCGGCAAAAAGAATTCTATAAGAATTCATAAACCGCATATCGTGAGTACCCGTTAAGTATTATAATAAAGAACTATTTACATCTATCGAGCAATAAAAGCTTAGAAAAGTATTACAACGCTAAAAATTCCACAGACACCATGAGCATTAAAGAATCGACATTGTTTTTTCACGCGCAATCTCAAGTCTGCAATCACGGTTCTAAATTCGTCAAATGTTTCCGGCAAATACACCGAAACGTATATGTTTCAAAACAAGTGTTTTAACGGACGCTGTTCATTCTTTATTTCGAGCTTTGTAATATAATACTTCACGTGGATATACAAGATTTGACGTGCAAGGTTCCGAGTCTCATTCTCGCTCGAGCAAATGATTAAGGAACGGATTTTGACATCTTTTTGGTTCTACATTTTTAGTATCTTTGGCCAGGTTATTAAGTAGTAGTTTTTTAGTAACCATGATCAATAAGCGACTTGATTGTAGATACATTAATCAATGTTTATGACAAAACATTGTAAATGAGGTAAATAAATTTATGAGTCCTATTACTTGAATAAATAAATATTAAAATAATAATTATTATTAAAGAATTTTTGAAGTATTGTAATTTTTGGAATCGTTAATTTAAAAACAAAAACAAGGTTTATTTCTTTTCAGTATTAAAATCAACCATATCAAGCCAATTTTAAAAAGGAAATGTATAGAAACAATTTCAGTGTCGTTTCTAGAAATTCATAAATCTTTTCATAAAATATATCAATGCTGTATCTACAAATATATACATAGGTGTATGTTGATATATTTTATATCCTCTCGATCATGCACAAAGAACATATACACAGGTATTAGTGATTTAACATATATTCGCATTTGCATTCGCAAAAACTGTGCAAATATTTTGCGAATATTATTGCAGTGCTTTGCAAAAAAGGTCGCCAGTTTTTTACAAATTGAACTCGAACTGCAGTTTGTCGACTTAAAAAAATGAAATGAAATGTCTTTATTTGCATAGACCTACGGAGGCACTTACAAATAGTCAATTACATTTTTTTACACTACCACCGGATCGGAACACAACCTCAACTGAGAAGATCCGGCAATATATATTTTATACATATTTTCAATACCTTTCTCACATTCCGGATACAACGACCTATTTACTCATAGCTCAAATTTAGTCACAGTTTGAGCTGGTTTAAAAATACCCATTACACTTGTGATCATTACCCGTTTTACGTAAAGCGGAAGACGTATCATCCTTGTTAAACCTGATTCGCTCTTGTTTCATTCATTGTTCAAGGTACACGGGTTATGTGACCCTATAAATTTGTTTCGTAATAACAAATTGGTAATTCATTGATTGAAGAAATGTTTATGAATATTTTAAGTGTCAAAAAGAACAATCGAAAAAATAAAACATTGATTTTATTTTATCTATTATTCTTTTTAAGATAGATATTAAGAAAATATTACGTACGGAGATCTCCGGAATGAGGGAATGAAGGTTTTTTTAATCTTAATTGGTAAAAAGTAAGGTTTTTATTATTCATTGTAACATTCTAATACATAGATATCACATTTCGCGTTAAATTTACAACAAATAAGTTTGAAAAATATTTCTTGACATGAGCCACCCGACCGCGCATCATGTCTGTTCGTATCTCGATACTTTCACGCACACACATGAACGTTTTTTTCCTTACATGATGATTTTATTTAACCATTTAACTCATAACGCAAGCAACATAAAGGAACATGAACATCTTGCCGATAATAAATATAAGATTTAATTACAAGCAATATCGAAGTTGATTGTGGAATATATACATACATGATAGATATCAGAATGGCTTATTTGATATTGTTATGAATGAATGTTAAAGAATGTTGAGTAATTATAGCTTAAACTTCATAAGAACACATGACTGATTGATATAAAATAATTGCTCAATTTTTAAAAATAATGTCTGTGTCCCTTCGCTTTATGTATTCATTTTTATGTATAACAGGAATTTGGCTAATGGTCTCGAAAACTAGATAGAAGTATAATATGTAAAAAAAACACGCTTTCTACACACATAGCCTCACAGTAGGATTTTCTCCTGTATCGTGGGTTCCATGGACACACACAACACAGAGACCCAGAACAGGAATCTAAACTCATCAATCAGATACCTGTCTGGCCGGGAATCGAACCCGGGACCTACTGCGCGTCAGACCGGTATGGTAACCGCTCCGCCACGCGGGTCGTCAAATGTAATGGTATGTGATGAATATGTGATGGAATGTCATAAATATTTAACTGAGATATTAAAAACGTCCCAAAATTTTGGGGTAGTACCTCTTCTCCATACTGCGTGACAATTATCCTAACCCTCACTCATTACTTCCATCCATCCAACCACCAGCCCTTTGATGTCCGCTGCTGGACATAGGCCTCCCCTAAATGACGCCACTCCAACCGGTCCCGTGTCCTCTGAATCCAACGGTCTCCCGCTGCCTTCTTCAGGTCATCGGTCCACCTGGTAGGGGCGACCTGTACTCCTTTTGCCTAAACGTGGTCGAAACTCATTACTTGCAGACGTTAAATTACATAAAATCCAGTCTAAAGTTCACTAAGAATAATAAATAACGGACTCGCTTGTTATGTAATAATAAATATGTAAGCATTGAAATTAATACATCTACATTACTTGACTCATTTCCAGTTTTTGCTTTAACTGCGTATAAGGTAATATTATAATAATAATTAATTATTATCAACATATAGTTGTTAGTAATGTTTCAATCAAAACTAAAAATGACATATGTTTTCCTCAATACATTGTATTGTTTCGTGGTGTTTATGCATAGTTTAAATACACTGATTTTTATCCGGAAGATACGTTATTTATGTTACAATACGTCTCCCTCCTTTTAAATCGCCGTTCTGTTTATATTCTGTAAATTATTACCCGAAATCTTTGATATAGGAGCCAACGTCTCAAGATCACAAAATATTATTAATCTTTGGATACATACCTATAGAGCTTCCTTTGAGAAAATCTATATTTTTCATTCATTATGTACTGCACGTCCGACGATGCGGCCTAATAGAATCATAATGCTACTTTGTTGTAATTTGTTATGCGTATATGGAAAAATAAGATAGGGATATTATGTGGTTACTTCGATTGATCATATGGTCAGTATGTCTCTAGTTCTTAAGCAAGTATGCCGTGTGTGATTAAATTACTTGTACCTGCGCGATTCATTGGGTGTCACGTTTCGATTCGACATAAAACTCTTTAACATGGAATGTATAAAACGGTGCGGTGTTTCGGTCGGCAAAGGATTGTACAAGACTGGATTTCTATTCAAGAGAAACGTTACGAGCTCCGAATATTCTCCGCGTAAGATTATAGCAATAATATTTACTTTTGTAAGATATTAATCGAGAATTTGCGATCTCTTACAGCTGTACTGCTATGCCGGCGTCTTTCATGTAAGGTTTAGTTCGTATTAATTATTTAAACTAAAATCTATGTATATATTCCGCAGAATGTTTAGGTTACCCGCTATATACATCGATGTCGTTGCATTTATTATGATAACTTCATAGCCTTATTATCTTTAGTGGAAAGTCTTTCATTATTATTTATATATTAATTTAAAATACTTTAATCGAAAATGATATGCGCATAATAGGAACATAACTGACTATATTCAGTTACAACTAATTGTTTCATTACGTGGATAGATAAGAATTTTGTAAATTACATTGTAATCATTGACATACGTATCACTAACATTGGAAATACGAATACATAATACAGAAACAATTTAACTACGAAGGCCATGAAATTCTTACAAAAAGATATTAACCCAAGCAATACTAAACAAACAGCCAAATAATGACAGAAGACATTATAAAATATCGTATAACATCTGGAGTCGAATTTTTATTCAGTGCAGACGGATCACAAAGGGGCATTTAACAATAATGGCCACAAAAACTGAAATAGGACCACATCTGGTCCAAACCAAGTCCCAAGCCGTTTCGGTTATCGGTTCAAATGAAAAACTTGGAACAGTTGCGGCGCTGGCAGGCGTCCTATCTCCAGAGATGTTATGACAAATGTAGCCCAATCCAAACTAATACTACTTCAATCAACCGGCCCATTCTTGCGGTGAACTGCGTATTCGTAATACGTCTCTTACATTCTAATCAAATCATGGTCTATTCGATTGAGCTCAAATGGTGACAAATACAGATTTTGCAATGTGTTAAATTTAGGTGTGGACTTAATAATGTTAGATTATAACTTTATTGTGTAATACACTGTGATTACAGTCATTAATGCTACAGTCATTAATGTCAAAAAGAGTCAAGTAGTTCACTCGTAAATAGTTGTAGTTAATTCCCGAGACAAACGGAGACTCAAGTCAAACGTTATTCAAGTATTTTTAAACAAATAATAAAAAGCGGTTATATACGTTTTAATACAATAGAAAAAAAAAACAATTTATTGTGAATGTTTTATTACATTTTCTTAACACGGGTCAAACTACAAGATCCATCTGGTAAAAATATACCTTATATAATTAATCGTATATAAATATCCTTTACATAAGCATGTTCATTCTCACTTATATGTTAAATTTTAAATATTTTGATGACTCCGTGTAATTAGATAATGTATGTATGTTATATTTCACAAAATATTGGTCAGAGGTGTTACAAAATGTGCACGTTTCCTCGTTTACGTCTGATAACAGTTACGAGGGAATAAATGTCGAAGTCTTAATTTAATTTTTTGACATAATTTAAAACTAAATTTTAAAGAATATCATTGCTCATAGATTTAGAATTATGAACGAAATTAAACATCGCTGTCTGTTCATGTACTGTTCAAGAGATACTATGTAACGTCTTCTTTTCGTGCAGATTATATTTTTAACCGACTTCCAAAAAGGAGGAGGTTCTCAATTCGTCTGTATTTTTTTTATATATCCGATCGTCATCGCTATTGGTGACCGAAAAGAAAAATCTAACAAATCTGCAATCTTTTTAGATAACTTTTTTTAGTACTTTTTGTATTTCTAGAGTGCAGCATTTTTTGCGTTTCAATAGAAGGCTGTGGTTGCCGGCACACTTTCACATGACACGACCATCATAGTCCTCGGTAGTGGCGGCGCATTGTGATTGACTTCGGATGGAACTCATGTTCTGTTGAAGTTGATTACAGATGTCCATGCGCTGCAGTGACCACATACCATCTGGTGGACTGCATGTACGTTTGTTACTTCAGTCCGATAAAAAAATATATATATTATAGTTTTCCTCAAAAAATAGCCACTTCCGTAACTAACTTGTATAAATTTAAAAGGAGATCAGTATTCATAGTTTCCGTTTTATATGAATTCCGTGTTTTACTCCCATTATAATAACATTTCGCCATATGAAAACGCTACTACGCTGGTGTACTTGTCCTACATTTTTTAATTAATGAGTAGGAAGCACTGAATGAGATTATTGACCTTTATAAGTCTTTCATAAATGAAATTATGAATATTTTGTAAATCAAGAGTAAACGTGTCAATTATATTACAATACTAGCTGTTCTCTAGGATTTTACATGTTTTTTACGTTACTTTTTTTTATCTGACTGAAGTAGCAAACGAGCATGCAGTCCACCTGATGGTAAGTGGTCACTGCCGCCCATGGACATCTGTAATCAACTACATACAGAACATGGGTTCCATCTGAAGTCAATCACAGATGCGTTGTTACTCCCGAGGACTGTGATGGTCGCCTCATGTGAGAGTGTGCCGGCAACCACACCCTTTTATCGAAACGCAAAAAATGCAAAACTACTAAAAACTATTATACTCAAAAAAGTTATCTAAAAAGATTGCAGATTGTTAGATTTTTCTTTTCGGCCTCTAATAGCGATGACGATCGGATATATAATCATCATTAAAACGTCTGTCAGACCGAATCAAACTTAGGACCTACTGCGTGGCACACCGTTATGCTTGCACACCATTCATAGAGCCATGTTCAACTGTCTACCAACAATCTTGCTAAACACTTATCATACTTTTTATTAATTTAAAGGAAACATGAGTATAAGTGGTTTTTCGTGTGTGCTATTGGACGTAGATAAGTTTGCATTTTTGAAGATTCTTCTCCACAATAATTCATTTTTAACTAAACCTAGACGAATATATCTTCTAAATATTAATAAGTGAAGCAAAAACTTGTAATTCGTTTTAAGATGCTTTCCGCAGGTGGAGGAGTATGAAATTACGCACGGTTAAAGTAGTAAAGAAGGATTACGGAATGCTAATAATTTTTCAAATTATAAAGACATACATAAAACATACAATCAACTAAAAACACATTAAACTCACTACCTTGCATTTGACACAAACACAAAAAAAAGAAAAATATAAAAATATAATATAATACAATATTAAACGAAATTCAATGTCTTACTTAACTTATGAAAACACATAACGTCAAAAATACAGATGTCTTTGTCAAAATACCCGCTACTGCTTTTAAATGCGGCTTACATAATTGAACCTCTCTATACCTTTAACGGGTGCGTTAATAACTTGAAATTTACAATTTATTTAAATTAGAAGATATTGGTGCTACTTTGGACAATATGAAGTTTATTTTTAATTTAAATTACGGTCAAGTTTCGCCCGTTGCGACGGGTGACTAGTTTTTGATTAAATAAACCTATTTATTTCTCCAGCCATGCAAATATCAGTAACATGGATTTCGTTAACAGCTTACATTATTCAATGTTGGATGCAACGTTTTCAATTCAGGAAAGGAAAATTGAATTGGGTTTACTGCTACTATTGGATCGGGTTTCGAGCGACAATGTTTACACGTTTCTAATAATAAACTGGATAGAATAATATGAAACTGATATAATGTAAGAATGCGTATAGGAAGTTAATACTTTAATGCACGCACGCTTTCTACACCCATAGCCTCACACTAGGATTTTCTCCTGTTTCATCGGTACCATGGACACACACTAACGCCCAGACCCAAAACATGAATCTAAAATCGTCATTCAGATACCTGTCTGGCCGGGAATTGAACGCGGGACCCATGGCGTGTCAGACCGGTATGGTAACCGTTCCGCCACGTACCCACGAGACAACCCTGTCAATTTAATGAATGACGGGTGACATTTTCAAAGTTCAGGGAGGAAAGTGAAGGAGAAGGAGTAGGACAGGGAGAAAAATAATACGAATTAATTAAAATAAACACATTATGAACATGATTTAAAAAATGCTCAATATCTAAATATTAAGTAGAAATGTTATCTAACAAAACTTAAAATACACGCGTATCCTACAACGATTAGAGTAACATACATTAATATATATAATATATATAATATTAATATTATACAGGTAAAAGTTTGGGAAAGAGATGTATGTATGACTCATTCACGTAAAAACAACTATTCAGAATTCAAAGAAACTTGGTAGGCAGATACGATATAACCTCGACTAACTTATAGAATACTTATTGTGGTAAACGTGACAGCGGGCGGAGCCTCGGCAATAGTTTAGTCAAAAAATATATCTACACTTTAATCTGAGTAAACCCAGACAAGAATGAAAATAAGTTAGGGCGGTTTCGGACTAGCGTTTTTTACGCGCGTATAAGCTCGTTTTGGATATGCCTTTAGGCACGTATAGGCACACCTTTCGCAACTCGTATGAGTGTAACGCGCTTCTCAGTTCGTACAAGCGCGAGCTTCGCCAAGAGCAATGTTTTTCGTCAGAATCCATGTTGAAACTGACATGACGCCAAAGCGGTTCGAGCAAATACGCCAAAATATACCTGTTTACACGCATCCAGTTTTTTGTAGCGCGCGTGTAAGCGCGTACGCTGAAACGACCATATACGCGCAGAAAAATACGCTAGTCTGAAATCTCCCTTAATCTTATCCGTTTACCCACGCTCTCAGCGGTGGAGCGGAAGGGAATGATATTTTATGAAAATAAAGGTGAGACTGTAATTAGCTTGGTTGTACACTTTACAGCACTATCATTTAATAAAATCTGCTTGCCTGTTTTATAAGTTAATGGTAAATTGTAAATCGTATAAATTTATCACAGTTATTTTTTATCTAGAAATTTATTGTAATGCATACTAAGCACTGAATCTCTTACCACTGTAGAAGGTACTACTTAAAGTTGGATTATGGTTAGATTTCATTTATTTAATCTGAATTTGAGCATCGTGCTTAAGTGTGTTTAATGCATTTCCGCGTGTGAAAAGTAACCTCTGTCCAGCAGTAACACATAGAAAGATGGAAGTTAAACTTCCTCAAACGACTTAGTCTATTTTATTGATATCTTTAGGTTAAAATATTTTTACTACTGCAGAGCATGCGTACCACATTTTAAAAAACTTCACTCAGAACAAGGGTTCTATCTGCAGTCAATCACAGATGCGTTGCTACTCTTGAAGACTAAGATAGTCGCTTTACATAAACATTAGCCAATCAAAAATTTAAATCACAATACATCGCATAAAATTGACAAGAAATAAGGAAAAACCTGTTTGTATGTAAAAAATCCAAAGAAACGATTGTGAACGGGTGACATTGTTCGGGAATACAAAAGATATCGGAAATTGTACATTTTACACATGATTTGGTTAGTATTGTAAGGAAATCCGATTCGTACTGACAACCGTTGTATAAGCTTTATCTAGTAGAAATGTTATTAGATTTAGTTTGGACAATTGGTATTGGCAACATTTTACAGGGATTTGAAATATTTGGTACAGGATGAAAGTGTCATAATAATAGTCATACAAATTTAGAAATACAAGAATAATTTATCGGACAGATACTCACTCTGATTTCTTAATATAATTATGTTCATACATTCTGGAAAGCAATCTTGTTGTATCTTTAAAAATGCTACCTTTCACTATAACTAAAAAAAGCTAGCTTAGCTCACATTTATATGAGGCGAACATTAGTCCTCGGAAGTAGCAACGCATCTGTGATTGACTTAAGATAGAACCTTTGTTCCGTATGAAGTTTCTCTTAGACGTGCATTGGCGGCAGTTTCCACTTAACATTCGATGGACTGCATACCCGTTTAGTGTTTCATGATATAAAAAATATATTTAAAAAAAATCATTAACCTTTAAACTAGATGGTCTACTACGACCAAACTACTAACTATTGAAGTATAAACTAAAACTCTGAACTATGTTCAGAGTAGTACCGCCACACCTATTTCTAGCGTGAAGCAGTTTTTGCTTTTCGATAGAAGGGTGTGGTAGCCGTTACACTTTCACATGAGGCGACCATCATAGTCCTCGGAAGTAGCTACGCATCTGTGATTGACTTCAGATTAAACTCATGTTATGTATGAAGTTGATTACAGATGTCGCAGGGCGGCAGTGACCACTTACCATCAGGTGGACTGCACGCTCGTTTGCTACTTCAGTCAAAAAAAAATGTTTAGTGTCATTGATTTTATATATATGTCGGCGCGACACCGCGTATTTATGAAAAAACACGTCGCCGAAAATAATTATTTTAGTTAGTTTAAAAATCGAAAATGGTTTGTTTATTAAATTAGCAATATTTAGTGATTTTAAGAATTGTAATTAAGTTTACGCTCCATAAAAAGGCGAGAGCCTGCCGGTAGAAAAAGATTCTTGTTTAACCGTCGAAGCGATCGGACCTCCTCAACTGTGAATAAATCGAAGAAGTTTACTCCTGTGTTTTACTTGAAATGTTCAAGAATGAATAATAATGAAGACACCTGGCCTTCCTGACGTCACATTTCACTCACTCACTTCGTTATATATATAACTTAAATTCTTTTCGCGTCCATATAGGTATTAAATATTCTCGTGTCCGTCATGTCATCTATTGAGATTACGGCAGTTACCATTTTAATTCCGTTTTGAAGCATTTTATCCACCGTCCAACGTGGCCCTCTATGCAGATTTCTTTTGTGTTACCACAAAGGCAGGAGCAAAATGCGATCTCTATTCGCATATTAAAAAGTCAAAGGCATTTCCAGCTTACCGATTTAAGCCTTATGCATTTCACAATTTCCTTAGATCTCTTCATAGGATTGTTCTGTGAGAGGCTAATACATTATTTCATCGATATCCAATACATTTCTTTACTTACATTTAAATGGTGGTAAAACAATGGTTTGTCTGGAGAGATAACTCCGCCACACTTATTTCAAGCGTGAAACAATTATTGCGTTTCGGTGGAAGAGTGTGATTGTCTGCACACTTTTATATGATGCGACCATTTTGGTCCTCGGGAGTAGCAACGCATTTGTAATTGACTGCAGATTAAACCTTTGTTCTATATGTGGTTGCTCATAAATGTCCATGGGTGGTGGTGACCAATTGTTATCAGATGGACTGCATGGTCGTTTGGTACTTATAAAAAAAAACTTTGATATTATGTTTGTTGATATTAAGCAAAGATTTTGCAAAATAACTAAAATGGTTTGACGCGGAAAGAAATGCTGCCACACCTATTTCCAGCGTGAAGCTGTTCTTGCGTTTCGCTGAAATGGTGTTGTTGCCAGCTCACTGTATATTCGGAATGTGTGCTCGGAAGTAGTAACGCATCTGTATTTAACTTCTTACCCAATTTTATCTCGAACCCTTATTCAATAGGAAGTTGATAAAAGATATTCATGCGCGACAATGATCACTTACTTATAGGTTTCCTAGTTTTGTTACAAATTCAAATATTAAAATTACCTATAAATCAATCTAGGTACTGCATGTCTTTCTTAAAACCAAAACACAGCACCGCACGAAAACTTGACCTGAGACCTTAGAATTATTTACCGTGTATCTTTTATAAACATTAATGTCTGCTATCGATAGAAAGGCTAATAATATTGTACTTATTATATTTATGCTACAAGTATTTCTAAGACGTCAAGATAAAAGATGTCGATTGTATTAGGTAAGTTTTAATTGCAATTTGAATGGACGTAAATGGAATATCATCGTTAGTGGTTATACAATTATTAACTTAACTACAGTCCATAGAAAAATGTGGTTTATTGTTTATTCTAGACTATAAATGCGCACTTGCCTTATGTCATAAAATATTATCAAATTGATTCCTAATTCGTGGGGATACATTTAAATACATGTTAAATCTTTTTGTACGTGACATAACATTATGTTTTCTATCTGGTATCATATCAGACAGATAGGTCTTGGAATAAAACTATAATTGGGTACACAGAGACAGTCTCACTATTAATTACAAATAATAAGAGCATTAAATCCCTTTAAGAGTGACTTGTTAAAAATCCACTGTTAATGAGTCTACATCATTAAACTAACCTATTGTCGAAACTCTATGGTTCTACTCTCGTCTCGTCAACCCATTACTGTCGCACTGCTGGGTACGGGTCTTCTCTCAGAATGAGAGAGTTTTTAGGCCACAGTCCACCGCGCTGTCCAAGTGCGAATTGGTGCACTTCACACTCTCCTCCGAGAAGTTTTTTTTAAAGAACTCTCGGGTGTGTAGGTTTCCTCATGATGTTTTCCTTCGCCGAAAAGCAGTGATAATTAATTTCTATACGCACATAAATCAGTGGTGCATGCCTGAATTTGAACCTCGGACCTCTCCTGATATCTATATTCTTACATTTTTGACGATTTTACCAGGTGGTAGAACCAATACAATTCGACGGGAGAGATGGGAGATTTATAAAAAAATTGATTAAAAGACTATTTTTAACCGCTTTTATAAATATAGCTAATATATAGATTAGCTACTTACCTCATGACGTAATAAGAATATAACACCAATTATGTTCTACATTACTTTAAAATCGTCTTACATACGAATGACAAACGAAACCAAATTTTCAGAACGCTCCGGCAACTATGTATTATGTTGCAAATTTGTTGACAGTCGTGAAAAATCTGACTGATAGCTTTCGTTCCGTTTGACAGTGTTGACGCCACTATGCCTTATTGTTTGTGTATATGGCTTCCACACGAGTGCCTTACATACACACAAATTAAAGACAAAACGGTTCGTGATTGCTGTGACATACTGTCGCGCTAATTTACCATTATCAATTACGGATTCTATTGATTTCGATGATCTAATTACTTGTGGGTGCAGGTCTCTTAATAGAAAGGCTTTATATTCAGATTAAGTGTGGTAAAATCGGCCATGAAACACTCGTTTAAGCGTTTTTCGCTTGACGCTTCAAGCGTCATTGTTGTCTATTAAAAACGGTTATATATGTCCGAACTTATCGTATTACAAGCAGAAATTAATCGACTTTTTTTCGTGTATTTAAATCAGCTAAATATATCTGAATCTCGTTACAAGATCTCGTCAATGGTTGAAAGTTTCCCTCCCAATCTGGAGGTCCGAGGTTCAAACCCAGGCACACACCACTGATTGATTGAAACCTACACACCCGAGAGTTCTTTAAAAAAAAAACATGCGTGCGTACAAAGTACACATGTCAGAAGTGAAACTTCCTTGGCGAACTAATTTATAAATCTTGTTTATATTTATACAAATCTAAAACTTTAAATTTCCAAGATTAAGAGGAAGGGAAAAAGGCGTGATACGACGTTCGCTCTGTCTCACTTTTCTCTCAATCTTTCTCACTCGCTTGCTCCCTACTCTCACTCCACGGCTAGTTGCTCATGCTACGTTCACCCTGTCTTACTCTCTCTCAATCGGTCTCGATCACTCTGTCTCTCTTTTCCGACACTTCCGTTGCATACCGGCGTGACGTTTCATCTGTAAAGTGAGTAAAGAAGTTTCACTTCAAAATTCCCGGAGGTGTGTGAATTCCACCAACTAGCACTTAGCCAGCACGGTGGGCAATGGCCTAAAACTCTCTCATTCTGAGAGAAGACCCGTGCCCAGCAGTGAGACAATAATGGGTTGACGGTAGACTGTATGTTCCTTTTTTACTTCAACTGCGTAAAAAATAAGAGTTCTGTATTTGAAACAAAAAATAATAAATTTACTTCCTGAGACCAATACACGTTTCTATAACTATTTACAACCTTGATCTTGGTGACACAACCAGGGTTGTTACGGATCAGTAATTCCATTGAACCAGTAACTACTTACGTTATTGCGCATGGTGCGTGGGTTGACATCCTTAGCCGTGATCTCATTTCCATCTTTTAAGCGAAACATCTAAGTCTCATGACGGATGGACGAATAACTCTTCTGATATTTAATTTCTTTATAATACAGGTGAAACATTGTGTGCTCATTGGTCCATTGCAGGTAAAACTTTATGTACTATGTGTAGGGCCCGTTATTAAAAATTACAGAAATTCGGAATGTGACACAGTAAGTTATTCTGTATTAAGTAATAAGCTATCATAATAAAAAAGTACTGGTGAAGGGAACCAGTAGAATTCGAAGAACCGAAAATCAGGCTCCGTAGCGTGACTAGAATGTAAGCTGACAAAATCAAAAAAAAAACTACAACAGCGCTAAGAGCACCTTTCCCTCGTGAACAAAAAAAAACCTTTCTTTGGTAAACAAAAATCCTGAAGTCGGCTAAAGTATTTCATTGGTTTAAAAAAACACAATAAAATCATCGTGAGAAAATTTAACGAATTCATAAACCCAAAGTAAAGCAAACAATATTTAGTTTTGTTTATTTTTTATATACTTGACGGCATATATTATCTTCTTCTTCTTCTTCTTCTATACTATAATAAATCTGTAAGAGGTCGCTGTCTGTACATGGAATAAATTTAGGTGAAAACCATTTCTAGAGGTCTTTAATACGATATAGAACCCAAAATAATGGTTTTCAGAAATCTTTTCTGTTTATCTGTTTGTCTGTTTGTCTGTTTGTCTGTTTATCTGTTTGTCTGTTTGTCTGTTTGTCTGTTTGTCTGTTTGTCTGTTTGTCTGTTTGTCTGTGTGTTTGAAAACGCTAATCTCAGAAACGGCTTATCCAATTTGAATATAATTTTCACTGATGTGTTGTGGGAAACTTCACTTAACATTTAGTGTTTATTTTATGTAAATCGGTTTATAAATAAAAAAGTTATGTCAATTTAAAACTACGCAGTATTTATTCTGTGTTCGATAAGTGTTAACAAGATATGTAACTGCATAGTTGAATTGGTTGAAACTAAACATGTTATGGTCTGTAAAATGTATTCCTTTGTTATGTATTTTTATTGGTTATGTGTGTACCTATGTTATTTGATACTATACAAATCTATATCTCTATATCTATACTTATATAAAAACGAAAGGATGCTCTCTCACTCATCTATTGAATAAACATCGTAGAGCATAAACTGCTAAAGATACGAATATGATTTTTACTAGGGGTTCCTTTTATGACGTAGACGTCAGTTAAGAATGAATTTTCTGATTCCCCCCCCCCCCCAATTTAACCCAAATAGGAGATGTAAGTTTGTATGAAAGTCCGTCAATTTGGAGGCTACCTCAATAAAATTTAGTATTTCGCTTTGATTTTTATGTTAAAACATAGTTTTAAACCGACTTCCAAAAAGGAGGAGGTTATCAATTCGGCTGTATTTTTTTTTAAATTTTATATTTGTTACTCGATTTCTCCGCACTGGGTGAACGGATTTGGATGATTTTTTTTTCATTTGAAAGGTAGTGCGTGTCATGGGGTCCCATTTATTTTTAGTTCACTTTTGACAATGGCATCCATAAGAAAAGCGCATAAGTCTGATATTTGCATTTACGATGTGCGCGATAAATAGATGAATAACTCAATTTCCCGCCAACCGATTTTGATGATTTTTCTTTTATTTGAAAGAATGTACCTACTTCAAGAGAACTCTGATGAGTTTGATACGGTTCTGATCATAGGATCCATTTCCTTGAAGCAAATTAACGAAATTAGCGATACTCGGCCAAACCTAAGCTGTAGGAGTCCAATTGGGTTGAATGTAGAATGAGATTACTAAGCAGATATTTCCTAAAAAAATTGACCTTCAACTCTTCAATCCTGATGATGCAGGGGCACTGCTAGCCTGAACCGTAGAAGTAAGTCAATTTGTTTTTATGGATATATAATAAGATTGATAAACAAAATCGTGGGACAAAGATTTTATCTTCAACTCCTCAACCCTGATGATGTAAGGGTATTTCAAGACTAAACCGTAAGAGTTGGCTATTTGGTACTTACGGTTATGTAATAAAAATACCAAGCAAAGATGAACGGTAAAAATTTTGACCTTCAACTCCTCAACCCTGATGATGCAGGGTTACTTCAAGCCTAAGCCATAGGAGATGGCCATTTAATGCTTTCGGGTATGTAATATGATTACTAAGCAAAGACACAAAATGAAAATTTCGACCTTCAACTCCTCACCCCTGATGATGCAGGATACTGCTAGCCTAAACTATACAAGATGGGCATTTGGTGCTTTCAGGTATTTAATATAATTACTAAGCAAAGACAAATGATGACAATTTTGACCTTTAACTCCTCAACCCTGATGATGCAGGGGTGGTTCAAGCCTAAGCCATAGAATTTAGCTATTTAGTGCTTTCGGGTATGTAATATAATTACTAAGCAAAGGCACAAAATAAAAATTTCGATCTTCAACTCCTCAAGCCTGATGATGCAGGGTACTGCAAGCCTAAGCCATAGGAGTTGGCCATTTAATGCTTTCGGGTATGTAATACAATTACTAAGCAAAGACACAATATGAAAATTTTGACCATCATCTCCTCAACCCTGATGATGCAGGGGTGCTTCAAGCCTAAGCCATAGAAGTTAGCTATTTAGTGCTTTCGGGTATGTAATACAATTACTAAGCAAAGACACAAGATGAAAATTTTGACCATCATCTCCTCAACCCTGATGATTCAGGGGTGCTTCAAGCCTAAGCCATAGAAGTTAGCTATTTAGTGCTTTCGGGTATGTAATATAATTACTAAGCAAAGACACAAGATGAAAATTTTGACCATCATCTCCTCAATCCTGATGATACAGGGGTGCTTCAAGCCTAAGCCATAGAAGTTAGCTATTTAGTGCTTTCGGGTATGTAATATAATTACTAAGCAAAGACACAAGATGAAAATTTCGATCTTCAACTCCTCAAGCCTGATGATGCAGGGTACTGCAAGCCTAAGCCATAGGAGTTGGCCATTTAATGCTTTCGGGTATGTAATATAATTACTAAGCAAAGACACATGATGACAATTTCGACCTTAAGCTCCTCAGCCCTGATGATGCAGGGTACTGCACGCCCAAGCTATAGAAGTAGGCTCGCAAGTGCTTACGTATAAGTAATAAGAATACTATGCAAAGACACGGGATATTTTTTTACCTTCAACTCCTCCCTGATGATGCGGGATAGTGCAAGCCTAAATTATAAAAGGTAGTCACATAATGCTTACGGTTGTTTTCAGTATATATCATGAGTTTAATGACAGCTCATTAAACTGAAATGTGATTAATAAATTAAACTTCAATTCATCAACCCTGATAATCTAAGTACACAACCTACTTAAGCCGTATGAGTTTGGTACTTATTGATTACAATACATTACAACGCGTTCCTGAGAGAACATTATGATGAAAAGTGTCACTTTGAATACCTAAATCCTGAAAATGCAGGAGTATTGTCATATTATTGTTAAGAGTTGGATTTAGCTGTAGCTTTTTAAACAGGATGGGTTAGGTTAGGTTGGAACATAAAAGAAAACATAAAAAATAAGCGAGCAGGGTGCGGCAGCGCCCTGCGAGCGGGTGCGCCCTGTTCGTATGAATTGTAAAAGTGTTTTGATTATGTCTTCTGCTTTACAAAAAACAATGCGGGATTTACGCACACAGTTAGCCCGATGCACCTCTTAAAAGATCTTATCTTTGACCACATGCAACAAAATATGAACTTAGAATATATGTTCAGTGATATTCCAATTTTCAAATGATTTCTTTGTTATCCGGAAAAGTTAAAATCAATCTTTATATCGATACGTCTTCGTTTAAATGTGGAGGAGTTGGTTGAAAAGTATATCCCGATATCTATACTTCTATACTAATATATAAAGCTGATGAGTTTGTTTGTTTGTTTGTTTGAACGCGCTAATCTCAGGAACTACTGGTTCGAATTTAAAAAATCTTTTTGTATTGAATAGACCATTTATCGAGGAAGGCTTTAGGTTATATAACATCACGCTGCAACTATTAGGAACGAAGAAATAATGGAAAATGTGAAAAAAACGGGGAAAATTATTCATCCTTGAGGGCTTCCGTTGCGTGCGCTGCGAAAACGGTACAAGATACCAAAAATATATGTATGAAAGAATTATTTCTCTTGAAATGATCTAAAAAAATGTCCGCGACAGTATATGTCTATCTTTTAAGATTAACTCACTAGAACCGTTTTCATGGTAATCAAATTCGGTCGAAATTAGTTAAGAGTTGTATAAACGTAATAATATTAATCTTTGTCCAAATAAATGTGTTGTTGATTAAGAGTATTTAATTGTGAACAAAATTGTCTTTGACATCACTTAATTTCAATGAACATCTTAGAAGATATTGATATCTTAGAGATCTTGCGTCGTTTTATCGTCGTGTAAAAATACTTTTTAAATACTATTTGATTTTGTTTTAAGGATATTTTGTTTTAGGTTCTAATAATTTAATTTATATATGAGCTATACGAGTTAGCTTTGTTCTTTTCAAAACTAAATTGTCTAAAATAATAATAGAAAATGAAACGGACAAAGTCGTGGGTAACAGCTATAATTTATAAAGCTGAGGAGGTTGTTTGCAAAAATAAATTATGCCCAAAATAACTATTCCACGCGGACGAAGTCGCGGGCACAGCTAGTTTTAAAATAAATTCGTCCCATTTCCCTCAATGAATTAGTTTCTAAACAACTCTCTCCACGTAATATAGCCTTAGTTTCAGTCTACTGCCGACTATTATCCATGTTTAAAGACCTCCACTGTTGTATATCGTCTAGCAGCCTACCATGAAAAGAATATTGTTCCCTGGAGGGACGTTATTTCGAAATAGAAATTAAAGTCTGTCAAGTCTGCAGAAATAGGCACCAGGTCTATTCTTCTACCTATCTACCATATATCTTCTATTTATATTTATAAAGGAACCTGTCTTCATTGACGATTTATCGTTACAGAATCTAAACTACTCAAGCATGAAACTGGCCTGAAGATTAATCATACTTCATACTAATATTATAAAGGCGTTTGTGAGTGTGTATGTTTGTTACTTCTTCACGTGTAAATTGCTGGAGCGATTTTAATAAAATTTGGTAGGAAGTTAGCTGATACTCTGGATTAATATATAGGTTACTTGTTACTGTGGGCAAAAATTTTATTCCCACGAGACAATCGATATATCGATTTTTATGAGAAGCTGCGGGCTACAGCTTGTTTGTCATATAGGCACTAGCAACATGACTTGCAACCCATTTTGTTAGCAACTTTGCCAACTTTAAAGCAAAACCTGTGATAATAAGTAATTGGCTTTAATGTAAATTATGTGTTAACTGTTTCGCCATTTTTGAAAATATCTACCCTAAGTTTTTTAAATCTAAGAATGTCTTGAATGAATTCAATAATATGTTATATTTTTTCATACTATTATTTGTCATTTGTGTGTTTAAATATTTAATCAACGTTTAATCTAATTTACATACATTAATATTACTAACATTTTAGTTACTATAAAAAAGATATGCAGATATACAAGTAAAATACCTAAGCTTAATCATTGCGGACATTGTGGACATCTCCAAGTTCTGAGGTTATTGGTTTTAAAGTAAACTAGTTGACCCGGCGAACTTCGTACCCCATAAAAGTCGAAGATCTAAAATTATTAGTGTTCCTCCACTGTATTATGCATGAATTGTACGTATAATCCTTACTCTTGAATTTCTCTATCTATTAAAAAACTGTATTAAAAAACCATAGAGTAGTTTTAAAGATACTAAGCATACGTAGGGACAGACAGCTGGAAGCGACTTTGTTTTATACTATGTAGTGATGATATATGCAATAAATTAAATACATGTTTTGCAGTATTTACATGTCGATACCATTCATACAAATCATAGTGCTCTTTATCAGACTTCATCTGATGTTGATAATTCCCGGCGAACTTCGTTCCGCCTAAAAGAGAAAACTCTAAAATTATCAGTGTTCCTCTACTATATTATTCATGTATTATACTTTAAAAAAATCCTCTTGAATTACTGTATTTATTTAAAAAATAAATGCATTGAAATCCGTAGTGTAGTTTTAAAGATCTAAGCATACATAGGGACAGACAGCGCGAAGCTACTTTGTTTTATACTATTTAATATTTAATGATATTACATTAGACGGCAGATGCTCTTTCGTTCTTATCTTTGCACAAAAATAAACAGTAGTTTCTCTAGCTTTATATAAATCCGGCATACATTTGCCATAAATCAGAGGCGAATAGAAAATGCAAAGGCTTTGGCTCTATCGACCGCGCTCACGGAACGGCTACCTGCTCAATATTTTAATACATCGGAAACAAACTTCATGTGTGTTTCATATATTATTGACATGCTATATTACGATTTGTTTAAAGAAACATAATGTATCGCTCGGTAAGAATATAAACTTAATGCGAAATTTTATTTTTGTGGAAATAAATGCATTTGCATTGTGGGTAGTTTTTAGAGAGCCAGGTTGTTAAAGAGCCGTAACATTTATGTTAACCTTTGCTATTATGAAATTGTCACTTTTAATTCTCTAGTAGTAAATTAGATAAGTATTGCTTTAGTTTACTTTTCACTATTAATCAAAACGGTCGAAAGAGGGAAATGTGTAAAAATCCATGCATAGGTGGTGGTACTATTTAGCTTGCTTCTTCAATTGCTTGCTTCTTTAATTTTTAAAAAGGTAGGGTAGATAATGTTCTCTTCACTTGCACCAATAATATACTTATTTCGGTCTGCTATTATTATCCATACCGTGGTCATTAATAAAAATATGTTTAACGCGTAAACTCCCATAATGCGCTCTAAGTGCTATAAATAATAAATTATTACTATTATAAATGTTAAACCATATCTCTCTCGTCAACCCATTATTGTCCCACTGCTGGGCACGGGTCTCCTCTCAGAATAAGAGAGTTTAGGCCATAGTCCACCGCGCATGCCAAGTGCGAATTGGTGGACAACCATATTCAATAATATATACGTAAATCTGTTATTCACTCGTGTTTAATAAAATTAACATATTATGCTTACTTTTTGCAATGGCGTAGGTATGACACTACACGACAATTAAATACAATGATGGTGTAGGAATACCTACTCGAATGCACTGACTTGCGTCCAATTAGTGTATTAAATTAAAATAATATGAATGGAATAACATTCGCTGAATAAATAAAGAAGTAATAAATAATCTGAGACTACACTTTTATAGATTTCGTTAAATGTAAACGAGACATGTAGATTTTTATTCGTAAAAAAATGTATTAATTTTTTGATTAAGAGAAAGAAAGGAAGAGAGGGTCGTTCTTTTTAATTACGATAGGTAAAAGAGTCAGCCCTCTCTCTCTTTTTCTGGGCATAAAATGAAAGCTATTAAAAATAATACAACGATATTTTTAATGTAATAATCCTGTTAAAATATTTTATCTTATTATTCACCATTATTATCAACATTTACATCGTACTATTTGAAACAAAAATCTAATAAGAGTTACATTTTTAGTTTTAGCAGTCGAGGTTTTTGCAAATAATGTACAGACAGAATCATAATGACATCACAAATCAACCAGAATGGTGTGTTTTGGACACTTCAATATTAATAGCAATTTAAGTTATTTGGAACAGTTATAACAAATCGTAATACTCCTGATATAACGGTTTTTTTTTGTAAAATTGAGCGGAGGTTTGTTTAAAGAAATTCAGAAAAAGTAGAAGATGTAAACTGTGAATTGCACCTATTTTCCGTAATCATCTATTTCATAGAGAAACCGAAGTTCCATTACCAGCCTCACAGACGTCTTATATATAAATTTATTTTGGATCAGCATATTGTATACTAGGCATAAAAGTAAATAGAAGCAACCGTTATTTTCATCGTGTAAGTAGGTTCACCTAGATCCAGCAGTGGGATTGTTGTTTACATTAAATAATAATTATATTAACATGACAATTATTATTTATATTTAATGTATGTCATAATCATGAATGACGTTATAATTATATAGTATAATGTTATTATATTCTATAGTGTTAAGTTTCCATGTTCATCACTTCTCGTTTCACTGTTATAATAATTATTAATTATAATGTTATTCGTTTATGTTGTATGTGAGTTGCGATTATAATATTCATAGTAAATACATGATACTTCTATTTAACTACTAAAGATCTATTATAATACGTAATTTTCCATTTAAAAATTATAGAGCACTGTACAAATTTCAGCATGAGTCACGTACCTAGTATCGTTTCGAAAACTGTGTGACATAATTATAACATTACGTGAGACAATACTTTTTATTACTAGATACGCTGCGATTAGGAAATGTACGCAACCATTTTAAGGCAACAAATACTTTTACTAGTATTTTATATTTAATTTCTTTCAGACACGTTTAGAGTTTGTTGTGGAATATTCTTAAATTTTAATTCATTTTATATAATATGTAAAATAGCAAACGAGCAGGCAGTCTACGTCAGGGTAAGTGGCCAATTTTACCTCTAGATTTAGAACTACAAAGAGTCCCAAAATAAATTATTAAATAAAAATGATATAAAAATATTGTATATGAATATTATATAAAAAAAATGTGTGCGTGTACTAGCGTATACTCGTAAGAAGTGAAACTTCTTTATGACGTTATTTTTCAAAAAATAATTTACTATATGCAACTTTACAGAAATTGGTTAAATAAAGTTAAATTAGATAAAGTTTAATAAAAGGCTTTTATTAAACTTTATCTAATAATCTAATCTATAATAATCTATCTAATATCACGCGTAGGGATAAGAAAAAGATGGCGCGTAACAGAAAAAGATGGCGCGTAACGAAAAAATGTTACACTATTTTTTTTTCCAACCCCGATAAAGAAGTTTCACTTCAATAATAATTCTCTCTACGATTACATAAATCATTCCAGTGTACGGCCTTTATGCAACACAATACATTGTTGGGCACGTGTCTCTTCTCAAAGAGAGTGGTTTAGTCTACTACGCTAGCCAAGTGAAATTTTGCAGCCCTTTTAAATGGTATTAAATAGTGCTAGAACCAGTGTATGCATATAGGGGACGTCATACCCTCCGGGACTCTCATATGCTAAGGCAATGTCAACATAAGGGCGGTGGGTAGGGAATTTCGGGCCACGAGGGGTACCCTCTTTACCCGGGCAATTTTCAAGGAGATAATATATATACATAATAATACTATGTTAATAATAACATTGTAATATTATTTACAAATGTAAAAGATATTTACCATCCCCACTGTTTAGTGGGTGGTTCGGTGTACTAGAGAACCAGTGTAGTTCGACCGGGGAAGTACCACCGCCAAACCTATTTCAAGCGTGAAGCATTCCTTGCCTTTCGATAGAAAGGTGTGGTTACCAGCATACTTTTATATGAGGCGACCATCTTAATCATCGGGTGTAGCAACGCATCTGTGATTAACTTCCGATATCATTCATGTTTTATATGAAGTTGCTTACAAATGTCCATGGGCTGTGACCACTAATCATCAGGTGAACTGCAAACTCGTTTGCTACTTCAATCAGATAAAAAATATCAAATTTTTCTTTATTTATTCTCTGGGATGCAGCTTTTTTTACTATATTTTTTGTTCGACGTAAGAACAAGGAATGAAGGAATTGCATGGAATTCATGCTCGGTTTCTACTTTAATCTTATTTTGGACGGTTCTACGTTATTTTTATGTATAGTATACCTCTTTTCTCTAGGAGACAAATAATACGTTGTACGTCTCTGTAAACTTTAAACATTTATATTTTAGCTACCTTCATAACACTAAGTAAACAAGTGAGCGTTTTTATACCTTAATCATTTAGCACAACAGAGAACAAGTCAAATGAAGGGCAAACGTAACATCTGCCATTTCCTTTGTTATTCATAACAAAATGTATTCTGACCCTAGACTTCACCTTTTCGCACGACGACATTATCAATAGATAAAGAATAGACAAAACATTAGGTCATTAATGTACCAGCGAATTGATATGACATTTCTAGGAATCAGATGCGTGTTGGAATTGTAAATACTACAACTACTATACTACTATCGTATCACTACGTAGTACATATTATTAATTTACATAGTTATTCATTTATATTCAAACTTGTACACGAATCAATATAAACCCAGTACTCGCATTGTATTACAAACTTCTGTGATTTCTCTTAAATGCTATTTAATTGTAATTGTTAAACGATAAAAAAAATAAAATAGGTATATAATATATAAAATAAAATTGGTATATAATATAAAATAGGGACAGACAGCGAGAAGCGGCTTTGTATAATAATAATATAAGACAAAGCCGCTTCTCGCTGTCTGTCCCTATGTATGCTTAATCTTTAAAACCACGCTACGGATTTTAATGCAGTTTTTTTTAATAGATAGAGTTATTCAAGAGTAAGGTTTTTATGTAGAATACATGAATTATATACTAGGTAAACACTAATCAATTTAGATTTTTGACTTTGAGGCGGAACGAAATTCACCGGGTACAAAATTTTAACCTTACCAACCTTTCCAACTTAGCATTTAAGGATAATAATTATACTTGTCGTTTCTTATCCCACTGTATTTAGATCTTTTTTGGAGAAAACTAAATAAAAAGATAGTCCTGAGTATGTTTACATTTTATACTCCAATTGGGTATATATTTTCATTATATTCTGAAAGTACAAAAACGTTGCTGCGTAACTAACCTAATCCCTAACACATGTTATTTATCCCAAAACCCAAACGCACAGAAAAAAAAAGTACAGATTTAAAAAAATTAAATTTCTCGAGCAACAACTGGCCAGTTGGCCTTTATACGGCGACCTTAAGCCGACTAATGTAAAAAACTTAAATTGTCACATGCAGAAGCGAAGCTTATTCTTCACCTGGCCTATTGTTTCTGAGTGTGCCAAGGGTCACGAGTTAAGAACATATTGTCACTTTTTATATAAGGTTGAAAGTGTTTAAAATGTAAGGAACACAGTACAGCTGTGATAGCCTAATGAAATTTGCCCTCTCGATCAGGCGTATTAGAAATTAATTATCGGTCATTTAAGTCCAAAATTTACGATACGTAAGAAACATATGAAACCTACCTAGAAATTAATTATCACTGCTTTTCGGTGAAGGAAAACATCGTGAAGAAACCTACACACCCGAGATTTCTTTAAAAAAAAGTTCTCGGAGGTGTGTGAAGTCCACCAATTCGCACTTGGTCAGCGTGGTGGACTATGGCTTTAAAACTCTCTTATTCAAGAGCCATACCCAGCAAGTGGATCAATAATGGATTTACTGCACTCACAATACGCATGATAGTTACTTTGGTGCCGATATTTTTACTGGATAGATCGTGATCACTCGTCCCTGTAGTTCTGGGATCAGAATAGCGCTACTGCATCCCCTGCCTGTGGTAGGAAGTGACTAAAAGGGGCTTCCAGGGTTGCGGGCGGCTAGAGTGGGAGCTCGAACCGTTCGGTCAGGCGATCCCGGGAAGGATGGTGGTATGTGAGGTCGCATACCGTCGCAAACCGGTTGCGTTCCTCTGGAGATCCCGGAGTCCTCTTTATAGCGCCGAGAACGGCCACCAGGGTGGTTTTAGTGCGGTAAAAATCCAACAAAACCCTGCGTCGCTCGCACGGCGTCGTGTACCTTTTGAAGTTTCCCCTCGAGAACAAAAAAGGTCGTGGTCACTGTGAAACATCCGTGATGGAGAAACCGATAGACAAGAGCTAGAGGTAGATCACCTTACGTGTATCCTTTTTATTTTTAGGTTCCATTTCACAACACAATTCACTAACTATACCCTTACGAAAATGTTGCAATGCCAGTTGGTCTGAATTAATTTAGGAACAGACTGATTTTATAGCATTTGACTATTTGTATGCTTCACTTGAGTTATTTCTTATGTTTTCAAAAAGAAAACCTTAGGTTCATGACGAAAACTCCGTGATAAATTTCTCTTAGTTTCGGTAGCAAATTACGAAACATGGTATAATTGGTGGAATACGACTTTAACGCACATAGCGAGCCTACCACCAAATATATTTTTATTATTTTATTTTTTCTATCTAGTTATCATTTATATAGTTACAAGCCAAAAAATACTAACTTCTTTTGTAGTGATGTGGAGTAAGTTTTTTTTATTTAGTATTTTTGTTGTAGGGCATGTAGTGTTATTTTTTACAAATTTCAAGTATCTATCTATATGGCTTAGAAACGGAGCCATGTGATAGACAACAGTCATCGGACGCTTATTTATAAGGGGTCCGTTTTAAACGTGAAGGTAGGTACCCGTAACCACATTTTAATATGGGTTATAAAAAAATCTTACTATTGATTATTAATATATTATGTAATTACTCATTAACATATTTTCATTATACAAAGGCATATCTATCAACGTCAAATGTGCCTTTACTTTAAGTACTTTTGCATTTGACGACCCGCGTGGCGGCGCGGTTACCATACCGGTATGACGCGCTGGGTCCCGGGTTCGATTCCCGGCCAGACAGGTATCTGAATGATGAGTTTAGATTCCTGTTCTGGGTCTGGGTGTTTGTGTATTCGTCTTGTGTGTGTCCATGTTACCCACGACCCAGGAGAAAATCCTACTGTGGGGCTATAAGTGCAGAAATCGTGTGTGTGTTATTATTTAATATACCAATTTAAGGTGGTAGAACCAGTGTAGTTCGACCGGGGAAGTACCACCGCCACACCTATTTATAGCGTGAAGCATTTCTTGCGTTTCGATAGAAGGGTGTGGTTGCCGGCACACTTTCACATGAGGCGACCAGCATAGTCCTCGGGAGTGGCAACGCATCTGTGATTGACTTCAGATGGAACTCATGTTCTGTATGAAGTTGATTACAGATGTATGGACATGAGGGCAGCAGTGACCACTTACCATCAGGTGGACTGCATGCTCGTTTGCTACTTTAGTCAAATAAAAAAAAAAAAACTCGAAAATATTACTGTACTGTCATCTTAATTTCTGTTAACTCTTTTAAGCAACTTATAAAATTTTACAAAACGTGTTAAAAACTAGTTCATTAATTAATTATTATTTTTATTGTACATTCCTTTAACCTTGCACCGATTTCGTTTCAGATCATCCGTGAAATGATCGATTACAATTACTTAAATAAACAAAGCCATAACACTTCCTTATTGTTCCTTTTTTGTTTTAATTTGAACTCCAATTATTTCAATCGCATTATAATTGCCTTACGAAATGCCTTACGTACATAATAGTGATTCGCGAATGCAAATACGAATATCTAAAAAATGCGAATATTTTCAAATGCAAATACGAATATCTAAAAACATGAGAGTATTCGCGAATGCGAATGCGAATATCTAAAAACATGCGAATATTCGCGAATGCGAATTTTCCATTAATGTTTAGATTTAAATAAGGGTCACTCCTCATGTCCTTTACGACATTTTTCATTTCATAGAAAATGGTTTAGGCACAGTTACTCCTTTGATTGTTCCCGATGTGGCTAACACGCTTTCTACACTCATAGCCCCACACTAGGAATTTCTCCTGAGTCGTGGGTACCATGGACACACAAGACGAATACACAAACACCCAGACCCAGAACATGAATCTAAACTCATCATTCAGATACCTGTCTGAGAATCGAACCCGGGACCCATTGCGCGTCAGACCGGCATGATAACCGCTCCGCCACGGGAGTCGTCAAATAAGCTTACGACGGAGACTACATAAATATTAAAAAAAAAAAAATGTTTTTAATAACAATTCCACCTAATATTTATGAAATAAATATTAATGAGCAAGTTATCGATCAACCAAAACCAAACCAAATCAGGTAAATGTAACCCGGGGCTCCTAGCACGTCAGACCGTTATGGTAACCGCTCCGCCACGCTAGTCGTTACTACAATATAAAAAAAATGTGTGCGTATACTAGCGTTCACTCGTAAGAAGTGAAACTTCTTTATGACGTTATTTTTCAAAAAATAATTTACTATATGCAACTTTACAGAAATTGGTTAAATAAAGTTAAATTAAATAATCTAATCTATAATAATCTATCTAATATCACGCGTGGTAGGGATAAGAAAAAGATGGCGCGTAACGGAAAAATGTTACACTAAATTTTTTTCCAACCCCGATAAAGAAGTTTCACTTCAAAAATATGCACAAGCGACTCCAATATGAGATTCAATAACTTAATAGCTCTTTATAATTGCTTTATGGATATGAATAAACAATATCTCACGGCCAACGTCGCAGACAAACAGTCTGCAAAGGTTCTACATTGAGATGGTTAAGTTTAATAACCAGTTTACATTTCTTAATAATATGTTTGCATTAATTTTATTAATAAGTTTCGCCCCTGGCCGTCAATCGCTCGACAGGCTGTCTGGCATATATATCTTGTTATTAAAATAATAAGATTGGTAAATTGGTACGCCAGGCTATATTTAATTCACTTCTTAACGCCGTAGCAGGTAGAATTTGGAAGCACATTATTTTAAAATTCGATACAAATATACTGGTATTTGATGGTGGTAGAACCAGTGTAGTTCGACTGGGGAAGTACCACCGCCACACCTATTTCTAACGTGAAGCATTTCTTGCGTTTCGATAGAAGGGTATGGTTGCTAGCACACTTTCACATGAGGTGATCATCATAGTCCTCGGGAGTAGCAACGCATCTGTGATTGACTTCAGATGGAACCCATCTTCTGTGTGAAGTTGATTATAGATGTCTATGGGCGGCAGTGACCGCTTTCCATCAGGTAGACTGCAAGCTCGTTTGCTACTTCAGTCAGGTAAAAAAAAACTGTTTAAATAATTGTGTGTAATGTGTAAAAAAAATAATGTAAAAAATCAAGCTGTGCAGCGCTGATAGACAACTGTAAACTAACCGAATAGACATAGAATTCCAGCTTTAGTTTTTTTTTACAATATAAAAAATTCACCTTCGCTGCACTACTGCAATTTATTTTTCGGCCTTTGTAATCTGTCCCAGATAAGATTCAAGACCTATGATTTTTTTAATAACATAATTTTTAATAGTATAATAAAATATTTGTTGATAAGGACTAAGTTGGAACGTCTCGGTTATATCTCGCTAACCAGATCCCTATAACCAAAACACGGCAACAAGCAACAACTAACACTAACGTTATGAGGCACCGGCTCCGAACAAATCGTTCCACCACCATCCAGTCATCACATTTCTCCACACTGAAAATATCGTTAATGCCAAAAAAGGTCCTATTCCTCTTTCAGTCATGTTTACTCAATCTAATCTGCACAAACAAACTGTACAACAGAATACAGCGAGAATCTTTTTGTAACATCAGTGAATTAGCAAAAGCCTGGGAGCCTGACAGCGACATTATAAATGATGCAGATAAGCCAAATGTAGGTACGTAATTAATGTGAGCTCGCTAAGCCCAATTGCCAGGTATTTTGTAGTAACAAAAAAGTAGAGTCGACAAATCTGCTTACCTTAATACTAATAGTACAATTCTGCATTGAATTGTGGACTAAAATTTGCTTTTCATGCGGATTCTATTCATTTCCTACATTCTGTGGAAGAAGAAGTTTGTATACAAGTAGTACCTATATACCCACAATGTTATAAAGAATGCAATTTTTACAGTTTCAGACTAGCTCTGGCCCGTGACTTTGTATGCGTAAATTATAACATAAAGAAATACAAATTTCAACCATTAAATTTATCCGCATTAGAGAAGGAATTTCCGTATGAACATAAAACACGTTAATTATTTAGTATTTCCGACCAAAAGCTACCTGTATTAAATTTCACATTTGTAATTTTAATTGTAAAACGTTCAACCCCTATTTTCGCCGTTTGTTGTAGAAATTCCAAAAATCCTTTCTTAATGTTCGCATGTAATATTATAAGAAACCTTAACATTAACCGACTCCTGGGAACGGATCACCTCTTAATAATAAAGAGATTTGGACTATAATAGTCCACCATGCTTACCATATGAAAATTAAAATTCACACACAGTACATATTAGAGATTTTAAAGAACTTTTAGGCACAAAAAAAATCTTCACAATGTTTCCCCATAACGTTATAGCATGTGATAATCAGTTTCTAATACGCCCAAGATTTAAAAAAAACTGTAGATTTAAAGTTCGAATGTCGGACCCTCGATTGATCTATCATTAGACTTCAATACTATTAAAGGATACTTAAGGGGTTAAAAATATGTATACCTAAAGGAACAGAAAAAACAGTATCATTAATTTTAATATTGTTATTTATAAATAGATGGCTCTGCACGCTGTAACGATTTTAAAGAAGCAAGATACATTTCAATCTTCCAAAACATACGCGAGAACAAAATCGCAAATATATGCTTGAGCGTTGTCTCCATGTTATGTTTAAGCGAAAGATTATTTCTCATTCTTCATCCGATGCCCATTGTACAGTGGGACACAAAACAATGTATTCATACAACATGGACGTATTTTTTCAAGAAACGTCTTTTGAACGCATGACAAACGCATAACTCGGTAGGTAATAGCGCATTGTCTACCCTAAACACTTGTTTAATCTTTTAGAAGGTGATTAGGAACGTTTATTTACATAATGGAAGCGACTCATATGATGTAAATTTATGAACGGCTATTAGGTACCTACTATTACGGTGACCATTTCAGGCTATTGTTAATACTTACAAAAAAAAATTAGGTTATTCATGCGGCTTCGTCCGCTTTATTTTTGACTATCACGGTAATGAGTATTATGTTTTAATCTAGATCATAAAATGTGTGCACCAAATTTTAGCAAAATCTGACCGGTAGTTTTGCATGAAATACTATACGCATATACTTTCGAATTAAGGTATAATATTAGTCGTCCCTGTAGTTCCGGGATCAGAATAGGTTACGGTATGCTGCCTGTCGTAAGAGGCGACTAAAGGGGCTTTCGGGGTTGCGGGAGGCTAGAGTGGGAGAACTAACCGTTCGGTCAGGCGACCCTGGGAAGGACGACAGCACGCGTGGTAAATCATATATCGTGGGATACCGTCGTAAAGACTAGACGGGGCGGTGGGCCTCACTCACCTAGGAAGAGCCCGATGGGACAACGGGCTCAGAGTACCCCGGTTGCGTTCCTTTGGAGACCCTGGAGTCCTCCTTGTAGCGCTGAGGACGGCCACCGGGGGGTTTTGGTACGTTAAAAATCCCACATCACCCTTCGTTACTCTCACGGCGCCGGGTACCAGGCCCCTAGGAGTTACTTAACCTTAAAGACTCTTATCTGATTACTTGTAATATTAAATATATCTAATTCCGTTAAGTCCTAAGCAGATCAAACACACACCATATAATGGTAATCATTGGTTATCCAGAATAGCCACATCAATCTTAAAGGAAATTAAAATGCTTTTTAACTTGCCCAAATTTTTAAATTGCCCAACACTGATGCAATGTAACTAAGTGTAAGGATTATTATATATGGTTAAAAATCAAACAGGACATACTCATTTAATTAGGTTCGTAATTTATCGTATATCAAAAACACTCGGGAACGACTTTACTTTAAATCCCAAGGAGATTAATAAAATCTTAGTTTGATTACTACCAGTAGCCGTAAGCTAAGCTCGAAATATAACCTCATTTTCGCAATAAGGGCCTCAAATATTTACCTGTGGAACAGCCCCACACAGATCTTGTCCTTGTATTTGAATATTTAACACAGTACCTCTGTATTCTGTAACGTAAGGCAAATGTGGAACAGTAGCATCGTTTGGGTTTTGTAGCTCTTGTGTTACCGTACATATTATGTCTTTTATTTTATTTTATAAGATTGAAGTAGCAAACGAACATGCAGTCCACCTTTTTTTATATACTTTAACCTAACGATAAGGCAGACAGGCTACCTGATGGAAAGTAGTCACCGTCGCCTGTGGACATTCGCAACACCAGAGGAGTCGCCAATGCATCGCCGGCATTGCAGGAGAGCTCTTTTCGCACCTTTCTTGAAGAGCCCCATGTCATAGCGCTCCGGGAATACCTCAGGAGGAAGCTCATTCCACAACTTGCACGTCCGTGGCAAAAACGAGCGTGCAAACCGAACCGTGGAGGACCGCCACGAGTCCAGTTAAATGATGGTAAGAGGTTACTGCCGTCCATGGACATCTGTATGCAACTTCATAAACATGGGGTTTTATTTGAAGTCAATCACAGATGCGTCTCTGCTCCCGAGTCTCTGGTCGCCTCATACAAAAATGTGCCGGCAACCACACCCTTCCATCGAACCGCAAAAACTGCTTTACGCTAGAAATAGGTGTGGCGGAGGTACTTCCCCGGGCGAACTACGCTGGTTCTACTACCTAATACGGATATTATGCATAAGAGAAAATATAAAATGTACTTCGGTATCTTCTAATTGTAGTACCATTAAAACGATTTTGTTAATTATTTCATAAAGGACATTCAACAATAGCTTACGTTCCTTTTGTATATCGTAGGAGCCTAGAAAAGTATTAAAATTGGAAGATAAATAGTGCTTATATAAACATGCATCACACCCAGTGTCTACAGAAACGGGAGGCCTCGCGTTCTGATTGTCAACTTCTAGAAACTGTCAATGGATGATGATTTAAAAGTATACTTTGGGTACAACCCATTATTGTCCCACTGTTGGGCACGAGTCGTTCTCTCAGAATGAGAGAGTTTTTTAGGCCGTAGTCCACCGCGCTGGCCATGTGCGAATTGGTTGACTTCACATACCTCCGAGATCTTTTTAAGAACGTTTAAAGGGTGTGTAGGTTTTCTGACGACGTTTTCTTTCACCGAAAAGTAGTGATAAATAATTTCTAATATGCACATAAATCAGTGGTGCCCGCCGGGGTTTGAACCTCGGACCTCCCGATTGAGAGAGCATGTTTCAACCATTAGGCTATCACTACTCTATAAAAGTATACTTACTTTAATATAAGTAGACGTTAATCTACTTGTACTAAAGTTTATAATATGTAATAATAATATGTAGTTTTACCTTGTAATATCCTCTACCAGTACATATTATAACGTCTGCTTATGTGGACGTTGTCAGCTCAGATTTAGATATCTTATGAATAAACTACTACGAAATGTACAAATAATATAGCTTACAGATAAAAATATCAAGTAGTAAATTCCGATTCCAGTAAGCCTATTTTTATGCACATTCGTAAACAGTGTCTGTAGCGTGTTTTTTTATCTATGATGTGTTTTTATTTGGCGCCCGTTTGGCATATACAATGACGTCGTAGGGTAACGTCATTTTCAAACGTCTATGCAGATTATGAATTCGCAGATTTTGAACGATAACATTCAGCCGTTCTTTTGATGAGTTTAGTGTATATGAGAAATAACTCGTACTATTTTATAACAAAGATCAACCAAACTATAATAAATATGAATATTTATTTCCTATATTATGTACCTACTTTGACAAAGGGACATAATCACTTAAGATTTAAACAGTTCCTATCAATCTGCTCAAATATTTTTTCAATGTTTCCTTGCTATATTTCATGAAGCGTTATTTGACCCTAATGATAGACTATACTATAAAGTGTGGTGAGCATAAGAAACCAACATAATTTTCTTATGCTCGGATACAAGACACTATAAATTGTCCATTTTCATATTATACATATAATATGAAAATGGACAATTTCCAGCCTCTGCGCCCCATGGGAGTAACCACAAGCCTGCGGAAAGTTGTAGGGAGCAAATCTTTGGAAGACTGAAATACCTTGTTTTTGTTGACGTACTAGAAGGACGTCTTTTTAATACGGATGTTGTACACAAACATGCAGTCCATCTGATAGTAGATGCCCAATGACGCTCATGGACTCCATGTATAATCAACAACTAATATCATCAGCAACGACTCTTATTTCAAAATATTAAAGTAAAATTTAATTTATCAATACGTAACTATTTTTAATGTGTTTGTGAGTCTTGTTTCTTACTTGTTAATTTTATTTTTATTTTGGTATTATAGTTAAGCTACTACAATATTATAAATTAAAAATCCCAAAATCAATTAAGTTACTATTTTACCTGTAGCGTCGAATATTATCAATAGCTTTTTTGAAAACTTTATGATGAAGTTCTCAACAGCACATTGTTTAAATTCAAAACATAAAAATATATTTGATACGCTATATATTACAATTCGTGTTTCGAGAAAATGTGTAGTACATATAGGTATATATTGTGCATTATCTCAGTGCAAGGCAAAGTGGCTGCGGATAAGGTCATCGGACGCGCCACTCATTTCCGACATCGCTGTGATACATATACATAAGTATGTAGTATGTAGTATGTACACGTGCGAGTTTCAACTAAAAGACAAACGCATTGCAAAATTAATTATGTTTTCGTCTTAATATGGGATTAGTTATGAATATATAAACTCATCGAAATCTATTTTTATGTAATGAAAAATATTAAAAAATAGAAATTCAATTCGCTATTATTTATGTACAATTTTAAATTTTATTTATATTGAAATACATACTTCTTTTTTTCGATTAGAAATAGTCCTGACTGTTATTTATTGGCATAAACATGTTGCATGATTTCAACCTCTAAAAATGTTTCATTATGTACTTTCAAAGCTTAGATAAGCCAAAAAGCAGCTTAGGTTTTCAAAAGCTTATAAAGAATTGTTACACTTTTTATACAGGCAAACACATCATAAAATCATCATAAGCTAATACTTATCAGTATCACTTCACTATATAATATAAAACAAAATCGCTTCTCGCTGTCTGTCCCTATGTATGCTTAGATCTTTAAAACTATGCTACGAATTAATTGCAGTTTTTTTAATAGATAAAGAGATTGAAGATGAAGGTTTGTATGTATAATGCATGCATAATATAATTAACACTGATAAATATAAAATCTTAAGTCTGATCATCCTTCGGCAAAGAAGTTCGCCAGGTCCACTAGTATTTAATATTTTTGTCTAGAACTTCTAGACATGTTGGGCTTGCTCGACAGTTAGATCGCTAATGACAAAATTTCATTAGCGGCTTCGTGTTTTACACAGCATGTAAAGGTATGGCATTGTTTCCAGTAGCTGTATAATAGGTCGATAGCTCATCATTGGATAGTAGTCATGCTTTGTTATGGACGACTTGTAGGAATATATTGCCCCTGTGTTACATATACGCCAAACGTTAATCATCCTTAATTTTTGAAACACCATATTGAAGCGGGACTATGAAACACGCTCCTCTGCTTAAACGAGAGGAGATGGGATAAAAAGGTAGCAGCCAAAGTACTACCTGTTTGCGGTGCTCATGTCAGCTCGTGTCAGTGCACGGGCTGGCCAAGTACGAATTGGAAGACTTCACACACCTATAAGAACTTTTTTATTAATTTTGGGGTAGGACATCAATATATCCTCAGATCATTTGCGTTTTTCTATTTTGCCGTTTGGAATACGAAAACAATTTATATTCCATAGTAATATCATTAGAAGGGCTTAAGGTAAAATAACGTTTATTTCGATGAGGATTAACACAACAAATATTAATACATAAGTAAATTTAAAAAAAAAATAAAGAAACTAATTACTACAAATAAAAAAAAAACATCTAAAAAATCCTCCCATAGCGTTTTAGATGGTTTATTTTATTTGTTTCGATTAGTTTCCCTTTGTTTTCTTTTTTACAATATTCACTATACAATTATAGTGAATATTTTCATAATAATTTAATTGTTCTAGATTTATTAGTAGGTATAGGCTCTGCAATGATTAGTCAAGTATCTGTCCTTTTGCTATTGTAACGTCTAACATTAAGTTTTGTATGCAACACAAACGATTTGGGCGTAGCGTGTTCTAGAGCGACAGCCTTAAAAATGAAAACACACCAATGACGTGTGGAACAAATCTTCTACACACGTTCCGTAGATCCTTTTGTCTGTTGTATCCAAGTTCAAGACTGTTGAAGTGGGAAGCCGTTTAAACAATTGTAACCAAAATATTATATTATTAGATTTGCTCGCGCGTCCTGCATTAATTTCACAGCGTTGTTTTTTATTTTGGAAACCTAAATATTATTACATTATTTATATATTTAGCCTTAGCCTATATTCGGTGTTTAGCCTTAGTCTATATTCAGATCACTCTAATTTAAACTTCTAAATTACGGAAAATAGATCTTGATCTCATTTTGTTGTATTTTTATGTTTCAATGATGTCCCTATACAAAATATATCATACTCGCTGTGATAGCTATCTCTCCTACAGATTAAGGTTCCGTCAAAATTGTTTTAATAGCTACAGTAGTACATATTCTCCTGATGAACATGCATTTGTTCTTGAAACCTAACTCGGATGGATGTCGGACTGTATTTCAATTTCAATTTTACATAGCAAGCTATGAATAGGATGTTCAGTAAATAATAACTTTATATTTTTTTATGCACATAACTACGTGATATGTCACATTTTAAAGATATGTATCTATCATAAAATGTATAACATTTCCTTGGGTACTTATGTAATATAATAATTTAACTAATTTCTATAATCCGTTTTTGAGGTCCACCGCTAAAATCAGCTGACCAATGGGTTTTTGCAATAATCATCTCGCATGGCGTATATATTGGTACCATGATGTGTTGATGGTACTCGGAAAGACACTGCTGCCAATTTCCCGGCTTCTGCCCCTCAATCGCCTTCTACCACATTTACGAGAAGAGAAGGAGTGGCGAGTGAAGAAGAGAAGTGATTGCTTGAAGAGAGTGATTGCTATCCAAAAGCGATACAACATAGTACACTTTTACTGCTAACAAAATAATTGTTAACTCTACAATATTTGTCACTCATTATTTCTAGACAAGGGCAAATCGACGAGTCATATCAGTTTTTCAATGTTAGTCTAATGTGTCATACACGGCTCATTATTTTTATTGAAATAGGTTAAGGCATTCAACCTTTTCAGATAATTTAGCATTTTTTTTAATTAGTGCATTCTTTGTAAAGCGCCAGTAAATATTTACGTAAATTATATGAAGATATTTTAGACAATTTAACTTAATAAAAAAAAGTTTTTTTTTTCTGCTTTATAGGCATGAGATAATTTTTACATCAGTTATTAATACTATTAAATTAATTTAGCTTATTTCTTTAATTAATACAGGTACGCTTAAGTTGTGGGTCCCGGGTTCGATTCCCTGCCAGACAGGTATCCGAATGATGAGTTAGTTTCTTGTTCTGGGTCTGGGTGTTTGTGTATTTGTTTTTGTGGCACCCACGACGCAGGTGTGGGGCTATGAGTGTAGAAAGCGTTTTAAAAAATCCAGCAATTCAGATGGTCGACTTATACGAAAGTGAGTCAACAACACTCTTTCATGGAAATGCAAGAACGGTTTTACGCTTAAAATAGATGTGGCGGTGGTACCTATTCAGTCTAACGATACTCGTTCTACCATTCCATTATATTCCTACTACTAAACCAAAACAACTAGGCGCATGACTGTAGAAACGTCATTAGAACTAGGGATTTCCCATCCCGTTACAAAATATATTACATTACCAATTACCAAGAGTAGGTATGTAGATGTAGGTATACTATTATTAAACATCCGCTATAGTGGCGTATGTTCAATAGTGCTATAATAAATACACGCAAGTACTATATAGTATAGTACGTTCGTGTATTTATTAAAGCACTTTCATGTGCAGAAACGGAATATTTTCTTTCTTTTCTATTTTTGTAAGAGTACGGGGACTGATGCCTGTTGCAGCAGACACTCGATTTTTGACTTGGGAGACAAAAATACTACATGCATCTCATCTTGTTCAAAAAAATTGCATATTTTTATTAAAAGATTCCTTTCTCCTCGACGAATAGTCTTTTCCCTACCTGTTTTGAGGTTTATTGATGAATAATCAACTAATTTAATAATAACTTTAAAAATTCAACAATCACTTATAAAACTAACATTATAACGAAAAACATATGACAACGAATCGAAATTATATAACTTCAAAGCGCAACTTCAACACATGCTGGCTAACGTAAACACAGACCATACACGACTGCCCGTTACTTGGCGACGCGCGGGGACAGAAGCGAGGTGCGGGGTACGTATCCGCATATAAAAATGTATAAAAAGTGTCTTAGTAGTCATCTTTTTACTTTTTATTTGAACCATCGACAAGTGAACAGATTTAAAAATAGAATTGTACATCTTCACAATCGTTCGAACCCCTCTGACGTTGCCGTCCGCCTTGATTGGCGTGATGACAATGTAATTGAACAATAGCTGCAAACAATTTGTGCAATGGTTTGTCTATCAATTTAATTAAATGTTGTTCAAAATATTACCAGCTTTAGGCGGATACAATACCGATGAAGAATAATAAAAATAAATTTGTTGTAGTAATACTTTTACAGCCGCTTTTTGGGCAACCTACATACCTGAGAGTTATTTAAGAAAAAAGTTGTCACGAGGTGTGTGAAGTCTGTCAATTCGCACTTGTCTATCGCGGTGGACTATGGTCTAATACTTTTTCATTCTGAGAGAAGACCCTTTTCCCAGTAGTGCGACAATAATGGGTTGACGACAATTTGCCCTATAAAATCTTGTCTATGATATTTTTATCGCAATGTTAGCCTTAATTAAATAGACATTGACCTATCTGTCACTTGAAATAATTGTAACTTTATTTTTAGTTTATATTTGTATTCTATTTTTAATGTGTGTATGTGATGTTGATTTTCTTTATCAACAAAAATGTTAAAAAAGCTCAGAAAACTTTTTTTTTTTTTTTTTTTATTTTACTGAAGTGGCAAACGAGCATGCAGTCCACCTGATGGTAAGTGGTCACTGCCGCCCATGAACATCTGTAATCAACTTCATACAGAACATGGATTCCATCTGAAGTCAATCACAGATGCGTTGCTACTCCCGAGGACTATGATGGTCGCCTCATGTGAAAGTGTGCCGGCAACCACACCCTTCTATCGAAACGCAAGAAATGCTTCACGCTAGAAATAGGTGTGGCGGTGGTACTTCCCCGGTCGAACTACACTGGTTCTACCACCTTGTAAAGTGTTATAGTTTATACTTCTATAAAGTATAAACTATAACACTTCAATTCAATATTAAAACCAAGCAATTTTAAAAATGTTTTCGAAGTCACGCGACACGAACTTAAAAGTTATATAATTTTGTTGTTTGATAGCGAAGGTCGAGGTCAAATATGCATTTTATTTAGTTTGCTCGGATTAGACAAACTTTAAGGTAGTGTATTTATAATTTACTCTTTCCAACTTGTACCTATTGATCTAATTCAAGCGGGTAGTAGGTACAATAAGTTTTTTAAAATATAGTTTCATTATTCATTATTCAGATATTATCAAGCATTTATATGCTTAAAGCTAGTGTCATATAATTTCTATTTCGCACTTTTCTCCAAAAAAAGTAAAGTGTCAAGGATCAAATTAAAAATACATAAAACAAATATTTCACCCTTATCTTTCAAAATATTATAGTATCAACGAACACGATTATCTTCAGTAAAAGCCCAATTTCATACAATTACGCTTACTTTATGCGAATCAAATTGTCTACAAATAAACAAACAAAAATAAATTTCAATCGATACTTGGTCTGAAACCGTATGCTGTTTAAATAAATAAAACTAATGGAATAAATTATTAGCTGGCAGTCCAAATATTTACACCTTGAACAAATAATAAACGTTACTGACGATAAATTTAATCCAATTGAAAATAATCGAATGAAGCCAATAATCACTCGTCTGAATCGATTGAGGTTTTCTAAAATAATGTGCGTATATTTTTTTACAAGATTGATGTAACGAGCGTGCATTCGTGTGCCGCCCATGGACATCTGTAACCAACCTCATATAGAATAGGTAGGTACTACTTGACCTAGCGAACTTCGTTCCGTCTAAAGGTCTAAAGTCTAAAATGATCATTGTTTCTTTACTATAATTTATACATGTAACATACATAAAACCTTCCTTTTGAATTATTTTATTTATAAAATAATAGAAAAACTGCATTAAATTCCGTAGCGTAGTTTTAAAGATAACTAAGGTCTCAAATTGCTATTTCCGAGGAGTAATATGGTCGCCTCATATAATGTGCCCGTGCACATGTTATTTTTGTTTTGGAAATCAGTATGGCAGCGATGTGATTACTCTTTCATGACATTCAATAATTGTGGTAGAAACTACTAATACTAATAGATAAAGCCTAAGCATGTGTTATAAAAAATAGAACAATAGGTATGACCATGGGCGTTTTTCAGTAAGAGGGTCCCCCACCATAGTATAGACGTAAAAAAATGCATCTTCAGACAAACGGACCTTTCTTGTTTTAGTGGCATAAAATCTTGGAGTCTACATTATTCCGGTCCCCTATAGGCTGTGAGAACATTTAAGACCTAGCCATTATTATTTTTTTGTGGATATTCCCCGTAACGAATCTATAACTATGGCTCTTCTAACAAATAGTAACACGAAAGCACTTTATTGTTACGTACTATTAATAACATAATAAATGTAGCGCAACACCAAAATCTCGTTGCATTCTATGATCTTATTTTTTATGATCTTTACAGTTTTATGAATAACTCTATCCTGGACCCACTAGAATTTCTAAAATTAAATGTTCTTAATTAACTTTTAATTTAATTTTGAGTTAGCTGTATAACAAGTTTTATTTCTTTACCAAGAAATTTTAAAGATAAATAAAGATTGTAGAAACAGATACAAGGGTCAGTAAAGGCCTCATGCACTAAGAACAGATAATATTCGCGAGTTTCATATCGTTTACGTGTGAGGTCGATACCACTTCCGTGGGGTAGCCAGGGTCGCTGACTCATCTTACCTTGTTACATTTGGAATTGTATGCCATCTATATTTAATCGTGACATTTCTAGGAACAGCTCACAATTTAGGCCGGCTTAAGAAATGGTACGGAAACACCGGAGTTTTGAACGATAAAAACCCGTAATCTAAAGATTAGTTTTATTTAGTTGTAAGGCAGTAATAGCCTAATACTTGAAACTTGCCCTCTCGATCGCGAGGTCCGAGGTTCAGACCCAGGCACGCACCATAGATTTTTCTAAAATCACTGCTTTTTGGGAAAGGAAACATCGTGAAGAAACTTACACATCCGAGAGTTTCTTAAAAAAAGTTCTCTGAGGTGCGTGAAGTCCACCAATTCGCACTTGTCCAGCGCGGGGGACTATGGCCTGAAATCTCTTATTCTTGGAGAAGACCCGTGCCGAGCAGTGAGACAATAAAGGGTTGACCAGTCAGTTGTAATGTACCTAATGAATTAAATCAATTAAAATTTAGCTTTAATATAGGGCATGCTGAGTTAGACCGTGTGGTATTTCCGTTCTTTCATAACAATTATCAATGACCACAAGTGACTACGTAACTACAATTTGTGTGACAGAGATTTTAAAATTTATATCGTAATTCATGGAATACCGATTCGAGCGTAGTTAATTGTTTTGTTTATATCGGACGTTTTCTTAGGAACTTAGCAAAAACACCAAGCGAACTTTTAAACGTACAACTCGGCAAATTATATGAACAAAAAAGAACTTTTTAAAACTGTTACAAAAAAAACTTACATAGTAATAATAGTGCTAGTTACAATGCCATCTATTACTACTATGAAACATAAAAATTAATACTGATATAAAAGTAAAAAGTGTTAGTCGTTTGTATAATTGTGAATTGTGATTGCACGTTAATTAACTTAAAGTACTTACCTACTAATTAGATGCATTTCGCAATCTAAATGAATATTGAAATGAAATTAAATGTAAAGTCTTTATTTTTGCATAGGCCTACGGGGGCACTTACAAATTGTCAGTTACACATTTTTTTATAACACTACCACTGAAGTAAAACCATGTGCAAAACTGCTTATCACACAAAAAACAATAAAGTGAAATCGATAGTTATAGTCGATCGTCGATAGTTGACGACCCGCGTGGCGGAGCGGTTAACGTACCGGTCTGACGCGCAATGGGTCCCGGGTTCGATTCCGGGCCAGACAGGTATCTGAATGATGAGTTTAGATTCGTGTTCTGGGTCTGGGTGTTTGTGTATTCGTCTTGTGTATGTCCATGGTACCCACGACACAGGAGAAAATCCTAGTGTGGGGCTATGAGTGTAGAAAGCGTGTGTGATAGACAATTATACAATAAAAGTTTCAAAATATCCACATCGTATTCAAATCGTTTAACATAACAAATCGGTTGTGCATTATTTCATGATAAATTGCAGTATATTTCATGACGTTGGATCAGTGAAATAATTCAATTGAGGTATAATAAACGGATGCGGCATTTAAATAACATTTGATAGTACTAACGCACGACTAATGTAATTGTCATGTTCATTTGAAATAATAAATTTCGCAGATTAATGCAGTTGATTTTAATGAAAAACAGGTTTATTTCACGGTAATATTCAGTTTGATATTTTGTGTTACAATAGTATGCGAAAAGATTTATTATTTAGGTACTATTGGTGTTTAGACTTTAATACCTTTAATAATAAGATACCAGTTAAATGCAGGTTAACAAATAGTTAAATAAATTATAAACGTATACGTAACGTAAAAAAAATACTTAGTTACATACCACTAGGGAACAACAGGATCAATAGTGAAATAGTGTTATTTTTTTTTTTCTATGAATGAGGATTGTCCCTGTAGCCTCGGGGTCAGAATAGGGCTACGGTATCCCCTGCCTGTCGAAAGAGGCGACTAAAAGGGGCTTCCGGGGTTGCAGACGGCTAGAGTGGGAGCTCGAACCGTTCGGTCAGGCAGTCCCGGGAAGGACGGCGGTATGTGTGGTCGCATACCGTCGTAAAGACTAGACTGAGCGGTGGGCCCAGCCGCCCATCTGGGAGGAGCCCGATGGGGCAGCGCGCTCGGAGGATTCCGGTTGAAGTCGTTTCGATTAAGTGCGGAAAAAATCCTACATAACCCTGCGTCGCTCCCACGGCGTCGGGTACCTTTGAAGGTATCCCCCTCGAAAACAAAAAAAAAATGAATGGGGATTGTGACGGCACTTGAATTAACTTAAAGTGCCTATGAAACTTCAATTTCGTGATCTAAATGAATATTGCAAGTAAATATCGTCAACACATTATCGTCCCACTGCTGGGATTCCCTCAGAATGAGAGAGCTTTAGGCCATAGTCCACCGCGCTGGCCAAGAGCGAATTGGTGGACTTCACACACGTCCAAACATTTTTTTCAAGAACTCTCGGGTGTGTACATTTCCTCACGATGTTTTCCTTCACCGTAGACCAGTGATAATAAATTTCTAATACGCATATAAATCAGTGGTGCGTGCCTGGGTTTAAACCTCGGACCTCCTGATTGAGAGGGCAAGTTTCAACTATTAGCCTATCACAGCTCTAAAACCACGTACAAAACTAGTTGTTATACAAAAAATAATGAAGTTAAACCAATAGACAATTATACAATAAAAGATTCTGTTATCTGTTGAACATTGTTTTATGACAAATCGCAGTATATTTCATGACACCGGATCAGTGAAATAATCCAATTGAGGTTTAATAAACGGATGCGGCATTTAAATTGTATTTGATAGTACCAACTAACGCACAACTAATGTAATTGCTATTTTTATTTGTACTAATAAATTTTGCGAATTAATGTGGTGGAATTAATGTTTAGTTTAATATTTTCTATGTTAGGTACTAGTGTACTATTCGATTTTATTAAATTCAACGAATTCAACTAATAGGTTACGATATTACTCGATTTTATTACGTAGTATAAAACAAAATAGCTTCCCGATGTCTGTCCTTTAAATCTACGCTACGGATTTTAAGCAGTTTTTTTAATAAATAGAGTGATTGAAGAAGAAGGTTTTTTGTATTATGCATGCATAATACAAAAAAACCTTCTTCTTGTGTAGTGTAGTAGCACTGATAATTTTAGATTTTTAACTTTTAGGCGTAACGTAAAGAGAAGGTAAGGAAAAGAAAAATTAAAAACAAATAGGTAATTACGTAATCAAAAGATCTTTCGTATTTTTTTATTTTATTCAACAACTAATTATTTTTTGCAAAATTATATAACCTAAATATTTAAACAAAAATATTACATGTTTTGTGCCACTAACGAGTTTTGAAATCGATAAGAATGTAGGTGAGTAAGTTATCGAAGAACCAAAGTGTCATCTCCCGTGTTAATTAAAAAATACTTTAAGTATGCTCGTTTCTACATGTTTCCTACGTTTTATTTTCTGCTTGGTTATTTGTATTAAATTCTATCGAATGACACTACCGCATGCAATTTGAATTAACAAATTATGTAACACTATGAGTGTTGAAATAAATAAAAATAGCCAATTGCTATTCAATATATCATAAAGTGAATAAAAAGTGTCTAATGTGAAACTTTTTCTTATGCATTTGATACTTTACAAAACGCCTGGTTTAAAGAGACGTAACATTTATGTTTTTTTTTATTTTCTAGAAACCGTACAGTTCTATACGGGCCGTTAGTAACGACCGCGATCGGAAAATCGAACCTAGGACCTCTAAACATTCTCTAACATGAATAATATTTTTGTCTACAACTATCTCTATATTAATACAATTGATAGCCATATTATAATTATTTTTATATCCGGACTCCACTTAATACTATAAGCCGACCCCTGTATTAGACAGGAGACAACGTTGTGTATTAGGTGCAATTTTTAATCGACTTCAAAAAGGAGGTGGTTCTCAATTCGGTCGGTATATGAGGTGACCATCTCAGTCCTCGGAAGTAGCAACGCATCTGTGATTGACTTCAGATAGAAATGTTTTATATGAAGTAAATCGGCGGATACGCGAATGCTAAGGCCATCAATAAGGAATATTGAATGTATTTACATTAGAAATACACATTTCCCTTTGAACACTACAAAATCCTAATCCAAAACAATACATATATAACAATATATATATATATGTATACCCATGTATTTAGGTACCTAGATACTCCAACGGTAGCCAGAATTACCTTAGTAAGTTGTACTCGTAGATAGATAGGGCACATGATAATTAAATCAAAGCCACGTGTAGATTTTACGATAGTGTGAAGTAAATGATTGAATAATCAAAGACTTCTGAGCAGCGATCAAACGCTAAGCCATCAATCAACAAAATCAATTCGGATTCTTTCAACAGACAAATTTCCTTCCGATTCTCAAAGGAAAGATATTAAGATTTATTTCAATGGACCTAAAAGATACCCTACAATAGTCGATACGAGTATATCTTTTATTACATTTTAAAATTACCACATTTTACATGTGGTGGAACCAGTGCAGGGAAAGTACCACCGTACTTATTATAGCGTGAAGCATTTCTTGCGTTTCGATGGGTGTGGTTGTCGACAAATTTTTATATAAGACGTCCATCATAGTCTCCGGGAGTAGCAACGCATCTGTGATTGACTTGTAAAAGATATTGTTTATAATAATGGCTTAGATATTCTAATACATTACAAAGAAGTAAATGGAATTAAACAGATTTAAATAAAAATACTTCTATATCTTTTTGTACAAGGAAGGAAGTTGCCCGCTCCGGTGGTTTATTACTTTTTGTTTATCGCAACTTAACTTCCTTTCTTGAGTAAAGTTTAAGATAAACACTGCGTGAATTATGAAAGTACTTCCACTATGAATGAAACCGGGAACATCTCGTTCTGTGATAAAATTAATTGAATAAGAAAAGCTTTCTTAAATGAGTTCTACATTAATTCATTTGTTTTATTGTCAGCCCTTGGTATAAGTTCAGGAGGACATTCACGTAACAACGGTCGCACGGACTGTCGAAGGGACTGTCGCAACGACAGTTCAAGTTGAATACTTCAAAGGCTTCAACTTCAACCTGCGCCATGACCTTGGTCGTAAAGTCCGCCTTAGGATTAAGCCATTCACGATCGAACTTGTCGCATACGACCGTAGTTGGCGCGACAATCCGTGCGACCGTCGTAACGTGAATGCCCACCTTTATGTTTACTCTAAACAAGCATTGTTCTTGTTTTAGCTCGTTCATTGCAATATACTTTGCACTATTACGTTTCCATTTCGTTCATACTATTTGCAATATACTTTGAAATGGTAATAAAAAAAATAATCTGCTTATTTTGAGGAACTTCGTACTAAGGGTACAGCATTTGATGTCACAATGTTGATCACTTAGGCCAGGGTTTCGTAAAGTGAGGTACACGAACCCCTAGGGGTTTACCATTCGATGACAGGGGTTCGCGACAAAATTCACGCTATGAAAATACAAAAGTATTTCTAAACTTGACACCGTTTGCGACAACAAACAAACCCATCACATTAATAGTAGTTAAAATGCACTTTAACTATAAAGTTATTAACTATAAAGTAAACCTTTTATTGAAATAAAACATTATTTTCTTCAACAGTCAATTTTGTTGTTTTTAGGGGGGGGGGGGATTATTTAGTTAATTAAGTTAAGGGGTTCGCTGTCACTTAGAAACTTAAACAGAGGTATGTGGAACCGAAATTTTGAGAAACCCTGACTTAGGCTAACCGCGTATTGATTATTATCGCTAAAGTGACTGGCAGATTTAAAGATTAGGTAATATCCTAAAGTTACACGGTATCCATTTCATATTTCACGCATTTATTTATTAGCGTTCTTCGTTCGGGGAAGTACCACAGCCACACTTATTTCTAGCATAATGCAGTTCTTGCGTTTCGGTGGAAGGATGTGATTGACTCACTTTCATCTGAATTGAACATAGTAATCCTCGGCAACGCATCTTAACTTCTGATAAAACTATTATGGTTTGATGCCCATTGATTGATGATTTAAAATAAATTCAAATAGACAAAAGTTCTAAAAAATATATAAAGTTCTTTACAAAAATATGCCATGTACAGACACGAGGAAATTTCAATTATATCATATAAATATGTAATAAAGGTCGTAAATAGCTAAGAACCAAAAATAAATGATAAACATTCAAAAAGGAAAATGATACTCAACCATTTTATCTTTGCCTACACGAATAAAATGCTAGTAGGACAATTAATTTCAATGCACAATCGGGGACTTACCTTGACAACTTAAAGGTTTAACGACCACGGCATTTCATGCTGACAACGGGACTGTACATCTAATTTAATGGCATTCGGTTTTTTGTAATAGAACGTAGTGTAACTTTCACAAATGAATAACTGATAGGTACCTGTTTATTTGTATAAGTCCAAATGCGAATATTTACGAATTTCAACTATTTTGTAAGTACTCTAGAAACGATTTTTTTGTAGGCACAAACACTAATCAATATAACCGTGAGTTAAATAACTTAAGAGAACTCTTTGTTGTTCGTCTCCGGGTGTACCACAACCACATCTATTTCCGCCTAATAACATCAGTGTTGTATGCTGCTGTGTTGTCGTCAGTAGGTGATAAGGGAGATACATATTTGAGGCTTTCCAACTTAATCCTCTGGTTTTTTTTTGTTCTTGGGGCGAAACCTTCCAAAAGGTACCCGACGCTGTGGGAGCGACGCAGGGTTAGGTATGATTCTTACGGCACTAACCTCCTAAGATTTTGCAGTGTTGCCTAATGTTTTAACATTGATATCAATTTGTTAAAGGTTAAAATCCCAGATCAAAGCTCTGATAAGCAAATACATTATCCCTTGATGTAACAGTGAATAGTAAAATATTAAAAGTTCTTTAAAAAACTATCTCAAAGGCGATTGAAGTCTACCTACCTGCACTAAACCAGGCCAGAATCTCTCTCCTCTATAAGGAAACCCGTGCTCAATACAAAAAAATTATAGGTTGACGACAGTTAATGCAACTATTACTATAAACAAATAGTTGAAATAGGATGCCATATAATTATACATCGAGTTTGTAGAAATCCATTGCTCTACCTACCATCGAGGGAAAACCTGCTATCATAGTGCTATTAGGAGATTGTGAAGTCCATTAACCCACACGATAACTTTCCTTGTTCTGCGGAGACCGTGATAAGTTAATAATGATGATGAAACTTATTAGTTATTCGTACTTATAAAAATTAGGACCTATGATTTCTATCCATCAGTCCGAGGTTCACCTTTTGGTCATAGATATATTTTAATAGAAGTTGTTGCCAATATTCACCGCGCCTGGCATAGGTATGTGTTCGTGACCGTAGTTAATGTACACTTTCACACGAGGCGACCATCATAGTCCTCGGGAGTAGCAACGCAGCTGTGGTTGACTTCAGATGGAACCCATGTTCTGTATGAAGTTGACTACATATGTCCATGGGCGGCAGTGACCATCAGGTGGACTGCATGCTCGTTTGCTACTTCAGTCAGATAAAAAGATAGAATGAAAGATGTTATACAGAAAGATGCTATTGCCCATCTCCTAGACTTTGTTTCCTTGTTGACTTCCACGCCATTCACGGATAGAAAGTGGTGTTATGAAGATAGATGGATCTTTCTTTCGGTGGAAGAGTGTGGTTATCGGCTGCCTTTCATACGTGGTGTCTCTCCTAGTCTTCTTCAGATAGACCTGTTATTCAATATAAAGTTGCTTCTAGATGTCCATGAGTGACAGTGGCCATTAATTATCAGGTTTACTGCATACTTATTTGCTACTGCATAAAGAAAAAACTTAAGGGTGTCCACACTAGCACGACACACTACTTTAACATTTGATCAATTTAAAAGATAAGATACTAAAAGTATGTTTCAATGAAAAGACACGTTCATATCAATATAGTATCGTTAAAATTTCTCGTTCATTATACCTTGGTATTTCCAACGTGCAAGCGCACGCGTGCCTATCATAAACATACCTTTCAATTGAATATCAAAGCCAATAATGCAATACATTCACTACGTCTAGGTACAACCGACCACTGTACAGCGGTAGTTAAATTAAACGAGAAACAGCATCGATAACGCTTAAAGTTTCGTCAGTCGCTGACATTAATTACACTGTTAGAGAAAAAATCGTTCAGTGTGGTGCGAGATCGGCTTGCAGTTGGTCGAGTCGGCTATCGAGTGAAGTACTTGTTCAATGTGTATTGTGTAAGCTCAGTGCATATTATTTTCGGGGGCGCCGTAGCGTATCTCGGTGTGAAACAAGCCCGTTGTCAATTGTACCGTGCTATGTGCGTTGAACGGTCGCGCGCGCCTTCCACCCGCCGTCTCCCGCGCCGCACCAAAATGACGTTATCGTCGAAATACAGTTGACGTCCCGGAAGATTTATGTTTAAAACGTTCAATATGTGTTGTGCTAGATTCACCAACTACCTCTTCCATAAGCTGCGGAAGTACACGTACGGACTAGCCGGCCGGGAAAGTAAGTGACAATATCCCGAAACTTTCGATGTATAATACTTTGTATATAGTCATACGTCAGTCGCGTGATGCGGGTTAACTAATGCACGCTTTGTTTAAAAGAAAAATGCAGTAATATTCTGGCGTATCGATCTATTTATATCTGAACCTTCGCAGACTCAGTATTGCGTACACAGAAGCTAAATTGGTTCCTTCATAACAATATGAATGAGATTCCCAAGCGAATAAGGATTACACAAACGAATCAATACGTAAAACCAAGTACATTTCACTTCGAGTATTCAAATTAACTTTCTAGAAATGCTAAGCCACATTACGTAAAGCATAAGTGTCGTTTACTCAATTACAAATTACTCACATAGTAATTGGAAATAAAGTGAAAAATATTCCATAAAGTCATTATCGCAGCATAGGTATTGCAACTTCGTAAATAAAATGAATTTACTCATATAATATATTAACAATAGAGAATTCCAATTATTCTACATATTATTATTATAAATATATTTGTGTTGCGGTCATGCTATTGTCCTCTTGTATTGTCTGCTTAATATACTATTCTCACGGCATAAACAAACAAAACCAACACTTGGTTAGTACATTCCAGATCTTTCATTGCTTCAAAACATTATAAATGGTTAAAATTATGAAAAACTAATCAAGCGTGGTTTAGAAAAGTGTGCAAAATGATCATAATTTTACCGAAGCTCGGTACAATTACTTGGTCGGCACATCATGTGACGCTTATAGACACAAAGTACATTCTTATCAAAACAATAACAGACATTGTTTCCCTTTAAATTGTCACCAGCTAAAACTATGCTAACTCATTCAAAGGTTGACTTACACTCGTAGAATTTTAAATACCGTTATATAAGTACAAAGTACTTTTGAAATATTATTAACAGTACAAGAAAACCCTTTAAACACTTGACTTACATTACAATATGTTTGAATAGTGAGTCAGTCAAAAATAAATAGACGAACATAAATATTTCCTAAGTTTATGTAGTGACTAACTCAAACACTTAAGTATGAAAATAGTTGAGTAAAGTTTTTACTAATTCCGACTTCTCCTGACATAGTATTATTTATGTTTGCACACGTGTATGCGGTTCATGTTGTGAACATAAAACAGCATTCGAAGCTTTACGTCATCTATTTTGGGATTACCCAGTTAAGGGATACATTCCTTCAATAATTTATCTACAATCTTAAACCGCATTCGATTCAGAAACAATGATATTATATTGACAATGAATAAAAAGACTTTATAATAATTAAAGGAATTTTAGGTCATTGTGAAGATAATATCTTTATATGATTATAATAATGTTATTAATTAAGTGTGTATTCTGCATCATAAAAAGGCTTAACATTCCACCAGGTTTTAGCTGGTCGAATAATAACTCTAAAATCTATAAATCTGATAATTCTAAGAATTACGTTCTGTAAAAATTTCTATATTGGTCTTGTCAACCACACTCTACAAGTGTTGCATGATAACACTTGTAGAGTGAAAGAGATAAGCGACCATCATAGTCCTCGGGAGTAGCAACGCACCTGTGATTGACTTCAGATGGAACCCATGTTTTGTATGAAGTTGATCACAGATGTCCATCATGGGCGGCGGTGACCACTTATCATCAGGTGGACTGCTTGCTCGTTTGCTACTTCAGTCAGATAAAAAAAAAACAAATCTCTCTGAACCAAGCATGGCCAAAGTTCTAAAGTTGAGGGTTAAACTTGTTGATATTGACGAAGACACGTGTAGTTCGAAAAAGACTTTTGAAAGAAAGAAAATTAACAAAGAAAAGAATTATGACTAGTATTATCGCGAAATTGATACATTTTAATATGTAACGTGTACTCAAAATATGCGGTTAAAATACTTTGCCCATATTTCAACCTAGTTACATAGAAGTCACGGCGAAATATCGGTAAAAAATTTTTCAAAGCCACATATCGTTGGTACCTGTTTTATATCAGAAATGAAAAATAATCTTTTCTAGGTCGTTAAAAAGATCTTTGAACACAAGTACAACATACTCGGATATGATAAAAAGCTGTAATGAGTATAATTATTTGCACAAGTACGGACTTGAAATGTTCCGAATCCTAAATCGAGCGCTACATCCGGCGTGCCCTTAGTACGATTTATTATGTTTCCTCCAAACAAGCATTGTTTTTGTTTCCGCTCATACATTGCTATATTCTTTGCACGCTTACGTTTTTATTTTCGGCCCCAACTTGCAATGTATTTTGAAATGATGATCGGAAATAAGAACAATGTTTGCTTAAGGGGATTACAATATACTAAGTACTGAAGAGTTTACATTGTACTAAGGGTATATGTGCTCTGTGTCAAATTTTTTAGAGTTATGTATCACACCTGAAGTATAACTATCATAAGTCTTGTTGTCCTCTGTTATCTTCCTTCATTTTGCGTTGATTCTTCATGTAAACTTGTTTCTAATAATACAGCTTTCCTTAGATCCATCGCCGTGCCTATAAATTAATATTTCGTTTTCGAACGGTAGCTTCTACACCTGGATAACGTTGAAAGATCTATGAATTACTCGAAAGTATGATATGGTACTCTTTAAATAGATGCTAGATAAACTTTTGAACGTATAGTACAGGAGACTCAAGAGTTGGAAAATATCACAAGTGACACTACATACTTATAATGGTAAATGAATCAAGCCTATTCGATTTAAAGGAGATTTTCAACCTTTCTTATCTTTAAAAAAAAACGCTTTCTATTCTCCTAGCCCCACACTAGGATTTTCTCCTGTGTCATGGGTACTAAGGACACGCACAACACGAATACACAAACACCCTGACCCAAAACATGAATCTAAACTCATCATTCAGAAACATGTGTGGCCGGGAATCGAACCCGGAACGCACTACGCGTCAGATCGGTATGGTAACTTCTCCGCCACGCATCGTCGCGGCACTTTAAAATATGAAAGAGGTATATTCGATATTTAACTTTTTATTTCCATTCTTTGATAAAGTTACTAACTTTGCTAAAAGGTACAAGCGGACACACGCGTCACATTTCGTTGTATGCATGTTTGTCTTATCCATAAACACATTAAGACATGATCTTTGTTGTACAAAGTAGCACCTAATTAACTAGTAAATTACTAGACAATGTACTTAATGTGTTGGCGTTAGTGTTTCATCATTAACACACATAGATACATACATTTAAGATACTTTGCCTCATAAAGGCGCTGAACAAAATACAATTATGCTTTTTGTCTTATTCAGATATAAATATTTATTATATACCAACATGAATAATGCAAAATTAACGATGCAATTTCTGATTCTAAATAAACAAATCCTTTATGCGGAACGATAATAAAGTTATGATAGAAGGGATTTGCACTGAAATATTTAATGAAAGGTTGGAATATACTCTGGACGCACTCCAAGCATCTATTAATGCTATTTTTTGTTTAAGTACGTCCTAGAAATAACAATTAAAATATATAATTCATATATAAGAATTCATGTATTAAAATACTAGGTAAATTTTGTAAATTGAAATATTGAATTCGATTTAAACTATTAGGTGAATGGAGATATATTTAGAACTCGGCGCATAGAAACTGTCGGCAATATTCTATTTTACAGATATCGGTTGTAGCAGTAATAATTGTTCCGAAAATTCGCCGGAATCCCCTACAATTGTACGATAAAGTGGCCACGGTGGCGGTATGAATGCAGCTGAAGTTTGTAGAACGTTTCACAATGCCACTATTTATAGGGCTGTCTGTCATCCGGATTCCATCGCTGCATCTCTTTTTATGTCAACGTACTCTCTATCTTATTTAAATGCTTCGTAAAAGTTACACATATTTAATAGTGAAAGATACACTTTAAAATTTTATTTCAGACACATTTAGATTTCATGTTCATTCTGAATACGTTTAATGTTTTTGAGGCGATATAGATTATCAAGTACTTATACGCAATAATTAAAAAAAATCGCGTAAACATTCTTATAAAATAGTCTAACACAGTTTTTATACTTATTTCTGACAATATAAAAAGTTAATTTGTAGAAACTAAAAGTATAGTAGAAAGTAAAAAATACAAAAATTAATAGCTTAAATCGTCCTTTCTAAAAATATAATGCTATTCATATTTATATATTTAAATCCTTTATTGTTACTTGTCACGCAAAAGTGTTTTAAATTATTCCACAAATTAGTTTCTTAATCGTTAATATTTTTACTTTAAACAAATCTAAATTACGTTACCCAATCAGTAAATATTATTATTATAGGTATATATTAAAACTATTACCAATGATTCCGAATATAATGCGAAGACGTGAGGGCATTTTTCGTGTCACGCGGGTATATAACCACGTAAATGTGTTACCTGCATGCATGTGCGAGTATTATCCTGCTACAATCTCACGCAGGAAGACATATTTTTATAAATCGATCGGATGCGCGAGGCATTCATTCAACCCAAAACCGCACGAGAAGAAACCTGCGTGACAAGAAAAAGGCCCCAAATTATTGTCAAATTGTAACAGCCCTGGGTATTGGCAGAATTGTTATGCTGAGCCGAGTTTATAGTCGGTATTGTTATCGGAACATAAGCTCGATGTCGACGCAATTGAAATATAAAAGCGAACGAACGGATTTATATGAGCGTCGCCCAACGAATATCAAATGATTGAGATGAACCACGCATGTGGCGTGATATTTTCGACGTAAAGTATACTAAAAATTCGAATTAAACCGATTTAGTTTTTAAATGTTGTTGATGTGGTTGTTTAAATAATGTTATAAACGGAAATTAAACAAATTAAAAATCCTACTAATTAAAAATAGTTAACTGAAATGGATACAGAAAATATTATCATATCTGAAATAAGTGTAATAAAATACAATTCGAATATTATAAAGTGCAATACTCAGAAACAAATTTAGTAGTGGTGGGTAATCCATTTCGTAATTCTTGTTTATTTCTTACCTACATCAAGCAAAGGTATACATGGTATACATGTCTAACGGTTGCTTTCCATGTGGAAAGAAATCGGACGTATGTACGTACGATCAAAAATTATAACTGTCTCTCTGACGCAATCAGGTAAAAAATGACATTCTCATCAACGTGACAGACCAAAACGCTCTACACTCATAGCCCCACAGTAGGATCTTCTCCTGTGTCATGGGTGCCATGGCCACACACAAAGACGAATACACAAACACCAACACCCAGAACAAGAATCTAAACTCATCATTCAGATACCTGTCTGGCCGGGAATCAAACACGGGACCCACTGCGTGTCAGACCGGTATGGTAACCGCTGCGCCACGCGGGTCGACAGACCAAAAGGTCAAAGTCAGATTCTTCCGGTGTATCACGATAATAAATATTTAGAAAAGTTCTTTATAGTTATTTTGAAACGCTATAATGATCAAGAAATCCACAAAAATACCTTAACAATTGTATTATAAGAAATTCAATTGGCAACAGGTTTTAATGATAACAATACGAAAACCTGACGTTGGTCAACAGCCTTTTATTTCTAAATTAAAATCCGACACCTAAATAGTTCACTGAGTATTGTACGATACAATAAACCTTTTTTTTATTTAAATGTTAATTTTATTCAATGAACTTAAAGTTATTTTTGTTGTTACGATTTTTTTTTGTAATAGATGTCGCTTTCACCGTGCATTCATAAAACTTTTTTCAAAATAACGTTACAAAAAATACATTATTCAGAACTACAGTCACGAATATTTTTATATATTAATATTTAATGGATAATAACTTTAGCGAATGTTTTGTTGTGCTTCGTTTTGTTATATATATATTTTCTAATGATTTCAAAATGAAATGCTAATTGACTTTTTGTTGATCATTATTAGGCTGCAGAAGCAGTTTTCTAAAACTAGACAAGAGTAAATAAAAAAATAGAACACTAATACATATTGATTTATTTATTTATTTAGACATACAGACAGCATAGTATACAAAACATTTTCGATAAAATATTATGTTATTGTAATGAAATGTGTTATTATAATGAAAAAAGTGGGTTATCCTCATGGATACCCAGCAAATCAACTACTACCCTATGTTTTAACATTTAGATGAGAATTATATGTTTTTCTCAACTATAGGTGAAAAAGAACGCGCAAATTTTCTCCGTATTTTTCCATTTCATAAACCTTCACGATAAAGGGTCATATTTCCCAAGATCACTTCACTTCTTCTTTGTGGGTTTAATCGAGTTTTTCAACCTATTCCTTACATTTAATAGGTTAACTTTAAATTACATTTAAATATAGGTCTGGGGAAGAATAGAATTTGTATCATTGAAACACTTTTTATTTCTACCAAACTATTAGCAAATCGCGTAAAAAGTAGAGACTTAATTTAGATAGCAATACAATCCAACATAGTGCAACTGTCTGCACAATTCTAACACTTATAATGCACCATAGTGAATGTGGAATTTCTATATTAATTGACATTAGACTATTTGAAAAATTAACAGTAAATAACCGACACGCGACACGATAAAAAAGACGCTTTATACACTCATAGCCCCACACTAGGATTTTCTACTGTGTCGTGGGTGCCATGGATACACATAAGACGAATACACAAACACTCAGACCCAGAACATGAACCTAAACTCATCATTCAGATACCTGTCTGGCTGGGAATTGAACCCGGGACCCATTGCGCATCAGACCGGTATGCCACGCGGGTCGTCAAAACAATGAACAACACGTTATATGTATATCTCTAGCAAACTGCAAATGCTACTACATTCTAGTGTCATACTGGAATTCAGCACCATTAGGTATGTTTTCCACTGGGAAATCAACGCTGCTGATGCATATAGCTATAATATGTGAGAACCATTCAAATAAAGGTAAAACGTTTTCAACATTGACTTAATGCTTCTCTGTAAAACTGGATTTTACTGCAGCGGCACTACTCATATATCTCGATTTTGGCCATTCTCTAGAAAATAATGCCCGGAGTAAGTGTAAAAGTATATCAAAATACAATTAAAATGCAGTACGCAATACGCGTATAAGGCGAATCAACGAAGTAGCGTATAGAATAATATATGCGCCACACACGCTTATGAGGACTTATAAATCGTCTACCACTTGCCGTCACAGCACACGAGTGGGTTTTATCCGTAAGAAATACTAATAAATCAGTATTTCACATAGGTTTTTCAAAAAAATTTTTGAAGTGAAACTTCTTTATCGGGGTTGGAAAAAACTTTAGTGTAACATTTTTTCGTTACGCGCCATCTTTTTCTTATCCCTACCACACGTCATATTAGATAGATTATTATAGATTAGATTATTAGATAAAGTTTAATAAAAGCCTGTTATTAAACTTTATCTAATTTAACTTTATTTAACCAATTTCTGTAAAGTTGCATATAGTAAATTATTTTTTGAAAAATAACGTCATAAAGAAGTTTCACTTCTTACGAGTGTACGCTAGTACACGCACACATTTTTTTTTGTAACACTGCAATCATTATACTAAATAAGTCGACGAAACTGATATTTTCTCATTTTTTATCGGATTAATGTAAAGCGACACCGATTGCACCACTCGAAACAGCTAAAAGGAAGTAAACCAATCAATTAAAACTTCCATAAACTCGTGTTTAACGATTAAATCAACGACATTACAATTTCTATAGTCAATTGAACAAATAAGTCGTGCCGACCTTGACACGCCGGCCAAACATTATCCTTTTGTCTCAATTGCTCCGTAATTGTCGGGGACGTCTTCAGTTCTATTCTGAGATACAATTTGCACTTACCGTTCGCTCAAATTGCACCTTAACTGGCCACGGGGGGTATCTTGGATATCTTACGAGAGAAACACACGCGAACGTATCACATAGCTATGATTTCGAAGCGTCCTTACATTCCCGTTTATTGCTTTTGTTATTTTTAGACGTAAACAAAGTCCTAACGGGGAATATTTTTTAACCAATCAATCGCTGTGGTATGAGAGGCAGTTGGCACGCTAATTGGAGCGGTCTACGCTCTGATTGGCTGGAATTGCACTTCTGTCAATTCAGACTTGCCCTAAAATTGGAATTTAAGTGATAAAATGTGTGAATAAAATATTTCGTTCCATTAATATATTTTATTAAGATTTGATACGTTAGAAATATAAGAGGATACCTTTTTCAAAATCGATGGTGTTATGATGAAATTTGCTATATCAAAGCCACTACTTCGATGTTGTAAATTTCCATTATCACATTCACCTACAATCAGGTTAAAATATACAACAATTCCATGGAAATAATTGCCCCACTATTTTTTTCTTACTTTTAACTTACGTTATTCTGATTTGAAAGGTGTGCTCAATAAATTTCTTCTGGGTATTTCTTATTCGGATAGCGCAAAAAATATTATCTATGAGCGGCCAAAATTTATAGTAACAAGACATTTATTTTTGGTGATGTACGGCATCTAGCTTGCTGCTGATTTCTATTAGGTTCATTAAAAGTTTTATGACTATAAGACGCCTTTGTATTATTAGCAATGTGTAATATATCATTACTGTTTAAGCATCTAGGCCAGCATAGTAATGAAACAAAGTGGATAGCTTCTGCCACTCTTAATCAATGCACTAAATTTGCTGAATATATTTCGTTTAATTATTTGCATTGTTATGACTACGATTCGAATCATAATATATGTCTTCTTACTACTATTATAAATGTTTAATATGCCCATAATTGGGTATTTGTTTCTCTTTCATGCTTGAAGCGTTGAACGGATTTGAAACATAATTTGTGACTAGGACATATGGTATTAAGACATAGCCAAAACACAACATGACACAAACACACATGGACAAAACGTAATGTATAGATCGTGAAACATTCTCAAATTACAGTGGTCTCATTGTTACTCCAGTATCTTCCCTTTAGCTGCTTTTGCAATGCTCAAATAACTCCAAATAATTTCTGCTGTTTGAAAGATGTTGGTCAGAAAAAAATTGAAAATCATGAGATTTCCAATTTTATACGAAACCTTTAGATACTGTCAATCCTTTCGATTATAAACATGATTCATTATAATGACATTATAATTACATTTCTTCATTCACCTCAATGGACTGTATTATCATTCCTGTAAAATGTAATAACATTATTCGTTGTCAATGTATTATTTACATTAGGCAACGAGAACCAGATGGCTTAATCAGGACTCAGCATGAAATTTTACCCTTTGTCGGTTAAAAAAAGACTCAAAAGTCGTTTTTTTCTTAATAATTATTTCCAGTGATCTCCATTAGATAGCAGAATTCATAAAATGATTATCAGAGAAAGCGAGGTTGAGAACCTGACATTTCTAACGTGTTAATTTACAAATCAACATAGTTTGCTTCAAACAAGCATGTCACTAAGAATGTAACAAATGTCATACATACAATAGTCAGTAACAATATAGTGAAGTTGTGTCCGATCGCAAGATATTGTTATTTGTAATACATTATTATTAATAATATATTCAGATAAATCAGGTACCAAATATTAATTTATATCGGTTAATTAATCATTATAATATCGGAAATAAAGTGTCACAATGTGAATCATTAAATCTCATCATAAATAGGAAAAGACAAAACATTATAAGTAGGTACTGCTTTTAATAAAACTACCTAAAGTGCTGAACTGTTTTGTCTTTCTCCAAAAAATAAGGTTTTTCTTTACATTACCATTGACGATCTTGGTATTGTCAAGAGAAATATTAAAATTTCAATGAATGACCATAATAGAATTTAGATCACTAAGCGAACATTATTGACTTAGTTTAAAATCGGTGCTCCACACCAGTAGATGGTAATTATATAAAGATAAATTTTCCAGGTAATACGAATAAAGAAGAAAGTGGAGAAAAAATATCAAAATATGTTAGTTATTCGTATGCAAGAGAATATAATTTCATCAAATTAAAATTTCATTCATACAAAATCGATCCAATAGAACTCTTTTTAAAGGTCAAACAAACAATCGGTTACCAGTACGGAAGGCATTTCGTTCTGGATAATAAACGGTATAAGAAACTCCATAACAATAAATATAATAAATTGAAGTAGTTACAGATATTTATTTATTGTAGAGCTAGAGTTACGTCACTCACGTCAATCCAATATACGAAATTATACAATGGTTTAGCAAAATACTTACGATTTGTTTATTCCAGCCAAAAACAAGCCAAAACTGTTTTAGTCAATTAACATAGTCATTTGAATAGCTTAGTCAAGTTAAGTGTAAACACCGTACCTGTGCCTGTGCTATACTGATGCAAGTCAGTTTTGTGTGTGTTCTATGTTGTGTATGATGTGTCCAGAGGACTGCATGGGTCACCTCATGGATTCTAACAATAGCCTATAATTGTACACTAATCAGCTTCATTGAGAGGAAAAGCTTACAGATATCCTCCAAAAATGCCGAAGGGTAAGTGCTTATGTATGTTCACTTAACAGGAAAATGCGCTATATATTTAGTTGCAGTAAAGCAGTGTTTCTCAAAGTTAAGCACCTAAAGGGGTCTTAATATGAAAATCCCCTATGATTTTCATGCGACATTGGTATGCAACAAAAATTACGAAAATAGCCGCCATATTTTGCATTAATAAAATATATCTATGACTCTTTGTAACTAACTTGAATAGAGTAGTAAGTTTTTGAAGGGGTTCACCATTGATTTAATATCAAATAAAAGTGGTACATGGCACTTTAACTTTGAGAAACCCTGCTGTAAAAAAATCGAGTCGTCGCAGTCGAATAACTATTTATTTATTCCGATATATATAGCTGTTTTCCTTATGTTAATTATGTGTTTGATAATCTTATATGCTTGGGGTTTTTTTTATATCTGATATTACTATTGATATTATCAGGTTTAATGAAGATATAATAAGCGTCCACGTAAATATTATGAAACAAACGTGTAGTAACTATTTGTTAATAAACATAAAACTAATGTATACGTGGTATAAATAAAAAGATATACTAGTTTCTTCATATTATAAATACCTTTTACTAAATACGTTTCTTATTTTATATACCACTTTATTATTTGTATAATTTAATGCAAATATATAAGTTCATATGACGTCATCCGGTAAATACAATGTAGACGATGTACGTATTAAAACGTGTTAATTTGAATGTTCTATGTAGATTTTACTTATTTTATATAACGGCATTAATTTATAAGTCAGGATATTCAAATATACGCACGAATAAAATCATACATACTAAAAATATAAGTGGAAAATTGGAATTTTAATCCTTCGGTCACATTACCTATTGTTATTTGAAAAACGTTGTTAAGGAGTAAATTCCGATTATCGGCAATTTAACACGGCCGAGCTACTGATAAGGAAGAAATAGTACCTAGTTCAAAACATATTTTACTGGTACGAACTACTTTGAGCATAAACTAGAAATTGTTAGTTAAAATACGAAGCAGAATTTATTTTATGGAACTCAACAACATGCGACCTCCATCTTGTGATGTCAGACATTAATAATACGACTTCAATAAAAATTTAAAAACACATTATTTTAAAATACGAGTAATTCCATAAAATTTACAATATTGCTATGACGCAAGTAGAGGCTACGGTTAATGTCAAACGCCACAGAATTAGCCGATAGCGAAACAAAACGATAATTTATTCTCCATACTTTCGCTGGAAATTTAATCTCTCCAATACGGCTCAAAGGCCGAAACATCTGACACTGGAGATGCAAAAGAGATTGTGAGAGCGCATAATGATCGCACAGACGTTTACTTAATTAAATGGCTAATTGATTTTGCAATGCCAGTGACATCATTACGGATAGAATTGAGCCGGAAGATCGGAAATTATATGTCTGATTAAGATCTAGAGTAATTGTGTTGCTAAAAGTATTTAAGATTATAATTTCTATCTGTCATGTAAGATGTGACAGCCTAGTGATTTGAAACACGGCCGCTCAAACGGGAGGTCCATCAGATTTTTTATTATGAGTATATTAGAAATTTAATACTAGCGCCAATGGTGAAAGGAAGTATAGTGAGATAACCTACACTCCTGCGAATTGTAAAACAAAGTTGTTGGAGCTGTGTAAAGCTTGGCTAGCGCGGTGGACTGCAATAAACAATCCAGAGATGAAATCCATGCCTGGCGTTGAAACAGTAACGGGTTGACGATGATATTGTATTTGGTTATTGAGTAGTCTCATATGACTGACGTAGTTATTGCTTTGCTCGTGTTCTAAGGATACGGTTAGACCCAATCTTACCTAAGTATGACGACGAATGTAGAAAGTATGAAGTTGATCACGAGTGGAAGAGATGTTGCTATTGATAGATGACGTAAATTACTATTTCGATTTTATAAGACAGGCATTTTCCGGCCTAAATTTTTTACCGACAGGCTTACAATCTTTTGTTTCCTTATTTCATGCGTTGTGGAAATTGCTCCCTACACACCTATGTTTACAGTAAGAGAAAGTGACATCACCTTAATTCATGCATTGTGGAAAACTTTGTACCTTTAATTTCGAGTCAAGATAAAGTGACGTCATTAGCAGATAGCTTGGAAGCGTAGGGAGCTTCACAATAACCGTAGAGAAGAGTCAATGATGAGACGAAATTACTGGAAGTAACGATTTAGCTATTAGCAGTACTTGTGTACGGCCGGTTGATTGGTGGTCTCGAGTTACACTGGTTGACGCCACTTGAATCAATGAAGTGCCATTGGCTCATTGTTTAATCGTCTGTTTTACCAGCTGTAATGGACATACTCGAGATGTTGCATGCGACTTATTATGACACTGAGTACATATGATAATGTTTCGCTTATTTATACTTACACTCCTGAGTCAAGGTATTTAATGAGTTCGTAGAAATTCATTCCACGCGAAAATAATTTGTTGCGACCAAAAAATTGTTGCATTGCAATGACGTAAGCTCACTGAAACGCATAAAAATAAATGGTTTCCGTTTCATTGACAAATCACAATATATTCCATAAAATTGTACATATTGCGATTAAATCTAAGAGTATATATAATAGTGGATCTAATACGAATAAAATATCAAAACCGATCGACATAAATCAAATTAGGTATTACGCAAAACGAATCGTTGATATCGTTTATAAACTGCTAGTCGGTATTAACTGGAAACAATGTAGACTTCAGATTTAAGCTGCAGGTATTGAGCTGAGCGTAAACAGGAAATATTTTATATTGAACCACTGTGCAAGCGCATGCATTGGAAAGAACAATAACGTTTTGCCTTGATTGCCGCGCCTCGGGCATTGCCTATTGTGAGATTGCTCAATACGCCACATCTCTATTGATTTCGGAGCGGACACACTGACCCCGCTTTGATACAAGTATTGTGACGTCATTGTTCACAAACTGTATTAATGTAACAGTACGAAGATATGTAGGATTTATTTGCCCTAAATGTTGATTGATAGATTTGCTTCTTACAATACGACTAGAAAGGTGTTGTTGTGCCGTAGCACTGGGCACATGTCCCAAATAAGAGTGAGAAGGATATAACGTGCAGCACTTTCATAGAAGGCGACCATCTTAGTTTTTAGGAGTAGCAACGCATCTTAGATTTACTTCAGACTTAAACCCTAGTCTATATGAAGTTGCTCCTATGATGTTCATGGATGGCAGTGATCACTTACATCCAGATGTACTACATACTGGACTAGACCAAATACTTGAATATTAACAAGTATGACGCTTCCGCTGTCCTATTAATATTATTTTGAAAAATCTTCTTTGACAACCAAGCCCCAAGAGCTACAACAGGCAGTTCGAAAATTCAATTCCAAATTAACGTTGATTTACCTTGACAGAGCTACACTTATTTAACACGCACAACCTCTGTTTCATTTATGACTGAAATGTGCGCGAAATTAACTGTACTGTTTAACGCTTATACAAATAGCGTCGCTTTGTAAAGTAATCTGCAGTTAGATCTAATAGTTGTCATTTTTGCAACCGTTTCCTCGTTTCTGACGACATTGGCGACGTGAAATAAAAAGCAACGAGACAATTGCTGATTCGAAATAGTTTTATGTTGACTACAATTAAATGTTTAAATTGTGTGATTAAATTTGCATTTTTTAAGTCTATAATAAATGTTGAAAACGGCAAGCTACAAAATAAAATTAGATACAATTATCTAATTTTAATTTGTAGGTTTCCGTTCGCAAACGATAGAAAGGAAGATCTTAGACGGACTGTCTTTTTAAGAGCGTAATCAGAAAACGCGATCCTAGAAAATTACGAATTTAAAAATCACATTAAGACATTTGAAATTTATTTTTATTGATATGCAAGTAAGAAGCTTAAAAGTGAATAGTAATAGAAATATCTCTATTGTTTTTTAATTACTACTGACGTAATGATTACCACTTTTATTTACGAGTACGGGGAGTACGTCTCCGTTCCGGTCCTTGACTTGCAAAGAGGATAATTAAACCCAAAACCTGACTAAAATATTTTCTATCTAGCCATGTAACGGCTGCTATTGCAAGCAACATTAGATTACATATTTAATTGTTATATGGTAGTAAAAATTAAAAGGAAACAATTAAAATTAATTAAATTTCATGAATTTAGATTGACGATGAGAGATTAAAAAGACGCATTTAATTTATCTATCTTTTGTACAATTCATTACTTCACTTCTAACACTATTTCGTTCTTAATAATATTAGTAAAATAATTTAATTACAATAATTACAACAACGATCTATCGCCATTATAACCTAGTTAAATAAATAATTTAATTTAACGATTTCGGGAAAAGGTGTTACAATTTTAAGTATAATGCTTATTCCAAAGGTAGTAACACATCCGTGGGAGATCTCAGGAAGGAATCCAATCTTTTTGGGATTGATTTTATAACAACAATTGTATGTGTGATTTTATAATAACATTTGATCACTTATTAACTTTATATGGACTGAAAGCTTGTTTACTTAACGTTATAACGAAGAAATAAAGGCCAAATTTAATATATATATTTCATAATAAGTGGTCATGAACCCCATCCATCCATATCAATCCCAATTAAGATTAAACTTTACGTGGCAGTCACAGATGTTTTTGACTAACGAAAGCTTTGATTGTTCCTAACCATCAAACCATACTATAAGATTCTTACACCGATTTTTTTTTCCAGGCGACGCCGATATGTCGCTGAAGCAGGGCAGCGGCACCGGCAAAGTCCACTTCGGTGGTTTGGACGATGTTTCCCTGTACGGCACGCCAGTCGAACCCGCACCCCCCGCCCCCGACGCCAAACAGGGATTCCTCCGCAACCAACTGCAAGCACTCTTCCAGCCCACCGACAACAAACTAGCCATGAAGCTCTTCGGCTCGAAGAAGGCTCTCATGAAGGAGCGCATCAGGCAGAAGGCGGCCGGACACTGGGTCATACATCCATGTAGTAGTTTCAGGTAAGTCTTTTTTTTAGATTTTCTTACGAATTGTAGGCCATCAAGGTTCACTTGTGACGACTCAATATATGGCTTACTTAATAAACTATAAAAAAAATGTGACATTACCATTGTGAAATATCTCCTGAAAACGTGAGTTAAATATATTTATGAAAATTTGTATAATATTCATAAAAAATATAATAGTTTCAAAAAGGTCAAATCTACCTATATCTACTCATAAATAAAATAATAATAATTTGTAAATTACTTATTCGACATTTATTTTCAACTGATTGAAAGGTTTTTGTGAAGACTGTTAACATTGATATGTATGTCGTAAAACGATTTTAATTAAAATACGCTAACAGTTACCATTAATGACATTCGTCTGTTTAAATGTTCTAGTAAAAGACCTCTTAAGGATTTAAAATAACGTTTTAATACATTTGTACAGAGATGGTGATACTGTATTGAACTTAAAACATAAAACACTATACGGGTATATAAGATGAAAAAGAAGATTCTACTCGTTTTTAAGATTAGCTTTAGCCTCAATAATTTTATTGAAAAGAAAACTGTTGTTAAAAATATATCGGCTATTAATATTTATCGATGACTTTTTGCCTTGTCTTCTTTAGTAAAGGTTTTCCTTTTAATATGTTCTGCAGTAATACGAAAAGATGAAACCATAAGTATCACAGTGCAAGGTTAGATAAGATATATTAGACAGAACTTCCCGGAACGAGCTTCTTTTCCTGCAAATTTTCAAGAAGTTTATCGATTCAAATTTGACACCCTACCATCGAGACGACCAACCATTTCAAAGTTGCTTTCGGCTGCAAATGATTACTTGTGATGTAGTGACTTTCTCTGCTAATTCATTTTTTGTTCATTGCCACTCACTTTTTATTCGTCCGTCGATATCTAATGTAGGCTTTCCAGCGTTAGGTTTTATTCAAGGTCAAAATCTCTTGAATTAAATTTCCCGGACTTTCTTCTGAGGAATCATAATACTTTACAAAGCTTTTGACAAGCTGCTTCAATAGCAAATAGTGTTAACATGTATTTATTCTCGATTTCCAAAATCATAGAACATACATAAGTAATTCAGTAATTTACCCTCTATCTAAAACCTGTCACAGTAATAGGACGGATTCTTAAGTTCTATAAAATGCTACTTAAATAAAATACTCGGCTACACGTTTTTTTTTTATCTAATTGAAGTAGCAAATGAGCATCCATTCCACCTGTTGGTAAATGGTCACTGCCACCCTTGCATATCTGTAAGCAACTACATATAGAACATGGGTTATTTCTGAAGTCAATCACAGATGCGTTGCCTCTCCCGAAGACTATGATGACCGCCTCGTATAAAAATGTGTCGGCAACCACACCCTTCCACCAAAACGCAAGAACTGCTTCACAATAATTCTTAAGTTCTGTAAAATGTTACTTAAATAAAACATTCGGCTAAACGTAAAACATTCTAGATCTTTCTTTATCACCAATTGCATAACTATAAATTTCTTAAACACCTACGTTTTAATAGTGATTCAATTAATGTGGAAGTAGTACCTACATCTCAATACTATAATGGATGTGGAAGTAGTAAAAACCACCCACAGTCAAAACGAATATTTATTCATCGATGAAATATTTGTGTACCGGAAATCGAAGCCGGAACCTACTACGCAGCAATAGACAGGCATAGTACATAGTACTAAACGGGTCATTTTCCTTACAACATTGTACCTTCCGTCTTTTGTTGTTTGATTTATTTTGGACGATACCAACGACCTCCTAACACGAGATTCGTGTGCGCGAGTAATATTTTGTCGTATACAATATATGTATTGCAAACCTTTAAAACTTATATGTACAACTAGGTTTTTAATGGTATGGGTACTTTGTTATAATCTAGGTCATATACTATGTGTGTCAAATTTGAGCGAAATCCGATCGGTGTATTTTTCGTAAGAGTAATAAATACACAAACATGCTTACAAACTTCCACAAATATATTTTAGTCAGCACTAAAATAAGATAATAAAATGTGCATTTTGTGTCAATATAGTGCAAAGTAGCATATTATTGATTTCTTCTAGAGTAGACAATGAAAACACTTATCTTGGATCATATTTTTATCTGCGTATAATTAACAATCGGTAATGTAAAGAAGGAGACAGCGGGTAACCGTTGGATTCAGAGGGCACAGGGCCGGTTGGAGTGGCGTCATTTAGGGGAGGCCTATGTCCAGCAGTGGACCACAAATGGGTGATGGATGGATGGATAAATGTAAACTCATATATTTTATACACGTAAGAACTTTCGAACTCCAATCGATTATCCTGATTTTTCTTTAAAATTAAAGAATTTCTTAAATTAAATTTGGTATATCTTGGTTAAAACCAACTTATTTGATACCCATATTGTAGTATTACATGGTTTTTGATATTTCTACATAAATATAATACCCTTAGGTACTTTCAGTTGAAATTTGTTATGCAGACGAGCAAAATCTTCATAAATAATGCTTAAGGTTTTGAGTGATTTAAATTAAATTTTGCCTGCAGAGAGTATTAAAACTATTAGAACATAAATCTGGCAGCTTACATGACTTACCTTCTGACCTTTTGTCTTAAAACTATGTATTTCAGAGCAGGTGCTTTAGGGTTTGAAGGCTGATTAGATTATTTTTTTAAAATTTGGATTTAATTCTAAATGTAGCATGACCAACATGTGATAAATGTAACACTAGTTGACCCGGCGAACTTCGTTGCAACTAAAGTCCAAAATCTAAAATAATCATTGTTTCTTTACTATATTATACATAAAAACCTTCCTTTTGAATCACTCTATCTGTTAAAAAAATGCATTAAAATCCATAGCGCAGTTTTAAAGTTCTAAGCATACATAGGGACAGACAGCGGGGAGCGTCTTTGTTTTATACTATGTAATGATAATAATTAAAGTTTTAAACGATTTATAATTGAAGTTTTAAACGAGCGTGCAGTTGAACATCTGTAAGCGATCTAAACAGAACAGGAGTTCTACCTGAATTTGGTTCAAAATGCAATTCTATTCTTGAAAGTTCAAAACGGTCCTCATTTTTAAGGTAGACGGCATCTGCATCCTCCGAAATGCAAAAACAGTTCCACGAGTTTTCAAGGTGGTAGAACCAGTGTAGTTTGACCGGAGAAGTACCACCGCCATACATAATTCTAGCGTGAAGCACTTCTTGCGTTTCGATAGAAGGGTGTGGTTAACAGCACAGTTTCACATGAGGCGACCATCATAGTCATCGGGAGTAGCAACGCATCTGTGATTAACTTCAGATGGAACGCATGTTCTGTATGAAGTTAATTACAAATGTCCATGGGCGGTAGTGGCCACTTATCGTCAGGTGAACTGCATGCTCGTTTGCTTCCTCAGTCAGATAAAAGACGCTAGAAATAAATGTACCACTGGTACATTTTAATCGTACCGTACTATTACTACATTCTAAAGTTATATAAGAAGACTAGAGGGTCAAATCGATCAGGGTCGGCCTGTATAGGCAAACTAGGCGATGACCTAGGGCGCTCGAATTTAGAGGGTGGCATACCGAGGTTATGAGATAGGCGACGTAGTAATATGATTACAGTCCGCCCGTGATGTCTTTCGTGTGTATGTTTGTTAGTTTGAATGCACTAGCCGTCCAAGCGAAGTAGACTAACGGGAGGAATGCAACTTCCCTCCCCGGTCCCGTTTCATGCCCCGCCTTTGCACTAGTACCGTTTGCGGCTAAAGTATAATAATTATTTACATGCAGATGAACAACTTCTGGATTATATTTGTTATATAATGTTGTTTTTGTTTCTTTGCTATTTAGTAAGCTAGTTGTTCCACACAGATGATAGTTATACAGCATGTTAGATTTAAAATGCATACCTGCATTTAAAAAGTGTTAATTCATAACTGTAATACCGTGTAACTGTAACAAATCACTTGTTAAGTGTAGGTATGGATGGACTAGTGTATAAGACTAGAATATAAATTCATTCTTTAATTTTTATACTCATTAGTTTTTGTTAAAATTAACAAAAATAAGTATAAAGATGCGTTGTCTAAATATAAATAAATAAGGCAGAGATTTATGAAAATTTACATTTCAGTGATATGAATGAGCATTTCACAAAATATTGCTATTTTTTTGCTGTCAGTACTCGACGACCTTCGAGTCTTCACATTTGACAATATTCTACTTGGCTTGGTCGGCTTATATGTTTGTCAATTTGTTTGGTACGCTCTTTAGTCTAAACACCTCGAACATTTGAAATATCATTCGAATCGACTCAGTTGTTAGAGTGACATAAGCTATACCTATAATATTCAAATATGACTGTCGCCTGTGATCAAAGAAAAAAGAGGAAAAGGATAATTTATTTTCATTTCATTACCGTAACGATATTTGTATCGAATGAAAGCCAGTAAATAGACCACTACAAAAATATATATTATAACTATTTTCTGTTACTATTTTGATGCATAATCCAAAAGGAGTTAAATATAATAAACTAACTACTATAAAAAAATAAAACAGAAATCTTTGTGGGCTCTGGCACAACTTTGCTAAAGGGCATACAAGAACATACAAACAAACCTTCATTTTTATATATAGCGGACCGACTGTTTAAAAAAAATCAATTGAAACTGAAGGCGACCAAACGTTATATATACATTAGCGTGCAGCCGAATCGACTCACCCATACAAAAAATTTTTAAACAAAAAATACAACCGACTTCCATGCCACATAAAAGTAAAAAATAATTGAAATACATGTTGGTTTAGAGCAAACACAGTACTTAGTACATAGTCCCGAAGTCGGCGCTCATATAAGATACATGTAGTTTCGTCATGATCCAGCAAAATTTGGTGAGCGCCGACTTCGGAACTATGTACTAAGTACTGTGTTTGCTCTAAACCAACATGTATTTCAATTATTTTTTACTTTTATGTGGCATGGAAGTCGGTTGTATTTTTTGTTTAAAAATTTTTTTTTCACGCTTTTCAGTCACGATAAAATCAGTTATGGCTGTTGCTAGTCCTCCGCTAACCGGATGAATAAAATTAATTATTCGTCCGATTTTCGGATGAATAAAATTATGTAATGACGTCATCATCTAAAAATAGACTTCTTTGACACAACCGGTCGGGGGCGCTACCGCGCCCCCTCCCTTAGATTCTGAATTAGAAAAATCTGTTCGAACCTAACCTAACCGAATAAAACAACTTTTTCTGAGTAAACATTTATTTAAAGAATAGACCTATAATTATCAATATTTAAAGTAGAAAAAGTAATATAAACCTTATAACTAAGAGTATAATTCAACTGATACTGATAAAAATAATTTTGACTACCTATCCTTAGTTGGAAAACCAATACCATCAAAACCAATTTAAGTTCGGGCAGCATGGTCGTTATTCACTACATCAGGTGTACCCATAGCTTTACACAATTTATTAATCTCAGTAATATGATTTAACTCACCAGTTTCGATACGTTTTTTTTTACGAGGATAATAAGTATGTTTAATATACAGACCATTTTTATTACGAATTTACCGTTTAGCGGACGATTAATTTATTTTATTCATCCGATTACGGGACGACTAGACACTTCGATCAGTTATACGAGACCGTGTAATACATAGTATCCATAAGACTGCATAGTGCATACATAAATGGAAACGGTAATTTAAAATCAACCTTAAATGACAAGTCAAACAAAAGCCTAAGCGATATCTTACATTACTGTCACAGTGCATGTGAACTGAGCGCAACCGCTCGTAGGGCGCTGCCGCGCCCTGCTCGCTTAGTTTCTATATTTTCTTTTAAGTTCCAACCTAACCTAACCCATCCTATGTAAAAAGGTTGGCAGTACTCCTGCATCGTCCAGGTAATTGTATTCAAAGTGGAATTTGTGATCATAATTATGCCCTTTCCGGAACTCATTGTTTGTATTGCGAACAATAATTACCAAACACACATACTTTAGGCAGGCTGTATACCTATATTATTAGGGTTAAAGAGGTGAAGGTAACTTTATTAATCGTTGCCTCTGTTTATGGAACTCCTAATATATTCATAAGGGCCATATTACTATCACCTGTGGGTTAGATAGGCGGTACCACTGAATAAAAGCCCAGTTAAAGATAACGGTTTTCATAAGTCATCTCTTCTTAGCATTTCTTCAATAAATCCTTAAACACTAAATAGCCAACTTCTATGGCTTGGGCTTACAGTACCCTGCATCATAAGGGTCGAGGAGTTAAAGGTCAATTTTCTTATCATACGTCTTTGCTTTGTTAATATATTACAATTCCATAAGTATCAAATGGCCAACGCCTATGCTTTAAGCCTGAAGTACCCGTGCATCATCAAGGCTGAAGAGTTGAAGGTCAAAACTATCATGTTATATCTTTGCCTAGTAATCTCATTACATATACGTAAGCACCATATGGCCAACGCCTATGGTTTAGGCTTGAGGGACCCCAGCATTATCAGGGTTGAGGAGTTGAAGGTCAAATTTTTCATGCCATATCTTTTCTTAGTAATCTCATTACATACACGTAAGTAACAGATGGCCAACTTCTATGGCTTGGGCTTGCAGTACCCTGCATCATGAGGGTTGAGGAGTTGAAGGTCGATTTTAATATTTTACGTCTTTACTTTGTAAATATATTACATACCCATAAGCATCAAATGGCCAATACCTATGGTTTAAGCTTGAAGTACCCCTGCATCATCAGAGTTGAGGAGTTGAAGGTCAAATTTTTCATCTTTTATCTTTGCTTAGTAATCTTATCAGATATACGTAGCGATCATGTAGCTAACGCCTATAGTTTAAGCTTGAAGCACCCCAGCATCATAAGGATTGAGGAGTTGAAGGTCCAATTTTCCACCGTATACAACCATTTTTCCAATGTTCTACCTTACATTTTTTAAATATCATTTTGAATGCGTAAGGATGAAATAGCTAAGTTTTATGGCTTAGGCATTCAATACCCATACTCCGCGGTGGCGGAGTTGCAATTTACCTTCGTTCCCATATCCCCTTTTCAATATTAAGCAAGTCACCGCAGGCCACTTCTGGGAACGAATCCGAACATTTATTTTTAGAAGTCCATCTTTCTAACGCCAAACTTCTTCTCGGTGCTTTTTATAGCCCTTCACTCAGCGTTGACTACTTCTCCTGCTTAGACAAACTGCTTGAAGACCTTTGTCCACTCTTCGACCACTCAATTATTATGGGTGATTTTAATACTTGTTTACTCAAGCAGGATGTCAGATCCCATAAATTACAGTCCTTAGTCAATGCTGCTAATCTACATATTTTACCTCTCAGTGCAACACACTTCTTCCCAAACTGTGACCCTTCTTTGCTCGATCTAATGATAGTATCTTCATTGGATCACGTTGCAAAGTATGGCCAGTGCGCTGCCGAGGGATTTTCTTACCATGACCTTCTCTACTTGTCTTATAAAATCCGACCTCCGAAAGCTAAGTCAAGAATCCTTCTTCAGCGTAATTTCAGTGGGATGGACATTGTAAAACTCCGACACGATGCTACGAATATCGATTGGGGTATCGTAGAGAGTATGAGAACTGTTGACGAGCAGGTGGCACTGTTTAATTCCTTGCTAGTTCAACTGTATGACGTGCATGCCCCTGTTCGCCCAGTTCGTATTCGGCATCCACCAGCTCCATGGCTTTCTGATGACGTGAGGACCTTAATCCATAAGAAAAATTCAGCCAAATCTAAATACAAGTCAGACGCCAGTGAGGTTAATCTTGAGCGGTACAAATCTGCAAGGAATCGTTGCAATATGATGTGTAGAGATTTACAACGACGCCATATTTACAATTCTGTTCATAATGAAGACCCTAGTAGGGTCTGGAAATTTCTTAAAACTTTAGGAATTGGGAAATCGCAGAAAAACTCTCTTCCACACAATCTTAACTTAAACGATTTAAATCGTCATTTTTCTGTTACTTCTTGCATCGAAAGCAAAACAAAAGAAAGAACTCTGAATGATCTTTCTCATGTTCCCGATTCAAATTCTCCTCTATTTTCGTTTAGTCAATTTTCGGATCGTGATGTAGAGAAAGCAATACTTGCTATCCCCTCAAATGCGGTAGGCAGCGATTGCATTAGCCGTAAAATGATCACCCCTCTCCTTGATTTACTCCTTCCTACTATTACTTTTATAGTTAATAGTTCTATCCAAAGTAATTCCTTTCCTTCTTCCTGGAAAGATGCTCACATAATTCCCCTACCCAAAAAATCCAACCCTACTGAATTTGTTGATTTTAGACCCATATCCATATTACCTTTTCTATCCAAAGTCCTTGAGCGTCTCATCCACCATCAGCTTAGCTCCTTTCTTTCCTCTCAAGCCCTACTAAATCCTCTTCAGTCCGGTTTCCGCCCTGGTCATAGTACGACTACTGCCCTGCTGAAAATTACAGATGACATTCGCATGGGGATGGATAATCAACAGCTGACGGTGTTAACTCTGTTGGATTTTAGCAATGCATTCAACACTGTTGATTTTGACGTCCTCTTGGGGGTTTTACGTTCTCTCTACATATCTCCGACGGCAATTGATTGGTTTCGTAGTTACTTGTACGGGCGCCGGCAGCGTATTCAAATTGATGACAAGTTTTCCGTATGGTCGAGTACAACTGCTGGCGTGCCGCAAGGTGGCGTGTTGTCTCCTCTCCTCTTTACTATCTTCATTAATTCTATTAGTCTTCACTTAACTTCTCACTACCATCTATATGCGGATGACTTGCAAATTTACAACCACGCTAGCCTTAACAACTTGCACAGCGCCATCAAGATAACTAACGCGGATCTGGCTTGTATTTCTACTTGGACCAAAAACTTTGGATTAAAATTAAATGTCACCAAATCCCAGGCTATTATTATAGGGAGTTCGCGTCTGATCTCTAGATTCGATTGGCAATTATTACCGCCCATAACATTGGATGACGTCGATATTCCCTATAGTAATAAAGTTAAGAATCTAGGTATTTATATGGACCAACATCTTTCGTGGATACCACAGGTCACGGAAGTCAGTAAGAAGATCTTTGCTGCTATGGGTTCCCTTCGCAAATTGAAAAATGTTTTACCAATTCCCACAAAAATTATGCTTGCGCAATCTCTACTCTTACCTATACTTGACTATGCTGATGTGTGTTATCCTGATATTACCGAGGAGCAATTAAATAAGCTTGAGCGTCTCCAAAATATTTGTATACGGTTCATATTCGGCTTACGTAAATATGACCATGTTTCAGAGTATCGCGTTAAACTCAAGTGGCTCCCAATTCGTCTTCGCCGAAATGCTCACATTCTGTCTCTTCTATACTGTATATTATTTAATCCGACCTCTCCACCGTACCTCAAGGAACGTTTCCCCTTTCTCCACCTATCCCATGATAGATCCCTTCGCTCCACTCAAAACCTTAGTCTTTACACTCCTTCCCACTCAACTTCGTTTTACAAAAAGTCCTTCACTATTTCAGCCATTCCGTTGTGGAACTCCCTTCCTGTATCTATTCGTTATGCCCAATCCCTACATTCGTTTAAAAATCTTGTGAAGTCCTTTTACTTAAAGCTCTAGTTTTCCAATCCTCTCCTTACGCTTTTGCTATCTTTAAACTTATTCTTTTTACAATTATTGTTATGTTAATTATTATTATTATTATTATTTAGTTGTTTCTTTGAAATTTAATTTCTTAATTTGTATGTTGCACTCATTTCCATAACTGTTGCACCCTACCTTCTCTTTATTTTTCCCCTAAAACTTAACTCCGCACCGTGAGGTTGCCTGGAAGAGATCGCTGTTGAGCGATAAGGCCGCCTTTTGTATTTTATTATTGTAATCTACTGTATTATTTTTCTTTTTTCTGGGTACAATAAAGTATATTATTATTATTATTACCCCTGCATCATCAGGATTGAGAAGTTGAAGGTCCAATTTTTCGTCGTATACCTTTGCTTAGCAATGTTATTACAAATCCGTGAGCAACAAATGTCTAACGTTTATGGTTTAAGCCTGCAGTACCCCTGCATCATCAGGGTTGAGGAGTTGAAGGTCAAATTTGTTATCGTACATCTTTGCCTTGCTATCTTATTATATATCTGTAAGCACCAAATGGCCATCACCTACGGCTTGGGCTTACAGCACCCTGCATCATCAGGGTTGAGGAGTTGAAGGTCAATTTTTTTGTCATATGTCTATGCTTAGTATTGTTATTACACATCCATAAGCACTAAATGGTCAACCCCTATGGTTTAGGCTTGAGGCACCCCTGCATCATCAGGATTGAGGAGTTGAAGGTCAATTTTTTAATCACATGTCTTTGCTTAGTAGTCTTGTTACATATATGTAAGCACCAAATAGCTAATGTTATAGTTTAGGATAGCTGTAACCCTGCATCATCAGGATCGAAGAGTTGAAGGTCAAATTTTTTGTCAACCTATATAAGCATAGATATATAATACATATTCCAAGTTTCATAAGAATCGATTCGGCAGAAGCCGAGTTATCTCAAATTATCTAAAAAACTCGAGGAGTGGTGGTGGTTTCCACCCAATAACTCAAAGAGTTAAGCATCACAGCATACCCATGTCCAAGAGAAAAAGTTGCGTGACGAAATTTCCTATCAAATGAAAGAAAGAAAATGGAAATCGGTTTAGAAACACCCAAGTTATTCAAGATTTTAAGAAACCGACATTTTCCAATTTTCCGGGAAAACCGCCGGAAGGTTTTCATTTTCCTCAATATGGGACTGCCTGTGAAACTAGTCGCATACATTTTTTTTTAATATTTATATTTCATAAGACTCTTTTTTTTTTTTTAAATTTAAAAGTATTTTCTTAAAAATTTATTTTCTTACCTTATCGACTATAGATGAAAAATATAAATTAACAAAAATCATATTTTGCAAAATAAGAAATGGAAAAATAAAAACTAAACTTATAAATAAATAACAGAAAGGAACTTATTATTATAAATAAAACAAGCCATCTAAAATTGCCGTGTGAGGCATGGTTCCCAAAACACTGGCGGCATTACCTTGCTGTACAGCTAGACTTAATCTTTGTGCAAAGTAGCCGCCAGCCCTTTGGTCCCCAGAAGCCAGAACAAGTCTGGTAGACATATCTGACATGAATTTTTTCATGTCAGATGACCATGGACCCATGGTCTCTATTGCAAGCGCCGCAAACAAATAATTGTCTAATAAATTACTATATTTGCGGCGCTTCAAAATCTGGGCATGGTCGGCTGCAGCCCCAGCGCTCACGGAGGTGTTAATTATGTGCGATGGGGCTAACGTGTCGACACAGGTCGCGTCCCATACCAGGGGTCGTCCGAGATTCCACGGTACTAAGGTGATCCCATCGGGCCTCTTGCCATCGTCTCTAAACATACCAGCAGGTTCTAAAGTCGCAGGTATAGAGACGGTAGCAAGAGCCCGACGAATCAAATTATTAAGAGTCCCGTGACGATAAAGCCTGCCAGCACTCCTGATACAGGACAAGCCATGTCGACCAAACCTGTCCACCTCCTGCCCACACGGACAAATATGAGACTCGCAAATCTTGGCACCGAGCCGGAGACCTATAGAAATTCGCAACGTTATAGGATCTAGCACGGTGCCAATATTCACAGAAGGGAGTGCGTGTAACCAATTACCTGATTCGCTTTGAGCTACAGCTAATAAACGAGCCCTATCAGTGTTGTCCGAGCATCCTTCAAGAAGGCAGGCATACACAGATTTAAGTGATGGTGTGTCCCAGGTTGTTTGTTTTGTCTTATCTGTATTTAATAATTCTTCGTTCGGAAAGATAGCACTCCAGGCTCCCTCAGCCTCTGACATGTACGTCACCCGAACATCATCCAAATTAGTTTTAAGGATCTCGGAGATGAGGGTGATTGTACTATGACAAGAGGCTAAAAAAGCCGGAAGTGCTAAACTTTCCGTCGTTCGGACTCCAATGCCACCAAATCTAATCGGAAGTGTTGCCTGCATCCAGGAACGCTCATCAAATTTTAAATTTAGAATTTTCGATAAGCAGTTTTGTAATAACGTATCTAAAATATGAGTGACCGACGAAAATTTCCAAAAAGGACAACAACGTAATAAATACAAGAATTTAGGAGCGAATAAGCAGAGGCGTAAAATGTACATGGCCATATGAGGTTTTAAATCATAAAGTCTCTCCGAGATATTTTCAAAATGAAGTAATTTAGAATTTATAATCGGAATAAATGCATCATCAAATATTGGAGCACCTAATACTGTTAAATTTTCTTTTTCTAATATTGAAATATTTGGTGATATTGAATTAAATTGATCGTAAATGTTATGACATTGTTCTACAGATAATTGTTCCGAAAAAAAAAATTTCACATTTGTTAAAATTTAGACTAAGGCCGATCTGATCAAAACGCTGAATTATTAATTTAAGATCCTCCAATACAGTTGATGCATTTCCTCCTAAAGAACCATCATCTAAGTACCATACATTAAATTCTGAATTTAGTTGTGTGATTATAGGTTGTATTGCCAAACTGAAAATTGCTGGACCAAGAGGGTCGCCTTGCTGACATCCCACGCATGACTCGATAATATTATCGCCAAATAATAATTTTGAGGGGGTACCATAACATTGCCACATGTAGTCATAAATTTTAGGCATTTCTTTTTGAATTTCTGTAAGAAGGGTACCCCTATCTACCGAATTAAAAGCATTTTTAACGTCAATTTTTAAAAAAACGTCATAACCGCTTCCACTCAAAAAAGTTCGAGCAGCGTGTACTGCTGCCTCGCACCCACCCTTGACTCCGAAACCGAGCTGCCGCGGCTTAAACCGCCCGGCCAATAAATCGCTATAATTGCGACAACACAATTTCGAAGTCAATCTTCGCAGTGTGCAACCTACAGCGATGGGTCGAATGCCTCCATCTTTCTTTTTGAGGGCAACGAGGTTGGCTCCATAGAGAACAGGTGTAATTTCGGAAGGAACTTGTCCTGCTAACATTAAATTAATGAGAGCAGTTAGCTCCTTCGTCAAATTTACACCTGCTTCACCCAAAAAAGGATCAGTAAGATCCTTTAAATGTTGGGGTGTAAGGCCGTCTAAGCCACCAGCAGATCCATTTGGAAACGAACGGATAGCGAACTTGGTGGCTTCCTCGCTTACCGTCAAAAACTCGTGCTGCAGGTCAAACACAGCTTTAGGAAGGAGCGAGGGTGCGGTTGGCGCGGGATGTTTATCGCGAAGTGCTCCAAGCGTTTCAGGCGAGTGTGTGGCCACCGTGTCATCAGAAAATAAAATCTTTGCAGCCCCTTTTACATCTCCATCAGACAGTTTGTTTTCTATTAGTTTCAAAATATTGTTTCGATTTGTATTGAATTTTGTATGGATTGGAATTGGAAGAATATTTTGAGTAGCATTGTCTTTTATTAAACTTGTTAATGATTTTTTTATTGATCTATTGCATAAATGTAAATTCTTGTATGGGAATAATAGAAGCTCCTCCCAAGCAAAGAGGTTATTCTCTGCAACAACTTTGGCCACGCACTCGGTAAGAGACTGCGCTACGGTTAAACGTGCTCCCTTAGGGATTCGTTTTACTAACCTTATATTATGTTTGAGAAATGCGAGTCTCTGACATAATGGTTCATTATTACGGACTCCATCTGAAGTGTTTATGTTATTGGTAGAGGAAGATGCATTAAATTTTTCAATACGAGGTATATGAATTCGGCTACAGTGAATTCTCAACCCTCGTTCACCTTTATAATACTTGTTATCACCACAGATGGAGCATCGTAATAATGAATCATTAGGCATTTAATAATAAAGAAATAAATAAAAACTCAAAAAAAATACAGCACAAATAATAACTATTTCTTAAACTAATTCTTAAATTTTATTTAAAATAAACTTAATAGTTGAATTAATATTTACATAAACAAAAAATTAAAGTCGTTTTCTTGAGAAAATAATACACTATTGTCACGTAGCACTATGAGAAATATTATAGGAAATGTAGGTAATTTAAAGGGCTTGATAATCATTTTTCAATTTGAATCAGTACTCCAGGACACTCAAAAAACACTTAGAAATTTTTCGTTATAAACGTTTTTCCTTTTGAATATGTAGTTTGTTCGATATTCTTCATCTGGGTTTGAATTTCATATACTTAATATTTTTCGAAAATTGATATATATATATGTTATTTTTGCATTAAGCGCACAATTTAATTTGATAATATAATTTAAAAACACACCACCAACATATTTAAATAATAAATTAAATTATATTTTTACGGAGCTTTTATTTTCCGTGACAATGTCAAACCAATTTTTTTTTTTGAAATCTATATATTAATACTTGAAACAAAAATTTGTGATTCGTTTTTAAGCTACTTGCCGCAGACGGAGGAGTTTGAAATTACGCATGGTTATAGTTGATATATAAGTAGTAGTAGTGAATGTTCTATTTCGTTTATTATGTATGTGTTCATGTCAAATGCAAGGTAGTGAGTGTAATGTGTTTTAGTTGATTTTATGTACGTTTTATGCATTATTTGAAAAAAATATTGGCATTGCGCAATTCTTCTCTAGATCAACTATAACCGTGCTTAATTTTATACCCCTCCGCCTGCGGCAAGTATATTGAAAACGAATCACAAATTTTTGCTTCACGTATTAATATATTATCATTTGCTCGAACAAACGGTGTTACGAAAAAAATTAAAATATTTGATCTACTTTCAAAAGATTTCTTCCGAAATCTGAAATCTAATCTGAGGACTAAATTGAAACGTTTGGACTACTTCATCCTGCTAACTACACACTTCAGATTTTATTACCGGCTTCCCAGCGTTTTACTCTTCATTCTTTGTTACCCACACTAACTCAATCAGATTATATTAAGATATTTTAGTTTCAACCAGTCGGTAGAACCAGTGTAGTTCGACAGGGGAAGTACCACCGCCACACCTATTTCTAGCGTGAAGCATTTCTTGCGTTTCGATGGAAGGGTGTGGTTGCCGGCACACTTTTATATGTATGAGGCGACTATCAAAGTCCTCGGGAGTAACAACGCATCTGTGTTTGACTTTAGATAGAACCCCATGTTCTGTATGAAGTTGCTTACAGATGTCCATGGGCGGCAGTGACCACTTACCATTAGGTGGACTGCGTGCTCGTTTGCTACTTCAATCTTATTAAAAAAAGTACTTTATAATGGAAATCAGAAAGATAAGTGGACACGATAAAAAACAAATATATGAATTGGATGGGTTTGGGTCTTTTGACCTGTCTGATTCTGATTTAATTTTTAACAGATTTAAAGTTTAACAATTTCTTTGAGCATTTACAACGATAAATGAATTATAGTTTATTTAACAACCAACGACTGTTTACAATGTGAGACAGTTAAAATTTTAGAAGAAATTACAAAATAATCTTACATTTCATTATAAATTAGTTAGTAGTCTATCTAAAAATAACTTTGAGCATCCTCTTATTTTGTCTCTAAACAATTACTTCAAAATTAGTTTGCTATAAAAATAAGTACTTCCCTTTATATTAGAAAATACATAGATACCGCAATTACTATATGCAATTACAAATAATAATGATTTTGCATATAATTATAAATGTCATTCCAGTATTATTTGCATAGTTTTTTGCGTAATTTCCGAGTTGGTCGCTTTGTTATCGATGTCGACTTCCGACACGCTGTGACAGCTTTTAACTTCAATCGCGATTATAAACAGTCGCATCAAAACTAATATATATAAATACTAGGTTACTTTCACGGCTTTGCCACGGGTGAGTTCGACCGGGGAGATACCACCGCCACACCTATTTCTAGCGTGAAGCATTTGTTGCGTTTCGATGGAAGGGTGTGGTTGCCGGCACACTTTTATATAAGGCGACCATCATAGTCCTCGGGAGTAGCGACGCAACTGTGACTGACTTCAGATAGAACCTGTGTTCTGTATGAAGTCGCTTACAGGTCCATGGGCGGCAGTGACCACTTACCATCAGGTGGACTGCAAGCTCGTTTGCTACTTTAATCATATAAAAAATAACGATGTGTGTGCCAAATATCAGTGAAATCCGAGCAGTAAATTTTTCGTGTAAGAGTACACATTAGTGATATAACGAATGCCATTTTCTGAACATTCGCGAATGCGAATGCGAATATCCCTTACCGACATTCGCAAATGCAAATGCGAATGTCGGTTTTTGGTATAGGGTACCGGAGGATTTAGATTTGACGACCTTTTTTAGGTCGTCTAGCTGCAGTTCGATTTAAATTTTGATATCATACTAATATTATAAAGGCGAAAGTTTGTGAGTGTGTATGTTTGTTACTTCTTCACGTCTAAACGGCTGGAGCGATTTTCATAAAATTTGGTAGGGAATTAGCTGATACTCTGGATTAACATATAGGCTACTTTTTCTGTGGGAAAATATCTTATTCCCATGGGACAGTCAATACATCGATTTTGTTAACGCGAGCGAAGCTGCGGGGTTCATCTAGTATTTAATATTTGCAAAACATTCGCACCAATTCATGCGAATGCGAATGCGAATATTCGTTACATCACTCGTACCCATACCTCCTCACAAACTTTCCTTACATTATATACATTATAATTATATTAATACCAAAATAATTCATATTTTGTAAGACATCGCGTTTCCTGTTATCTGACCCGTATAAAAAGTTTATGTACACGCTTGTATATGTATAATATAAATATATGTATGTAGGTATATAACTTGCGATATGTCAATCAATTTAACACTTCAATTAATAATGAAGTCATTTTTGTGAGTTATTTATATTGAATGTTGTAATGATAAAATCATCTATCATAAATGAGTTAACGATGACTGTACTCATTGTATTTATCTCAATTTTTTGTTATAATTGTCTATCGACACATCCTTTTCTCTTTTACCTACCCGATTAGGCTAAAACTTTCTACATATGCATATACATGTAAATCTTCTAAATTCAATATGGCGGACGTCCCAAAATGACAAAACAATTTTTTATGTATCCCCACAAAATGGATATCCACTAAAATAATTCTCTGAAAGTAATACAAAAAATTAAATAACATCACTAATGTTTTTATTATTATTAATACGAATTTATATTCTTGTAACCTTAAAATATAACACAGAAAGCTTAGGGCATTTTCACAAGGCCTGATGAATGAAAGAAAGATATTTGACGGATTGTTTGGCAGTGAAATGTAAATTTCATGTGTAATTTGCATTTTCAGATTGTAAAACTAAATAGATATCTTTATTCGGAACGTAACATGCCATGAGGTCCTATTACGCAACATTATGAAATGGACCCTACTGTCTTCGTAAGATGCCCGTATACGTCACACAGTGTAGTTCCATAAATAAAACCAACAGAGACACTCATCACAGGCATTGCGGACATTGCAGGAACAATGAAACAACCGCACGGCGCAGATTGTAATGCGTGGGGTGACCAAATACAAGAAATTATTTTGGGACAATTAATTTTAAAAATGACGTACTAGTTTGAGGGGCATGTGTGTGGATGCAGTGCCACCGAAGAAAAATTCAAATACATCAAAATCGAATCGAACATAAAAGTTCACGTTTTGTTTTCAAAGGTATTATGTTCGTAGGCAATAAAAAATACTTGTAGTTCACGTCAAAGATAGGAGGTACAATGAGATAAAATTTTAACTTTCAACTTTCGAGGATTAGCGTGCTCCCAATAAAATACAAAAAAGGCCTGCATACAATAAACAATACAAACCTACATTCGAAATGGTTTCACTGTTCTTTTTTAGTTTTTCAGTAATTATGAAGGAATACATTTAAAAATAGTGATAATAGGAAACTTCTTAATATTTTCTGTTTGTATTATGATTATGATTCCGACATTTTTCAAACTGTAGTTGTTGCCTCATAGCTAACTTATTTCTAACAAGATACATTCTTTCAATTAACCTTTTTTTTTGTTCTCGAGGGGAACCCTTCAAAAGGTACCCTACACCGTGGGAGCGACGCAGGGTTATGTGGGATTTTTACCGCACTAAAAACCCCCCCGGTAGCCGTCCTCAGCGCTACAAAGAGGGCTGGAATCTCACAAAGGAACGCAACCGGAGTCCTCTAAACTCGTTGCCTCCCAGGTTTGCAGCTGGGCCCACAGCTCCGTCTGGTCTTTACGACGGTATGAGACCACACATTCCGCCGAAGAACGGCGGAATGTGTGGTCGCATACCGTCAGGGTCGCCTGACCAAACGGTTCGAGTTCCCAGTCTAGCTGCCTGCAACCCCGGAAGCCCTTTTAGTCGCCTCTTACTACAGGCAGGGGGCAGGGGGGGCTATGCTATTATTTTCTCGGAGCTACAGGCACGTCGTACGTCGTTTTATTAACCTTACATTTGTAATTTGGTTTTTCGTCATTTAAGATAAGCTGTTATATAAAAATATCCGGATAATCCAACGAAATGTCATTTATTTGGTAACCCTACCAATGATAGATACGTTCACGTTTCCTCGGCATGTGCAAATCGTAAATAAGTTGTATAAAAATCGTAAAATGAAGTTTCTAAAGCACACAAAGTAAAGTTACCGTATTATACTTCTCGTTAAATATGGCTTTCAATAGAATATTTTACGTAATATATATTTGAATGTAGTAAGCATTCAATAGTTTACAGCTACCATACTATTGTACATATAGAATATACGTATAGTAAATTTAATAATAGTTATAGCCCAGTGGTTAAGTGGTACTGCTTCTTATGCTAAGAGTCCCAAGTTCGATTGAATATGCGTGCATGCGCAAAAATGATGTGCGTATCACTAATTCAAACTTGTTATAACGGTGAAGTAAAATATGGCAAAATACTTTACCTCATTTAAAATCCTCTAAAAATCTTTCGAAGCTGTTAAGTCTACTAATCAGTATTTGGCTAGTGTAGATAGTGGACATAAATAACGGAAAAAAGCGGACATAAGTGAACTAAATCAGGACTAAAAATAATTTTAAAGGCCAATCTTTAATCATGGATACTTATCTCCCAGTACGCCTCACCATTAGGTACTTCATAGGTAATAACAAAACATCGTGAGGAAACTTACACATCCGAGAGTTCTTTAAAAAAAACAGGTCTCGGAGGTGTGTGAAGTCCACCAATGCGCACTAGGCCAGCGCGGTGGACTATGGCCTAAAACTCTCTCATTCTGAGAGAAGACCTGTGCCCAGCAGTAGGACAATAATAGGTTGTACCCAAACAACAAGTATGTGTTGCAAGTTGCCAAAAATTTTGCCGCCTGCTGACCAAACCTTTTTCATCTAAGACTTCCGCCCATAGCGGGAAGCAGTAGATTATCTTAAAGCAGACTTAATTATACGTAGAATTTCGATTCAGAAATCAAATTCAACTCCCCAGCGGCATAAATGCGTATGTAGCTAATTCTGACGCGGAACCCATTGAACTCGGTTCGAGCTGGTCGGCACCCGGTAACCAATTGCACAATGCGGTTAAAGGGACCCTTGACATTGGAGTTATCCAATTTAACTGGTTATATCTCCATTCTGTTCCTGTAGTACACGCGACCTTAGGCTGTGAGGTCATGTCTATTATACTTTGATGGGTCTTCGTCCAGGTAGAGGAAGTTCTGAATTAAGAATAATTTTAACTAATTTATTTATTCCTTATAGTGTTGCAAGATACTACAAGGGCAAATTAAACGAATAGATTTTTCTATAAAGCTGAAATAGCAAACAAGCAACCAGCTTATTTAAATTCACGAGGTGGTGAATCCAGTATAATTCGACCCGGAAGGTCTCGCCACCTATTCAATTTCTAGCGTGAAGCAATTCTTGCGTATCTGAATAAATATTTGAATGGCTGGAGTAATTAGCTCACTTTCATGTGAGGCACCGTCTCAATCAGACCGAATTGACATCAAATATAACCTCTGTTCTGAATGTTTTTTTTTATCTGAAGTAGCAAACGAGCATGCAGACCACTTGATGTTAAGTGGTCACTGCCGCCCATCTAAATACCTTTATATAGAACATGGGTTCTATCTGAAGTCAATCACAGATGCAGTGCTACTCCCGAGGACTATGATGGTCGCCTCATATAGAAGTGTGCCGGCAACGAAACGCAAGAACTATTTTACGCTAGAAATAGGTGTGGCGGTGGTACTTCTCCAGTCAAACAACACTGGTTCTACCAACTCCATGTTGCTTACCAATTTCCGATAGGCACTAATACTTGGACCCTAGCTCTAGATGGAGTCAACTATATCTATGGGCAATGGCGGCAACGTAGTATCAGTGGATTGCGTGCTGGTGTTCTACTACAATATTAGAAAAATATTTTTACCCAAATCCCTCTCACATTAACAAACGCTTAACTATTTTCATCCAAACATTCGAAACGCATTCTCGTACGTGGCTAAGTGCAAAATCGGTATCACAAAGGAAATACTCGCCATCCCATTACTCAAAGCATAGGTATTGATTATTCATCGGCATTGTTTAACGACTCAGAAAACGGACGGCTCGCGTTAAATCCCAAATTCACGTCTGCTTTGGACAGAAACGGCGCACCGACCGATTAGAAATAGAATTAACCTTCGCACAATACATGAACTTGCGAAAGTTATGATATAGTTTCATAGTGGCTAGTGTTGCTAGGTTTGAACTGTTTTAATTTGCGGTAAATTAAAAAGTATCATATAGTGGGATTTAAAATTGTTATGTGTTGAAATGTCTTTATTTCATTACCATGTAAAAAAAAACATGATTGTAATAATATTAAAAAAAATGGATATAAATAAGAAAAAAAGACAAACCCGCTGAGTTTCTTGCCGGATCTTCTCAGTTGAGGTCGTGTTCCGATCCGGTGGTAGTGTAAGAAAAAAAATGTAACTGACAATTTGTAAGTGCCCCCGCAGGCTTATACGAAATAAAGACATTTCATTTCATTTTGCATAGGCCTACGGAAGCACTTACAAATTGTCAGTTACATACATATTTTGTTTACACTACCACCGGATCGGAACACGACCTCAACTGAGAAGATCCGGCAAGAAACTCAGTGGGTTTGTCTTTTTTCTCTGGATATCTTTTTATCTATTTATCTATTAGATGTCAATGTGTAGCGTATCCTGCCAAATATGCTTCTTGTACAGCTAAATATAAATCAATATGGCAATATTAAAAAGATATACAGCAAAAGATAAACCCACTGAGTTTCTCACCTTATTTTCTCAGCTGAGGTCGTGTTCCGATCCGGTTGTAGTGTAAAAAAATATACATTTTATGTAACTGACAATTTGTAAGTGGCTCCGTAGGCCTATGCAAAATAAGGACATTTAATTTCATTTCCCATGATGGCAAGTTAGAACGTCTCGGGTAAGTATGTCTCTCTTACCAATATGATGGATTTACCAAGTGACACAAAATACCTAAAAATAATTATGGTCGCGATATCCATGTTCTGATTTATCAACTGCAACTGATCCCTGTTACAAAACTGACAATTACCTAATCAGTTTAGATTTTCACCAGGCCGGGAATTGAATCCGGGATCGTAGGATATAAATGTAATGAAACCATATTGTTCCTTAACAATGAACTTTGGTAACAATGTAAAATTCTACGAAATTTCTCAGCTTGACTTCCTGCAATACAACTATTATGTTCAATCGGTTTGTTTTGTAAACACACTCGTTTATGACGCGAAGAATGGACTCCGGCCTTCTCTAGAAATAATTAGTGATTAATAGCTTTTATGTGACGCCGTTTTTTATTAGAGTAGTAGCAAACAACATGTATTCCCTCTGGTGGTAAGTGGCCACTGCCGCCCGTGGTCATGCATTATTATTATTATGCATGCCATCCGATCATAGATCCGTTGCCTCTTCTAAAGAATATGAGTGTCTATGAGTCTATTTATTTCTACTAAGACGTACGATATGAGTACGTCTGCCGGCACCTTTTTTTGTCGAGGGGAAACCTTCAAAAGGTTCCCTACGCCGTGGGAGCGAAGCAGGGTTATGTGGGATTCTTACCGCACTAAAACCGCCCCGGTGGCCGTCCTCGGCGTTACAAAGACGACTCTGGGATCTCCGAAGGACCGCAGCCGGAGTCCTCTAACGTCTGCCGGCGACGACACTCTTTTATTGAACACGGCAAGTTATTTACGCTCATATTAAAAATAAATTGGAATCCCTGGCAAATCCTGCCGTATTAAAAATAATAAAAACATTTTTTTTTTTCATCATCAGGCATGATCATGTAGCCTGGTGGGAGATTTCCCTTTACAAACACCTATATGTTGAAGTTATAAAAACTCCTAAAAGTACCCCTAAAAATAGTACACCCCTAAAAAAACCCCATCCTAATTTTTTATCCCCTAAATTTAGGGGAAAATAAATATCCCTAACTTGGCAACCCTGATGCCTTGGATTACCGCAAGTGATGCTCATTACCACAGCAAGTATCTATATCGGGTAGAGTAGCGGGAATGAGCTAGTGTTAAATAAATTGTTGCACGTGTGCAAAATCGATCTACATAGGTGGTCATAATTATGGTCCGGCAGGAAGTAATATATCACATGTGTTAATGATTTATCAATGATTTATATGTAACATGTTCCGACACAGTCATTAAAGGCTTTATTAACCTATTTACGCAATAAAGCGAAGTACAAATCATGTGGTTTATATCATTGGGAAAAAAGGGACCCAACGTAAAATCCATATTTCCATACTAATAATATTATAAACGTGAAAGTGTGTTTAATTGTTCCTCTTTCACGTCGCCACTTATTTTTTTTTTATCTGACTGAAGTCGCATACCAGCATGCAATGCACCTGATGGTAAGTGGTCACTGCCACCCATGGATGTCTGTAATCAATTTTATACAGAACATCGATTCCATCTGAAGTCAATCACAGATGCGTTGCTACTCCCGAGGCCTATGATGGTCGCCTCATTTGAAAGCTATTATATGATATAGTTTATATCCTGGGAGATAGGAGGGCGAAGATTGACGTAGGCTACTTTTTACCGCGCTGTCTCATTCCCATGAGAATATCGTTGTTTTGTTAGTAGTTCCACGTTGTTAATAGATGGCGTTGGAAAAATGCATGTGCAAGTTCTGGATCACGCTATCAAATGCTAATGTTAATTCCCTATGACCGTGCGGGCGAAGCCGTGGGTAAGAGCTAATATGACATATATATTTGTCTTTTTAAGTAAAAACTTCTTTAGCCGTATTAAATGATTTTTGTTAGGGGTGAAACTTATAGGTTGACGTCACTGACATGCTGTGACGAAGTGTTAAATATACGATGTCTATCGTTAAGAAGATTCCATGAAAATTATCCAATAATTGTATTCAGTCTGTTATATTTTATATGTTTTGAGTCTAAGTGTTCTATTAACAGACTCAAATAAATAATTCTCATTTACTAATTGAATAAAATTCATTTATAATATGTTTCTAGCAAACAACGGATACTTTTTGTTTGAAAAAGAATCATACTAATATTATAAAGGCGAAAGTTTGTGAGTGTCTTTGTTTGTTACTTCTTCGCGTCTAAACGGTTGGGGCGATTTTCATAAAATTTGGTAGGGAATTTGCTAAAACTCTGGATTAACATATAGGCTACGTTTTACTGTGGAAAAATATCTTATTCCGACGGGACAATCTATCGGTGAAGCTGCGTGGTTCAGCTAGTTCCTTATAAGGAATAGTTTCAAGCATATAACTCGATTTGACAAAATGTTGAGTTTACTTCCTGCTTGAGAGGAGTTGAGAATTCACTGTGTGACATTCCACACAGTTTAAAGTTCACAGTTACCAAACATTTTTATTCCTAATCATAGTGTAGCGCTTCCGTTATTTGCAAATCTACATCCGTTTACGTTTGGCGTCCATCCAAAAGTAAATTTGACAACTGCCCCATAAAGCAAATGTTTGTCAAATGCTGTCCAATTGTTTTCATTTGTAATCAGTTACCTACTGGAATCGTTAATTATTTTTGAAGTCTGTCTCACGCACATGAAGAAGAATTATTATGAGGAGTATACTATATGTTTATGTCTTAAAAGCATCATGTATTCATAACTTTATTATTTGTATTGCGGGAGTCACACACATGAACAGTAATACCCAATAACAGAACAATTAACTAATTTGTTTAATGTCAGACCGGGGTTCGATTCCAATATGATGAAAACTGTTCCAAATTATTACAAACTACATTGGTTAACTTTCCCATTCTGAGAGAAGATCCGTGCCCAGCTGTAGGACAATAATGGGTTGACGACGACGACAAAGGTTATTAAAAAATATATATCACTGCTTTTGGGTGAAGCAAAACATCGTGAGGAAAACCTACACACCCGAGAATTCTTTAAAAAAAAGTTTTCGGAGGTGTGTAAAGTATACCTATTCGCACTAGGCCAGCGCGCCTATGGCCTAAACTCTCTCATTTCAGAGAAGACCCGTGCTCAGCAATGGGACAATGATGGGTTGACGACGACATTCTTCCCGTGATTTCCTAATGTGTACCTATGAGTTAATCATTAACTATGCTTATGCCAAATTTGAGCGAAATCCGACTCATCGTTTTTTGCGTGAAAGAGAAATATGTTCAGAAACTTTCGCATTTGTAATATTAATATATAATAAAGATTGGCAAATGTTTTGACCTTTATTAGTACAAGCTGACCCGGCGAACTTTGTCACGCTTAAAAGTCAAAATCCAAAATTATCAGTGTTCCACCACTATATTACGCATGTATTATACATAAAAACATTCCTCCTGAATCACTCTATCTATTTAAAAAACTGCAATCAAATCCGTAGCATAGCTTTTTAAAGATCTAAGCATACATAGGGACAGACAGCGGAAAGCGACTTTGTATAATATGTAGTGAGTTAGTCATAAATTATATAACCATGAGGTTTCCAGTTCACTCATCCTTAGTACAATACGAGACAAACTGGATGAGTCTTAGTTTCACGTCGACTCATTCATTCCCAAGTCAGTGGCTTTGAAGCTAAGAGGGGCAGCGTAATTGCTGACTTAGAAAGCTGCGTTCTGTGACACTATGCAAGACAGAAACACAAGACTTCTCGCTTGGATAGATATACTCTATGTATACAGTTCTTGAAGGTTTCTCTCGTAAGTTGTCACATGATAGAAATTTTAACTCAACGTTGATACTTTCTATAGTACCTACTGACCATTTTAGTAGACCTCCGTTCAGTATGAGATTCTCTACTTAAGGGAGACCGAGCTGAGTAACTGTTTTCATGGTACCTATTTTTATTTCATTAAACATTACACATACCTAAACAACTAATGAGTTTTACAAACTATCAAATCCGACTTATACTCTCAGCCAAGAAGTCGACGTGTATGAAAATGGAATTTATATCTTTTGATAATTAGTTTACACCTTTTGAAAAAGGACCGAACCCCAAAAATTTTACCATTTTGGGACTAAGAAACTGCCATTTCGAGCTTTTCAAATAAAATCAATTGTTGGATTATGAAGCTAATTAAAACTGATAAAAAATATAATTGAGAGAAAGAGGAAAAAAGAAATATTTATTTCGTCCAATATTGAGTATGAGTTATTGTTTTTATTTAAGTTAAACATTGCCTCACCTTTGTATACGGCCTTAGATTTAATGTATTTGCGATTAAATTTTACATATCAGCAATGCACACTCATATGCTAAGACCCTAACCACACGGCACAAACCTTCGCCATATTAATGCTTAATAAACCTATACGCTAATTAACATAATATTTGATACGTCAAAGGAATATCTCCAGGCGCTTAGCACAAACCAACTGATGTAATGATAATTATATGTATGTATTTAATATTTATGTATTATGGAATGTAGAATCTTAGACTAATATTATCGCGGAATTGATACATTTTAATACTTAACGGGTGCTGATATGCTGTTTATAAATTCTTTTACCGATATTTTGGACCCAGTTGCATGATCGTGGTAACGGCGAAACGAAATATCGGCAAAAAGAATTTAAAAACTGCATATCTTGGGGTACAACCCATTATTGTCCCATTGCTGGGAACGGGTCTTCTCTCAGAATGAGAGAGTTTTAGGCCATAGTTCACCGCGCTGGACGAGTGCGAATTGATGGACTTCACACGCCTCCGAGAACTTTTTTTTAAAGAATTCTCAGGTGTGTAAGTTTCCTCACGATGATTTTCTTCACCGAAAAGCAGTGATAATTAATTTATAATACGCACCTAAATTAGTGGTGTGTGGGTGTGAACCACGGACAAGAGAGGGCAAGTTTCAACCATTAGGCTATCACTGCTCATTTTACAATATTAATATTCTCTTCCATAATATATCCATCCCTTTACTACATTGTTTTGATACTAAAGATACAAATTAGTATTGAAATTATTTATCAAAAAAGTTAAAAAAACCATACGAATATTGATAATACAACATAACAAAACAGAAAATTAGTCAATTAATCATTATTTCGAAGCAAAACCAGCCATTTATCTCTCGCTAAATGATTCATGGCTCTAAACTAGTGATGTAACGAATATTCGCGTGTTTTTTTAATAATCGCATTCGCATTTGCAACAATTGTGCGAATGTTTTGCGAATTGAATTACTTTGCAAAAAACGGTCGTCAAATATATCCAAATTGAAATCGAACTGCAGTTTGTAGACCAAAACAAAGGTCGCCAAATCTAGATCCTTCAGCCTCTACACCAAAAACTCAATGCAATAACTTTACCACGGTACTCGGAGACAGCCGTGGTAAAGCTATTGCATAGCATTTTTTATCATTATGCAGTTATAATTATTTATTTATTTATGCAGTGTTTTTTTTCTTTGATATTAATTCAAGATTTTTTCTTCGATACAATATACTTTATCAGAAACAGCTGCTTACATATTCGTCCGATTTCCGAGCAGATCGTCTCAATCAGTGCGAGCTTCGTGCTGTCATACCATATACATACACGTCAAGCGAACGCACGGCTGCGCTACATGGTAGGCGGAGTGGGGATGTTAGGTTTTTTTCGTTACGCAATTTCTTGATTCGGTCACCGCGCTCAAAGACCGCGATACAAGCTATGCAATAGCTTATAAACATTTGCATTCGCAAAGGCCGGTATAAGATATTCGCATTCGCATTCGCGAATGTTCAAATAATAACGTTACATCACTACTCTAGCGGCTGTGGCCACGTAAATAAGTTAAATGCACATGTTTTGATAGCATCAGGCGTGAAGCCCAAATGAGCGCGGTAGGAGGACATTTATGAACTAGAATTGCTGCTATTATTTACTTGAAACGCTGTCAGAGTAATGAAAAATAATGCTACGATAATTATATTAGGAATCGTTTCTCAAATGTTGATTAATATGGTAAGGTGTTGGAATAAGAAAAGATGGTTGACGAGAAGAATTAAAAAAACGACGTACGACGGTAATATTGTACGATTTGAGCTATTGCTATTGCCAGTCGGTGTCAACCCATTACTGTCCCACTGCTGGGCACGGGTCTTCTCTCAGAATGATAGAGTTTAGGCCATAGTCCACCACGCTGGCCAAGTGCGAATTGCCAGTGTCCAGGTCTTTCTTATCCTAATTTTCATTGTCTATACAACGTTATTTCTGCCTAGTAACAAGTAGCAATATTGCTGTATACATTGCTCTGCTACTAAGAATAAGTTCCTCGAAACGTACGAATTTTATCGTAGTCTACAAGATTAACAATAGCTACATCTGTGGTCGACTTCATATAGAATTCCAGAGTTATGTAGGGTTAATCACGGTTGACCATGTGCAAGCAGTGGCTATTTATTATCAAGTGGTAAACTATATGCTCTTTATCTACATCTGTCATAAAAAAACCCTATTAATATTTCCACAATCACAAGTTGATAAAAACTCGTAAAACTGTTTAACATACACGAAATTAAGTATTTGAAATATTATTAGGTATCTCGGTTTCTGATAACTATATAAACATCATTGTTTAAGAACGATACTACTATCGCCATCTCTTGATAATTGGACTGTGTTACAATCGTTGCGCGCTAATTAATCTGTGGACGTTCGATATTTTAATTGTCTGTTCCTTTTTTCTCTCTTAGCCAACGTCTCTCAACGAAAGCACACGAATGCCCCCTACATTGAACAGTCACAAAAAACTCAAAATACAATTTGTAGGCACTTTACATTATATGGTAATGTATTTTTTTTTATTCTCTAAGATAAGATTAATACCCATCGTACGGAATAATAACAACAACATAACATTATTTCAGGCATGTTCGAACGGATTGCGTCGAATTTTTTGATCTAAATATAGTCTCCGGGCGTTTAAAAATAACTAAAAGTTTAGGCGTATGAAACATCATTCTTATCTAGATACTTACTTACGGATATATAAAATCATAGGCACACAGTTTTAAGAATTTAAATGGGTCCAAAGAAGAAGAGAAAAGAAGACATAAACATGTCGACAGGTCTCTGAAACGTGTTCTTAACGGAGAAGTCTCAAATAAAATTACCCCAAATTTGTCAATAAAGTTTGAATCATTTCTTTTAAGGTTCCTATGCTAGAGAGCGTCGGTCTTCTACCAACACCCTCTTATAAGCGCTCATGGGTAAAATTCTATATAAAACTGGCTTATTTATATCTGACATATTATCTTCATTGTCGTAATCTACATTGCTGAATGTCCCGTCCACGGCATTCCTTGGTGACTTCATATTGATTGCCTCCACTTTGTATGGTCCTCTGCTCATTTGGGTTGCTGCAATTGGGACTGCCATATCGCAACACGCATTCCCGCGGGATCCCGCTGCTATTAATCTGCTATATCCCACACCTTTAAAACGCGGATCCACAGATCCTGTAAATTAACTTACAAGTTCACTAAGAAGCAGGCTAGGTGATATATAAATTTCATTTTTTTTTCTACGCCTTCTGCACTCATAGTCCCACAGTAGGATTTTCTCCTGTGTCGTGGGTACCATGGACACATACAAGACGAATAATGAAACACCCAGACCCAGAACATGAATCTAGACTCATCATTCAGATACCTGCTTGGCTTTAAATCGAACCCGGGACCCATTGCGCGTCAGACCGGTATGGAAACCGTTCCGCCACGCGGGTCGTCAATTAATAAATTTCATTTGCTTCTTAAGAGTGTCTTCTAAACAATTATCAACATAGATTGATACCATAGTATTAACATTTAAAGGGAAGCTGTATTTTGATTATGATTATTATAAAAATAAGACTGAAAACTTAAAAGTATAAAACTGTTGTTAGCTGTGAGGATAAAATTAAATAAAATTAACCTGTGCACGGTATTAACGTTTGCAATTATTTTAAATAAACGTTAAGTAAATATTAATTCCACCAGTATTTTTCCATATTACCTTTCACATACTAATTACATTGATATTATAGATGTTAGATTGATTTAAATTTAAGCGGCGCTTAGATTGAGGTGTGACAGATAGAACGAATGTTTTTGCAGAAGTTTCTGATTGACAGGAACGTACAAGTAACTGTACTTAATGACACATTTGAAACGAGTTACAGAAAAATATTATTAATTTTAATAATTACAATTCTAACTTTCTTTATAATGATTTAAGTGATTAGTAGAAACATTGACACGAATGTGTATTCGTTGACAAATTAAGTTTGAAGAGATATTAAAACTGATTATAATATTTTATTATTTTAAAACGACTTATCTTAATACGTTTTAGTATATAGATAAATGTAGATTAATGAAGATTTATTAAGAAAAAAATTGAATTTGTAATTGATTTTTAACATATACAGAAATTTATTAGTAAATTTAACACACGAGTTACTAAGAATGTTTTTGCAAAAGTTTGCAAAAGTATAATACGTAGTTATAATCTAAGAAATTTCTGTAACGATTCTTTAACAACTTTAACTCTGAGAGCATCGTGTACTCTATTTATCAAATTTAACTTATATAAGTACTATATTTTATACACACTTATACGTTACGCAATAGGTACAGGTTTTATTTACTAAATAACATTTCACAATAAAAAAACTGATAAAAATTCCAATTTTTCACTGATGTTTTTTTTAAATAATTTACTAAGTACTTCGATTTTTTGTAATAGTATAAACAAGATAGGTACATATAATTATATACCGTACACATTTTTAAACTAATTCTCTCTTTCTGATCATCCTTAAAGTTAATACGGAAGCTATTATTGACTTTACAGCAAAATCCATTTCAGATGTCCATAGGTCCCCCTTTTCAATACTTATATTACTTTTATTAAATGACTGACAGCTCGTTCGTATATCAAACTTATATATACTTATACTAAAGAAACATATATCCTTAATAAGAACTTAATTCAGGCATTGTGAAGAACCTAAATGATAGACAGAAGGCAAATTTAATATCTTTCATGATACAAATCTTAAACAATATATATACATTAGCCATTATACGAAACATTTTAATATACTTCTATTGGTAGTAAATTATATAGGCCAGATTTTACACCGGAACATTAAAATGTAATTCTCACGATAAAACTAAGTGACTCGTTAAGCTTGCCAACCTGACGATAAATGGTTGGAAAAATGCACAGCATATTTCGCTTTTGTTAACTGGGTAATATTTACGAAAAATTGAAATAAACCACGCAAGGTATTTGCATAATGCTTGTGATTGACAAAAAAGACAGCTTTTCTGCTACAAATTCGAAATTACAACTGAAAAATTCAAGATGATCTGCTGGTGGTTTAAAGTTTAATAGGCGGTAGAATTAGTATCGTTGGACCAGAGTAGCACTCCCACGTATTTCTTTTTTTTTTATCTGACTAAAGTAGCAGTACTGAGCATGCAGTCCACCTGATAGTAAGTGGTCACTGTCGCCCATGGACATCTGTAATCAACTTCATACAGAACATGGGTTCTATCTGAAGTCAATCACAGAGGCGTTGCTGCTCCCGAGGATGTAAGGGTGTGCCGGCAACCACACCCTTCCATCGAAACACAAGAACTGCTTCACGCTAGAAATAGGTGTGGCGGTGGTACTTCCCCGGTCGATTACACTGGTTCTACCACCTTTCTCATGTATTGTGCGTGGCTATTCGCCGTGTGATTCAGTATTTCATTGGACGAGTGTTTATGCTTGCTAACTTAAGTAGAAAGTAACCATCATAGTTCGCAGAAATTGAAACGCATTTGTGATTGGTTTTGATTAATACGAATTAGTAAAAGTACTTCATAGGAAACCTATAAAAAGATTTACAAGGTCAATTCAACCACTAGAAATTCCAGGCGATCCAACTTATTGTTAATAGTAGCAACTCATCTGGGATCGACCTCAGCTATACATCAGGTATGCATCAGGATACTTATCTTATGTGGAGTTGATCATGAATTTCCATAGGCTTTAGTTAGCACTTGATATCAGGATCACTGATAATGAAAAAGTAACCAAAAATGAATACTAATTGATCATTACAAGATTATTGACCTAATTTGACTATTTTTCGACTATTCAAACTTGATCGCCTTGTCTGACTTGCAGCTGACAGCTTGCAAGTGTCAGTTCTTACGCAGTTCTTAAAAACAATTGAATACAGATTAGAATATAATTTAAAGTGTCTAATTAAACAAAAGATACATAACTACAAATATATCGTTTACTTTTTGCTAGAAACTGTCATCTTATACTCAAATATTAAAAACCTTGACATTGATGTATTATGTACCTATATTAGTATAGGGAAAGGGGGGTTAGGTTAGGATAAACGAACTTTTTTCACTAAACTCCCTTAACAAAGCAAGAGCTGTTTTACTCTATGCTCCTTATTATCCTTCATAATTAAATTTGTACTTCTATTAATGAATCAGTACTCTAAATATATGTCTGTGATTATAATTATGCTAATTCAAAACCTGTATGAAATAATCAATCTTGTTTTCTTGACCTACTTACACGACAACTTAGTGTGTGGTCTTATGCCAATGTCAAGTAGTTAAATAATACTTTGATTAGTTTTAGTCATTACATTGTTTTTGTGTGAGTGACATAAACATACTAATATAAAGACCGCTTTACATATACTGAAATCCCGAAAAGAAAACAAAATTTACTATCTAGACATATCTCTAATCTAATATATAAAATTCTCGTGTCACAGTTTTTGTTGCCATGTCGTCAACCCATTACTGTCCCACTGCTGGGCACGGGTCTTCTCTCAATGAGACGGTCTCAGAATGAGAGAGTTTAGGCCATAGTCCACCGCGCTGGCCAAGTGCGAATTGGTGGACTCCTCCGAAACTCCCTCCGATTTTTACCAAATTTTATATGCTTATTCAGTAGGTCTGAGAATCGGCCAACATCTATTCTTCATACCCCTTAAGGGTTGTCCACCCTTAACATTTTATTTTTTATTTTTTATATGGCAAAACAACGTTTGTCAGGACAGCTAGTTTTTATATAAACCTTAGGTAGCAACTGAGCATGCAATCCATGATGATAAGTAGACTCAGCCGCCTCTTGACAACTGTAAGCAACTATATATCCTAGGGCTTTTAAATGCAATCAATCACAGAGGCGTTGCTACTCCCGAAGGCTAAGATGGTAGCCGTATATGAAAGTGAAACACCAGCCGTAGTTTTTCGTTACAGTAAAAGTGTCCTTTCACTGTAACGAAAAAACTGCTTCACGATAGAAACAGGTGTGGCGGTGGTCCTCCTTTGGTTAAATCATACTCATGTCATCAACCCATTATCGTCCCACTGCTGGGCACGGGTCTTCTCTCAGAATGAGAGAGTATTAGGTCATTGTCGACCGTGCTAGGCAAGTGTGAATTGTATTTCACCATTGTACCCGTTATTGGTACCCGAAACCATACTAATACCACCTTATAAATTTTGACTTATAAGAAATTAAATCTGCAACAAATTAGAATCCGAAAAATTAAATCCGAAGCAAATTTGAAAAATTAATTAGCAACAGATTTCATCATTTCGAATTCTGTCGCGTATAAAAATACCAAGCATAGCTCTTTTACCAAGTGGCTCTCGAGTTTTCAGATGAAGCTTGACGTTCTTCGTCTAAAACAAGTACATTATGAATATTCAGGAAAGCCATGGTCGTATTACAAAAAACACTGCCTACTCTACATTTATACGAGAGTTACACATGTAGACTGCAATAACAATGTAGAGTTACTGTATAAGTAGAGCCGAGCAGGAAAATCGATAGAGTCGATACAAAGTTCTTGCAATATTGAATATGAAAGTCGGAGGAACGCGGCTAAATCGTTCTTACATACGATTACCTAAACGGTTATTTGCTTTCTTTTATTTCGTTCTAGTTCACGTACGCTAACTATATATATGATCTTGTATGTGTTGTGTAAGAATATCAACTTTTTTTTATTATACAATTGAAGTTTTAAGCAAGATTTCTTCTTTCCCCATCAACCCATTATTGGCCCACTGCTGACCCGTGCGTCTTCTCTCTGAATGAGAGAGTTAGACCATAGTCCACCGCGCTGGCTAAGTGCCAATTGGTGGACTTCACACACCTCCGAGAACTTTTTTTTTTTAAAGAACTCTCGGGTGTGTAGGTTTCCTCACGATGTTTTCCTTCGCCGAATAGCAGTGATAATTAATTTCTAATACGCACATAAATCAGTGGTGCGTGCCTGGGTTTGAACCTTGGACCTCCCGATCGAGAGGGCAAGTTTCAACCATTAGGCTATCACTGCTCTTTCTTCTTTAGAAATACCAAATAAACAAGCCAGTTACCGCTCCAGTCTTGGTAAGCGGCTTTTGTGGGCCATTACAGCTGTAATTAACCACAGACAGAATCACGAGTAGGTCAGTTCTATAACCCACCTACTCGTAATTCTATGTGATGCGTTGCTACCCCTGAGGAACCTAAATTGGAACACCCGCATAACAACTCTCTTATCACAAAGCTTCTAACGTTTGTAGCGCAAAGTAGGAGAAACATAAACGGCATTATCTGTCGTCAGTTAGAGAACAGAGTTTAAAAGTGACGGTAAACACTTCTTTCTTCACAACATAAAGTAGCAGAAGCATACGCCAACGCATTTTACCACAAGTATGAGAGTACAGTTTTACAGTAAAGGTACGTACTAGTGATGTAACGCAACGCACGAATATTCGCATTCGTATTTGCAAAAAAAATTGCGAATGTTTTGCGAATATTGAATTGCAATACTTATGCAAAAGAAGGTCGTTAAAACTAGTTCCTCCGGCCCGCTATACTAAAAACAACAACAAAAAGCCCAAAATCCGCATTTGCATTCGCGAATGTCGATAAGGAATATTCGCATTCGCATTCGCGAATGTTCAATTTCATTAGTTACATCACTAGTACGTACAAACGGTCGATACGCTCCCGACCTAACTAGCCTGGCCTGGAGAATGTCATTTAATTGCTCTATTACTGCACGACGCTGCATCGTTAGAGTTACGTAACGCCTTGTATTGTTTTTATTGTCGTTCCTACTCGGATTCATACTCATTTCATTGGCTCGAGTTAGATACGTAGTTTCAGGAACTTGCAATTATTTTTAACTGTATGAATGCAATTCGTAAGTGGTTATGGCCGTGATTGACATTCCAATTTACAGATGTTGAATTTTATTTAGGAACGTATTTGCAAGTGGTAGAACGAGTGTAGTTTAACCGGAGAGGTACCGCCACGCTTATTTGTAACGTGAAGCAGTTGTTGCGTTTCAATGGAAGGGTGTGGTTGCCGACATACTTTTATATGAGGCGAACATCTTAGTCTTCTGGAGTAGCAAAGCATCTGTGATTGGCTTTAAATATAACCCATATTCGATTAGTAGTCACTTACAGATGTCCATGGCGCCAGTGTTATCATCACGTGAACTGCATACTCGTTTGCTGCTTAAATGTTATAAAAAGGAACCAATCTGAAGTCGATCACAGAAGCGTTACCACCTCTGAGGTCTAAAGTAATAGCCCCATATATAAATAGAACAGCGTCGTTAGAAAATTCTTTGGAATGGTGGTAGCTTTTCGAACCATTTTGTGTAGCCATTGTGTGTTGTTTTTCTAATTGTAAAAAATACAAAAAATAAGGATAAATATATTTTTGTTCAAGTTTCTAGCTTTATTAACTAAAATCGTTTAGTATTTTTTAAACAATCTTAAAATGTAAATTTTGTGAAACAAGCAGATTTTCGAGACGTAATTATCATAAAGAGCCAAGTTTTTAATTAAAATTGAGTCCTTAGTATTTTCAAACATTATTAAAATGCAAGTCTGAATCTTTTATTGAGAAAAGAAGAAAAAATAAAGAAGAGTATTCAGACGTATCTGCTATAACGTTACATGCAAGATAAAGTTGAAATTCAAAGAACTTAGCCTTATAATAAAATCGATAGATCAAATTGAGACAATCCAGTGTCATAAAATAAATCGAACTAAATAAAAAAATGTCATGATCCGAGGTCATTGACCGCTTCTCCAAAAATTCTTACAACATGAGTTTTACACCTGTTTTCGATCCAATACAATAATAACCATACTTACCTTACAGGTCAAAGGAACGCATAATCGTAAAAGGACGTATTGTCCATCAAGCCCGCGCCAAAGGGCACGGCAAAAGTTTTAATTAAATACGTCCAGCCATATCTAGTTTATCTCGAGTTTGTTAAGTCAGCCGAAACCCTTCGAGTTACAGATGTTTTCGCTACTAAAGGACTTGCTGATGAGTGTGACCCGAACGAATCTTGCCAATAAATACTGTTACAAGTTATGACTAGTGAACTTTTACTTTGTTACTCGTATGCTAATTGATATTGCACGACTATGACTATTTGAAGAGCACTATTTTTAAATATCTTTCGATCTTAACAAATTATTCCTATTGTCATATTTAAAAATATAATGCATAGATATAAAATATAATACAAATTAAAGTCTCGCGTGTAAGTACAATGCATACATTTGCAAAAAAATGTTTGCATGAACAAAAATAAGTATTAATACAAATTCCTAGCATTTTTAGAACATCTTATGAAAAAGGTTTGATACAAAAATAAAAAGAAATACTTACATATTTACCTTACCTTAGGTAAGAAAATAGGATTAAAATCATGTTATAATCCACTGCTAAGTTTCAAATAAATAAGACATTTCACAAAAGTAACCCATTATATTATGTATCATCTTATTCAAAATTGGACCTACTTTTGCATAAAGGAACCAACGAGTTTTCCTTCTATTATTATTAAAAATGTTGATGATTTCCAATAATATCATATTTGTATATACATAGAACAAATTATTTTGTGAAAAATTGTATATAGATTTTATTAAAAATAACCTAAAATTATACAGTATACAAAATTTTGACTAAAATGTCTTTTTCTCAAAACTGTCTATGTGTGGGTTGATTCTGTTTTGCATAAGTAGGTCCAATTGTAAAATGTAAATGGATTTTTTTGAAAATTAATAACTTTCATTGTAAAACAAGCGAGTCACCGAAACAAAGGTCATGTCAAGCAGCGGGAAAAATGAGTATTTGTGATCCGTGAATATTTTCGTGCCCAAAATGTACATTTTGTGACCTCGAATGAAAATTGAAAACAAGGTCGACCATACCTAAGAGATTTCGCCGTCAGCAAAACGTAGTTACAGGGAGGGCTACATTTAAATATTGATACTGCAATCTGCCTTTGAAATCGCGGCGTAAATAATAAGTAAGGGTCATCGCGTAATTAGAAAACACCTCAATCGCCGCTCTGCCACTCCCGGCTTTGATTACGAATGCTCAAAACATACACAAGAGAAAGCAAACGTTAATATTAAATTTTGGAAAAATGTTGTTTATTATAGGAAAGGTGGGTTTATGTTATTGCATTATTTCGTAATAAAACTTTTTATTTTTGAACGGGAATTCTCTTATTAATTCTTCGTAATCCGAGTACATTACAATAACTATAAAACATTCATTTACTTTCGGACCAACCTCGTATAGTTCGTATATTTTTTTAAATTTTACGGCTTTAGCTTCTCGTCTTTCTACCCAATATTATTAACTTTCACCCGTAAATTACCTTAATTTAGTTTTCTTTATTAACACTTCTTTTATGAAACATTTCTTTAACACAAGCATTTTTACGATTATTGTTTTAATTATCTGAATAAAATTGGTATCCCCAGAGACCTGATTCGTTCTGGTATGAAAGTTGTGGCTTACATTTATAACGAAATACATCAAAACTATACTTGATAAGAATTATAAAAGTTAGTAATAATTTTACGCAAAAAATTGAAAATTCTTCCACGTCAATAATACTTTCATATTGCATGATTTCTTAAATCATTTATAAATTTTACACCAATTTGTATCCCCGTAATACAAAATACTTTTGTTAATATTATAACCAAACAACTTCTAAACAAAACTACTTATACGTTTCATTTTATTTGACCAATAAAAATGTGTCGTTTGAATTCGTACTTTTAAAACTCTATTCGCATACAACATGAATAAATCTCTTCTATCAGTCGTCAATCACAGCCTGTCTGAATCCCGTAGGCACAAAATTCGAAATACTGCTATGTTTTGCTAACAGTATAAAAATCGACTAATCCCAATTTGCGCTGAAACAACATGGACGAATGTTTGACTAAATTAACTTTTGTTTTTCACAACACTTTTACGGCGTTAGGTAAAAAGACTAAACGATTTAGTATGAAAAAAAGTCCAACCAACGCATTAACAAGACTTTCGTTTCGTTTTATAGGTTCAATAACCTTTTACAGTAGTAGAATTATATTCTGATTCCATCAGAATCTAGGTTTAGCGATCATAGTGTGGTTGATAATATTCACACAACTTTTAAAATATGTCATGTATGGCCTGTAGGTTTCCTTATTGTCTCCTGACAAGTCATATTTAGTTTGTAATATACAAATAATTGCATCTTATATAATGATTAATTCCATCCAAAGTAATAAAATTTGTGGCGCCGAAATTAATATCACTGTTTTTCGGTTTGATAACTCATTACAAAATAACTCTTAATGTGTAATGTTCAATCTATTTGTAGAATTTAATTCTTTGTCATTCGTTCAAAAACAAAATTCATGGTATTCGTGGGCAGAGTTTTTCTCTCACAACGAGAAAATATCAGGCCATAGTCCGCCACGTAGGCTATATGCGAATTGGTGGACATTTACCAGATAGTAGGCCCAGTGTAGTTCAATTGGGGAGGTATCACCACCACACTTATTTCTAGCGTGAACCAGTTCATGCGTTTCAGTGGAAGAGGGTGTTCACCGGCTCACCTTTACATGAGACGACTATCTTAGTCCTCGGGAATAACAACGCATCTGTGTTTGACTTCACATAGAGCCCCTGTTCTATATAAAGTTGGTTGGATGGTTGGAGTTCCATCAGGTGGACTACAAGCTTGTTTGCTACTTCAATCAAATAAAGAAAAAACATGTTCTCATCAACCTATTATTGGCCCACTGCTGAGCACGGGTCTTCTCTCAGAGTGAGAGGGTTTTTAGGCCATAGTCCACCGCGCTGGACAAGTGCGAATTGGTGGACTTTCCACACCTCCGAGGACTTCTTTTTTAAAGAACTCTCGAGTGTGTAGGTTTCCTCACGATGTTTTCCTTTACCGAAAAGCAGTGATAATTAATTTCTAATACGCACATAAACCAATGGTGCGTGCTTGGGTTTGAACCTCGGACCTCCGTATCGAGAAGGCAAGTTTCAACCATTAGGCTATCACTCCTCATAAACATGTTAGTAAATAATAATGATTTCCATGATTTTCATTTGATTAGTTCAACGTTTCAATAACAAATATTTCTGTAGGAACTCGACAGCTTTTGCCGAATAAACTCGGTCAGATATTTATAGAAGAAAGCGTTTAAATACGCAGTGAATGGGTATCATTTAAACCAAGTTGCTGGATTTACGGCTGGATTTTGATATAATGATTCCCTTTATTTATTTTACTAATGATAAATGCTGTTTTTTATGAAATGAGAAGAAAGAAAAGTGAGGAAATTTTTAAGAACGACACAATTTCGTTTTTTTAATTCAAAGTTGTTTATTCTGCTTATTGATATACTTGAAAATTACCTTTTCGTATACACTACTTCTGTCGAAAATACGGATTTTCCAAAAAAAAACCCAGTTCTAAAATTGTCATTTAGAGGTTTTCAATTATAGTTCGTAACTAAATGAATATTTTTAAACACAACATAACATATCGCACCCCCGGTGCGACACTGTCACTTGTGCAAAAATGTAGTTTTTCAGGAGAAGCATTTAAAACTTTGACACCTCACAAAACAGTGACTTTAGAAGATATAAATGGGATTAATAGCTTATACTACAACGTCAACTTTTAACTTCACTTTTGCTTAAATAATGATCACATACTGTTGTAAAAATAAACAACGTCATTATTTAAACCTTCCAACCCCCTCAGAAGTGACGTTGTGGCTCCAATGAAAAATGATAACTGCAGTTATGTCACATTAAGTTAAAAAGAAAACGAATACAAATTGTTAGTAAGTTTTATTTTAAATCACAAATATGCATTGTTATTGTCGAAAGAAATAAAAATAAGTTAAAACTCTTCAAAATAAACATAACAAACTTTGTACTTCTTAACATTTTTACATTAGTGTAGTACAAAAAGAATAAAAAAGATCAAGAAATGAAAAGTAAATAGTTTAAAAAAACTCTTAATCAACAATCTCATTAGGACAAAACGGGAATTTTAACTATGTACCCCATTTTTATCATATAGTCGGTTAGAATTTAAGTTAATATTTACTTAAATTTACTTTAAATGAAATGGTACATTGCAAATACTTCAAATTCTTCAAATTTAGAAATAGGTTGACTGGTGGTGATGAAAGAGACATTTTTTTTATTGCTATTGAAAAGACTCAAATTTACCGAGTAACTACTTGTCTTTGACGTCTACTAGTCTTTGACGTCTTAAGTTCAGAGTTAGAAGACTAAATATTTAATCGAACTCTTTTGCTTTTAAGACTGATTCGAGTATTTTTATGAGACTTAAAAAACTTAATTTCTCATCACTATCCAGAGTCAAGTTGTTAGTCGGAGAGAGATCCAAAAGCAATGATAGGATGAAGATACGACATTGGATAATCGGTTTGTTCATTATAGATAGTTTTACCTACAAATATGTATATTATTGTTAGGAACTATTTGAGGATAAAGACGTAGTTGATGGGGGCTTGAAAACATCACCAGAATCTGTACCACAGAAGTCACCAGTTGGACATTCAGAAACCTGTTTTTGTAATAAATTTTCATCGTCAATAACAGTATTACTAGATGAGAGTTTGGAGTTGGTAAAATAGAGTTACTGCCATCTTGATTGTCATCAGGAAGTGGGACTGAAGATTCGATAGGTCCATTTCTTTAAATGGGTGATGTTGAGTGTGTCAGTAATACCATTTTATTTCCTCGGGACAGCATTTTACTTCATTCAAGAAACAACTGAAAATAGGTAAAATGAATTAAAATAAATAAGTTTGTTTCTACAATCACCACAAGTAGCGCAAAACTAGTTCGAGCTTCAGTTAATAAATATCCGACACTATTATAAGCAATACGGCCTATTTGGCATAATGGGTCTCATAGTACTAAGGTGTGAATTGCGTGGCACATTTATTTAAAAACGCAAGGACTGGAGAAACAAAGTCACTTATCCACAAAAGTGACTGTAGTACAAAACCAAATTTTTAAAGATATTTAAATATTTGGAAAATAATGTTACAACTGTATCTTAGGTCATTACTGCTCCAGAATCAAAAAAAAAAATATTATGTCACAATTACCTTAGTAACAGTATAGCTCCAAGAATCATTTGCACTGGCGGGGGACCACGCACAACTGACCAATAAAACGATGTTGCTCCAACCGTCGCCGTGTTTCGCTCCAAAACGACAACGTCACTCACGATTTCATACGGAAACTATGCGTACTACAGAAGTAACGTTATCGCACCAAGTAAAGGGGTGCTGTAGGACAATTACTGCATATTTAACTCATTTTTGCATTTTTTGCAAAAGTGACAGTCTTGCACCGGAGGTGCGATATAAGTAAACCCATCTGTATATTTCGGCACATTTGTATCGGCACACTTATATATGAGGCGACCATCATAGTCCTCGGGAGTGGCAAGTGATTGACTTCAGATGGAACCCATGTTCTGTATGAAGTTGATTACAGATTTCCATGAGCGGCAATGACCACTTACCATCAGATGGACTGCATGCTCGTTTGCTACTTCAGTCAGAAATAAAAATAAAATAAATTTATAGTGTATAAAAAGTATATAATAAAGGTATTTAATTATTGCCTTTACCCTGCAATACTATAATAATTATACATATAATTTATTTTGCTTTAACAAAACATGTTTACACATTTCCACGTGGAAACGTAATCAAGATACGTTTATAAGATAGAATATTTGAATTGCAATGGCATTGTTTACGCATCTATAGTGCTTGAGTAAATAAAGTTCTTTCAAATGGATATTTGGTTTTTCGCAGTATTTTTATATTGGATAAACAAAATACACTTTATAACCTCTGAATTATTATTAAAAGTGTTTTATTAATAAAATTGTAAAACTGTCTATTACGTAATTCATTACGGAGACTTTAATACTTATCACTATTGTGGCATGTGTTGTTGGTCTTAAATAACTCCACTCCATCTCTCCCCGTTGATTATCGTCGTAGGATTGAGGGATAAGATTCAGATGGGTAGCTTCTGGTAGTCTGCGGAAGAAAACGGGATAAAATTCAGGAGATTGGCATCAGTGTCTTCCTGTGTAACATCAACGGTCAACTCAAGATAAATTCCTTCAAACTCGAGTTTAAACTTTTGTGTTGACTGATACTTTGCAAGGTACATTATTGAAATTCGTAAAAATATCTTACGAAAAATAAATCTTTACTTGTTTAAATGCTACCTAATATAATAATTTATGATTGGATCAATAATTATACACATTATAATGATGAATGTGTATGATGAATCTGTTTTTTTTATATAGATTTACGAAGCAAGGTTATTGAAATGGCGAAAACGAAATGAACGATAAACCTACTACAAGTAACTCGAGTTGTTTTACTTGAGTTAACTAGAGCCGTGTTTATCCCGAGTTAGCTCATCACTAATCAATTACAATCACCAACACGGATGCCAGGCACGACGACTATTGGTAAAAGCGAACGGAAGCCTATATCCAACTTTGGGCCTCCAAAGGGTCTTATCACTATTCCATTTTAAAGACCCGACAGTAAATAGTTAGATCAGCAGTGAAAAATGTAGCAAGGCCGCTCAAATTATGTGGTTACAAACAATTTTTGTACCGGAGACCAGTATTTACTCAGCTTTGTAGTGTGTTATTAGCGATTTAATACTATTTCACAATAGCTAGCGGGTTAAATGCTAGCTTACGTATGTCAATGAAATGCCACTGGAAATTACTGTAATATATTTTAAGTAAATTATATACCTTACAAGTGTAGAATGGTTGATAGAATCATTAGATCTCTCTCGTAGTCATTATACTGTCATGATACCTTAAAAATTGACGATTTTTAAAACGTTTTTAGTGATAGACGCATTGCCACTCCTGAGAACCAAGGTATACATGATAGATTGATTGATTCATGCTATAAATAAGTGTGAAGTGTATGATTCTAATCAAAAAGAAGAAAATTACATAATTTGTAATACCTAGTACAATGAGTAAAAATATAATAAAATAGCAGGTTGAAAAAACACTATGTAGGCACTCGTATACATGAAAAGTGTATAACTATGCACGTACTTGTTTTGTATACAAACTTTTCTTGATAGTCATTAATAAATAAAATTGACTGCACTCCCATACCTATATAACAAAAAGAGTAAGTTATCATCGTAGAGAATAAATTTATTGTTAGTAAATAAATAGTTTACATATACTTAGATCTAACTTCCCTGCATAAACTATTGAGAAATCACTTATATTGCCCGGATCTTTTACAAAAAATAAATTTTAATATACCCCGAAGTTTTAGAAAATTCTTAAAACCCCTGCGTGTTCCATTTCATAAAACTGTTCTAGGTTCTAACTCTGCAATTCCACGACTTTGTAAGCTGCTGAATGAGTGTGACAATTAATGCTCTTTAGAAGTATCTTGTTTTAAATACCGATTGATATATATTTATTAAATTTAAAAGTTAAGACTTTTTTTTTTGTTTTCGAGGGGGAAACCTTCCAAAGGTACCCGACGCCGTGGGAGCGACGCAGGGTTATGTGGGATTTTTACCGCACTAAAACCCCCCCGGTGGTCGTCATCGGCGCTGAAAAGGAGGACTCCGGGATCTCGAAACGACTTCAACCGGAATCCTCCGAGCGCGCTGCCCCATCGGGCTCCACCCAGATGGGCGACTGGGCCCACCGCTCCGTCTAGTCTTTACGACGGTATGCGACCACACATACCGCCGTCCTTCCCGGGATTGCCTGACCGAACGGTTCGAGCTCATACTCTACCCGTCTGCAACCCCGGAAGCCCCTTTTAGTCGCCTCTTACGACAGGCAGGGGATACCTATACAGGTAGCCCTATTCTGACCCCGAGGCTACAGGGACAAAAAGTTAAGACTTGTCAGCTACTTAATGCATGCTGTGGTTGTCTTAAAAGGTACACACGTACTTGTTCTTTAATAGCTTAGAATACATATTATGTGTAACTGTATGTGATGTAACCATTGGTGAACCTAATAAATAAAATAAAAAATAATTAAATATACCGTTGAAAGTGATATTTAAAAAATAAAAAAACATGCGTGCGTACAAAGTACACATGTCAGAAGTGAAACTTCTTTGGCGAACTAATTTATAAATCTTGTTTATATTTATACAAATCTAAAACTTTAAATTTCCAAGATTAAGAGGAAGGCAAAAAGGCGTGATACGACGTTCGCTCTGTCTCACTTTTTCTCTCAATCTTTTTCACTCGCTTGCTCCCTACTCTCACTCCACGGCTAGTTGCTCATGCTACGTTCGCCCTGTCTTACTCTCTCTCAATCGGTCTCGATCACTCTCTCTCTCTTTTCCGACACTTCCGTTGCATACCGACGTGACGTTTCATCTGTAAAAATTTTACCCTCATGCGCCTAAAGAAGTTTCACTTCAATAAGACTGAGGCAACGCCTCTTACGTTGTCATATGCGCTACCTCCGGTAACAGTAGGAATTACGAGCCACTGAGTAAACACAAAGCACTCCAACCTCCTTAATGTTTAATTTATTGCGACAAGCAGCATGCAAATTTCTGTCTGCGAATGTAGGTTGCAGCATATGAAGATACTATCTACGCCTATGTAATGAAAGAAAGAAAGATCTTGATTTAGTCAATTTTTGGGTTACAATAATATTGATAACAGTTAAGGCGTTCTAAATGTATGGCACTCACATACTCGTATTTATCAATAAAAGACAATTAGACACTACATTACAATACTGATAACTTTAGCAGATTAATATTTATGATGTAATGATGACCTACCTGCCACATCTTGGGGTAATCTTTATGGTAGGTTCCTCTTCAATAAACTTCCGTGGCGGATACCTTTTTCGTGTCATATTTTGTATAAGATGTTTTAAGGATCTTTTGGTAATGTATCACTTAATAGTATAAAACAAAATAGCTTACCGCTGTTTTTCCCTATGTATGCTTAGATCTTTAAAACTACGCTACAGATTTTTATATAGTTGTTTAATAGATAGAATGATTCAAGAGGAAGGTTTTTATGTATAATAAATGCATAATATAGTGGAGAAACACATAGTTTTAGATTTTTGACTTTTAGGCGGACCAAAGTTCACCGGGTCAACTAGTAATAATATACCAAATTAATGGAGATACAGAAAACTGACAGATTACGTCTTTGATTCATTAGTTCTCAATCCATACGTAAAGAAAAGTATGTATAAAAATATTTAAAGCCAATCAATGTTGGTATAACACGGTGGTACGTACGGAACCTTATTTACACAATTATGTAATTTAAAATTTACAAACTAAAATAACACAATCTACCATTCTATTTATTATAATTTTAAATTATAGTAAATTAATTTTTGTGTTAAATTACTAATTTATTATTTTAACGTTACAATAAGATTAAGTACATTGTGTTCTGAAATTATTTTCTTAAATTCAATTAAATCTACCAAACAAAAAACCACTTCATTTTAACCAACAATTTATCATCACATATAAAACCAACAATTTGATACCAGAGCGATTATCATAAAGCGCTCGCTCAATGGTTTGTTTACGAAGTGGATTTAATAGGATTATACATAGGGTACCGGATAACGGGAGAATAACGTTCATTCAATCACACTTTCATTCATTCGCATGCTTTAATCCCCATAATCTGACAAGCCAACTGTGCGAAAAAGGACTTCTCAACTTTTATATGAAAGATTTTTCAACTTTTATATAAAACATTTTATATGTAATTAGCCGACCCCCGCGATTGTTCGCGCGAACTATGATCCATCCATTAGACTCTTAAAGAAAATAATAGACATCCCCCCCCCCTCCGTTTTATCAACAGACACCAATATATTAAACCCCAAAGCCAAATACAAGTTTAATTGTATTGGATACCTACTTATCCCAACTTTACCCACAAGGATAACAACGCAGTTGTGTCCAACGTTTGTCACTGGCTTTGGTTGTTTCTGAGATTGATTCCCGATATCCATTGGTGGTATGGGACACTTACTATCAGATAGACTGGGTGCTTTTTCACACTTCCTTAATATTAAAAAGAAAAAAAGCCTTATGTACCCACTTGTAAGGCTATTTCTTTACCTACTGCACGTTTTAAGTGAACAAAAGTAGAAAATTTCTCCGGCAACCGTAGCAGATGTACCGACAAGTTGGCTAATAAAATAAAGACAAAGTAAAGGAACTTGCATTAAAGGATTTACGAGACCAGCGGAAGCAATCTCAAGAATAGTACAACGATATGTTCATACAATTCCTGCTTGGTTACTAAAATGTTGAGCTTCTAGTTTTATCCAGACCGAAGTTATAGGGTGTCGAAATTGTTCTGAATTGCTTTGAGAAAAGCATGGTAGGGCCGTGCTGCTTTTTTGCTCGACTTGGCTGGTGCACTGCCGTGCCCCGTGATACGAAAGGCTATTTATTAATAAATTAATATAATAAAAAGCGAAAATAATTCAAAAAGATTGAATAATTAGTTCCAAAAGACTTATTAACTTCTTATTACTTAATAACAAAGCACACAATAATTTAAGGTGAAAAATACGTTACGGTATCTCCCCTTTGGAGAAAATATCCGTTCACTGTAATAAAGAGCGAATCTACTGATGTAAATTAGTAAACTTATGCTATAAACAAACCATACGCAAACTTTATATCCTTTGACAATCTAATAATTTCAATGTGTCCCTTGCCTACTAAAATTCGTACCAAGACGTACTAGACACCTATACATCCATGAATATAAATTAAACAAAATGTCTTCATTCTGACACGTTGCCGCTATGACGAATTGCTATACGTTTTACCGTCGTAAAACATGTAACTTTTCAAAATGTGCTATGAATTTAAATAACAAACTTATCGAGAATCGATTAGCGTCTCGATAACAACTTAACGATATCGATACTTTTGCAACTTTTACGTGACCGATGTTGGGAGAAGTATTTAAGAATTAAAATTCGTATACATATGAAAATAGAAGTGATAAGAAAATGTTAAATTGAAATTAATATTTTTTATTATAATAATTTGTCAGTTCAATGTTATTAAAGGAAAAACAAAAGAATTACAGAAGTTATTAACAGTAGTATTCTTATGAATTGTTTCTTCTCCCAAAGTTTAAATTTTTATATTTGTTAAATATTTTTCTTATTTTTTAATTTTAATTAAACGAATACTTTAAACATACGATATGGCGCTAGAAGTTACATAGTAACGTAAGAAGGAATCATAAATTCATCTTTGCTCGCTGAACGAAATGTGTTATTTCTATCTAATAACAGCATTGTTTTAAGGTGTTTTAAGGTTAACACAAATAAAAATTATCACTTTTATTAACATTATAACCATTTATAACACAGGGACCAAAATAAACGATTTTCTACCTTCTTATTTAGTCTGTATATACAATTTGTAAATTGTAATATCTGATGAATAGGAATCCATTCGTTTACTTCGTCTATGGTCCGAGTACATTATGCATTCCTCGTTTTAAGAGGCAGGTTGAAACTCTTTAGTTGATCGCGACCACCCACTTCAGCAGGGGTTTACGGAAATAGGTCAAGGCAAATATTTATAAGTACGTGAACACTTAAAACTATATTAATTAATCTGAAGCGCCTGTCTGTAGAATGAAGTTTGAAGCAAATTTATAAAGCTATGAATTATTTGTAGTCGACTACTTTGTTTTCAAATTATATTTTGTAAAAATGTATACTTTATGAAAAAAGTAATATACGGTTTTTTGCGATGGTTATATTATAAAGTGTAATTTCATAGTTTAAAAACGTAGTGTAGTTCTTCATCTAAAAAGTTAATTGTAATATGAAGTACCTACATTTGAAGTTAAAATTGACTTTTGTGGGTTCCACGTAAATGCTATATGATTTATTTGAATTAGTGTAATTAGTTAATCATTAACTACTTAGGTATATACCCATAGACATAGCTAAAGCTTTTTTACGAAGAGTTCGATGGTGGTGGTCAGCGAAAAATATGAGATCGCCCGCTCTAAATATCACTCACCCTGAAGGCCCTCCATAAAATTCTAAAGTCCATTGGGTAAGAAACTATAACATAATAAATATGCAGATAGCTATAATATATAAACTCAGATCTTTTCCACAAACAACGAGAAGGTACTACTACGATTAAAAAAAAATAATGTATCTAAATCTCTCGTTCTCGAATTCTCTATCGAATCCGGTAAATGTTGTGTATGTACACGCGCTTTAAGCTTGACTGAAAGCATACCTTTTGACCGAATTATAAACGGTGTATTCCACTTTGATCACCCAGGTGATATCACCTAGGTGATCAAAGGCGACTCATTGGTGTCCTTTGATCACCTGAGACATAATCACCTGGGTGATCATAGGCGACTTCAAGAAAATATATTATTTCAGTATCCTTTGATCACCTGTATTAAAACCTACTAAAAACGGGCAGCTAAAATGTTGCTTGCGTATGTCTTACTAATATTAAAATGGCAAGAGTTTGTGACACGGATGCATGAATACATGTTTATTATTCAATCATACCAAAAATATAGTAGTAGTGGTGGGATGGAGGTCGTGATGGTAGAGGTGGTAGAGGTGATGTTGTTAGTGGTATTCCGGTGGGGGTGGGAGCCGGTAGTACTGGGGTCATTATTTATGGTGAAGATGGTAGAGTGGGTGGATGGTTGTGGTGTGATATATGTGGTAAGATGTTGTTGGTGGTTGTAGAGGTAGAGGTGGTGGTTTTGTTATTGGTGGTTGTTGTGGAAGTGAAGGAGCTAGGTTTGGTGAGATTGATGTTGATGCTAAGTAGTGGTTAGAAAATGACAGTTTAAGTTGGATATTTCAAATACTATATAAAATTTCCGTGTCAAAATGTTCGTTCCTGTACTCCTCCGAAACGGTTTGACCGATTCTGATGAAATTTAGTGAGCATATTGAGTAGGTCAGAGAATCGGCTAACATCTATTTTTCATACCCCTTAGTGACAGTCCACCCTTATCATTTTTAAAAATTTATATATGGCAAAACAACGTTTGCCGGATCAGCTAGTATAACTATTATTATTACCCAAACTTTTATGTGTTTGGGTAATTAAAGTTTATAAAATTTGTGCAAAATAACTATGGGCGCAAACACCATTTTGAATACGAAAATCGAAGAAAAATCTCGACGGAATAAATATTTATTTATTTACTTATTTAATATACTAATCTTTTATAGGATTGGTTAGGTTAGGTTGGTTTTCATGCAAAAATCGTTTCAATGATTTTTCTTTGAATTTTACTTGAAAATTAAGTTGCGGGTATTTGAAATATCATGATCTTAATCCATGGGCGTAGCCGGGGGAGGGTTTCGGGGATTCATCCCCCTGCCCCCGAAAAGTTAAAATATTAACATTCATAAAATTAAAAATGAAATAGTTTGGATTGAACGTCAAAGTGGTAGAACGTATATATATATATATATATATATATATACCTACGTTCACTCAGGGAGTTATTGTGTACTTTTAGCTATTTTAGGATTCCGTCTGGCATAGTCCACTTTATTTGGAAACTATTAAGACTACAGAGTTGAAACTTGGTCGGTAAGTGTATTCCGTAAACCGTTTTCCGAATTATGTACAAAAAATAAAAAAGTATATATTAAATTTGATATGCATGGAACTAAAACTCTGAAAAAAAATCTTCTTATTTACACGTGTGGGGTAACCGATTTTTTTAGCTTTCTCCAAAACTAAAACATAACAACGCTCTTGTTTTAATCAACACGTCGAAATAGGTACACTAACCTTCAGATCGGTTGGAGGTATGGGCAAAACGGAAGTTAATCCCAAAAAAATATGTCTCTGCTCAGAAAACTTATATACATGTTCGCAGCTAACTAGGTCTACCAGGTAACAGGTTCAAGGTTATTTTTTTTACCATTTCTCTGCTCAAGAACCTTATCATATAATAATACATATGCAGCATATGGCTGACTCCCATGGTTTAGGTATTCGGCACCCCTGCATCATCAGGGTAGAAGAGTTAAGGTTGGAATTTTTTATCATGACATGTTAGCCTAGATACTAATTATTCATTCCTAATTGCACGACGCTCAGGTCGGCAAATGCTATATTATAATATAATATTTAAGAAATATGGACGTTGTGATCCACCCCATAACTCCCCATAATCTCTAACCTAAACTTCCATCATCAAACCATTCCTATGTCAATAAACGTGGATACCTTAATAAATACCCTTAGAAATCAAGAATAAACGATACTGAAGTCTAATATGAATACATATGAATAACGACATTTTAGGCACCCACATCAGATATTTTATACAGGTGATTATAGGATACTGAAATAATATATTTTCTTGAAGTCGCCTATGATCACCCAGGTGATTATGTCTCAGGTGATCAAAGGACACCAATGAGTCGCCTTTGATCACCTAGGTGATATCACCTGGGTGATCAAAGTGGAATACACCTTATAAACGAGATCTAGAGTTTCTTACTGCTTTTGTTTCATGCTGCTTACAAGTGTTGTGCTTCTTACATTTTAATCGGAATTCTGACGATGTACTGGTATGGACTGAAAGATATTCCAAAGTAGATATTAATACGTAATGAGGAGTCATACTTGGTAATGATCACCGTGGGGTACGCGAACAGTTAGGGGTTTCCCATTCGATGGCAATGGGTTCGCGACAAGATTTAATTAATAAGAATACAAAATTATTCCTAAAATTGACACCATTTGTGACAACAGACAAGCACACTAATAATATAGTTGTTACATAAATTTTAAAATACCTTACAACCTCATAGTTCCTAGTTCGCCTACAAATGACCGACAAGGTTCATTTCGTTAGGAACATAAACTTTATTGTCGTTAATAATGAAACAAAACGCGTGTTTTATCAGCCAAGATCATGATACTAAGAGGTATAATAAAACTTATTAATAACATTGTTTTCCTGATGCCGCTAACTACACTACTCCGGTATAGGATTCTTCTGATACAAGTAAATACGAGATAAGGCACAATCCATAAAGCCGTTTGGGCTACAGCCGGCTACAGCGCGGGCCTTCAAGTGGCTAAAAAAACAAATGTGTCGATATGAGTAAGTATCGATACTTTGATGGTACTCATATAAGTAGTATCGAAAAACCAATTGAGTACTACTCATATGAATAAGTATCGATACCTTAGGGATATCGGAACTTCCCTACTCCGGTACTACCCTGTCTGTATTCCCAGATACAGAATTAACACTGATCATTGTGTTTGTATTTAATTTTGCTGATTTTCTGACACAAAATATGTTAAATATAAGTATGATTCAGTTTATATATAGCATTAAAATAATTAAAAAAAAATATTAGCCAAAACTACCCTATACTTAGAAGACTAAGTTCAATTTCAGACCTTTTTAAATAATATGTTTAAGTCTAATTTGATAAATTTTGAATTTCACAGTTTTATGCACACTTGTACACTTATTTTAAACTAAAGGAGAAAAGGAAATATTTATTTATTTTTTACAAAAAGACCCGGTGAACTTCATTCCGCCTAAAAGTCAAAAATCTAAAATTATTAGTTTACATAAAAACCTTCCTCTTCACTCTATCTATTAAAAAAACTGCATTAATATCCGTAGCGTAGTTTTAAAGATCTAAGCGTACATAGGGACAGACAGCGGGAAGCGACATTATTTTATACTATGTAGTGATCAGACAAAGCATCAGTGCTGCGGTAGTGTTTTTTTTATCTGCCTGAAGTAGCAAACGAGCAAGCAGTCCACTTGATGGTAAGTGGTCGCTGCCACACATGGACATCTGTAATCAACTACATACAGAACATAGGTTCTATCGGAAGTCAATCACAAATGCGTTGCTACTCCTGAGGACTATGATGGTCGCCTCATGTGAAAGTATCATCTTAGAGTAACACCATCCTCTATATATTTATTTGTAATTGTTAAAGGCTGTTCAAAATAAAATTCTCTTTTATATTTTTATAGAAATTCAAATTCCTTTTCCAGAAGCTCTCAAGATTCTAATGCTTGAATTCCTCTATGGATTGATAGCTATCTGCAGACCACTTTCGAACTTTGAACTTTCCCAATAGCTTTGTTCGGTAAACATTTTAGGTAAAACATTTTATATTTCCATTTAGACTAAGCTCTAGCAATATTTTTATATAACAGAAATATATCGCCGAGTTAGATAACACTATTCTACTGATTCCGGAACAGTTCTTTTATAATGCCATGAGTATATAGAATTGTTTTTGTTGTTCGTACCCAGAAGTCCACTTCGCACTTGGCCAGCGCGGTGGACTATGGCCTAAAACTCTCTCATTCTGAGAGAAGACCCGTGCCCAGCAGTGGGACAATAATGGGTTGGCACCACTAATCTACAAATAAAAATAATTTATTTTTATGTGTTTATAGTATATAACGTTTAAAGCATAGCTACCGGATCGGATTCAGGTATTTTGTCGATACGAAAGGAATTTTAATAGTCGCTGATAAGAAATTGAGATGGCAATGAAAATATTTCATTTTACACTCATTATTTTATACTCTTATATCCAAATTCTAAATGTTAGAATACATATAAATGTGACACATTTGTCATTTATATATCGAAGTGAATGGTGACATGTGAAGTCAGGAAGGCCAGGAGTCTCTTCATTATTTTTCTTTCTTGAAGATTTCAATTAAAACACAGTAATAAACTTCTTCGATTTATTCACACTTAAGGAGGTCCGATCGCTTCGACGGTTAAACAAGAATCTCTTTTTACCGACGTTCGCTCGCCTTTTTATAACAATGTTTGGTGGTGTGACAATAACAAATTTATAAAGGGTAAACTAAATTACAATTCTAAAAATCATTAAATGTTGCTAATTCAATAAACAAACAATTTTCGATCTTTGAACTAACTAAAATAATTATTATCGGCGACGTGTTTTTCATAAATACGCGGTGTCGCGCCGACACATATATTAATACGTGAAGCAAAAACGTTGTGATACGTTTTTCGTATACCTACTTGCCGCAGGAGGAGTATGAAATTACGCACGGTTATACTAGAGAAGGCAAGGCAAGTTTCAACCATTAGGCTATCACTGCTCTAATCGTCCTAACAAGAGTCTAATATCTATGGACGGCAACTTCTCATCATGCGAACTGAATTCTCCTTTATTTTTTAAGAAGCATGTATTTACTATAATTTTATTCTTCCAGTAGTTACTTAGTACGGTACCTAAATTAGGGATAGGGATACTGTATCCGCTTGGAAGTTCCGCCCTAAAGTTCTGTTGCTATTAATCTTCCTTATCGTAAATCACCCAAACGTGACTTAGTAAATACCCATTTTAATTCCTTTAATCACAATTAACCGCCGCTTTTTATATTAGATGGGTTGATCGTTATTGTTAATAATTACGTACTTAAAATATTTAGGTTTACAATGCTACGTTAATACATTGCTGTTAAGGAAACAATACTTTTTTTTTTTTGTTTTCGAGGGGGAAACCTTCCAAAGGTACCCGACGCCGTGGGAGCGACGCAGGGTTATGTGGGATTTTTACCGCACTAAACCCCCCCCCCCCCCGGTGGCCGTCCTCGGCGCTGAAAAGGAGGACTCCGGGATCTCGAAACGACTTCAACCGGAATCCTCCGAGCGCGCTGCCCCATCGGGCTCTTCCCAGATGGGCGGCTGGGCCCACCGCTCCGTCTAGTCTTTACGACGGTATGCGACCACACATACCGCCGTCCTTCCCGGGATTGCCTGACCGAACGGTTCGAGCTCCCACTCTAGCCGTCTGCAACCCCGGAAGCCCCTTTTAGTCGCCTCTTACGACAGGCAGGGGATACCGTAGCCCTATTCTGACCCCGAGGCTACAGGGACGAAGGTCACGAAGGAAACAATACTAGTATGAGTAGGTACAGTGCAGTAATAATATGTAAAGATTTTGATATACAAATCTTAAATACAAAAGGTACAGATACATGTGAATAAATGCATCTAACAGAAATTATAAAGCCCTATTATATTAACATTTCAATTAATTGAATAAAGGTATCGTGTCGCTAATCTGTTATTGTCTCACTGCAGGGCAAGTTATCTTTCAGAACTAGTCACCCGTCACAACGGTCGAAATTCGACCGTAATTTAAATTAAAAAACGAAACTTCATATTGTTAAAAGTAGCACCAATATTTCTCAAATAAAAGATATAGGTACCTACTTGTCTGAGACATTCCAACTTAGTTCTTAGAATTAGCAACGCATTTGTCGCCAAGCTCAGGCAAGGCTATGATGGGTTGAACAAGTCAGTTGGCGTTAGATAGGCAGCTTGATTGCTACTTGCTTGTTAAATTGAAAAAACTAGTGGACACGGTGAACTTCGTCCCGCCTTAAAGTCAAATTTCTAAAATTATCAGTGTTTCTCCACTATATTATACATGTATTATACATGAAAACCTTCCTCTTGAACCACTATATTTATTAAAAAAATCTGCATTAAAATCCGTAGCGTAGTTTTAAAGTTCTAAGCACACATAGGGATAGACAGCGATAAGCGACTTTTTTATACTATGTAGTGATAATAATAATTAGTGTAATGTGTAAATTTATTGTAACTTTGTCAGTTTACAAATACTATTGTCACACAAGTCAAATTGTCATTTTATTTCACTAACTAGATACTAAATTCGTGGTCACGATTCATGAGAATCAGTAACCGTAAACCATTAGTAAGTGGAAAATCTTTGCAAATTAGTGTAAATGGGCAAATATTTGACAAAACATATTTATAAACTCAAATATTGGTGTTATAAGGATACCTACCTAAGGTAAATTTTGTGTTGCATGACAGAACTCTACGTATGCGGCTTATCACATTATTATTATCACAAATAAAGTTTTATTTTTTTAATTAACGCAATGACATAAAACGAAGCAAATAGGTTACCAACAGTTTGGCTAAAAATTTTCAGCAAAAACACTTTATAATTTCTATAGGTATAACTGCCACCTCTTTAGCTTCAGATGCATAATTATACTATACTAAAATATGGAAGCAGTATATCCTCATTAATCAACTTATCACTACTAATGAAGTCCACTACTGGACACACATGGGCTTTATTAGCCAAAGCGTCTGACATGCGTGTTATTGGCTGCAATAATAAAAAAAAAAAAAACAAATAAAACATTCAAAACTTACTGTAGTACTTCCTATGTACATACCTACTGAAACTTATGCAATTTTCACAAAACTTTGAATTTCTATTACGAGTACAAACTTGTAAAACACAAACTTTTGTTACTTCTTGTTTTATTTTACATTTCAGAGCGATACATGTTTTTGATGAAAGTTAAAATTTTCTAACTTAAGTTTTTGAGTTATTTATTCATCGACCATGGATAAAAAAAATATTTTAGATTTGAGTAACTGTTTATTTACTTAACTACCTAATGAGCAATCCTTAAAAGGATGAAAAATATGTATCAAGAATAATAAATCGTGGCCAAGTATTACGGATAAAAACAAGGTTTGATACAATTTCTTTGTTTTATTAATTGTAGTTTTGAACTTGTTAGATTTTGTGATCAAATTGAGAAAGACTTCTATTTCCTTAAAGTTAATTCCTTTGTAAGAACCTTATAACTTAGTTCTTACTACACCACAAATATAAGATAGTAAACAAAATCACGCGAATATTGAAATACGAAATAAGATACAAAACCATTGTGAGCCAGTTATATTTTTTTTATAAAATTTCATCAATAGAACTCTACATAGTTGTCAACCTATTATTACCCCACTGTCAGGGATAGGTCTTCTCTCATATTTCTGTATCTATATCTCATTTGTATATTTCACACACCATCGCGAACATTTTTTTCAAAAAATCTAGGTGTTAGTATTCCTGACGACTCACATTGGAAAAATCCGTGGTACATTTCTTGGAATTGAGCTTCGAACCCTCAATTGCGGCCGAGTTTCAACCAATTAGGCTATCACTGCACAATTCAAGTGTTACAGCACGAATTACCACTTTTCGCTTTAACTGTACCATAACCAGAGGTATCGCTTTCCGTTTATGGGTTCCAAGAAGGCTATTGGCTCCAAGAGACACAACCTAAGTTTCCCAAATGTCCCTACAACATAAAACAAGTAAAATAGCATCCAGTGTTTCGTAATACAGTATCACATCAAGGGCAGTAGGGCAAAGTATTTCGCAAGTTACGAGGGGACTCGAGCGCCACTCGAATGGCGAGCACCTGAACCAATTTATGCGAGGTTTTGATCTATTGTTGCGGTGTTCAAGGTTACGTACACGGAAATATCTTCTTGAATTTATAAATATACTTGTATATAATATATTGGAATACTCAGGTTTGAAAGTGGTTGTCAACGGCACTTAAAAAAGTTATGGGTGAAAAGCTGATGATATGTAGTAGAATGTAGCTAATGATATCTCTTTCTTTTACAATTATACCTATATTTTATACTTCAACTAGCCTTTTAAAATAAGTAATTTGATAGATAGAAGTTGGTAGAACCAATGTAGTTCGACAGAAGAAGTACCACCGCAGCACCTATTCCTAGCGTGAAGCATTTCTTGCCGATGGAAGAGTGTAGTTAACCGGCACACTTTTTTGTGAGGCGACCATCATAGTCCTCGGGAGTAGCAACGCATCTGTGATTGACTTCAGATAGGACCCATATTCTGTATGAAGTTGATTACAAATGTCCATGAGCGGCAGTGACCACTTACAATCAGGTGGACTGATTGCTTGTTTGCTACTTCAGTCAGAAAAAAAAATATCCAGTACATGAGTCTCATATTACTTGTAATATGGGTTCAACTCACTTTCCTTCGAAGTGACCATGCTAGTCGAGTAGCAACGCATCTGCGATTGACTTCAGATAAAGTACAGTAGCCACTTACGTGGTACGTTACGTGGATTTTATCTAGTGAATCGCAATATCAGTAGATAGTAATATCAGGGGGACTGCATGCTCGTTTGCTACTTCAATCTTATAAAAAAATAGGTACCTCTATTACAAGTAATATGATCATGTCTGTGATTCGAACCCAGGACTGTTAGTACCTTTACGTATCACTGCTCTTTTGTACGTAGTTACTTGAGGTAGTCAAGTTTAATGACAATTTTAGCTTTCATAAAATACATCTGCGGCCTGCAGCTGGTTGTTGAAAGTTTTAAGGCTTTTTAAATTGGACAGTTACGGAACTTCACATTTGTGGAATTGTTTCGGTGAAGTTTTGCAATCAAACAAATGTATTAAAAAGTTCGTACGATTACATTCTGAGAGAATGAATAATATTCATTCTCTCTTTGATGAATGGGAATGAATAATATTCATTCTCTCATAGAAGATATATTCATCTCTATAGAAGGTGTAGAACTTGCACGAAGAATCCTTTGGAAAAACGGTGAATGTAATTAATCGAAGTAACTATCTGATTATGTAGTTGTAGTAGAGACGGCCGTCAGTAAAATATAATTTAATTGAAATTGAGCACAATTCATGTTACACTTTGGTAAAAATCAACTTAAGTTTTAACTTGAGCTTATTTACGCCCGATTTTCGATAATTTCGACAAGTAATTTGTTACAATGAATCCATAATCTTGATAATGGCACCACGTATAAGACTCCCTGTAAAATTTATTTTGTAGTTAATGAGATAATCTATATCGAAAAGATGACAAACAAACATTTTTATAACTCCAACTTATATATGTATGGACAGCATAGTCCAATAATTTATTCAAAAGGTTGATTGACTGAATGATCAAATATTTATAATCTTGCAAGCACATCACAGAACGCTTCAAATTTGAAAACTTTTCAGAATTCATATTTACAGAAGCGGTCAATAATAAATCAACCTATCGTTCAAACTATGCTCTTGACGTTCGATGAAACATTGGTAATATTTATTTGATTATCGCTACACTAGCGATCTATTTTCACATTTTTCAGACTTAACTATCACTTATATCTCATACTTAACGATGATTGCTTAGTTGGTATGATAACAAAGGTCATTTTTGCTTTTTTCATAACTATTAGGTACTTATATTTCATACTAAGATGGTTGCTTGTATGATAGTGAAGTTTACTCACGCTAGATTTGCTAGTAAATTTACTTTTTTAATAAAGCAAATTTTATTCGGGGGTACAACCCAATATTGTCCCATTGCTGGGCACGGGTCTTCTCTGAGAATGAGAGAGTTTTAGGCCATAGTCCACCGCGCTGGTCAAGTTCGAATTGGTGGACTTTACACACCTCCGAGAACTTTTTTAAAGAATTCTCGGGTATGTAGGTTTCCTCACGATGTTTTCCTTCACCGAAAAGCAGTGATAATTGGTTTCTAATACGCACATAAATCAGTGGTGCGTGCCTGGGTTTGAACCATATAAATTTTATTCACATTAAATTAATGTACAGTAAAAGCTTTCTCGCAGGCGTTATTTTTCTCTAAACCGCTAATAGAAGAATAACTTCAATAATATCAGCAAATTTAAAAAGCTTATTTCTAAAGATACGTAGAATCGGAAGTAGGTATTTACGAACGAAAGATACATTAGAATTAATCAATTAATGAACCTTGCTCTTGTTGAACTTGGCCAAGATTAAAAATTATATATAACTCACAGTACCAACCCCTTATAAAACTTTAAATTAGTTGGACAAAATCTTTGTCGCAAGGTAGGTCAGATTCTGAGGCCAGACTTCGTCTACACGTGATTGCAGCTTTTGTTACATAGATTTCATTCAAGGAACTTTTATACATACCTTATTTATCAAAGAGGTCAAGCATAATGTGTAGTTTATTACAACATATAATACGATTGTGGTTTTCGTACAAGTACTATGTTGAAAAAGCTTTTGATTTTTGTACTTAAGTTACCAAAGTCTTACACAAACTTTATTTCAAAACATATTCAGATTCAGATTCTATTCTTTTTTTTATGTTATTTTTTTTTATCTTATTGAAGTAGCAAACGAGCTTGCAGTCCACCTGATAGTAAGCGGTCACTGCTGCCCATGGACATCTGTAAGCTGCTTCAAATAGAACATGGGTTCTATCTGAAGTCAATCACAGATACGTGGTTACTCCAGAGGACTACGATGGTCGCCTCATATAAACGTGTGCCGGCAACCACACCCTTTTATCGAAACGCAAGAAGTGCTTTGCGCTAGAAATAGCTGTGACAGTGGTATTACCCCGAACTACACTGGTTCTACCATCTGCAAAATTCCTGAAATTCCCAAAAAATCTGATACAAAAATTATGTATTTAAAACTTGTATACATAGTTTTGTATTTTTATTTAAATGTTCCTAATTTGCTGAGCCTTCTTTATTTACAAAACTCGATTAAGGAGATCCTAATTGAAAAAAAGTATTAGCAAACTTAAAAAAATAAACATATTATATAGAAGCTTAACACAAGTTCAAGCACTTGGAACAGAGCAAATAAAACATAATAGCTTTCAACGCAGTAAACAAACGGAGATAAAAAAATAATTAGAGAAACGCTAACGAGACAAGGCCACCCAATGATCTAGGCTCTAGGTTGTTGATTAAATGAGTTTGAACAACACATTTTTATTACTATAAGATATGTAGTATAATTTCTCGTCAACCCATTATTGTCCCACTGCTGGGCACGGGTCTTCTCTCAGAATGAGAAAGTTTAGGCCATAGTCCACCGCGCTGGCCAAGTGCGAATGGGCGGACTTCACACACCTCCGAGAACTTTTTTTGAAGTGAAACTTCTTTATCGGGGTTGGAAAAAAAATTAGTGTAACATTTTTTCGTTACGCGCCATCTTTTTCTTATCCCTATCAAGCTTGATATTAGATAGATTATTATAGATTAGATTATTAGATAAAGTTTAATAAAAGCCTTTTATTAAACTTTATCTAATTTAACTTTATTTAACCAGTTTCTGTAAAGTTGCATATAGTAAATTATTTTTTGAAAAATAACGTCATAAAGAAGTTTCACTTCTTACGAGTGTACACGCACACATTTTTTTTAAAGAACTCCTGGGTGTGTAGGTTTCCTCACGATGTTTTCCTTCACCGAAAAGCAGTGATAATTAATTTATAATACGCACATAAATCAGTGGTGCGTGCCTGGGTTTGAACCTCAGACCTCCCGATCGAGAGGGCAAGTTTCAACCATTAGGCTATCACTGCTCGTGTAGTATAATTAGTTAAATATAATGTTCTTGAAATGTATTTTCACACGACTACGGCGTAGCAAATAAACTATGATAGACATGTATGTACATTATGTTCATCGGATTCCTCACCACTCTAAAATGATAAGTACATGATTTAACTAAAGAACTATCTTTGGAAGCGTTTGATCCACGGATCCACGTTCCATCTACTCGCGATTGATAGCCTAACCCTGCTCTTTCGATCGAGAGGTCCGAGGATCAAAGCCAGGCACGCACCACTGATTTTTCTAAAATTATGTGCTTATTAGAAATTATGTATCTATGCTTTTCGGTGAAGGAAAACATCGTAAGGAAACCTACACACCCGAGAGTTCTTAAAAAAAGTTCACGGAGGTGTGTGAAGTCCACTTCGCAATTGGCCAGCGCGGTGGACTATGGCATATAACTCTCATTCTGAGAGAAGACTCCTAAAAGGTTGCCGAAGCGGACGCAACTGCAGCAATAGGTATAGTACCTACCTATTTAAATATACTTAAAATTCGCTTCCTTTCTTACGTTGTTTTTTAACCAACGAATACTTGAAAAATCTTAAAGATATTATACAAAGCAATTCCTTACTCATCTATTTATCATTATCCCATTAAGTGTAATATCGAGGAGGCTTCTTTTGTGCGTCCGGCACTTGACACCTCCGATAAAGGTTAACACAATCGATACGATACAAATGCCAATGACAAGCATGCTTCAGCGTTTTGAAGATGCTTTTATGTAAATCCTCGTTTTAAAGCAAATGTAACAACATTAATGAAAGTTCCTTTTTATTTAATGGAAGTAGCATACGCAATAGATCGTCTCATACAAAGCTGTATCTAACGCCAATGAACATCTGTAGTCTACCCCAGTCAGGAAAAACGTTGTGAAAGTCGACCACGAATTAAATATAATACAATACAAAAAACTATTGTATGCCTAAAATATACATATTACAAAAATAATAGATAGGTATATAAAGGCTGCCTTATCATTAAAATAGCGATCTCTCTCAAACCTTAAAGTGACTGAAGTAAAATGTAAGTTATAATATTAAGTTTAATATATTTTAAAGTAATGTTTTAAATTAATTATATGATGAATATCACTATAGTGTTTATGAAATAAACTTTTAAATACAGCACCAACTTTCGTATTGAAACTTCATTTTAATGAAATGCTCTTGTACCATAGCAAAGTTTCTGGTGGCATGTTTAAGGCACCCTCCAAATTAATTGGACATGCTCGGAAATCTGCCCCAATTGTACGGACGAGGTATCTGCTTATCTAGTTTGTGATTTTCTTTTCATTTTGGCAACGAGCGAATAATTACGGCTGACACCATTGAAACTTTCACACCAATAGTCGATCGATCAAGATTCAGAGTGGATATTTTCTTGTTGTACAAAACAAATAGAATGTATTTATTTTAATTTTTTACATTTGTAAAATGTTAGTTTGGGTCTGAATTTGTATGTCTGACTACCCGCGTCTCGGTTACCGTACCGGTCTGACGCGCAATGGGTCCCGGGTTCGATTCCCGGTCAGACAGGTATCTGAATGATGAGTTTAGATTCCTGTTCTGGGTCTGGATGCTTGTGTATTCGTCTTGTGTGTGTCCATGGTACCCACGACTCAGGAAAAAATCCTAGTGTGGGCTATGAAGGTAAAAAGCGTGTGTGTGTTTTTTACGTGGTTTTGGTACGATAGTTTTTAGCTATACTTGATTTCTGTTCAGACATTTATATGCTATCAACTATGCTTTAATGTCAAGAAGGTATTTAGTGTGCATAATAATTAATGATATGTTTTTATTAATACTCATACTGACCCAAAATTCATGTAAACATGAAAGTCAGTGTGAACTGTCGTCACCTTGAGACAGTGCAGTTAATTTTAGTGCACACTCGTACCACTGAAGGACCGGGCGCCCCTCGGGAAGTGTCCTCTCAGCAACGGTGCACAGCCCAGTAACACACTGCGTAGTTAGTGCTGTGTTCAGATTACTTTTGCTGTTATTTATTAGGTCATATAAGTCTTTTTATTGTCTCGCTTAAGAAAAAACTTCCTTCTTGTCATAATATCGTCCATAACATACTTCAGTATGGCGACTTGACGTTTGAAATTAAAAATTCATACTTGGTTTTCGTATTTATTCGATTTTCTAAAATGTATTATGAACATGAAAGTCAGTGAGAACTGTCGTCACCTTGAGACAGTGCAGTTAATTTTAGTGCACACTCGTACCACTGAAGGACCGGGCGCCCCTCGGGAAGTATCCTCTCAGCAACGGTGCACAGCCCAGTAACACACTGCGTAGTTAGTGCTGTGTTCAGATTACTTTTGCTGTTATTTATTAGGTTATATAAGTCTTTTCATTGTCTCGCTTAAGAAAAAACTTGCTTCTTGTCGTAATATCGTCCATATCGTATATAAGTATTGCGACTTGACTTCTAAAATGTATTATGAACATGAAAGTCAGTGAGGACTGTCGTCACCTTGAGACAGTGCAGGTAATTTTAGTGCACACTCGTACCACTGAAGGACCGGGCGCCCCTCGGGAAGTGTCCTCTCAGCGACGGTGCACAGCCCAGTAACACACTGCGTAGTCAGTGCTGTATTCAGATTACTTTTGCTGTTATTTATTAGGTTATATAAGTCTTTTCATTGTCTCGCTTAAGAAAAAACTTGCTTCTTGTCGTAACATCGTCCATATCATACTTAAGTATTGCGACTTGACGTTTGAAATTAAAAATTCATACTTGATTTTCGTATTTAATCGATTTTCTAAAATGTATTATGAACATAAAAGTCAGTGAGAACTATCGTCACCTTGGGTGCATAGCCCAGTAACACACTGCGTAGTTAGTGCTGTGTTCAGATTACGTTTGCTGTTATTTATTAGGTTATATAAGTCTTTTCATTGTCTCGCTTAAGAAAAAACTTACTTCTTGTCATAATATCGTCCATATCATACTTCAGTATGGCGATTTGACGTTTGAATTTAAAAATCATACTTGATTTTCGTATTTATTCGATTTTCTAAAATGTATTATAAATATGAAAGTCAGTGAGAACTGTCGACACCTTGAGACAGTGCAGTTAATTTTAGTGCACACTCGTACCACTGAAGGACCGGGCGCCCCTCGGGAAGTGTCCTCTCAGCGACGGTGCACAGCCCAGTAACACACTGCGTAGTTAGTGCTGTGTTCAGATTACTTTTGCTGTTATTTATCAGGTTATATCAATCTTTCCAACGTCAGGTGTTTCAACTTTTGAACAAACTTGCTTCTTGTCATAATATCCTCCGTATCACTCTTACACTTTCTTTTATTAAAAATATATATTTATTCGTCTTTCCAAGATGTTTATATAAATAACAAAAATGTATTATCGAACACACTAGACGGTATTTGTCATTAGTTATATACTTTTGCTTTATTAATACCTTTCGTCCTCTTTTTTATTCCTTTCATCGTACTTGAAAGTTTCATACTGTATATTTCATGAACTATGAATTGACAAAAAACTAGCAATGCAAAACTTTATTCAATAAATCTTGAAATAGCTTCAAGACTCAGCTAGTTGATAACCAAAATTTCAACGAAACTTGTATACCATTTAATATTTAGTTTTCTTCTGACCAACATTTCCCGTGCACAATATCGTGACGTTTTTAGTAGGCAATTTGTCAACGATTGTAACTAGGCCGGTTCGGCCCGCAAAGGTCGGCAAAAGCTCTCCTTGACATTACCGCGACGGAGGAAGAATATTGTACGATACAATTTTGTAAGCCTACATCACCTGTACCTATAGCTACTGAAGGTGCTATATTTGGATCGTACTATTATTTTAAGAAAGGCAGTTTTTTATATGACTAAAAATCAACTCTTGACAGCTGCAACCTTATAAATGTTTTGTTGCTAGATATAGGTCTCTACCCATAATTGGAGTATACCAGAAGCAGTATGATAGCCAACTGCATCATTTTTTTATATTAAGTTAGCTAGGTAGCATAAATTATTTCCAAATTACCCATAAAGCCTCCGAAAATTAATAACCGGCCGAGACCTTAAGCTTTCTAAAGCTCAAAAGGAGGCATTTTTTGTAGCTTAGTGCCCACATACCACATAATGTAAATAAATATCAGGTCATCTTAGCAGGACAAAAGTGTAAAACCAAATACCACAGTACTTAGGATTAAACATAACTTCTTAGGTAATAACTATTTTATCGAGACAATTTACTGGCTGAAATAATTATGTCCTCTTGATAAATACCGTTCTCTTCTCTCGACTAGAAAACACCTGATGCATTCTCTAGAATACTCATATGCAATTTAGTGTATCTTTGAAATTGGGGGCGCTCAAAATGAAGAGAACAATCCAGTTACGCAACGCTCATCAGACATTGTTTATCCATTCATAGCAATACAAGATCTCTTCTCTCGACTTGAAGAAACCTGATGCATTCCCTAGAATACTCATATGCAATTTAGTGAAAGCAACTTTAAAATTGGGGGCGCTTAAAATGAAGAGAACAATCCAGTTACGCAACGCTCATCAGACATTGTTTATCCATTCATAGCAATACAAGATCTCTTCTCTCGACTTGAAGAAACCTGATGCATTTTCTAGAATACTCATATGCAATTTAGTGTATCTTTGAAATAGGGGGCGCTCAAAACGAAGAGGACAATCCTGTTACGCAACGCTCATCAGACATTGTTTATCCATTCATAGCAATACAAGATCTCTTCTCTCGACTTGAAGAAGCCTGATGCAATTTCTAGAATACTCACGTGCAATTTAGTGAAAGCAACTTTGAAATTGGAGGTGCTTAAAATGAAGAGAACAATCCAGTTACGCAACGCTCATCAGACATTGTTTATCCATTCATAGCAATACAAGATCTCTTCTCTCGACTTGAAGAAACCTGATGCAATTTCTAGAATACTCATATGCAATTTAGTGAAAGCAACTTTGAAATTGGAGGTGCTTATAATGAAGAGAACAATCCAGTTACGCAACGCTCATCAGACATTGTTTATCCATTCATAGCAATACAAGGTAATGCGCCGCGTAAGCTCATTGGCTAAACCGCTGGCTATGGACGCTATAACGACTGTTACGAGCCTCCGGGGGCTACACATCTGGAGCCAAGTGGAGCACGTTACGGCTTCAATTACGAAACACTGGACTTTTTATACGATATGCTAAAAACGAATGAAGTTTTGCTAGGCATTTGATTCTATTTCTAAGAAAATACTGTTTTTTTCTTTTATAAGGGTCTTCTGAAGTTAACAACTTGCCATTGTGACTGGTGATTTAGGATAAGGATAGTGAAGGAGTATGCCGTTAATCTGATGTCATGCAGTGACTAAAGTCCATGCACAGATAATACTTATACGTACTTACTTACTTGGTAATTGCTTGATAGGTACTTACTTGGACAGGAAAATTTTAATTACCTTTTGCTTTTACGTTTGTATGTCCGGTGATATATAAGATCAGAAGTTGATAATACGAGCGATAAAATCTATAATTTACATATTTCTATGTGTTTCAACTGGAAAACAAGTAGTAAACATAATCTGTGTGCCATATTACTTGGAATATAACATTTTTTTGTAATACATTCACATAATAATATCCAATAGTTACAGCAAGATAACATCTTTCGCAGACATCAGTAGTAATACCGTTCCCAAACTATATCGTTACACAATACATACACATATAGAATACACATATATATGGGTATTGTGTTTCCAGAGTACTTACACTAACATTGTTAGAACCTAAGATTTCGTAAATACATTTTGTATAGGCTCGGGCAATGAGACCTCAGGTTAATAAGTAAGTCCCTTTTGGGACAGTAACAATGTCCAATTTATTGTTTTGCTCTTAACGTTTGACATCCCTACCTTTTTAATAGCTTTTCAATTTCTTACGAGTAGTTTGTGATTAATTTAAGATAATTGTATTTTCATCTCAATCGTATAGTATGTAAAGCTAATCACTACATAGTACTAACTATGTAGTGATTAGCTTTACAAACAAAGTCACTTCTCGCTGTCTATCCCTATATATGCTCAGATCTTTAAAACTACGCTACGGATTTTAGTGCAGTTTTTTCTAATAAATAGAGTGATTCAACGAGAAGGTTTTTATGTATAATACATGTATAATATAGTGTAGATACACTGATAAATATATGGCCAGAAATGTCTTACAAGTGAAAGGTTTCAGACCGTTATATATTATTTTTTACAATATTTTTAAATATCAATGAAATAATGTACTGCAATAAAATTCATACAAAGAAATTCTAAATTGGTTTGAGTAATATGTTCTAATACTCGTTCAGGAAACTATTACATTAAACATTTGACACATAACGCTAAACATTCCATCTGCGTAATAAAATCACGTTTTACTTATATTATATGCGGTCCAAAACATAAGTTTAAGTCTTTATTAAAGATGGTTTTTAAGAATAGAACTTTGAAGGTGGTAGAACCAGTGTAGTTCGACCGGGGAAGTACCACCGCCACACCTATTTCTAGCGTGAAGCATTTCTTGCGTTTCGATGGAAGGGTGTGGCTTCGTTTCGTTACCGGCACACTTTTATATGAGGCGACCATCATAGTCCTCGGGCATAGCAACGCATCTATGATTGACTTCACATAGAACCCATGTTCTGCGTAAATTTGATTACAGATTTTCCTGAGCAGCGGTGACCACTTACTATCAGGTGGACTGCATGCTCGTTTGATGCTTCAGTCAAATAAAAAAATAATTACCTCTAACTGTACAATTTAAGTAATACTTATACGTAGGTAAATCAAAAAGATTAAGGGTATAACATACCTATTTTTTTCTTTCCCTTTGACACTAACATAATAATCTAAATATCAGACAGAATATATGAACTGGTAACAAAATCAAAAGGGTTTATATTAAATACGTATTAAATAAAATTAATAAATGAATGAATTCTGAAGTAAATTAGCATCTGACTAATGACATTCTGTACGTAATAACTAATCCGAACGATAATATAATTTATGTATGCAATTACCACATATTCACTTTAGTAGTAAATTTTTAATTAACATTATAATATTTATGTTTAAATAGTTGAATATTTAATGAAATATCCATGCAATATTCAGCTATACTGTATATATCTATCTACAAGAAATATATAAGAGCTTAGTTAACGTCTTCATTATCCATATGACTTATCTATTGGCGTATGGCGTTTATCATTTCTCTCGTCTCTCGTCAACCCATTATTATCTCACTGCTGAGCACGGGTCTTCTCTCAGAATGAGAGAATTTTAGGCCATAGTCCACAGCGCTGGCCAAGTGCGAATTGGTAAACTTCACACCCCGCCGAGAACTTTTTTTTAAAGAACTCTCGGGTGTGTAGGTTTCCTCACTATGTTTTCCTTCATCGAAAAGCAGTGATAATTAATTACTGATACGCACATTATTGTAGAAAAATCAGTGGTTTGAACCTTGGACCTCTCGATCGAGAGGGCAAGTTTCAACCACTGCTCTTATTTATCATTTACTGACTTGGATATACTAATGGATATCGGACACCAAAAAAGCGAGGCGTCTTGTAGTATACAGAACAAAACACTACAAGCCTAACTTTAGCAGAAAGTATACCTTACATTCATTTACGAAATTACAAATATAGTTCAGAGCAAACAAATACAGAAAGATAGAAGCAGACAGAATATATTTAGCGTCGCGTTCAGATGAATAGCTACAAAACAGAAGCACAACAATGTACTAACTCGGGCATTATTAATGTGTATAAAGTGGTGTCCGTCAGGATGGCCGGTCACTACCCATATTTTACATCGAAATAGTTACTAAGAGTTGCTACCTAGTTGCTACCAGTTGCTACCAATCTTAAAATAATTGCTACCTTCGTATTTAAAAAAATAAACTGCTTTTTAAGGTGACCGGCCATTCTGACGTCAGGATGGCCGGTCACCATTCCAGTTAGAACAATCAGCGCAAATGATTGGAGTTTTTTTTTTACCAAGAGTTGCTACCAAATTGCTACCTTTTTTATACATCGTAATTGACCTCATAGCTGTTAAGGATAAAAAGATAATACAGATTTAATATTAAACGCCTGTACAACTAAATTAGCAAATCCGAAGTTAAATACAATATTCGTATTTTACACAGGCGCTACTTGCACTTTATATTTATATTAGGGTTGTAACGGAGGTCTCTTAGCGGAGGCCGAGTGGGATGCGGAGGTTTAACATAGGCGGAGATGAAATTTTAAGTAGAAAAAAAGAATAGCATTGATTTATTACAGTAATAGATATAAACCAAAAATAATTCAAACAGATACATTGTACAGTTCTTAGCAAAATTTGAGTAATTACTAATAATAATAAAAAATTACAAACATTTTTTTATGATATAAGATGCCATATAAATTAGAACGTTAACTAAATAGTTCGCATTTACTTGTTGGTGTCGTGAAGTTCAGTGCCAGATGAACTACTATTTAGTGCAGCTGGTTGAACTTTTTTTTGTGAGGGAATGCAACCTTCAAAAGGTGTACCAAAGCTTTGGGAAAGACTCCGGGTTATGTGGGATTTTTACCCACTCAAACCTCCTCGGTGGGTTTCCTCAGTGCTTGCAGGGGTCCCCGGGGTCCACATAGGAACGCACCGGTGCCACCTGGCACATCTCTTGAGGACGTGTCACCATCCCCCTGCACCATACGGTTTCTACGACGACATGAAACCACACATGCCGCCGTCTTTTCGGTATAGCTGTCTGGTCGGTTTGAGCTCCCACTCTAGCCAAACCCAACCCCAAAAGTCGCCTCTTACGACAAGCAGAGCAGGCCGTATTCTACTCCCCGGCTATAGAGGAATCTCACCGACTATATTAAACGTTTGGAAGGCCGCAAAGCTGTTATGCCATAAAAAAATGTTTGTAATTTTTGAAGTGAAACTTCTTTAGTCGCATGAGGGTAAAATTTTTACAGATGAAACGTCACGCCGGTATGCAACGGAAGTGTCGGAAAAGAGAGAGAGAGTGATCGAGACCGATTGAGAGAGAGTAAGACAGTGCGAACGTAGCATGACCAACTAGCCGTGGAGTGAGAGTAGGGAGCAAGCGAGTGAGAAAGATTGAGAGAAAAAGTGAGACAGAGCGAACGTCGTATCACGCCTTTTTCCCTTCCTCTTAATCTTGGAAATTTAAAGTTTTAGATTTGTATAAATATAAACAAGATTTATAAATTAGTTCGCCAAAGAAGTTTCACTTCTGACATGTGTACTTTGTACGCACGCATGTTTTTTTATTATTATTAGTAATTACTCAATTTTTGCTAAGAACTGTACAATGTATCTGTTTGAATTATTTTTGGTTTATATCTATTACTGTAATAAATCAATGCTATTCTTTTTTTCTACTTAAAATTTCATCTCCGCCTATGTTAAACCTCCGCATCCCACTCGGCCTCCGCTAAGAGACCTCCGTTACAACCCTAATATAAATATAAAGTGCAAGTAGCGCCTGTGTAAAATACGAATATTGTATTTAACTTCGGATTTGTTAATTTAGTTGTACAGGCGTTTAATATTAACTCTGTAATATCTTTTTATCCTTAACAGCTATGAGGTCAATTACGATGTATAAAAAAGGTAGCAATTTGGTAGCAACTCTTGGTAAAAAAAAAACTCCAATCATTTGCGCAGATTGTTCTAACTGGAATGGTGACCGGCCATCTTGACGTCAGAATGGCCGGTCACCTTAAAAAGCAGTTTATTTTTTTAAATACGAAGGTAGCAATTATTTTAAGATTGGTAGCAACTGGTAGCAACTAGGTAGCAACTCTTAGTAACTATTTCGATGTAAAATATGGGTAGTGACCGGCCATCCTGACGGACACAAAGTGACGTAATCATACAACAAAAGGAGCACTCACAATATAACACTGAGTGCACAATACATTGGACGCATTACAAACCTACCTGCTATTATAATAAACGCTTCAGTTATTATCGTTTAATGCATTATGCACATCACTATCTGTGTTCGAATTACGAGTAGTTTAGGCGTTGTGATTGACTTTCAAACGCAGTATTTTTTACAATTTAATTTAAGAGTGGAAATTATTCATGAAACTTTTTAATTTTTAATTATATAAGAGTTATATAAATTTCTCCTCAGGGATTAATTTAATATCTATTATCTTCTATTTAATATTGCAAATTTGAAGTTTGGAAGCATTTAGTATGTGCAAACTCTTTGACAAAAAAACTACTGTAAAATATTTTGACGATGTGTGATGAATATAGTGTGATGAAAAAAATAAGACCATATGAATTCGGATTAGAACTATTGTATAAACCTAACGTTTTAAATGTTAGTCACTATTACATTACGGAATTAACATTTGGAATAACATATAACTGGTATTAACAAGGATAACGTTCCGTTGAGCGGTGTAAGCGGCAACACGTTCAACAAAGTAATCTCTTAGCTAACTCAGTCGATCCACTTTTATGCATTTCTATCGCACGACATAATCTAATCGCCTACCCGCACAGCGTTGCGTTAAGAGAAGGTAAGTAGGTAGGTGCTACCCTCACTTGTCCATGTTAATTAATAATTTACGAACTATAGAACTAAACGGCGTTAATCATGAAATGTACTTAGATTTCCCGTCATCCGCCGACATACATATTACAATATTTTAGAGAGTATTACTATAAATAAAAGTTCCTAATACCCTCCTTGGGTATGCGACCTTCTAGAAAATTTGCCTGGGTAAAGAGTACCCAAGCCCTTATGCAAGACAGACACAGCACATAAGATACCTGGAGATTACCGGTCCTTTTTCTAAAGTTACAAATAAATTGAAAATTGCAAAATTATACCTACTTATCCTTGAACCCTTAATCATTTAGGAATTAATTTCCGACTCTCAGAACTTGCCGATTTCTCGCGCGAGCCGCTTTAAATTTGATTTGCGTTCATGTGACTCCAAATTCAGTTTTCGATTAAGTTTCGTTGCCAGGTCAAGGTTCACCATTTCCCGTTTAAAAATAGTTCAGCCGTAATAATTAATAATGAATTGGGCACATTTATTAATGAAGTTGATAAAACATTAATAAGCTAATGTATTTCTACACTTATGTACCCAATTTTCACAATGATGGCGTAGGTATCATAATTCTGGTGTCTACTCTCTGTTGCTCAAATCTGGCAGCACCATAGCCACACTTTTATTGGTTTATTTAAAGGATAAAAATAGGACCCTACTACTTTAAATACGTCTTTAAATATATTTTTACAGCAGTAGACCAACTTATTCAGAAGCATACTTTTGAATAAACAATCAGCTTACATTATCCTTAGATATTTTACTGAACATTTTGTAGTTACCTCACTAACAGCTACAATTCTGAAGCTAATCTCATTTATATTCCATTTTTCTGTGTGCATTCTGCAATGTTTGTTCGAAGCGGTAGTTCGTCAAGTTTTTAGCAAATACAGCCTCGGCACTACTATGCGTAGTTTTGAAGAAAGTTCTAACTCATATCTAACTTTGCGCCAATGGCGTAATAATATGAGTGTTTTAAAGTTGCGTAATGGCACTATTACATACCTAATAAAGAAATATTTGAATAAAAGTATTTTTTATGAGTAATGAACCTATCATGATAAGAATACACCAGATATTTCGTTAAAATATCTGCATTTGTTTTCGTATGGGGTTTAAAAGGGTACATTTTATGGGTGGAATTTAATTGGAAACAATTTTAAAACTGTTGGCTGTATAACAACAAAACACTAATAAATACATATATGTAGTATTCACCAGCTTTAAGATGTTGGTAGGCCGGTGAATCTTGTAGATGGGAACCACAGGATAAAAGATAAATCAAAGTATAAGCATTTAATACGTCTTAGATCTGAGGATTACACAAATTCTTATATCAAACTTAGTTTACACAAACTCTTCTCACTGACGCCTCAACTCTGCGTACAATCTTATAATACTACATATAGTTATCTACATCAATAATTTGGATAATGCTATAAGATATCTAAAAAAATATATACATAATATATTAAATTTCTTTCATCATTCACTTGCATACGGTATGCACTAACCGCATAGTTCGACCTGCTTCGCTAACAAAAGACTGAGGTTAGGCGTACTACATTAATCACCGACTCATATAACTACCGCAAAGTAGGGAATTTTTTTTCTTGAATATTAGAGAAATTTATTACCTTTTTACTATAATCTCTACTATTACCCACTTATAAATTATAATAAATGTTTATTGCTCGAACATATGGGATCTGCAACACGCGAAGATACAACGCCATCTGTTGTCACAATGAACAACAAAAAGTTAGAATAATACGTCGTTTATTTTAACCACTCTAGCAATGGAATCCTGCAAAAATTAAAATGTTTACTTTACATTTTTCGAGTAACATGGCACGAAACTCTAGTATGGCATAAAATGATAGAGTTTCAAAATATTCCTAAGTGTCAAAATATCTTTCAAGTTTTTTTGATATTTCATAGTAAAGGCTAAACCTGTAGATGAGTACTCGGTATTCGAATCCATATAATTCGATAACTTGGTCAACAAAAGCAACGAGGTTGTGCCTAACATAACTCGGACAGTAAACTGACTTCAGATGTGCAAGCATCCCGTCAGTGCATACCAAATTATTGAAAACTATGTAGTTGACCCGGCTAACTTCGTTACGCCTAAAAGTCAAAAATCTAAAATTAGCCAACACGTCGGAAGTGATGGTGCTATGTTGTTCTATAGTCGCGTAAATAGTATGAGGGATTGTAACATCGTTGCAAATTAAAGTTCGTTGCAAATTAAACTACTTATACTTGCTTTTCTTTAACTTACTCCTTAATTTATATTATATTTTGCACTAATCTCTATTTAATTTTGCACCCTACCTTTTTCTTTCTGTTCTTATTCTTTTTAACTCCGAACCTTAAGGTTGTCTGGAAGAAAGACCGCCTATTGTATCTTAAACTGTAATCAACATTGTAAATTTCCTGTTTTTTTGGGTACAATAAAGTATATTATTATTAATAATAATAATAATAATAATAATAATAATAATAATAATAATAATAATTAAAGGTTTTTTTTTCTAAGATTGTCCTACCTACCATGTTCATAAAGGTCTCTAAAGTTTTAGACAAACATTGTACGAGATTTTTAGAAACACTTTTATGGCAAACGATATTCGAAAATTTCGATAAAATGGTTCCATATTCCATATAACTCGATAAATTGGTCAACAAAAGCAACGAGGTTGTGCCTAACATAAATCGGACAGTAAACTGACTTCAGATGTGCAAGCCCCTCGAGGGTGCAAACCAAATTATTGAAAATAGAGCCAATAAGATAAAATAATAATCATTATAAAATTGACACACTTTTGTATTAGGTATTAACTATTTACTTCACATAGAAATAATCCTTTGTTATGGAACTCACCAATAGGAAAGAAGCCTTTCAATGCAACGTAAAGTACGGTATGGTAGATAAATATACGTAAGATATCCACTTGAAAAACACTAAAGATTGAATGTACCTAAATTATAATTGAAATACGTCCAACAATGTTAATGCAAAATTCCGAAGAGTATACAAATCATTAGATTTCGATGCCAATAGATTGTTTGGGAATCTTAAGTAGTTTTCCGGTTACGTTTTAGGCGTTTCCTGTAAATCGTATATTATGTGTATATGATGTACACAGAAATAAATCGTTAGATTAGGATTGGTCTTAATTTTTTATTTATTAAGTTGAACTAATTAATGGAAACGCAGACCACTTGAATCTCCGTCACTCTAACTGCCGCTTATGGACATTTGTAATCAAGTCCAAATTGAAAAGACTTTCTACCTGAAACCAATATAAATGCGTGGGCTAGGGGCTAAGATGTAGGTAGAACCAACGTAGTTCGCCCAGGGAAGTACCACCGCCACACCTATTTCTAGCGTGATGCAGTTCTTGCGTTTCAATGGTAGAGTGTGGTTGCCGGCACACTTTTATATGAGGCGACCATCTTAGTCCTTGGGAGTAGCAACGCATCTATAATTGACTTTAGATGGAATTTCGTGCTCAATATGTGTTTACAGTTGTCCATGGGCGGCAGTGACCACTTACCATCAGGTGGACTGCATGCTCATTTGATAAAAAAAAATTAAAGACGGTTACCTCATATGTAAATCAATCGGCAACCACACTATTACTCGGAAACATAAGAACTGTTCTACGCTGGAAATAGTGGTAGCTGTTGTAGTCTACTGATTCTATCGATATTACTTTATTAAAAACTAGTTGACCCGGCTAACTTTGTTCCGCCTAAAAGTCAAAAACCTCAAAAATTGACAGTGTTTTCCTCTATATTATACATAAAAACCTTCCACTTGAATCACTCTATCTATTAAAAAAAAACTGCATTAAGATTCGTACTGTAGTTTTAAAGATCTAAACATATATAGAGACAGACTTTTTTATACTATGAAGTGATTAAAATTTTCTTATCTTCTCGTCTTACCTTTTAGTTTTCCCTTCCCTGTAATTTCTAACAACGAATACACGCTATCACGTACCTATTTCACGTTTTCTTCAACATATGACTAATAATTTATAATAACTTCAGACTTATAGTCGATTGACTGAGTAAATACATTACGGTATCAATTATTCACCAAAATATCCCGAAGGCTAATTCCTAAAAGTAATAAAATCTTTCCGTATTGATAACATCAACTCTCATCATTTCGTAGAAACGATGTAACCGAACAAGATGACGCGTGTATGGATAAACCTAATATTAACCTATTATTATTACGCAAGTAATTTCCCCTTAAACCGGATATTGATATTTACAAGACAAATTTTGAAAATTGTAACAATTAATTTGTGTTTGAAACTTGAAATTACAAAATATCAATATATTAATACGTGAAGCAAAAACTTGTGATTCGTTTTTAAGATACTTGCCGCAGGCGGAGAAGTATGAAATTCCGCACGGTTATACTTGATTTAGAGAAGGATTGCGCAATGCTAATATTTTTTTCAAATAATGCATAAATCATACATTAAATTAACTAACAACACATTAGATACACTAACTTGCACAGATTAACACACCGTTAACCACTAAAAAAAGTATCATTTATCTATTAACCTTATTCAGATAGTGGACTTTGGCCTCCCTCAGTAAGTATTTTTGCCAGTAGTCATGGCGCCTGGCATAGGTATTGGTAACCACAGTTTTTGTTCATGATATAAAGGTAATCAATCCTCTGGAATTTGCCCCTCGTCTCGTATAAAAAGGAATATAGATAAACGATAAAAAAGCATAAAGATATGAAATTTTATTAAGTATTAAGAATTTATGAGCTAGTTCAGCAATCAATCTCATACAGCTCTGGAGTGGCTGGTATAGATGATAATTTATACTTTATTCCCGCGTTTGCTCCAACCAGTATGTAGCCATGAATATTTCCGATTCTATGAATAATTTATCAAAGCCTCGTTCCCACCAGCGAGTAGCGAATACTAAGGTAACGTAATAAGAAAACGACTGTTTAACACGCCCTCCAATGAAGGACACACTCATGAACATTTGCTAAGTTTTGCTTTAGTAAGGATAGAATTTTGGAAACATATCAAAGCGAAACTAATTACAAAGTTAACTCTATTAAATTATATATCGACGACCCGCGTGGTCTGACACGCAATGGGTCCCGGGTTTCGATTCCCGGCCAGACAGGTATTTTAATGATGAGTTTTGATTCATGTTCTGGGTCTGGATGTTTGTGTATTCGTCTTGTGTGTGTCCATGGTACCCACGACACAGGAGTAAAGCCTACTGTGGGGAGTATAGAAAGCGTGTTAAATACAAGTAGTGTTTTTTTTTTATATTTGTACCTAACGATAAGGCAGACGGGCCACCTGATGGAAAGTGGTTACCGTCGCCTATGGACATTTGCAACACCAGAGGAGTCGCCAATGCATCGCCGGCCTTGAAGGAGAGCTCTTTTTGCACCTTTCTTGAAGAGCCCCATGTCATAGCGCTCTGGGAATACGTCAGGAGGAAGCTCATTCCACAGCTTGCACGTGCGTGGTAGGAAAGACCGTGAAAACCGAAGTGTGATACTTATATTTGGTTATATGTTATTATATTCATACTCAGTGACATAGCATATCCAGGCGGGTCATGGTCTCGGATGGCACGTTAAGGGGAGAAACGCCAAAATCTGATTATCGTATTCTATATAATCGGTATTTCCTCTAGCAAAAGCTATAAAACTTAAATCTTACGCCCCGGGCAACAAATTTTGGGAGCACCAAATATAAGGTTTGGCGGCATCTTTTTTTGGGGCGTCAAAATTTAGAAACAATGATCTCGAAGACTATTTCGCAGGCTTTTATTCCTAAATGTGTGGCGGCGTAAATGTTTTTACTCTCTTTGCTAATTGACTAACAAATAAATATATCAAATAAATCTTTAAATCTTTTAACACCACGTTCACTTTTGATTCATAGTTTACTGTAGTTTTCTTGTATATTGATTAAATAAATGTGAAAATTGTTAAAAAAGGGGTTTCCTTTTTTAACAATTTTCACACTGGATCACAAGCCATCCTTTTGCATGAAAATGTTTTTTATTGTCATACTGAGAAAAAATCATAGACCGGATAGTATGACCGGTTAATGTCGATACTCAGATTTATACATGTAATATTTGCACAGGTCAATGCACATGCACTCGGTTAGACGAACGCCTTGTTGACCCGGATATAATCTCGTGATGATTTGAAACGCCTCACTGCTGATAGATTTGCGCTTAAGTGTTTTATATTCGTGTCGATCTTTTTTTTGTATGTTTTGTATATATAAAATTATCAATCGAGTTGAATTCCCTTAAAGATCACAAGCAACCTATGAAGATGACTTTGGAAAATCTTGCGTAAATAAGTCTGTAAAATATTAAGTACATGTTGTAAGTTCCTTGTTGCATTTTTTTATAATATTGAAATAGCCAACAAGCATGCAGTCCAGCTGATTTTAAGTAGCCACTGCAGCCCATGGACATCTGTTATCAACCTCAAATAAAATTAGGGTTCTAAGATTGACCACAGACACCTTGATTGTTAAGTTTAATTCGAGGCGCTGCTTGCATTAATATGTCTCCCTTACGAGATAAACCTTATCTTCTTTAACCAGAAAACAGCATTGCTTAACATGGCTATTATTAGGCACAAATATGAGTGACTGTGGTGGTGTGGTGGTGTACATCTGAAATGGAACCACAAAATGTTCACCACCTTCGAGTGAGTGTTTCATCGTCAACCTGGGATCTTCCTTTAGAAAATGAGATTCAGCCTAGCTGTCACAGCACAACAAATGCAGTCACATTAACAAATAAAATCGATTAATAGCCAACCAATTAATAATTCGTGAATTTGGGATGTTACGTTCGAGACTGAGTTTTAACCTGACTGTCACAGCACTACAAATGCAGTCACATTAACAAATAAAATCGATTAATAGCCAACCAATTAATAATGGATATCTAAACCAGGCGTCAAATATTCAGCGGTTTGTAACACCCGTGATTCTCTGCAACTAATGGATCGTTAATTATTTATGTTATCTTGTAATTAATTACACAACCACCAAGAAAATAATATTATAACGTAGATTTCCCGTGTGTTCTTATTTATCAATATACTGAACGTCGTCGTCAACCCATTACTGTCCCACTGCTGGGCACGGGTCTTCTCTCGGAATGAGAGAGCTTAGGCCATAGTCCACCGCGCTGGCCAAGTGCGAATTGGTGGACATATATACTGTACGTATTATATCATATGTAAGTATAGTTGCGTATTTATATAAAAATGTTTGACTCCTTAAAATCCTTCCTTTAAATTCTCTATGTGTGACGTAATGAATAGATAGGATTATGATCTCAATATTTTAAACTCTACCTTTGTCTTCTTGTTCTTTTTTTACCCCTTTTAAACTCTTGTCTTTGTCTCCTTTTCTTTAATTTTGAATCAAAAGAGGAAGTGAATTTGATTAGACATGATTAAATCAGATAATGGAGATTTAGACAAGTACATTTGCTTAGCTTATATTTAGTTCAAGGTAAATTATTAACGTAAGTATAATATATCTGTGCTATAATAAAATGTAATAATACATGTGGAAGATGTTATAAATTATGAATACCATGCAAATTTGAAATGACGTCAACCGGTTTGTGTCTAACTAAATTTGCAACTGAAATCTGTGTTATAATCCCCATTAAATGTTAGGTACGTTCAAATCCCTACTATCCCTACTAATATTATAAATGCGAAAGTAACTCTGTCTGTCTGTCTGTCTGTTACTCTTTCACGCCAAAACTACTGAACCGATTATTATGAAATTGTGTACACAGATAGTGGTGACCTTGGGATCCATTATAGGCTACTTTTTATTTCAAAACATGGGTTGAAAATGTTAAAATCGAGCATAAATGTTAGTATGGTAGTTCGTTTTTGACAAAGAGCTGTACTAATAATTCCATCAAGGGGTATGATAGATTTCATTAAAAACATAAGTGAATAATAAAACATTAAAAAATATTGATTTTGAGTCGACAACATATATCCGTAAAACTCGGTATGTCGCGAATTTTGTTAAATTCCAATGCAAATGACAATCACCATATTGGCCATTTCGCCTGGACGTCATCGTGAGTACGTTCAGATAATACATATAAATTGGTAACAATTAGTTATCATTCAAATAGATGTGATATAGAGAAGGATGTCCATTTTTCACCTGATCGTGTATAGTGATGTAAAAATCTTAAAATGCAGCTAATAAATTAAAAGGAACACAGGAAAATAAAGTTATTTGTATATTTTTATATGTTAAACAAGGTAAAAGTTTAACGAATTACATGTTTTGAACGCAACTCAACTATCATTTCACGTCACTACGTTCCATTTAACGCATTGCTACATATATAATTATTTTTTTCATTATTCCTTCAAGTAATTTTTTTATATTTTTTTTACTTTTTTTAAAGATTTTCTATAACAGTTTATATGCATGCTATCTAGAATAATAAAATATATTGACATTCTTAAATCCATTCAAATCTCAAATCCACTCAAATCGCATGTATGTAGTATAAACTTAGTACACAACTGAAACGGTTTTTCTTCTTCTGACATTTTACGCTGTCAGTTCCGCGGAGCAAATCGATACTGAGCACGACATGAGAGCTATATTAAACTTATATATATATTTTTAACTTCGCTATGTTCAAATCTTAAAAATGATTTTATGCCAATATACCTGTTTTTCAAATGTATGGGAAGTGGGCATTGTTCTTTGATTTAATTTATCCTTAATATGGGTTTTTAATATGAAAATGTATTTGTAGGGACATGTAATATTGCAATGTTCATATCAGCATATAAAATGAGATCATCTGAATCGTGAGAGTGTGAGTGTTGCATTTTAGCGAAAAATATATGTATACGTATGTGTATAGAGACGGCTGCGTCCGTCACGTAAGTCAACAGTCTAAAATATACACGGTTAACGGAATACGTATTTTATTCCATAGTCCCAGATCTGTATAGGTAACCCTTTACATTACCTAAATGCAAAATATACGATTATAATTACGAGGAATTCCCGATGAGTTAAATATTAGGTTTAAACTTGCGCCATCTCTGTTCTGTTGAATTACGTTGAATGAACATTTGATAGATGGCGTTATCTACAAAACAACTACGAAGTAATATCGATAAATTAAATGTTGATGTTGAATTACTAATAATTCCGTCAAGGGCTACGAAACACTGGATTGCAAACTTAAATATAATTAATTATAATCACAATTAATTAAATTTGATATGATACCCACAATATATAATTACGAGGAATTCTCAATGAGTTAAATATTAGGTATACTTGCTTGCGCCATCTATCACTGCTGTATTGAATTACATTGAATGCAATAGGTGGCGTTAGTTACCAAACAACTACGAAGTCTATCGATAAATTAAATGTTGATGTTGTATACTAATAATTCCGTCAAGGATAGCATATCTCTATATCTTGGTTAAGTCACAATAATCATTTTTATGTTCCATATTTCAACTAAAAATATTACGTTATTTTCGAGTGTGTTTTACTCTGTTCGGTATTAATCCTACGTTACTTTTACAGTATTAATTTTACACTATATGCATCAAATAAATAATTTTGAAGATATTAGAGATTTAAAATTATAAAGATCACGATGTGCCTCTCGGCAGTGGTAGGTACCTACCCGACTCGCTCGCGCATGCTAATACAAGCCGGTCGCCGAAGCGCGTGCATTATTAGAGTAGGTAATCTGACCACTTGACAGTGTCCAGTGTTGAGTAGGACACGAATGTAAAATGAGTTTGTAAGAGTAGCCTCTTTTTGTACTAGACCAGTACAAACATTGCACTTCAAATGGTGTGAGGCTGGCGAGATGAATAGATGCCCGCGATACATTTGACGTGAAGAGCGTGGTTTTGTCATGTTAATAATATTACGGTAGCATTTATTTCTATTGCCCTAATCTACAAAGTATGATTGGTGCAATTTAATTAAACCATCCTTTTAATTATAAATAATACCTAATTATTATCTCACAATAATAATATTATAACTTAAAACAAATAAAACTAAAATCTATTTTTTAATTTTATTTTATCTGATTGAAGCAGCAAACGAGCACGCAGTCCACCTGATGGTAAGTGGTCCCTGCCGCCCATGGACATCTGTAAGCAACTTCATATAGAACATACCTTCTATCTAAACTCTATCACAGATGCGTTTCTACTTATCTGGACTAAGATGGTCGCCTCAAATAAAATATAGATAAGAAATAGGTATGGCGGTGGTATCTCCTCGGTCGAACTACACTGGTTCTACCAATTGATTAGTATCGGAAATGCAAAGCTTTCGCCCGCGTGAAAATGTGTGGGTGTCACAAAGTTTATATGAAATTAATAGAGGTTTAACCTCCGTCAGGTAAAAGTATAAAATAGCTTGGTTTTACCTTGCCATAAAATTCATTTTTTATGTAATGAACCCCAAAGACGGTTTAAGAGTAGAAAGATGAATTATTATAAACGTACCTGTCTCATACAGACAATTCAAGTTGTAACAATAACATTTGTGATTCTTCAATCAATACTGGAAAATCAATGCGAGATTGTTAATTGATTATTTGGTATAAAGATTCTGTGCTTTGTGTTTTAGAAAGAAAAATGCGAGATTTACGCACAGAAATAGCCTGATGCGTGGTTGCACCATTTTGTTCACCTATAATCTTACTTAGAAATTAAAGTCCGCTAAAATAGTATTTTCCAAATCGGAAAAGTTAAAATCAATCTTTGTGATCGATGGGTTTTGGTTTAAATGTGGAGGAGGATTTGGTTTACAAGGTGCTTCTTGATATTGTGTGACCACTAAGATTGTTAAATAGTTCAAATAAAGGTGGTGTACAATATTCTACTTCGTCTAATTTTAAAAATATTTTTACATAACAATTATGATCCTAACCACAAATACATACTTTAAATTCATTTCATAACTCTTTCTTTGTCTGGGTAATCGCTTGAGCGGCTAAACTCATTTGGATGGGATTTTCACTATAAAAAAGGTCGTGAAACAACATATAGACTACTTTTTATCATGGAATTTCAACGGGGTCGAGATTTGCACGGGAAAAACTTTGCGATACACTAATTTTTACGCGAGCGAAGCCGCGGGTACAGCTAGTAGTTAATATACATAATTTCCTACTTATACATTGTCAGGTATTGTTAGCCTAGGAAGTTACGATCCCACAGAATTAGCCATCAAATCTCAAATGGACCATTCCGGTTAACGAGGTCTTAAATAGCTTCGTGGTACTCGAATGAATATTCCAGTTGAAAATTCCGTACCCAATGATGACTGTTATGTGAGTTTTACGATCTGATAAGAGAATGAGCCCGTGTTATTTCTTCCTGTGTCGTATAACGTTCAGCTCCGTACCATGAAACCATACGTGTTACGTATATCACTCACCTGCTCAACTTGTAAAAGTAGGTTATACGTGGATTTTAATGTCACATCACATCATTAGACTCATTTCTGATTAGCATGACACAGTGGCGTAACGTCCTGTATCAAAATTAGTAAGAGGTACAAAATACGTATTCTTTTCACAAAGGAAACAAACATGTTTGTTATAAGTAGCGCGGTAGCGTAAGTATCGGTACGTGCCCACTGGTAATTTACTACCCACCCATTTTGAAAATAAAAAAGATCGCTAACTCTACCACACCTACCAGTAACTACCACCATGCTTTGGCAAATTGACGACAAAAAAAACGCGAAGTATTTTTCCGGTCTCCACAGTGCCCATCGGAGGCACTGCACCCCAGAGGCCCCGTATTATTGATACGGCTAATACGGCGGTAGCTACGAATCAACACGAAATCTCTCAAAAATGAAAAACAATTAAGCTCACCATGGCTACTTGACCTACACGTAATTGGCCTGGCTGAGCGCTGTAAGACTTATAAAAAATTACAGAACTCAAGCCTCAATCAAGCCAGCGTACTTAGTATTTTATAAAATATTTTGAGCAATATTCATTTAAAGTAAAAAATATTAAAATTAAACTTACAAAGCATATGTAAAATAAAAAAAAAAACTTTTCCCGCGCTGTGCCCAAGCACCTCCCGAAGTATCATTGATACGCAAAATAGAAAATTATGAATACCGTTCCGAATAAACAATATGTTAAAATAAACCTTTTATAAATAAAATATTAAAAAAGCTTGAGTTCAAAACAATTTTGTCGAATAAAACATATTTTCATCTGACTTTAAAACTCCGCGTGTTAGAACGAACATGAACAAATCGGTAAAAGGCGTTCAGACAGATTAAAATACGTTTGAAACGATTACTCTTTCACTAACCGAGCTTTTAAAGCGATGCTGAGTTCTAGTATGAAGTTAGTGTAAGAATAAAACTATTACGAGGCTTGATGGCCTTCAAGATTAATACTTCTATGAATAACCTTACGTAGGACACTAATCCTATCATTTTTATATTTTAACCTAACGATAAGGCAGACGGGTGCGAGATAGAATGAAGTCACCGTCCCCTAAAGACCTTCGCAACACCAGAAGAGTCACCAATGCATCGTCAGCTTTGAAGGACAGCTCGCATTTTTCTTGAAGAGCCCAATGTCATAGCGCTCCGGGAATACTTCAGGAGGAAGCTCATTCCACAACTTGCACGTCCGTGGCAGGAAACAAACGTGCAATACGAACAATGGACCAGCCATGAATCCAGTTTATGTCTGGTCCTAATGGATTGATTAAAGTCGTCAATGGATTGCAGCTACCATTTTCCATCACATATCCAGACTATTTAATACTAGATGCTCGTTTGCTAGCTTGTAATATAAAAAACCAGAGATGTGACATATCTAAGATACAAGATTATAAGATACAGATACAAGATGGAAGATACGTATTTTCATCTTGTATCTGAAATACATTTTTAAAGTGTATCTTGTATCTTGTATTTAAATACATTTTCTTAAGTATCTTGTATTTTACAAATACTTTTTTGACAAAATACTTTTATTGACACATTAAATGTGACACGACACATAGGTACGATAAAGTTGCTGAGATGATAGCTGATATACACTCAGATCATGGCTTGAAACTATCAAAAATTGTTAAAACCGTTACAGATAATGGTTCAAACATGATCAAGGCTTTTGAGGTATATGGGAAATCTGATACAGAAATAGTTGAAAGTGAACATGATTTATATGAAGAAAGTCTTGAACAAGTATCACTTGATAAAAAAATAATGAAGAAGATGATTCACTATTAGTGCTGCAAGCTTTTCCAGATGCTTTAGACTTAGAAACTGATTGTCTTCTGCCTGGACATAAAAGATGTGCAACACACACTTTAAATTTGATTGCCAGTGCAGATTTTAAAGAAGCAAGATTAAAAAACATTGTATATAAGAAAATGCATGATGGGGCTTTAGCAAAGTGCCAGGCTCTGTGGAATTTATGTGGCAGATCACCAAAAGCCAGTGAAACATATTTGCAGATGACAGAAAAGTCACCTACTTCTCCATGCACAACTCGGTGGAACTCACATCACAATAGTATACAAGATCTATTAGCTGTACAGAATCATCTTTGCGAAACAATGAAAGTATTAAAATTACCTCCATTGAATGAAAGTGAAATTCATTTTTTAAGCGAATATATCGAGTGTACTAAGCCCATAGCAGAAGCTATACAAAGTCTACAAGGCGAAAAAGATACATACTATGGGTGTTTATTGCCTGAGCTCATACGAATCCGACATATAATAAAAGGTCTTAGGTCGGAAAACCTTAAATATTGCAGCTCTCTTCTTGATGTAATCGAAGAAAACCTAAATAGACGATTTAAAAATTTTTTGCAGTTCGAGCCTGCAGCAAGTGATGCAATTTTGGCCTCAGTATCACATCCATTTTTTTAAATGAAATGGGTACCGAAAGAACAGAGAGAACATGTAAAAGATATTATTCTAAATGAAACAAGGAAAATGAATAGGACTGAAAAACAAAAATTGGAGGCTTATGACAATGTGGAAAGTGACAAAAAAAATCTAAAGATGAATCTTATTACATGTTTTTAGAGGATTCTGATTCGTCAATAGCAAGTGGGGAAACTACGGGACCTGCTGCCAGCACCGCTGACTTAGAAGCACTTCAATACCTAAATAATAAGGATATTAGCTTAAACAGCTTAAATACTTACACTACAATCAAAAAAATATTTTTGAATTATAACACCTGTTTGCCAAGCTCTGCCCCTGTGGAGCGACTCTTTTCTTTTGGTGGCATGATTATGAGGCCTCATCGACGAAAAATGAGCGATAATATATTCGAACAACTGGTCTTACTTAAGTCTATGACTTAAAAAAATACAATATGTTGTGTCTTCATTTTGTATTCGTAAATAACGAATGTGAGAGATTAATAAATATCGTGTGATTTATTCAATTGTAGTTTTCTTACAAAAGTATCTTATCTTGGAAAAAGTATTTGAAAGATACTTATCTTGTATCTAGTATTTCAAATACAATTCTCGAAAGGTATTTATATCTGTTATCTGAAATACTTGATTCAAAAGTATCTTGCATTTTGTATTCGAGATACTTTGTACGACTATCTTGTACATCTCTGTAAAAAACCTTACACGTTTTTCATTACTGCAAATTGGCGGACCGAACTTATGGTAAATTGAAAATTGAAACAAAACGTTTACGATCTGGATGACTGCGCATTTACCTATATAATGCATCACAATAGGTAAGTGCATCAAATTAAGGTTAATTAAACCAATGAGAATTTATGTTTGTTTCTATATTAGTGCCGTAACGCAGCGATTTCAACCTTATCGAAACGATGACCACTAATGTACAATTTTGCGTAATGTTATTGTATTTTGAATCACTTGCGCTTGCTTGTTACTATATCAACATGTTTTTCGTTACTTATTTAATACAGGGCTGTGATGTAACTTATTGGTCGAAGGGCTACTCAATAGAGCAATCCGAAGTTCGAATTCTAGGCAGGCAAGTAGGTTTTGGAAGGTTATGTGCGTATTAGAAATAAATGCGTATGAATTTTTGGGTTAAAAATTTGCGTCTTAGAAATGAATTATTACTTTGTTTAATGGTAAAGAAACCATGTAAGGAATCCTGTGCGCCTAAGAGTTCTTAAAAAACTTCTCTGAAAGATGTGTTAAGTCACCTAACGCACTTGGTCAGCGTTGGACTACAGCCTAAACCCAGGGTTGCCAAGTTAGGGGTTTTTCCCCTAAATTTAGGGGATAAAAATGTACGATGGGTTTTTTTTATGGTGTACTATTGTTGGGGGCACTTTTAGGGATTTTTATAACTTCAACATGGCTACATGATCACGCCTGACGACGAAAAAAATTTTTTTTGTTTTTTTTCGTCGTTAGGGAAAAACCTACGACCAGATTCAGAAATACGGGAGGTTGCCAGAAATTCTTATTCATTGTGGGGATTTTAGGGGTTTTTTTTATGGAGGCTTTAGGGGGATACATTTTAGACAGTTGGTAACCCTGCGTAAACCTCTCTCGTTCTAAGACCTGTGCCCATTGGGACAATAATTTACCTATTCGAGCCAATACTTCTAGACCGGCAGATTTATACCCAGAATGAATAAGAATGGGAAGTGGCTTTTACCGAACCTACAGCCGAAGATCTTTAAAGTAAGCAAACGTATGTCACATCTTCCGGGATACCTGCTGGTACAAAAATATTCAATGTGTATAGATGAAATGTAACTCCATTGAATAGTTCTCCGCATAAATAATAATTTATTTAAGTAACTAGAAAAGAAAATAGAAATGCAAGGTCCGCACTAATAAAAAATCCGTATCAATGTTATTTCCTTTCAAAATTATATTCATAGTTTTCTGATGATTTAAATAGTTCAAATTTGGATTTATTTTCATGTTTTATTTATAGTTACAGTGGCGATAACCATATATTATCATATTATAAGTACTTATTCAAGGCGTTTCAAGTCAGACCTGTGGAGGTAGCAATGCATTTTTGGCCACCGGCAGGACATAGGAATAGTTTTATTTGAGTTTGATTACAGAGGTTACAGATGTTTACTACTTCTACTAATAAAAAATAGTATTTATTTGTTAATTTTTAATAAAAAAAAACAGCTTGCGCTTTAATTAATCACCGTATTGGAATGTAGAGTATCAACTTTAACTACTAACTGATAAAATATTGCCAACAAAATAGTTCAGTTTAAAATCAATTTACAAACCAACAGTTTCATAACTTTAACGGCAAAAGCAATAAATCGAAGGTAGTAAAACTTATCCGATATTAAAGAATATAGAGCTCAAACGCCAATAACACGGATTTATGAAGTCTTCCTTTGATATTTTTATAACAGTTTCTTTTTATAACGGTTTTATGACTGAAATTTAGCCTTTCACAACAAAAAGAAAACATAATGAATGTTCTTGTGGTAGATATTTGGATTTAGGAAATAAAAGCTGGTTTATTTTTTTATCACAACTAGTTTTTTTATCTAAATGAGTGATTACTAAATATAGTCAAACTGTTGTTTGTGCATCAGCAATTAAACGAACTAAGTACGTTACGTACGTTACACTAACCCAGAACTAGGATAAGAATAGGAATTTATAATCATAAAATATCTATGTTATTAATACGCGAAGCAAAAACTTGTGATCCATTTTTAAGATACTTGCCGCAGACGGAGGATGGAATTACGCACGGTTAGAGTTGATGTAGAGAAGGATTATGCAATGCTAATATATTTTTTTAAATAATGCATAAAACATACATAAAATCAATTAAAAACACATTACACACACCAACTTGCATTTGACACAAACACATACATAATAATCGAAATAGAACTTTCAACGACTTACTATGAAAACACTTAACATCAAAAATGTCAGATGATGTTGTCAAATACCCGCTATTACTTTTAAATGCAGCTTAGCTAATTAAACCTCTTTTTACCTATAACGGGTTCAATATAACTTGAAAATTATTACAATTTATGTGTATTTTAAAAATATTCGTGCTACTTTGGACAATATGAAGTTTAGTTTTTTAATTTATATTACGGTCGAATTTCAACCGTTGCGACGGGTGACCAGTTAATAGTAAAGGATCAAGTAGGAACTGCCACCTAGTTAAGTCTATCCATAAGAGTATATCTTGTTTACTTAAGGGAAGTTTATCGCTGGACGCTCCCCTTAATATAAGTATGAAGTTTTTCAAACAGAAAGCCTTTTTTTGTTTTTTTTTTTAATTTACACAGACTAACCAACTTTCCGTTAGATAATGCTTCTAGCATTAAGTAGGTATGCCTTTTGTACCACATTTTAAGGTAATTTTTTTAAGGTAAGTTTAAATATTGCTTTTAGGTGGGCATTTCATGGGTCTACCATGGACGTGTTTTTGACGTTGTTGTAATATTTCGTATATCTAAATAAAAAAAGCTAATCCTCATTCACATGGGGAATCATCCAACCAAAAGTTGAATACGGTCAGATCAATCCAATGTAGATAATAAATCGCATGATATGACATCAAAGAATTCATTGAGATTCTTGCGATAGCAGTAATCGCAATAATATCACATATTTCTTTCCAGGATATTGTTTAGAATATTTTATTAATTTACTAGAAAAAAATTGTAACGATTTTTTACAAAGATTTCCTTAGTGCTTCAGTCTTCAGTTACTTTAAATTAATATTCATTCTTATACAAAAATTAAGAGATGTAGTTCAGTTATCTGCATATTTTCAACTATGTAAACAGTATTTATCGAAATATATAGAAGTAATGGAGATTCGGCCTACATAATCTCTTGTAGGTGGCCTACGCAATAGGTACTGTCTCTAATAAAGGTAGCAATTCCATTAGAGATCAAATACCTAGTAGGTGTAATAAAAAGGCTACTCTTTACTTACTCTTTACTACAACTTAAGACCTTATTCGGTAATGCATGAGGACAAACGTGAACCTAAACCAAATCCTATGAACTAGAAATGAATTTCTTAGTAATAGTGAATTTGTATTAGATACAATTTACAAGGATAAAACATAGAATAATAATAGTGACTTTTATATTATAATATATTGAAGGAACAAACGAGCAAGCAGTCCACCTCATAGTAAATGATTACTATTATCCGGACTCTTCCGAAAACACAATCTTTAAATTATGAGATGGTTTTGTGTTATTGTCAGAAATATTTAGTCTATTTATTCCGACCCCCCCCCCCTTTTATCCATAGGCATAGGAAAAGATGTGAATTTTTTAAGAATATAGCCTTTCTTGGACTTTCCCCTTAGAAAAAAGCTACACTTCTGCCTTCCACTCTAAAAAGGTCCAGAAATGAAACAGTACCTATTAAGCTTACGACGGAGACTATGTAAATATTAAAACTAAAAATAAAAGCTTTTAATAACACCTAATATTAACGAAATAAATATTAATGAGCAAGTAATACTGGAGCTAACTTTCATTACCATGTAAAAAAACGTGATTGTAATTATATTAAATAAAAATGGATGTAAATAAGAAAAAAGACAAACCCGCTGAGTTTCTTGCCGGATCTTCTCAGTTGAGGTCTTATTCCGATTCAGTGGTAGTGTAAGAAAAAAATGTAACTGTCAATTTGCAAGTGCCCCCGTAGACCTATACAAAATAAAGACATTTCATTTCATTGGACGTCTTTGTAATCACATTGAATATAATTATTTGGGAATGATCATTTATAGAAAAATCGTGAATAGTACTCAATATTCATTTTCAATAGTGAGACAGCGGTGACCTCATCAATCTTGAGAATCTCACTTGAAACGATCGAAACACAAAAGTTCCTTGCGTAAGCTTTTCAACGTACTCTTGACAGGGGGAGTTATTGTGGAGATTTTTCTGGCTTATTGTGGGAAATTACTGCCATTTGCCTCATTTCTACTACATTGCGGCGGGCGGCATTTTAGAAATGGCCGTGCTGCCATCTAGCGAAGCCTACTTAAGTTTGGTAAAGTTCTGATGAATTGAAAACATGTCATAGGGAGTTAACGCATTACATTATAATAAAAATGAACGTTTGTACATATTTTTGGAAATATTTGCAAAATTTAATTTAATTAAAGAGATGCAATGCAACATATATTGCATGCAACTGCATAAAAACACCACCATTTCACACTTGGCCAGCGCGATGACTTAAACTCTCTTATTCTGAGAGAAGACCCATGCCCAGCAATAGGACAATAATGGGTTGATGAGAGAGCATAAAAACAACTGCTTGGATCACTAATGCGTAACTATATGCAATTTAAGTTACGTAACTACATTAATTTATAAGTAAAGGATGATAATGGAATTTAAAAACATGTAGATATATACAGAGATTAACACTACTGACATCTCATAATTGCGTGGTATTTAATTGAAGTTTTAATACGCATTTATCCGATAATTATCGTCCTTGATACCTGTAGGTGTCAGACTTTCAACAAAAAAATGCATTGCGATTTAAAATACAGAAAATAAACATAATTAATATGAAAAATATTATATCATTTTGCTCTTTTTTTCATTTAAATTAATATTCTGACATTTCGTCTCTTTATTTCATACTTAATAAGTACTATTTTTCACACTTTTTACAATACTTCTACGATACAAGGTGGTAAAACCATGGTTCGAGGCCACACCATTGGCACGCACCACTGATTTATGTGCGTATTAGAAATTAATTATCACTGCTTTTCGGTGAAGGAAAACATCGTGAGAAAACCTACACACCCGAGAGTTCTTTAAAAAAAATAGTTCACGGAAGTGTGTGAAGTCCACCAATTAGCACCTGGCCAGCGTGGTGGACTACTACCTAAAACTCTCTCATTCCGAGAGAAGACCCGTGCCCAGCAGTGGGACTATAATGGGTTGACGCCACACCAGTTATTAGCGAGAATTAGTTCTTGCGTTTCGGTGGAAGTTTATTCGACCGTTCGATCTTAATCCTCGAGAGTAGCCATGGATATGTAATTTAGATTTAACCATTTGTCTTTATGACGTTTCTTACTAAATATGTCCATGGGTGGCAGTGACCACTTACCATCGGGTAGACTGATTGCTTGTATGTTACTGCAATCTCATAAAAAAAAACAACTTGTGTAGTATTTATGTGGTAAATACCTACCTATCTCTGAGTAGGTACCTACTGCTTTACACAATCCCATTATTCCATTAGCCTAAGGACCAACCGAGCGCTTAGCGGAATGACTGTGTTACAGAGACCGTATTTCGAATAATAAACCTACTGTTTTTCGTTACTAAGCTAAGCTAATAATATTCATGAAAAATCCTGAAATTTTAGATGTTTTAACTATTTCTCTGTGTGTTTGAGAAGTTGCTTCAAACGGAAAGTACTATTTTTCTCGTAATAAACTAAAAATATAATCATAGTTATATGAACTTTATAAAAAGTAAAAAAAATAATACAACTTAATACTTGAAGTAACGCGCGCTAATTGTTTTACGTGGCCTAAGCTGCTAACTAGATTACTTTTCAAAAATTGCTAAAGGTATACAATTTTCGTAAAACATATGTACCCTATGTCAGTTTTCATCTTATACCTGAGAAACACGGGTATAACCGCATTGTACAACTAATACATTTTAAGTAGGTAGGTAAGCAAAATAGTTTCTCGCTTAACTTTAATCAGCGGTGGTGACACAAGTCCCTAAAACGCAATCGGAAGCGCGTGACATTTCAAATGGCAGAGTGACAGATGATATAATTTACGTGCAATTGCGAGTTTAAACATCACTTAGTAGGTAATTGCATTTTACAACACATCAATATCACAAACATGAACTTTTTAACACAAATGTAAGATTTTTACAATTATTTTATAATGTCACTATGACTCTAGAAATTACCACTGCCACATAAGAAAAAAATTGTTCTATCACAACATCATCTATTCCACTTATGCTCAACCTGCGGCCCGCGGGCCGACTGACATATTCCACCTATGCTCAATCTGCGGCCAGCGGGCCGAATGTGGCCCGCCAGGCCCTTATGATTGGTCCAGCTGATATTAGATTTGGTATTAGATTGATTTAACATTAGATTTTGCGACCTTTTTTTGTCATAAATTTAGAGTGAAGTAGGTTGGGTTCGCGACGTTTTTTTTTTGTTTTGGCCTGGGCGACATAAATCCCCACGCTACGCCATTGCTTGCGCCCCAGGATCACCGAGATCACTCCGCTGAAACATGTTTGTGGCCCCTGTAATGAAAGGTTGAGTAACGCTGATCTATTCTGTCCAAGGGTGGCATATCTACTATGTGTACTAAGTAGGTATGTGGGAATCAAACACAAGTTTTGAAGATTGGGGTACAAACACAATAACGTTACTTACACAGGCTTGAGTTCTTCATTGTTCACAAGTGGTTTAGCAGGGATGTCAAAGTTTTGCTTTAACCATTGTATGTCTAATGGTATGTAAGAACAGAAGTCGATTACATAAAGTCCGTATTATATCAAGTCCGGAAAAATTGACGTAGTATCGTATCAAATCGCATTCCAATGCAACGTCGACACGATGTAAAGAATAAGTATTCCCATAGCAATAAACAAAAAAAAGTATGAATAAAAATATATTGTGAACCAATTCTTTTAAATAAAAATTAAAAAAACACGTGTTACATAATTTGTAATAAGCTATAACATAAAATTTACATGAAAGTACTTTTTCAAGATAAAGTTACAAAAAAACGCCGACGATAAAACTGATTAATAATGATAAACTTTTGAGATATCGAGAAAGTTTCAAGATTCCAAATAATTTATTACAATAATAAGTTACAAGTGTCTGCTCCATTAGGCTCCTTGTAAGTTGGAACGTGAAACTTCTGGTTCTAAGGCCAATGTACCTATAGGTAGGTAATATAGGTACCTGTTTGATAATAGATAGAAGAATAGTTCGATAGAAGGGTGTGGTTGCCGGCACACTTTCACATGCGACCATCATAGTCCTCGGGAGTAGCAACGCATCTGTGATTGACCTCAGATGAAACCCATGTTCTGTATGTAGTTGATTACAGATGTCCAGGGGCAGTGACCACTTACCATCAGGTGGACTGCATGCTCGTCTGCTACTTCAATCAGATAAAAAAATAATAATAATAGTAGTACTCATTAGTTTACTAGTCTATACTATTATTGTACCTATCGACTATCGTTTTAGTCATGGAATAATTGAATAAGTAGAAATCTTTTCATTATGAAAAAGCGCTTCGTTTTCACGTAAAGTTTAAAAAAAAACTTTAAATACCAGTCCAGTTAATTTAATCTTTTTAAAAAATACCATTCACAATTTTTTCATCTATCTACATTAGTAAAAATTAAAAACCTAATACCTACAAAATATATCGAAAAATACTCAATAAGTACTACTTTACTCTTTGGTACTGGTATTTTCTATAACTACCTACCTTTCGCAAATCTGATAAATATGTAAAAATTGTGTTTGAGAATATTCTGGTAGATTTCTTCTATGCATTTTGTAATTAACTCAGTGTTCTCTAAGTGAATTGTAAAATTCCTAATATAATAACGATCCCAAAAACCAGACTTAAAACGGTTTCATTTTTTGCGGTGTGAGATTCCGCAGTTTTTTAGTATATTCTTCATAAAAAAGAAACGCGGAAAACTTTTATATGAAGTGACCACGTTAAACCTCGGAAGTAGCAACACATCTATGGTTGACTTCAGATAGAATCTATGTCCTTGGCGACAGACTTGTAACTTTTGTTACCCATGTAAAAACAAGATGGCAAATAAAAAAATAAAAAAAAGATATACAAAGAAAAAAGACAAACCCACTGAGTTTCTTGCCGAATCTTTTCAGTTGAGGTCGTGTTCCGATTCGGTGGTAGTGTAAAAAAATATATATAAATGTAACTGAAAATTTGTAAGCGCCCCCGAAGGCCTATGCAAAATAAAGACATTTCATTTCATTTCATTTCATTTCACAGTGACCACTTACCATCAGATGGACTCATGCTCGTTGGTACTTCAATTAATAAAAAGAAATCTTTTGTCTGTGTATGTTTTTTGTATATGTTAACTAAACAATTATTTTATTTGTCAACAGGTTCTACTGGGACCTCTGCATGTTACTGCTGCTAGTGGCCAACCTGATCATCCTGCCCGTTGCCATCTCCTTCTTCAATGACGACCTCAGCACACGATGGATAGCCTTCAACTGTCTTTCTGACACTATATTCCTTATAGATATCGTTGTTAATTTTAGAACAGGTATGTTTTTTCTTTATTAAATCTCTATTAACTTTAGTACTTGATTCAAGCGGAACCAATGCTTCTATTTTTATAAGCTGTGTTAGGTGCAGCTTATTTAACGCATGTTATAAGGGAGAAATATTTATACAAAACGTGTCAACTTAAACCTCAGTAGATGCTCTTAAAAAGGAAAAAAAAATATTAAAATAAGTATATGTAATTCTAATAAAACCTATTAATAGTACAATTGAGAGTAGATTTACATAGATATTTTTCTCTACTTGTAACTTTAAGAAAATGCAAGAATAACAGAAACTTCATCTCAATTTTAAATGAAATAGGTAAGAGTATTTTTAAAAACAACTTGGAAGGCATCGCAATCAAACTTCTTCACTCGTGTAGTTGTTATTGTTTATGTTGTTGTTCTCTCAGCGTCGTTTTTAAAATGTACATCTTCTCAATTTTCGCCGAAAGCTAAGACCAGATTTAGGATGAATGAAAAATCAACTACGGTGAACAATAAGTTTATGAATTTATCTATAAAGTTATATAAAAAGACCCTTATTAAGCGTAATCTTAACCATAACAGTAGCGCTATAAACAAAGTATTTATTACTTCTTAGATCTCAATATCAATACCAGTAGGTACATATTGAGACCGTTAGAATCACTAGCGGGTTAAAAATAAGTGAAAGTGAAAATCTTAAAGTGAACTCCCTTTTTTTAAGTTTAGAATACCTTTTTTCCTCACACTTTAACCTCAAAACCAAAATCTAGGAACCGCCAGTAGCTCTCAGTATTAACATCACTTTAGATTTGACTACTGTTATATAATATCTGACAGATTGTATGTATGTTGGTAGTGTAGACACAATTACTGAGACAGAGATAATTCTTAATTATAATGTATAAAAAAAACAAGGCCTGCCTGGTAGTGCAGACACCAATTCCAAAAACCAAAACATAGCCCCCTAAATTACCCTTTCTACAATCTTTGAAGCTTAATACTCCTGAAAGTAGATAAGAAATAGGTATAAATTATTGATATTAACTTTTTTGACTTTCAGGAATAATGCAGCAAGACAACGCAGAACAAGTGATATTAGATCCCAAGTTAATAGCAAAACACTATTTGAGGACATGGTTCTTCCTGGACCTCATCTCTAGTATACCACTAGATTATATATTCTTGATCTTCAATCAGGTAAACGTACGTTGCAATTTGGCCGTGTTCCTATTACTATAGTTTTAATCTGTCTTTTATGTTATTGATATTCTGTTTCAGCTTGGGTGTTTATTTATTTTATAGCAAAAATTTGATTATTTAGTTTTCTTTTCGTTTTCTCATTGTGATTTAATCCTACTGCCACGTGAATATTCTACGTGTCACCGTGTTCGGTTCAAAATGTCGTATTTTAAAGGTTTCGTTGAAACCGTGCTAAGGTTTGATTGGAGCACTTTTCATACATCTTGAATTTTTTATTTATTATATTTTTCATACTTCCTTTCGACTATCTGCACGATTAACATTCGTAGCCCATATGAATCTAAATTTTCCATTATGTATATCTTCGCTCTGATAGCTGTCTTGTATCTTTAGGGGACAATCAGGTCGTATGGACTACTGAATCAGAAGGAATGACTCTTCAGCACATTTTAACTTTGTGCACCACTTTTCTCAAAATTTTCGTATTGCACCCTTGCTAAAATTTCTTCTTGCAAAAACCCTTTCCAATTTACATCGCAGGATTGGAGTACGCCTATCTTTCACGATTGTTCTAATATTTCATAATTTTATCTTTTTCGTCGTAGTGCATGGATTAATTATTTCTTTTTTGTCACAAGTCTTCGCTTAAACGTTTTTATTTTTTTTATTTCTTTATTTTTTGCATATTAGTGGATTGTTGTTTTTTGTTATGATTTTAATGCTACTTTATACTGTAATACGCAACACGACCAAATTGTAATATTTATTATCTATTTTACTAATCAACAGTGAGCTGAATAGTCACATAATTAAGTGCAATATACAATACAAATTAATTTAGAGGCCTTGGCAGTAAGCTTGATAGGCTAGAAAGATACTTTTATGAAGAGCATATTAACTCTATGACAAAGCTTTTACTAACAGAGAGCAGTTTCCAAAACATAGACTTACTCCTGTCAGTAAAACGACTATAACATGTACAAATGTAACGCTTTCGCACTTTTCTTTAGACTAATATTTGACTATCAACATGAGCATTTATGCATGTTTGATACACTTCAACTGTACAAAAAATTGGCGTCTGTCGATGCTATCGATTTGACGTCGTTCCTTAGAGCATCGGGTTAGGTTGCTTTATAAAATAGGATGTTTAATTATGTTGACAGGATTTTAGTGAGAGTTTTCAAATTCTTCACGCTGGTCGTGCGCTTAGGATACTGCGGTTAGCGAAGCTACTGTCGCTGGTGCGACTTCTCCGACTCTCCAGGCTGGTCCGATACGTGTCACAATGGGAGGAAGTATATGTAAGCCGTCATCTCTTCTAACCATCACCTTTAAACTATATACTTAACCACTAACACTGCTCTAACTACATTACGCTCACATAAACTAATACAAGGTGATAACACGCCACTAAAATTATTATAAACATTGGATTTTAATAATGAATTTGAAATTGTTTTATACTGTGTGAAATTTTCTCCTTCAATTGGCTTTTTAATCTGTCTGTATATAAATAATCTGATATATCTAAATGTTGTCGCTCTAAATAATGATGTTAACCTATAATTGATAGATCGTAGTGCCCCTAACGATATCTAAATGGAGTTTTGTTGTAATCCTGTATTATACCATTGTCCCCACCCCCACTGTATTGTGAGCCCCACGTCCCGCTCTGCACTTCTCTACTGCTTCTCTGCAAGCTTATTTCTGCCTGAGCACGCTCTCACTCGTGACTTCTACAACTATCTCTCTCTCTCTCTCTTTCTCTGCGCCCGCGCCGCGTACGTCGCGTCCGCTGACCCAAACCGTCCCCACACGCCAACGTCAAGTTTAATTTGCAAGAACGTTCATATTATGTTGCCGCTTTTTGGAAGCCTTTAGAAGAGAAGCACTTACATTGATATCAAATCAACAAACAAACAATATTTTTATTAGAATCAATATCGCACTATAGCAAGCACTGAAATTATTTATTTAAATGATACATATTTTCTCCGTTATTACAAGATATCTCAAATATCAGATCTCAAACGAAGATATTTGAAGCCTCCAAGATCTTAAAACTAAATTTGAATTCGCAACCAATTGACTAACAAAAAGATACAATAAATTATCCAAAAATTACGATAGGCACGTAATAGGTTCCCCGCAAAAAACGTAACGTACCAATGGGGTAAGACGCGGAGAGTCAGTGAGAAGTGGAGTACGGGGAGGGTGGTGGTGGCGACGTCGCAGTGACGGTGTTGTGTGCAGATGAGCCCCGCTCCGCAGCCGCGCGACGAGCCGGGCGACGCGGACGGCGGAGGCTCGCGCGACCTCGCCTCGCAGGTGCCGCATGCGACACGCCCGCGCATCCCTAGCGCCTAGCGTAGGGGCCTAGCCCGCGTCCCGCTCGTGTCGGTGTTAGTGCATCCTGTGTGCCCGCACGCGCCCCCGCCCCGCCCCGCACACCCCGCGACGACATCCGTCTGCCGATCCCGCCCGCGCTCTCGGCGGGCGCGCCTGGCTCTCTTCCTACTATCTCGTGTTTCTCGCTTGTTTTCTAGATCTTGCAGAATCTTCAAAAAAAGCGCACGGAACGAAGGGGACGTCTCAGCTCCGACGTTGCAAAAAAGAAGGGTGACACCAAAAGCAATCTGATCTTCAAGGTAACCAGGGTCGGCACGAGCCGGCGCGCATGTGCTCGTTCGCCCGCTTAGCATGTTGCCGGCGCCGCCCGGCGTCCTTTACACCGCTGCGCTCGCTTCGCTTTCTCTCTTTCGTTGGCGTTTCTGTTTCCGACCCTCGTCCCGCCGGTGGCCGCGCGGCGAGGCGCGCGAGGGCGGCGGCGCGGGTCGCGCGGCCGTGCGGCGGCCGCGGCCGAGCGACCCCCTCCGTCACGCCCGCCACGCAAAGCATGCTCGCTCGACGACTCGTCTCACGCGTTCATACTTAATTTTTCACTTAAATACGAAATCATTCGTAGAGATCATCGCGATGCTTGACCTCGAGCGTCCTTGTCGCGCGCAGTCCGCACGGCTTCCTTTAGAGGCAACCGCGCCCTCTTAGTATCCTGTATTGATCGTCATCTTCTGTTCGCAGTTCCTCAACATGGCATCGGTGTTCATGCGGATATTCAACCTAATCTGCATGATGTTGTTGATCGGCCATTGGTCAGGATGCCTGCAATTCCTCGTTCCAATGCTACAAGGATTCCCGCCGAATTCATGGGTTGCCATAAATGAATTGCAGGTTTGTAATATACAGAAAATATTTAACATAGTTAAGATGCCTCACTTAAGATAGTCGCTTCAAAATGATGTAGGTAGGTACCGGAAATTATATTCATATTAAGAAGTTACTGAAATTCATAATTAAATTTTCTGGTGGTACAATCCTTTTAACCCTTACCTAGTATGTGGTTTTAAATGGTTACGATACATCTGTTCATATTCAGACAAGATGTAATGCACTAAAATATAAAAAGAATTGACGAGACGTTCCAAATATATATCAAATGCAATCTAAGACTCCCTCAAAGGCTTTTATTATAACTAATCAGAATCTGCTTTACGTTTCAGGAAGCCTTCTGGCTGGAGCAGTATTCGTGGGCGTTGTTCAAGGCCATGTCTCACATGCTCTGCATCGGGTACGGCCGCTTCCCGCCGCAGTCGCTCACGGACATGTGGCTCACGATGCTCTCCATGATCTCCGGGGCCACTTGCTACGCGCTCTTCCTCGGTCACGCCACAAATCTCATCCAGAGTCTTGACTCTTCCCGCAGGCAATATCGAGAAAAGGTAAACCGCCACTTATACTATTGCAGTGCCGGATTTACATATTAGAATCGAGATTCTTGTCTTTTTCTTTCTTTTATTTTTGGCATTGATCACAAATTTAATTAATGTTCTTTGTTCTAACTAGTTTTTGGCATGATAATGCCTAACTATAGGTACCAAATATGATAAGTTTATTATTTTAAAAATACTTGTTACTTTGCATTAATAATTTCCTGATCTAATTTGATTACGATATAAACCAAATAATCTTCAAGACTATTACTATGTGCTATATAGTAGTAGAGCTAGAAGTTGTGGAAATGCTTGGAAACGGAGTTCCACCTGATTTGTTTTCGCAGACCTTTCAAAATATTGTAATGATCTTTTTGTAATAATATTCACATTATTACAAAAATTAACTAACGCAATTCAGATTATCGCAACTTAATCTTAATCAAACATTGTTTAGTACAAAATGCTGTTATAAAGGATTTAGAGTTAAGAGATAGGATGTAGTCTATCCTTTCTCAGAGAGCTTGTATTCTTAAGATTCTATAAATCATCTAAATCCGGCACTGCTCGAATATTGCATCCTCTGCTAAGCAATATAAAACTGTTCTTGAATAACCAGATATTGTAAGCTGTTATGAACACCTAAATTTTGTACGTATGAGACTATGTGTTACCTCACACTCCAGATTTCAGCTTATTGTGCGCCATGACAGACAATACAACGGGGATGTGTGTTAGTACTTAATCACAAACTATTGAATAGACATAGAAACTCCATACATAGCCGCATGGTTCATAATCCTATCATGTGATTTTAATAACGACTAATCATTAAAATCATAATTACCTGTTTCAGAGACTAGACGTGAGTACAGAAAGAATGTTCGTTCGCTGTTCAATGTTGTTATTATAGGTTGATACACGTTCTGTTATTCATGCACCTAGCCATAACGGTGTCAAAGGTTACTGACAATTCTTTTGCAGAACAATCACGTATCATTGTTGGGTGTTCATGACAGTTATTCTCATAACCAAATCATTGGAATTATAACGTCATCATCATATTAATCCGTGTCTTCCATGTAGGTTTAGGTCCAATCATTAACATACAGTAGGTAACGTGTTGCCTGATCTGTAACACTTTAGTTGTGATAACAAATTCTGGAATATTGCACGATTGAAGTTTATTAGCAACCAATGTTTGTACGCTTGGAACTACCTGCCAATTCCTGTGTGCGTTTGGATTAACAGTTACGGCAAAGATTTCAAACACAAAAACTAATGTCTGGAATAAAACCTTTTCAGGTAAAGCAAGTCGAAGAGTACATGGCATACCGAAAGCTGCCTAGGGAAATGCGTCAAAGAATTACAGAATACTTCGAACACCGCTACCAGGGTAAATTCTTCGACGAGGAACTAATTTTGGGCGAGCTGAGCGAAAAGTTGCGAGAAGATGTCATCAACTACAACTGCCGGTCGCTCGTCGCGTCTGTGCCTTTCTTCGCAAATGCAGACTCCAACTTCGTCTCTGACGTTGTCACCAAACTGCGATACGAAGTCTTCCAGCCTGGTATATAATCATTACATCTTTTCTTAATCAAATTTTGAAGGTGGTAGAAGCAATGTTGTTCGACTGGGAAGTACCACCGCCAAATTTATTTGTAGCGTGAAGCAGATCTTTCATTGCGGTGGAAGGGTATGGTTGCCTGCTCACTTTTATTTGGAGCAACCACATCAGTTCTCGGGAGTAGCAGCACATCTGTGATGGTGGTAAAGACCACTTACCATCAGGTGGACTGCAAACTCGTTTGCTACTTCAATCAAATAAAAAAAAATATCTTTCCAATTCTATATAAACTAAGTTCCTGCAACAATGCTTATATATGGCATTTTCTTTTCACTTTACAGGTGATATAATTATAAAAGAAGGAACCATCGGAAACAAAATGTACTTTATTCAAGAAGGCATAGTGGATATAGTAATGGCTAATGGCGAGGTAGCCACCAGTCTCTCCGACGGCTCCTATTTCGGCGAAATCTGCCTGCTGACCAACGCCCGTCGGGTCGCCTCCGTCCGCGCCGAAACCTACTGCAACCTATTCTCGCTATCCGTGGACCACTTCAACGCCGTTCTCGACCAATACCCGCTGATGCGGAGAACGATGGAGAGCGTCGCCGCCGAGCGGCTCAACAAGATCGGGAAGAACCCGAATCTCGTCGCGCACCGCGAGGACGACACGACGTCCGAGGGGAACACGATAAACGCGGTGGTGAACGCGCTGGCCGCCGAGGCGGAGCACGTGAGCCTGTCGGACGACAGCGTGGCGCGGCTGTCGGAGCGCTCGCTGGGGCTGGCGCTGCAGCCGCTGCAGGCCGCGTCGTGCCGCATGGCGGGCGTGGCGCTGCCCGGGCTGGGCGTGGCGGCGGCGGCGCTGCCGCGGCCCAAGTCCGAGCACGACTTCAGCTCGGCGCAGGCGCAGCAGCCGCCGCTCGCCTCCGCCGCCGCCTTCCACAAGTCGGACGCGGGCATCGCGCCCTGACGCGCCGGGAGCCGCGCCCCGCCACCGACCGATCGATAGCAATACTAGGCTTAGTGCGAGCGGGCCGCGCGCCGCCTCGCTAGTTGTAGCGTAGACACGAGTATTATAGCTGCGACTTCGCCGGGCGCGCTCCCCGCGCCGCCCGCTGAATCTCATTTTGTGATCTTATACTTAATTCTCCTGTGTTATAATTTAGGTTAAATTTTATATCATTGACGCTGTGAGAAATGAGCGGATACGCGACGTATCCGTTTGTATAGATATACCTGTTATATATTGAAGAATGATAACTATTGAATCTTTATAGAGATACCTTGCCATTAAAGAGAAAATAATTATATAGACTAGACTGAATTGTAAAGATATCACTATTTTATGCTTTGTTGGCGTACGAAATAGACCTGTATAATTATGTTGTTGATGGGTGCAAAACGTTCGTTGACGAAAATGAACGTTCCAATCGTACAAACGTTCCCGATAACCGCGATAACGGAATTATATGAAATTGTTGATAAATGTATAAATAACGTTGGGCGTAGAAGAGATATAGTTGCGTCGTTGCGCGTTGACGGTGCTGCAGAAACAAGACAGCAATATATTTTATAAAAGGCTTGAAACAAAGTTGCCGCCTTTGTGAAAGCGAGTAGGGACAGGGAGTATTATGGTTAATAAGTAGTGGGTAGCCGCACCAGCGCGCGGCGCACAGTCGTTACGGATGCCCGATACATCGATTTTCTAGTAAAGCTGAAACTAACAAGAAAATAACACCAATCATTCCTCTTTTGTTACAAGTGTTTGCAACTGTTATTTTGAATAAATGTAGAATAGGTATTTCAAATGAGTGTGTGAAAGAACATTTGTAGATCATACTTACAATTAGCTTCGTTATAGCACCCTCTGCTAATCAAAAAGGTGTTTGAAAGAAGAGTAGGCACTCAACAAACGTGCCGCAAAATGGTGCTTATGCTACTACTTATCTCACTGAAACCTAGATGGCATTCAAAAGCATACGAGCTACCAGTGCTCGAATCTTATGACCAATCGCAAATAACTTTTCTCATTCAACATTTCGTATTTATTCAATAAACGAAAGATTTTTGGGCATCTGTAACGGCTCTGAAGCAGCGCCGCGCCCTGCCGGACGTCGCACGTCTAACAAGCCTCATAATTCCAATAGCACACGGTTGCTTTCTTAATTTTAATAATAAGTAGTCATATCTACCGATAATTTAACATACGATTTCTCGGTTTCCTAAGTAGAGGTGATCAGTAGAGCTTCGAATCGTTTCTTTATGTAAATATTGTAATCGAAGTTACGCCTTTAGTGACATTTGTTTTTATAGAATTGATAAGCGGGCGTTCCTTCGAGCGGTCCAGTCAATTATGCCGTGCGCTCGCCACGCGACACGTCACGGTTTTTGATGCACTAAACTTCGTACCTTGTTTTTAATTGTAGGTGAAAATAATTTATTGTCGATAGTGATCGTTTTGTAGTATTAAGTAGACCGGAGCGAATAATAAATTCGGACGAATTACATTATGTGATAGAGAGCGCTGCCTAGCCGCCGGCTCGGCGATACTCGACGCCGTAGATGTAGGCACGAATAGATCTTGCATGGTTAACGCTTTCACTTCTTTCTCACCTAAATCTGTGCGTATATTTTTTCGATTTCTTTAGTGAATTCTACTGACAGTTGAGCGAATAGACGTTGTGCAAGCGCTTTTCTAATTCTCGATAACGTTAACTTTTAGCAATAAATAGATAAGTTGCAACGAGTAACATTCTAGAGGGTCAAGTAGAGATCGTTGAGCCGACCGCCGCCGGCGCAGCCGCTACTGGCACGAATCATCGTTGACTAATTCTTATAGTGTCATGACAATTTGTAAAAGTGGTTTTGCAAATGTTGACTTTTTAGCCAAAATATAGTTAATGAATGACGAACCAATACGCAGTAGCTTATTCGTAGATTAATGCAGCCTAGTTCTCAGTTTTGGCGACTAACACCAATAGATACTTTATACTCGTAAGATATTTATACGATTGATCTTATCAGAGTGACTATCTGTCAATTTATCTACAAAGAGAAAATATTATTGCGTTTAATCCCCAGAAGCATTTATTTACAGTTGTTTTACCTAACATTACCGCTTTTATAAATTATATAAATTTTATAGAAGAGATCTATTTTTATTGTGAAGTTGAGCAGCTGAATGTAAGTAAAAATCCATATTAAAACAGAGTTTTTTTATTGGAACTGTTGAATTATTATATGAATATATTATACTGATTTCCGGTATCTATTTTCACCAAAAGTGCTCATCGCTGTCAAAAAATTAGAGAAAATGCATTAAAGAATGAAGAAACACGCCTCGTTGTTTTTGTTACCCCTCCCTTGATGCCAGAGGGCTACGGCAACATTAGAAAATGCAGTGCGCATTAGCCACATAACAAGAGAGCAAATGCTACGGGCCCCGCGAATAGAGGGATCCCGCGGCCTACACCTACTATAATTTACTATCTTTGCTATCGAAAAAATCCTAAACTGAAAGCAGATATAGAAAGCAAATATAGAAAGTGTCATCCCAAAATTTTCCTAGACTAAATCCAGATAAGTTCACTAGTAACAGTTTTGTTTTATTTAATACTCTTACTTAAGGCAAACTAAGGGCATCTTGTCAGAATTTGCTACAGGCCCCACTCTGTGTTAATCTGGCACTGAGCTTATGGGTAAAAATTGTAAACCTATAACACTAGATAGACTCTGAGCAGACAGTCAATCTTAAATCGATTTCTACAAACAAATTTAATCTATATTTGTGAAACATGATCTAAAATAGACATTATTGCCAAATTAGAATAATCCCATTGAGTGGATATCTATTATTATCATACAAGTAAAGTCTACAAATTCTAATTTCTGTTTTTTTTTTTTTTAATAAACCTTGATTATGGGACAACTATGGGCCTGATATCCAATGAATGAAAATAAAACAAATATTTTGGCAAGTAACATTATTTATTTAATATATTTTATACAAAAAACAGTGGACAACAGTCCAATTATCTATTATTTTCATAAGATATAATAGTGTTGCGAATATCATCTTGTTTTAAAATAACATTGACATATTAAGAATAACATAATTATTATAAGGAACATAATCATTAGACAATTATAATAACAGTTATAATAGATTAATGGATTCCATTAATATTATAAATGCAAAAGTTTGTTATTCAATTATGCAAATATATCTGAAAGGAATTGCATATTTTTGGATACTGTTATAAGTTGATAGGCTGGATTTGAACCTAGGACTGTTATTATAATAATTATTATTTATTTTATTACTTTTGTTCAATAATTATTTTTCAATTATAACAAATAGGTGAAAAAACCGTTAACATGCATTCAGGCATAGAACTATTATCAGTATTAAACTCTGGATTATTATTAAACGTAAATATTTTAATTCAAATAAATACACATATAATTTTAGAATACTCGCACATTTGAAATTCGAAACACAAATATTAATTTCACGCAAACGAAGTTGCGGGTAGTAACATAATTAGTCGTGGCACTGCAGAATAATTCCACATTGATTTAATACTTTACAAACATTTAGTTATAAAGCTCGTGGGTTTCAATCATTCTGGGACGGATTTCGATCGATCTTTATCTCTTTTCCCAGTCGTTATCTCGTTCTTAGTTCTTTAGTTTAATAGCTTTATCATGGGATCGTCATTCCCCTGTCACGTTCTTGTATGTCACAATCAGCTGAATCATTCCTTATCTTGATCTTCTTTTAAACATCCTTGTATAATTCCCTATTTTCCTATAATCAGACTCTTGTCTTTCTCAATCCATTGTAATTTCTCTTAATTCCTCAATATTCTTACTCAATCCCCTGTGTTATTCTCCTAGTTAAATTTAAAGCATAATTCTTTTGTCTTTAAACCTTCTCCTGTCTCGTTCTGATTTCCAATCACTTATCTAATTTACTGGTGCTCACGAGGAAGTGGACGCCTTAGGGCATTTCATGTAGCTTTAATAAACGTTTGTAATGTTCTGCTTTTGACAACTGCTTGTTAAAGCATTAACTACCTTTGGTAGTAACTACCTATAGACTACCTTTGGTAAAGGGTTATTACAAGGACCGTGGTAAAAGAATAATAATAATGGCGCAATTCTTTCGACGACATTAATAACTGTATAAAACAAACTACATACATGTACTAGTCTTGCCGTCAGTTCCTTGCCGTCGGTCCCTTGCCGTCAGTCCCTTGCCGTCAGTCCCTTGCCGTCAGTCCCTTGCCGTCAGTCCCTTGCCGTCAGTCCCTTACCGTCAGTCCCCGTCAGTAGCGCAGCATATCAGTGACGGAGTGCGTGAGGCGCGCCTCGCCGCTCAGCCAGCGGTTGTAGTCGAGCCGCACGAGCAGCCGCGCGAGGTGCACGCCGCACGCGCCGCCACGGAGAGATACTAGTAACTGCATCAGCTGGGCGACCAGCTTGTTGTAGCTGGGGAGACATACTTATTTATTTATTTATTTATTTATTTATAGAACCACCAACAAAAATACATGTAAGAGAACTGTACAGTGAAAAAAAAAGTCTTAGGTTGCTATTTACACGTAAATCCAATTATAGGTAGTTACAGCATGCAAGATTGTTGTACGATAACATGAAATGATGAAAAAAAAACTATTACTCAATACATGAATTTTGGACGGAGACATCTAAGAAAGAAAGAAAGAAATAATAACAAAATACTATTAAAATAAAATTAAAATACGATACGATTAAGTTTAGTAAGCTTCCTCCTGAGGTATTCCCGGAGCGCTATGACATGGGACTCTTCAAGAAAGGTGCGAAAAGAGCCTGCAAAGCCGGCGATGCATTGGCGACTCCTCTGGTGTTGCGAATGTCCACAGGCGGCGGTGACTACTTTCCATCAGGTAGCCCGTCTGCCTTGTCGTTAGTTTAAAGTATATAAAAAAAAGTACAACGGTGGCTTCAATACTCGAACATGCCTATCGCTACACATTGTTTTAGAAAAATGTTGAACAAAAGGACCTACATGAAATAAGGTGGTAGAACCAGTGTAGTTCGTGGGGATATACCACCGCCACACCTATTTCTAGCGTGAAGCATTTCTTGCGTATCGATGAAAGGGTGTGGTTGCCAGCACACATTCACATGAGGCAACCATCATAGTCCTCGGGAGTAGCAACGCATCTGGGATTGATTTCAGATGGAGCCCATGTTCTTTATGAAGTTGATTACAGATGTCCATGAGCGGCAGTGACCACTTACCATCATGTTGACTGCATGCTCGTTTGCTACTTCAGTCAGATAAAAAAAAAGTCTCAAGAAAAATGTTGAACAAAAAGGCCTACATGAAATATTCATGCCTCTCAGTACCTCGCAATCAGTACTCTGCCCCGTCAAAAGTGTAGCGACTATGTGAGATACAATCGGACATAAGATTACCGGTAAAATATTTTTGCAGTAACCCTGACAAAAAAAGTGGTTATGATACGTATATGGATATAGGATGCCTTTTTATACAACTGAAATAGCAAAACGAGAATGCAATACACTTCTAAGCAACTTCATATACAGTATGAATACCATAGCGCTCGCGTACTACTTAATCAAGCGCAATATTTGCTTTTAGAAAGACTTACATACTTTGCCATGTGTTAATCAATAATGTACATATCTTAATAGGCATTTTTAACAAAATAATAATACTATAGACATTGAAGACGAAAATCGAATACAGAATACTATGTCCTTAGTACCTTGTATATATATATAAAATTCTTTGTTTAAATATAAGCTTGAAAAGTTATTTACAACACCTTATAACATACAAAAAAGAAGTTCCTCTGTAACTTTTTTCATAACATCTTTATCTTTTTTTGTGAATATAGTAGGAATTTGTAAACTCCTTAAAAAAATAACAAAAAGTTATAATTACCGATCTGAATATCCTCGTATATAGTAATCCTCCGCCTCTTTGTCGGACGCAAACTCGCTCAGGCTGCAGAAAGAGTGGCATAGCTTCTGCAACTCCATAATGTTGCAAAACACGGGGTTGTTAAGAGAATCTATAACATCACCCGAACCTTCGCTTTCTTCTGACTGAAATTAGTATTTTTCTTAATACTCTAGTTACAATGTAATTAACAATATCTAACTACAATGATACGAAGGAAATATTAATATTCTATATCCTTATCACTTTTAGGTTAAATAAGAATAAAAATCAGTATAGACTTTTATTGTATTTAACATTTAAAATAAACATATTTGATATTATAATAGGTAGTTTCCATTATTAACTATTAAGTTTGATGATAATTATATTTATAATGTTCTGAAATTTATTTGTGACACTGAAATTTTCAAACGAGACTACAAGTAAAGAAATTTTCGAAGATACATTGGTTTATTTTTTATAAGTATGAAGTAGCACACGAGCGTGCAAACCACCTGATGATAAGCGGTAACTTCACTACATAGTATAAAACGACGTCGCTTCCCGCTGTCTGTCCCTGTATGCTTAGATCTAATGCAGTTTTTTTATACATAAATGTGATTAAAAAGAAAGGTTTTTATGTATAATACATGAATAATAAAGTGGAGTAACACTGATAATTTTAGATTTTTGACTTTTAAGCGGAACGATGTTAGCCGGGTCAACTAGTAAAATATAATTCAAAAACTAATTCTACTACTACTCTACTGATTATTCTACTGATTCTTTTTTATTAAATAGTAAAAAAAAATAGAAATGTGTTATACGAATAATATTTACCGTGGTGACAGTTAAAAAAGACTGGCTAAGTATATCGGCGAGGAAAGTCGCGTGGGCTTTCTTCAGCTTCTCAAAGTCATTGGTTTTACTAACGGCTTCCATAAGACGCGAGAAGTTTGTTTCCAGCACGTCCGCTTGGAGATAGTGTTGCAAGTTGTCCATTAGGAACATTAGCTTGTTGTGGAGTTGGCACATCGAAAACCTATAAATAAACACAATACTTTCGTCGGGTGACAGAAAAAACTCACTAACTAAAGAATTTGCAACATGAAGTTATCAGCATTTAATAATATTTTGATCCAAAAATTTCATTTATATGAAACTAGCGCTTATCCGCGACTTCCCCTGCACGGTCAAAGGGAATTAACATTAGCATTTGATAGTGTGATTCAGAACTTGCAACTGAATTTTACTAACGCCATCTATTAACAACGTCTGGAACTATTAAATATGTATCAACTAATAAAACATCGATATTCTTATGGGATTGAGAGAGCGCGGTAAATGTAACCTACGTCACTCTCCGCCCTCCTAACTATCTCCCAGCATATAAACCATATCATATAATAGCTATGTGGCGACGTGAAAGAGGAACAAACAAACACACTTCCACATTTATAATATTAAGTATGGATGTCCTAAGTTACATCATTAAATAAAATATCGTGCAGGTTATTGTATCCATATATTATTTACGTAATAATAATGTATTGTTAAAGAATCGGGTATTAACTGAAAAAAACGGGATTATACAATTTTGTAGTTAGTGAGTTTTTCTTGTCACCCGAAGTTTTATTAATAGAAGTTGTAGCAAAAATTCATAATTGTACAAAATTTAAGGGTGTCTTTAATATTATATATAGGGTGTTAATCGAAGTGTCTTTAATATCGATTACATCGGTTATCTATAATTTTGGTATATACCATATGCTGGAAAAACATATCGACAAAGCAACTTTTTATCTCAGAAAATACAAACTTAAGTTATACACATAAAATCAATGACACTAATATTAGAATGATTGATTAGATTACATATAAGTTTTTTTTAAATTATTATTAAATATTTTCCAAATGAGATACAAATCGAGCATCTAATTTAAGTTATTAATTTTTAAAATTGGTTTTTCGGCTCTGGTTTAAAGTTGCATTCTTCGAGAAGCAGCATTCTTAATTTCGGGCATCGTATATTCTAATGAAATTGAGATGATATTAGACTCTTATACTCATCAACGGTTTCCACTGTTTTTCCGCCGTGACTATGATCTTTGAAACGAGTCAATATCCGATTAAAAACATAGTAACACAGTTTTAATTGCCAATTGCTAATGAGACTCAAAATAATATTTAATTACTAGCTGTCCCGACAAACGTTGTTTTGCCATATAAAAAATAAAAAAAATGTTAAGGGTGGACAACCCTTAAGGGGTATGAAAAATAGATTTTGGCCGATTCTCAGACCCACTGAATAAGCATATAAAATTTGGTAAAAATCGGTCAAGCCGTTTCGGAGGAGTTTGGCAACAAAAACTGTGACACGAGAATTTTATATATTAGATTATTACAGACTTTACCTGGTAGACTGCTTATAAGTCTTCCACAGCGCATGCAAGTCGTGTTGAGTTTTCTTTATTCTCAACAACAATCTAAACATGTCATTGTACCGCGCAAGCACTTCAGGGGCAAATAGCAGGTGCAGAGGCCATTTGAAATCGTACTTCAGGATAATACTCGACCAGCCGTCCGCAACTACAGATCATGAAAATAGAAGTTACTGATGAAAGGCATAATGAAAATAGCAATATTAAACAGATAAAAAAAGAAATAATAATAAGACCTTTTTTTTTGGGGAAACCCATCATGGGTTCCTCTCTGCGCGGAGGTAGCTGAGAGGATATACCGGACTCGTACCAGCTAAAACCCCACCGTGTTCCTCTGTACGCCCTTTGCCAGGACTGCGCATAAGCTAATAGCAGTCGTCCGCGGTCCCGACGGCGTCTGCCCTCAGCAGGGCCCGTCTCTTTTAGGGATGGAGCTGGAGTTTCTCCATCCCTCCATCTTAATGTGCGCGCGGGAAGACCGCGCGCTCCACCTCGAGACTTGTCATTTTGGCACAGGATACCCCCGTATCCTGCACCAAAACCTCCGTTATGGGGGTATGAGAAGGGCGTTCATTAATCCATCCATCCATCAGCCCTTTGATGTCCACTGCTGGACATAGGCCTCCCCTAAATAGCGCCACTCCAACCGGTCCTGTGCCCTCTGAGTCCAACGGTTTCCTGCTGTCTTCTTCAGGTCAACGGTCCACCTGGTAGGGGGGCGACCTGTACTCCTTTTGCCTAAACGTGGTCGCCATTCGAGGGCCTTTCTTCCCCATCGGTTATCGATCCTTCGAACGATATGACCGGCCCACTGCCACTTCAGCTTGCTGATTTTGAGAGTCGGTAACCTTCATTCGTCTACGGATTTCATCGTTGCGAATCATGTCTCGTAGCGAAATTCCAAGCATAGCCCCCTCCATAGCACGCTGAACGACTCTGAGCCTTCGAATGAGGCCTTCAGTGAAGGACCACGTTTCGGCGCCATAGGTCATCACTGGCAACACACATTGCTCAAACAATTTCGACTTCAGACACTAAGGAATTGTGGAAGAGTTTTCATTAATATGGACCCAATATGTTGTATTAATACAAAAGTGACAGAAACATATAAAAATATACAAGTGTAAAGCTATTGTCAAAAGGAGTTTTTACCAGCGCTGCTATCATCCTCTACAGAGGAGTTTGCAGAAACGTTCGGTTTCATGTACGGTAGTTCAAAGCTGAATTTCTCAATGTCACTACTGTTACTAAGAAACACTGCACGAGCTGCCAACTGGAACGCGTGGTTCATATCTGTAACAATTTTGTTGAACGTTTTTATTGTTGCGAAAATAATCTTCATAAGAGGCATTGCTACTCTCGAGGACTAACAAGAAGACCATCATGGTCTGGAGTTTTGGTGCGAATATAGTGGGCCCAGAAGTATAACAACCATATTAGAAAACATCATAGATTCCAATAGAGAGTTCGATACCATGAGGCTATGGCAAACTTTTGAATAAAATGCACTTTTTTCTAGAACATAATATATTACCTTTTTTATATAAGACTGAACGAGCATGCATTTCACCTGATGATAAGCAGTCACTGCCCCCATAGACGTAAGCAACTTCACGTAGGATATTGGTACTATCTGAAGTAAATCACAGATGCATTGTTACTCCCGAGGACTAAGGCTCGTTTTAGCAACGCTGGCCACTCATTGTCGATAAATATAGATAAAATAACTATATGAAATTCTATGAAGCGTTTTTGAATGACGCGTGACTGACGCTGACGGTGGTCAGCTTTGCTGGCTCAGCAACCGCATGCGTCGTGCGTCAATGGCCAGCGCCGCGTAGCGGTCGGCGCTGGCCATTGCACGAGCACGTCTATCTTCAGTAAGCGTTATTGTATGGAGCTGAGCGGAAATCGCCAGCGCGTATAGACATATCGAATAGCGTAGAAATGTATTCTTTCTTTTCGATATATAGTTAGCAGCAAGGATATTTTCTCTCCACATATTACGTCTGTGTACGTCTATATTCTGCGGCGAACAGCACTATACTGAAACGTTTCGCGCTCACCCTCAGCGCTGAGAGGCTACAAGCTGATCCGTCGGCGCCGAGGGCCAGCGTAACTAAAACCAGCCTTAGCCTCGCCTCATATCTTTTATATTTATATTGTTGCCCGCAACCTCACCCTGCCATCGAAACGGAAGAAATGCTTCACCTTTCAAACTTTGGTTTTTAATATCTTCTTAACAAGGGCCCAGTTGACCCTAATATTTGGTGCTTGTTTATACCCTCGGGCCCCTCTACAACGCTACCAAAAAGTATTGAAAAATTAATTTTTGAAAACCTTAAAAATAACACAGTTGACGATCTATTTTAGGCTTAAGGCAGCAGTCCGAATCATTTTAACTCATTCGAGACGGATGAGTTGTTGAAGCCAAAGTACACGGTATTAACGTCTACCCTGTACTTGTAAAATTTTCTATACAAAAACGACAAGGCCACAACATAAATTGCTTCAATTATTCAGGCAAAACACGTTATTTTAAAAGTGGAAGCACTTGTAACTGAATGCAAGTATATACACAAGCTCAGACAAGGTCAGGCATATGGTTATGAGTGTAGAAAGCGTGTGTTATTTTACTTTGTCTAAATCATACCTCTTGTAGATGTCCTGGAAGTAGGACGATCAAGTATAGGTGCCGTGAGCCGCAACAGTTCTAGGAAGAGCTCGCCTCGCCCCAACAAGTAAAAATCTTTCATCAACTTCAGCTCATGCAAAAGCTGTGCTTCCTCAACTGCCACTGTCCATAAATGCTATAAAAATATATATTTATCATTTATATTTCGTGATAGAATGTAAAAACAAGAAAAAATACACCTTTTCTAGCAATAAAGCAATAATATTCATAAGTATCTACTAAATATGAAATGAAATGTCTATATTTTGCATAGGCCTTCAGGGGCGCTTACAAATTGTCAGTTATATTTATATATTTTTTTTACACTACCACCGGAAAGGAAAACGGTCTCAACTGAGAAGATCCGGCAAGAAACTCAGTGGGTTTGTCTTTTTCCTTTTCATATCTTTTTTTATTTTTTTATTTGCCATCTTGTTTTTACATGGGTAACAAAAGTTAGCTCCGGTATGACTAATGATAAGGAAAATAGGAATTTATAATTATGTAAATTATGCAAGCGAATTTTTTATATAATTTGTATCATCTATAAATGTATAAAAATTGAATAATCATATGAAAATATACATTGTATTACATTATATCTCCAAATAGATGCAAGTGGTGGTAGAACCGGACTAGTTCCACCGGGGAAGTACCACCGCCACACCTATTTCTAGCGTGAAGCATTTTTGCGTTTCGGTGGAATGGTGTGGTTGCCGGCACACTTTATATGAGGCGACCATCATAGTCCTCGGGAGTAGCAACGCATCCGTGATTGACTTCAGATGGAACCCATGTTCTGTATGAAGTTGATTACAGATGTCCATGAGCGCCAGTGACCACTTACCATCAGGTGGACTGCATGCTCGTTTGCTACTTCAGTGAGATAAAAAAAAGTGGGAGACTATGCAAGTGGGAACATTATTCTTTTATTACGTATATTTCGTGTTTTATTACCTTAGTTACACACTCTTTTATTTCGCGAACAACAGCCCTTAAATTGGAAACTTCGAAAACTTCAGGTTTCTTTAGATTTTGTAACTTCTCATGAAACTCGGACTCTTTTTCTTCCCAAATAGTAAATCTGAAAAGTATGCACTATATGCATAATTGTTTAGTATATTTGCATTATTTTTGTTAAAGAAAAGAATTTCAATTTATGTAGATATGTAATGTAATTACGGCTCCTTATTTGTGGGACTTGAGCCAATATAACGCAAATACAGAGACCCAGCAATACTCAAAGAAATCTGACGCACTAACAGAATGCGAGAAATCGTTTTACTTGTTTTCAAGGTGGTAGAACCAGTGTAGTTCGACCGGGGAAGTACCACCGCCATACCTATTTCTAGCGTGAAGCATTTCTTGTGTTTCGATGGAAGGGTGTGGTTGCCGACACACTTTTACATGAGGCAACCATTACAATCCTCGGGAGTAGCAACGCATCATTGATTGACTTCAAATAGAACCCATGTTCTGTATGCAGTTGCTTTCAGAAGTCCATGGGCGGCAGTGACTACTTAGCATCAGGTGGACTGCATGCTCGTTTGCTACTTCAGTCAGATAAAAAAAAAAATATTAGTATTGACATATTCGCGAACAAAGACATTTTTACCCGCAAATACAAGACAATAGTTACAATTTTTTAACCCGAAAAAACCGAAAACACCAATGCGGAAACCGTGAGCTTTGACTGTTTCAAATTACCTCCTACAATCATTATCAATCTTCTGCAATGACAACAACGGTCTACTTAGTGTAAAGCAGTTTGTCTTCTTAAGTTTCTTCGGATCAAAGCCAAATAATATCACTGTCTTTCCAATGAACAGTATCTCTTGTGCGAGTGAGAGCGGGATGAAGTGTGGTATCATACTTGGATTCAGATTATATCCACAATCCAACGGTGTGTGTTGCAACTGAAACATAAAATCACACTTATCTACTGTAAAACTCAAATCATTTCTAGACTGATTTCCAGATGATTCCTAACAAATTCTGAAGACCATTTTTTTTTTGTTTGCTTCTTTATTTACTGCAATCTGCCACACACTGGGACATTGATAAGTAAGTTGGTTGTGGCTTATCATGACATACTGGTTATGTGACCTGTGCCACATCCTACTTTAAGCATGGGTTCTCTTTCAGAATGGGAGAGTTTAGGCTGTAGTCCACCGTGCTGACTAAGTGCATATTGGTGGACTTCACACACCTCTGAGAACTTTTCTTTTTTAAGAACTCTCAGGCGTGTAGGTTTCTTCACGATGTTTTCCTTCACCAAAAAGTAGTGATAATTAATTTCTGATATGCACATAAATCCGTGGTGCATGCCTGGGTTTGAACCTCGACCTCCAATCCGACGATCGAGAGGGCAAGTTTCAACCATTAGGCTATCACTGCTCTACTTCAATAAACAGATTTATTTAAGAATGTCTACCAGTAAAGAGATATTCAACTTACAGTAGTAACTAGGGATTTGTCACATGTATTTCCTGTTGAAGGAGTAGATATAAAAGTTTCAGAGGTGTCACTCTTCTTAGCTTTTACTATAAAGAATTCCTCATAGGGATCTCGTAGCTCTCCATATAGCAACCATGTGCACAGTTGATTTATAAAAACCAGGTTAATGCATGAAAATATTCTGCAAGCCAAAAGTTTAAATTTACATAAATATCATACAAATATAATATATAAAAAATGCTTACATCCGGAATTTAAAGAAAAATATCATACCTAACAGATCTTCATTCACTTATGCAACTACATAGTATAAAACAAAGTTGCTTCTTGCTGTCTGTCCCTATGAATGCTTAGATCTTTAAAACTACGCTGCGGATTTTAATGCAGTTTTTTTAATAGATAGATTCAAGAGGAAGGTTTTTATGTATAATATGGTAGAGAATAATTTCAGAATATTGCCTTCTAGGCAGAATGAAGTTCGCTGGGTCAACTAGTACTATTATAATCGCATTTGGGATTGACTTTACATAGAACCTCTGTGCTATAAAAAATTGCTTACGTCCATATACAGCAGTGACCATTTAATATCAGATAGACAACAGGCTCATTAGCTACTTAAAAATTATAAAAAAATATATATTTGTAGTAATATATACTATTACTACAATAACTCTACATTGACATGCACTGTGTTTAAAATTTTAATCAAATCAAAATTGGTTGAAATCCGATGTATAAGGCAATTAAAATATTCTCTGTATAAGCACAACAATCAAAACATTACCAACTTACTTTAAAATTGCTTCATGTACCATTTCATTTCCACTCAATATGTACTGATGAATGAGGCTCAGTATTTGACAACCAGACAGTCTCCTCTCTTTTATAGTAACTATTATTCTATTCAATATATTGAACAGTCCCTGATACTTCTCAACATAGCTGTATACAAATGACAGGGTATAGTTTTGGTTACCAATAACCAAACCTTCCACTTCTACTAATGTCTTCTTATAGGACTGTATCACCTCAGAAATGCCTTCACTAAGAGCCTGGCCGTATAATCCATATGTTTTGAGACCTGAAGCTGCAACACAAATTATATAAAGAAATAGGTATATATTAAAAGTATAAGGTAGGTATAGGCATATGGACATAGCAATAGCTGTCCAAGAGTGGCAGTGACCACTTACGATCAGATGGACTCTAGGCTTGTTTTTGGTCAACCCATTATTGTCAAACTGCTGGGCATGGGTCTTCTCTCAGAATAAAAGAGTTATAGGCCATAGTCCACCATGCTGGCCAAGTGCGAATTGGTGGATATTTGTGGTAAGCTTGTTTGCTACAACATTATTAAAAAGAATATGACCATATGATCAGCACAAGTACGAGTAAGTGTACAAGGTACACTAGGTAACTCAAAAGGAGATCTATGCCAAATTAATAAAAAATACTAAAATCTCAATAAATAGTCAATTTAAGTTTAACCCTAGATAGCTAACCTTATACTGTACTCTGTTTAAGCTAACCATCCGTCGAAGTGACGGGCAAAGGTCAGGTACCTCAAAAACTAAGACACTTAGCTGTTCGCTGCATGTGCCACTGCAACGGGCTCCCTGGCGGCTGAGTTGGTTAGCCAAGACAGCACGTTCGGGTACGCCGTTAAAAAATGCGAGCGATATTTCTTTGCACTGCCCGTCGAATCGACGGAGGTTAGCTATCTAGGGTTAAGTAATTTTTTTAGGCAAATTAAAAGATCATAATTAAATACCTGAATGAAATTTTCTTGTATGAAATGTTGTAATTCCAATAAATTTTTGTATGGCATGGTGGTCCTTTGCAATACCATATATCCGTTTGTAGATCTCCCCATCACCTTGGTTGGCAAAGGAGATTGGATCAGACTGGAAGTTAATAAAAAGTATCACTATGTTAGATTTTATATATGGCAGAAATTACAGAATATGGCTGCAAGTTTAAATGGTTTGAAATACGAAAATACCGGCACTATTTCTAAAATGAATAATTTATAGTACTCCCATAGGTGAGATCTGGATGGCATTAGAGAAGGTCTAATAGTGTAGTAGTCTTTAGTAGTGACAACACATCTATAACTGTCTTCAGATAGAATCCCGATTATATGTGGAGCTGGTTATAGACATCAGAATTCAGGTGAACTGCAGACTCACTTGCTACTTCAATTTTATAAAATAAAAAACAGACATCCATTGCATATAATGAAATATATTTTTGTTTTCACTTTTTGTAAAAAATCTCACTTCTTCATCTTATAATTTACTTTTCTCCTATGGTCTGTAGATAATCGTGACATTATTTAATATTATTATAAGGATGAAGTGGTATATAATAAAAATAGAATACTCTAATAATACACGTTTTTGTAATGAAACATACCCGGGGTTCTTCTTTAACGTCAGAGCAGTCCCATAATATCAATAATGCGTCATGTATCATTTTAAAGCACCTTCTTTCACTTAAAATTTCATACAAATATAGCAAATTTATTTATTTATACTTTTGACGATTTTAATGTTGGATATTTTATTCTTTTTTTAGGCACCGTTTTTAAATTAATTGACGTACAAGCCTTTTAGTGGAGGTTTATACTAAAATATGGATTTAGTTACAATAACATTAATATAGTTATAGAAAAATAAACAAATCGACAGACTGAAACTGAAAAATTAAAACTTTAAATCTTCAAAAGTCAAAGTCAAAGTTGAATTTGAGTTTGACAGATGTGAAATAATTATTTTTTAACTGTCAAATCCAACCAATCATAACTAATTAAAAAAATTTAAACGCTCCTTTTCACAAAAAAATATATATATCACTAAGACATGAAATTAAAAATCATTTATTCCACGATAGTGCTTTTCTTATCTTATATTTAATAGACAGAGTATTTTTGTTAAGGCGTACTTAACAATACTTTGAATACGTCAATGGAAAAAATATTCGTATTCTTCATGTTTTAATAATAGTGCAAATTGTTTAACAATAGCATGGCTGGCCGTATGGCAACCCTATCTAATAACCGGAGTGCAGCGACCTGTCTTGCGTCTGCGCCGCCGTTGAATTGAATTGTTTTTGTAGTTAGTTCCTAGATGATATTTGTATTATTAGTGCAATAAACCGCTTTTAACCTAAATGTAGACTACATGCGGTATTTAAGGGGACGGAATAATAAGAAACCAGGGGTGGTTTAACTTAATAAGCGCATGCATTCAGAGAATGGCAGAGGCTTGTGTGCTCGGTAATCCTACAGACCGAAAGACTGCAAGCAACCAGGATGAAACCTATTGTGTGATCAATGTGCTGAGTGTCTTTATATCCTTGGTCACGATTCTTGCTGATTTGACCACAGGTACGAAAGATGATGAAAATGTTAATATATTTACTTCAGTATGCGAATTGCAGTGTAGTTTATTGTAAACAATGTGTTTGTTTTAATTATTTAACAACTAACTATTAAAATGGTAAAAGAAACAATGTGTACTCCTTTATTCTGATCAAGATACAGCAATTAAATGTTTCATAGATGTTTTATAAAATGGAACTTTAAATATACATAGGTGTTAACACATTTAAAAAATATTTGGCATTCTGAAAATTTCATAAATAATAATAATAGCCCTAGTAAAATACCCATTGGTCTTCAACATTTATTTAACTGGAAATAAATGTAAGCAGTACTACTTTGTATTAACAAATAAACATACTCAGGTCTGCTGGAAGAGATTTTATTAGAAATATGTACTACCTTTACACCTAATGTTTATTATAAGCGCTCCATATACTTACTTTGTGAGAATATACTGTCAACCCATTATTGTCCCACTGCTGGGCACAGGTCTTCTCTCGTAACGAGAGTTTTGGCCATAGTCCACAGTGCTGGCCAAGTGCGAATTGGTGTGTGAATAAATAAATGTAAATTTTCTTTCTTTTCAGATATCTTAGTTTTTGCAGAGTATTGTAAAAATGGATACATGTACTGGGCACTTGCTACAGTCACTTTTATACTGTCTCCAAATATATTAATAAACATTTTCTCTATGAGATGGTTTCTCATAGACCACAAGTCAAAAATCCGACATTGGATAACACATGGATGCCTCGCTGGATTACTTGAGAGGTATAATTCTATTTTTGTATGATTGGTATATAAGCCCACTTTTATTAAGGTCCACGAAGTCATAAGACTAAACTTTTGATTAATACTTGATTTCCACTTTACTTCCAATACAAAAATAATTGTTAATGTATGGAATAACTTGTTGTTCCTAAGAATTAACCATATATAATATTTATTTATTACAAGTAATAAGATCCACTTAACATTATACTTAAAGCTTATGTAAAAATGATTTTGTTCTTTAAAGTTATTTTAACGTTAGATAACTCATCCTTATGATTGTTATTTTTATATATCGAAATATTTAAGAGAATTGTGTATGGACTCATACACAATTCTTTCAAATATTTCAAAGATTTTCTTAATTCACATATTGATTTTCTTTTTGAAATTGAGCCAGCCAATCACTCATTCCAACAAAACACAAAAACTGTTTCATACTACAAATAGATCTTTGATGGGTACCACCTGTTGTTTTATTACATTTAAAACATAAATACACACACACACACACACGAGTTTGAAAATCACCTAAAATAAAGGTACAGATTACTACAGATGTTTAATATACTTAATGAATCTACGTTTAACAGAAATAAATTATTTTTTTACTGTTGCAGGTATATCATATTCTTGCACAAAGTGTTTGCCTGCAAGAATCTGGAGTCCATAAAAACCCAGAAATTAATATGTCAAAGAAATGACTTAAGTTTGTTGCATTTCTTATACATTTTCACTGGGACTATCCCACAAATAATTCTGCAAACATATGCCATTATTATGTTAAATGAAAATTATTATACAAAGGGTAAGTTTATATTATATTAGATTTTAGACTGATATTATAAATGTGAAAGTGTGTACTGATATATGCTGGGAGATAGGAGGGCGGAGAGTGACGTAGAATGAGAATATCGATGTTTTATTTGATACATATTTAGAAGTTCCAGACGTTGTTAATAGATGGCGTTAGTAAAATTCACTTGCAAGTTCTGATTCACGCTATGAAATGCTAATGGCAATTCCCTTTGACCGTGCAGGCGAAGCCGCGGGTAAGAGCTAGTATTATATTAGATTGCTTACTACAGATTCTACCTAGTTATAGATAAGCTGTCTTGATCGTTTTTTTATTATAAAAAATCAGCTTTTGTATGTTTGTACGAACAAACAAATTTAGCTGATGAATTGACTTTAATGCTTAAAACATAAAGCAAACAAAAACGTTTTTATATAGAAGAGTACTTTACAAAATTTTATCTCAAAGTTACTATGAGCATCATCTAAAATTTTATCCATAATAGATAATAATTAATATTACACTGTGTGGGTCAGTGTAATATTACAATGCAAAGCATAATCACGTTAGCCATATACCTACATTTTTTTTTCTTGTAGCACATTTTGTGTGAATTTCGATTAACGATTATTGGCTGAAACCGATTATTCGGCTATTGCCCCTTCGGCCGAAGCTGAAGGTTTAAAAATTATGAGTAAACAAGTCCCAGATATGATTACAGTTACTTAGCACCTTCTCAAACACGATAACACTTTAAAAATTATGTGAATTTCGAAAGAAACTTGCGAAGAAAGTCGCCAAATGCGTGCTTGCCCCAGAGCATCACCACTACCGGCGTAATGTCGTGCATTCATTCCAGTTTGTTTAATTTTGATACTTGCTAGAAAACTTCAACTTCGGACAACTCTTCGGCCCGTTTTTGACCGAAACCGAAGCTTGGGCCGAACCGAAACTAATACCTATCTAGATACCTTTTTTTTTGTTGTCGAGGGGGAAACCTCCAAAAGGTACCCGAGGCCGTGGGAGCGACGCAGGGTTATGTGGGAACCTAGATACCTAGTATTCTTATTTATTAATTATCCTAATTTATTTCCAGTATTCGCTCTGGCAGCATCAATTGCATCTGTGATATGGGGTTGTGTGACATATATTTACAGTATTACTTCCTCCACTGAACAATTTCAGTGGAATTCATTCCTACTCAAAATAGTTTGGCATTTCGGAATGCTGATTGGGAGGATATCTGGCATATTGCTATTTGCTATAATTTTTGGCATATGGACTTTTGTGCCTTTAGGTAAGTTTTTATCGTACTATTTTATTAATTATTCTAGTCTCGTCTCGTTATTTGAATTTTATTCTCTTTAGTTTCATTTTACATATTAAACAGTACTTAGAACCACTTAGCATGCAAATGAGTTTTTAATTATGTAGAATCTTAAAATATAAAATAGATAAATTAGTTTTCAGATTATCATTTTGTGCAGAATTTAAAAAAAATACTTTTCATTTGTTGATTCTTTAACCCGGACTTTTGATACCCACAGTAAGAGTGGTCACAGTGGTGTGACTCACAGAGATGGGTTTAAGCAATTATACATGCTACGTAAGTGTATGCTGATAAATGGATGAATATATTAAAAGCTCATAAGTTGAGTAAGTCTTGCGACACAATAATAATTATAGAAGATTGTCTACAGCACTAATTGTACATGCTACCTGATTGATAAATTTGGTACCAACCAAATTTAGTACAAACCAAACAAACAAACAAACAAACAATTTTGGTACAAACCAAATTTATCAATCAGGTAGCATGTACAATTAGTGCTGTAGACAATCTTCTATAATTATTATTGTGCCGCAAGACTTACGCAACTTATGAACTTTTAATATATTCATCCATTTATCAGCATACACTTATTTTCAATTCAACATATTTTTAGGTTTACATTGGTGTGCAATGACATTTTGGATAGTCATGCAAAAAACGGACTTTTGTCCGAATAAATTGGAAGAAACGCTTTACAACGTTGTAATGGGATTTGTCTACTGTTTCTGTTATATAAATCTGCGCGAAGGGCACACTCGCTACCGTTTAATGATGTTCTACACCTTGATGGTAACACAGAACTTTGGTAGTTTGTTCCTGTATGTATTGATCTCTGATTCCGAGCAGCAAAAGAAGTCTTGGTCCATCGCTGCGACAGTTTGTGTGATAGCTGGTACCATTACAGGTGAATGACTTTTTTCTTTAGTAAACTGTACATTACTTAAACCTTTCCTGTCCGTAATCACTGCTTACTAAATTATGGTATTCAACATAGAATTTTTGTTGTCAGGGATGATCGCGATGATATTGTATTATAGATATTTCCATTCAAAGGGTCCAATACCTTGGAAATATGCTCAGGAGGATATCGAACTAAACAACAAGGTAACAAAAAAACCAGAAAAAAGCGAAAACAAAGGTACTGGATTGAGTCACGTTAGATCTTTTAAGAGTTGTAATAAAGAAAAACCTACAACATCAATAAATATTAAAGAACAAACAGAAGTACAACAAGCAAATCATAATGAAAATGACACTGCCGATAAAAAGTTTTTGCTCGATCATTGGATCGCTAGATCTGGTACTCCGACTTTTACATCGGCACCTGTTGGAAATATAAGTATGGACACCTCAAGTATAGAACTATATACTGTTGAAAACACACCCCAATCGGTTATGATGAAAAGAGAACATCCTAGTAATCTGTTAAATTTAAAGATCAATAAGAAGAAAATGTGTTCACCAACGGAACTTACCCTAAAGTTGGCTTCGATAGATAATTTGGAAAGTTCGATTGATGAAATAACATCTAGTACACTGAATTTGCAAAAGCGCCGAGGAATATGTTCTTCAGATGAACTACGAGACGAGTTGACAAACCTCAATGTTAACGTGTGTAACATAGTGAATGCAAATTTCATTAAAACTATCAAAAATGATCACAGTTCTGAAATAAGCCAAGATACCGATGGTTCTAATAAAAAAACGTCATCAGATTCAATCGATATGGATCTAGACTTAAGTTTTAGCGACATTAATAGTTCTGACATAAATACTTTTAACGAAAACATTGTACAAAAACTTTGCTTGAGTGCTTTGAAAAATATTAAAGTAGGAAATCAAGATGCTGATATAGAAAATATTCAAAAGATAGCTTTGGATATTCTTAAGGAAATGTATGCCAAAAAAGACAAAAGTAAAAACGGGATCAGCAGTAGTGATTTGTTGTATCTAAAACAACGTGATATTGATACTCCTACGGAAATACTTTCAGTGCATGATTATGAAAACATTTGTGCTGTCAACATAGCACGAGAAGCTTGGGGATTAAGATCCTGGAATTGCTATTGTGATATTGAAAATTGGCTCCACGATGGTAGCGTGGTTAGAGATAGAAGCCGTGATACACTTACTTCAGGTAGTTCTGAAATAAGCAGTTGTATCTCGCAAGAGTTAAAAAATGCAATCCTATCAGCACCACCGTTTCCTAAAAAACCGCACACTTATTCTAATGTTTTTGTGAAGTTCGATCGAAACCCAGAAGATTATGCTAACACAGTTATTTGCACTTCTAATGACGACACATTTGTAGCAAAGCCGTGTATGGTAGATAATAATAAAGACCCAAATCACTTAGAGCCTATTTTAGAAGAATTAGACGATCTTGGAGATATAGATCCATGTAACAAAAAGAGACTGAATTCTGAAAGGTCTTTGGTTGCAACTATAGATGAAATCCGTAAAGCTACAGTTACTAATTCCCCAAGAAATTTGTATCATAGGAGGGAGCACATGTTTGATTCACCGCAATTTCACACGCCGCCCAGTATAGACACTAATTTGAAAAAGGCTCTTTGGAAGGAACCTTCAAAGTTTGATTCCAGTAATATTATGGAAACATTGCCCGAGAAAGAAAATATTTTAAATGTTTCGCATGGTTCAAAGTTTGAATCAATCAAAAAAGAACTAAATATTACACCAACACTAGCTCGGATAAGCTCAAGTAATGCTACAAATTACAATGAAAATACAACGCGTCGTCAAAGATCAACTAATCAGAAAATCCAAAGTAAAAAAATAAGTAATAAATCCGAAGATCGATTACAGGACTTGTGTAATACAGATGTAGACTTTTTACGTCATTTAGTATCGGACAATTCATTTCCCCTGGGCTCTGTGGAAGAGCTCTCCCTCAGAAAAGCCCCTTCATTGCAACATCTTATCGAAAAAGATACATCTTTACCCATAGTCAATACTTCAATTTCAAAAATATCGAATATTAAAAAAGCTGTAAGAAATAGACCCAGAAGAAAATTTTCAATTTTAAGAGAGAGATTTGAACCTGGTAGAACTTCCTTGAATTCGAGTGAAGAAATATTATATCAAGACTCTGGAAATCTATCACAAGAGTCCGATCTAAATGTCATTCATCTAAAAAACCAATTTAAAGGAAGTGAAAATAAAACAGACAAAATTGTGCCCTCAAAGCATCTTAATACAACTTCAATTGATGTAAAGAGAATCAATTCAAGTGCTGATATGCCTCATTTGACTTCTAAAGAAATTAAAGAGAAAAGAACATTATTTATGAAACAAGTGTTAAGTCCACCAAAATTCAATACTAAGTTAAGACATAAAGTTTAGCACTTATAGCTAATAAAATGTAATTTACCTAACAAGGTATTACTTGCCTATGTACGTGTAATAATACTATGTAAGTATCTTTATACATTTATACAGTATTTATATACGTAATGATAATGTTCCTTTAAGAATGTATGTGTGATTTAGGTATGGATTTGTGCTATGAAAGTCATTTGAATACCGATCTCGATAGTGTAGTCAATGTAGTTATAATTACTACAAATGTCACTAATCACTATTATACTTCGGTAATAGAGGACCAAAAATCATCTTCTGTTCTATTTGATTTAAATGTGTAACCATGTGGTCTTCCATTGAAAAGTATTTTTGTTGCTATAAAAAATACTTTATGCAATAAAAATCAATACTTAAAAAAAATCCAAGTCTCGCAACTCAGTTTTTCTACCGAAAAAAGTTGTGAGATCCTTGTAATACCAAGTCGATTATTAATTTAGCAATCATTGTGCGATTGGTAATGGACCTATAAATCTATGGTAGTTATTGTAGTGCGGAAAAGCATTTGGTTTACCGTTAAACGTTATTTTGACAATTACATAAATGTTATAACTTCATCTACCGTCAATATTAAAGTTTAGTAATATTAGTATGCAATAGATCAAAACTAGTAATAAACGGATAATGCCGCAGATTTTTGCCAAAACTTTTTTGCGCGCCAAAGCGCTTGCGAAACATTACATATATATTACTTAAATATGAGTAAATGTGTGTTTCGTTTCCTTCAGCGACAACATAGTGTGTTGTCGTTGGTTTCCTTTTACATATTATTATTTTTTTTTAATAAAAATAACATTTTATTAAAATTCACCGCTAAATTTTATAGGCCATACAATCTCCATGTCTCTTCAAACCAGGGATGTTGCGAATATTCGCATCCGCATCCGCAAATGCCGAGCTTCCGCATAGATTTAGACATCTGCATCCGCATCTGTATCCGCACGTGATCAATGCGAATATTCATGCGGATGCGAATGTAAGTGCTAAAAAAAATCGGGAGGGGCCGGCGAAGAACGTGTACTATACGTATGTGATAATAACAAATGCTAGCAAAAAAATTGATGACGAGATCCTTCGCGTTTGTTATTTAATTTATTACAGGTAGTTAATTTGTTACAAGTTTTCTTCTGCAGTGGATGACTTATGGATATCTCGAGCGCTTTGATAATTTGATCATTATGAGTTTTATTCACTCCACCAAGCATCTGTGTACCTACCTAGCGGATAATTATTTGGTAGCGTGGGTTTAATTTACGAACCTCTGCGTAACCTCCCTGAATCAGAGAGTTATTAATTGCAATGCTCCTGTCCTAACTTTACATACTTCTATGAAAATTATTTTCGATAATGTAAATGTCAATAATTGCTTTATCTCTGTTTTAATTCATTCATGAAGAATTAAAACAATAACTACTATTTTTAGGTGAGATCTTGAAGATCCGTATTTTTTTTTATCTGATCGAAGTATCTATCAGACATCTATCTGTAACTAACTTCAAATAGAAAATGGGTTTTATCTGAAGTCAATCATAGATGCGTTGCTACTCACGAGGACTATTGTGTACGCCTCATATAAAACTATGCCGGCAACCATAGCCTTCCATCGAAATGCAAGAACTGCTTCACGCTAGAAATAGGTTTGGTATATGTTTTTATTCAAAATCTACGAGTATGTCACATTCGTATCCGCATCCGCAAATGCGGAGCTTCCGCATAGATTTAGAAATCTGCATCCGCATCCGCGAATGTAAGCCCTCAAAAATCCGCATCCGCATTCACATCCGCGGATGTGAAAAGATAGGCATCCGCAACATCCTTGCTTCAGACCAAAATAACTAACTCGCAAGCGTGTGGATAGCGATGTTTGGTTCCCAAAAGCAAGCCAAGTGTTTGTAGAGGTTTGGAGTTTGCGGCAAAGGTACGAATGAGGTATAATGTTCAAACAAGAACATTCGTTAGATCACTACTGCGTAGTATTAGGTCATTCGTCGTCAACCCATTACTGTCCCACTGCTGGGCACGGGTCTTCTCTCGGAATGAGAGAGCTTAGGCCATAGTCCACCGCGCTGGCCAAGTGCGAATTGGTGGACTCGGTGGATTAGATCATTAATCAAAACGCCGTCTAAATCAAAACTAGCCCAGAAAACTGAAATGTTGATACCGACGTGGTTACCATCACTAGATTAATATTAAAATGTCCCAGTCCAAGTATGCGCGAATGCTTTGCCACTTACAAAACTTCTATTATAATGACTGTTTCATAGACTACTTTTAGCATTGGCGCTGGCATCCGTGCTGCCTAACGGTCTGGCTTATAAATTATTACCCCCCGTTCTCTCGGGGTATCACTAATCTTAAACTGATATTTCTCAATTTTTCACGTTTAAATACTTCACTGAGAAGCCAACAGTAGCTGTGAATGGAACGTATATTGGCGCGGAGTGTAGCATTTGATTCCTAATTCCAGTTTCCGAAATAGCTATATCGTCGATTTACAATGCTAAAAGTAGCATATCTGCTAAGGCTATTGGAAAAAAAAATATCATAAATATATTGCTGAATAAAATTAATAAGTTACACCGTTTGGTAACTTTTAGTGTTATACCTGTTTATATTAAATGTGTATAATAAAATAAGTAGTTAAGGCCATTATGAATCTCGTATTATTCCATGTTATTTAGAATTTTTAGAAATGTATAGTTAAGTAACTGATATCTGTGATGTAAGTGCCTTTATTTTTGTGGTTTCTGCCAGTATTGTATATTTTTGTAGCTTTTTATTTTGTAAATACATAATTATACAACAAATTATACTTTTATTGGATAAAATTCCCCAAATATCACGAACACATAAGTATTTTTAGAATAATATCAATGAGAATAATATCAAGAATACTATTTTTTAAAGATAAATAAAACAATTTCTAATTATTGTAACCAGTGCTGGATTTAGGAGAAGGTCTATACGGCTACACTAGACTTCGGAAAACAAAATGTTTCATCCTCCGATTATTATATTTTCGCTGATTTTAACTTTCTACTGAGTTTTGTACAACATGATTATAGTGTTCTTAAAAAATATATAGAAATGATTGGTCTACATTTATTTAATTACTCCAATCAAGCAACCAGTAAAATACCAAAATCTCTAATGGGCCTAATAAACACTTGCACTTTATCCTCTTATGAGAATAGGTATCCTACGGCTAAGTGCGGCGGGATTTACCTGCAGCTTCAAAGGTTGGGTATTCAATTTCGAGTCTTTATTATTTTTGTAGTTAAACTTTTTTGCGCGCATGGGGGTAAATTTAAACTAGATACAACTCGACACGAAACCGGTGGACTAGATGGTGGAATACTAGATCCTAATAACTGGGAGAGGTTCAGATTCTTTCAGAGATTCTGCGTTTCTCTCGCTCTAGCCGTGTAAGCGGGACGCAAATAGAATTGGTAATAACGGGCAAGTGATACAAAATATACTGTCGACTTCCTTTCATAATGATGGAGATATATATTCATGTTATATCGTTGTATCACTGCTATGACATATAACACCAATAATATGTAGAAACACAGGAGTATTTTTAAATTTTTTATTGTATACCAAAATATATCAGATACATTAAGCTGCCTCTAGTACACTCAAAACTAGTGCTAAATATTGCTTATAAATGATATCCATAGCATTTATAATGCTTCAATAAATTAGGGGTATAAATATATCTATCTTATAATTTTACGACTATATCACATCACATAATTTAGAATTGTTATTGATTTTGTAAAAGGCATATTAAATGCATACAGAAGTATTTTTAGAATCAGTCTTCAATAATAATTGTATTATATAGAAGTCTTCTGGGAATGGCATGAAACGAAATCAATCTCAAAAAAATAGAAGATAAAAGACTTGTCTATGCTATTCCTATATTATTATAGTCAATACACATGTTTATGTATATGAAAAAATAGAAGTTATACAAAACTAAAGTACAAATCTATAATTATCCATGTTAAATAAAACTTATAAATTAAATATGTATCCATGATCCATTGCAAAATTCTTTTATTTTATTACAGGAACTGATCATTTTATTTTACTTTAATCTGTGCACATCAACTAGGAAAAATAATTATTGCATCATGTCAACAAACACATTGAGCAATATTTCTTGCTCAAAACATATGTAAATGCAATAGAAACGTCATGATTGTAACATATTTCTTTTAAACTTAGGCAAACCAACCTAACACACTACAGCTAAAAATCCAGCTAACTAAACAAAACAAGTAAAAGAATAATTAAATAATACCACTACATATTAAAATAGATTGCAAATATGTAACAACTTTGAAATGCTTGTAGACCTTGCAATTATCATAAACTGCCACTACTTGTCTATGAAAATATGACACTTATTTAATCAATTATTTATTGATTACTTCCTCAAGATTGGCTTTATGTATAATCTCATCAGATACTAAAAAATAGGATAAGACTTTTATACTTAGGAAACCTATGAGAAAAAGTTACAAATCTGTTGTCATTACATTGGTAAGCAGACGGATGCGATGAGTATTGCAAGTCTTGCAAAGAATATGGTCATCCAGAGGATAGCAACCTCGTCCTTCAGCTTCAGAGGACAGCAGAAGACCACAGTCTTCACAGCGATAGCATCTTACATGGAAACTGCGGTCTAAAGCGACCACTCTTACTGTCTCCTCTTCTCCTTCTTCTGGCATTATTGGTAGCTCACAAACACAGCAGCGTGGAGCAAATTTCTTATGGAAATCCTCAATACAATGAATCTGATTCATAGCATCTACTGTGAATGGTATTCCATCAAGGCTCTTCCCACATACAACACAGGTGAAGCAAGTAGGATGATACGGTTTTCCAGTAGCTCTCAGAATTCTATCCAGAATGGGCTTGTCACAAACGGAACATTTCTCCAAAGTTTCAAAGTAGTCAACTTCACAGTAGGGCTGCCCCTCGACAGCATAAAATGGCTTGCCTTGCAAGTTAACATTGCAACGGTAGCAGCAAAAGCATTTCACATGATACATGTTACCCATGGCTGTGCAGCCTGAACTTTCAACAACAACTTTTTCGTCACATTTTACACATATTCCAAATATGTCTAAATCTTGGCTATCAGATATAGACTGTACCAGCAGATTGGTCAATGCATCCACTTCCTCTTCCTTTGGCAAGGGTGACTTATTAGGAGCTTGCTTGAAGTTCTGACTAGGAGGCTGCAGCCCTGGCTTGCCATGAGGATGAGGATTGATTGGTTCATACAGTGACTCATATGTGGAAGCTTGTGATACTCCATACTCTGGGTACTCATTCTGATAAATAACAGGATATGTTGGCCTTTCCTGGTTATAATTCAAGTTTGTAGTAGCCCGAACCAGCTCACTGTAGTTTGAGCTGACTGGTGATGGAGGAGGCAAGTATTCCTCAGTGTTCTGATTGGCATCATATTTGGGGACATTGTGCAATGGAGGGGAAGTGAGGTGTAGCGGGGGAGGGGGTGGTGGCGGGGGCGGTAGGTTATCTGCGCTCTGGTAAGGAGGTACATTACTATAAGTAGGGTTATAGGATCTAGATGGCATCGGTGCGTTGTTGCGGAAATTATGACTAGGTAGGGACAAAGGCGTTACATTAGCATAATCCTTGTGTATCATTGGCCGTACGTTGTTCGGAACGTTGGAATATGTCGGATGATTATTGTTCGGCGGCAAAATCTTAGTGGAAAACGACGGCTCTCGCAAGGTGCTCACCACGGCGCTGTGAGGTACCTGAGGTTGAGCCTTCTTCTTAGGAGGAACAGCTGGTGGTATCTTCTTCACTCTCCCCGGTGTATTCAAGTCTTTATTCAGTTGTAGATCAGCTAATTGCTTGTCTAATGCGTCAACGTTATCGAGACGCGACATCTTAATATGTCAGAAAAGTGACCCGGTTACGCAAATTGGATGACTAATTTTGTTACTTTCACCAAGAAATTTCACTGCGCTTATACGACATAATTCACCTTTTAGAACACTTTAGCTGTAACTATGATATAAGCAGTTATACCATATAAAAGTTATTTTAACTTTATGAAACTTAATTCAAAATTAACTTGCAATTCGCATCACTGACTGCACTGCACAAAGTGCAAAACGCACAAAAGTCAAAAAAGTTGCAAACACTTCAGTCATACTGACTGTGTTAGTTTACCTCTCTTGTCTATGGTCGAAATTGGGCAATGTTTATTATGGATGTGTACGGTTTGAGTACATCCTGGATTTCTAGAATTTTCGTTTTTCCGACTTCTGTATCTCAGATACAAGATTGGCATCAGCCTTACACAATGTAATTTATTTATTACTAAATTACATATCTGAATTCTATATCTTGAACCACTGTGCACGTTATATTCCACAAAACAGCATGTAATTGATATATATACTGATAATAGGCCAGAGTAAATAATTTAAGTTACATATCGATATCGACGATACTACAGAGTATATAGCTTGCGGTGGGTTATGCCTGTGTGCCTGCTAGCGACGCTGACTGGCTACCACGGGGGATGGAAGGGAGATGCGGGCACACGTTCAAATATTCAAGAATCATTTCTAAAACAACGGGATTATTTAAAATTGAGGTTTTAGTGATTTTGCGTACGGCAAATGCACGTCGTAGACGTTTACAAGAGGTCTCGGCTCTAGTCAGAAATCAAGACCAGGCTAGTTGTATCTGCCATATTTTAAAGAACGCCCTTATAAATGGTCCTTCAGAAAACTATTTAATTGTAAATAATAACTATAATAAACCTAAAGTGTATAACTATAATAAACACTATGAACGAAAAAGATTGGAAAATAATTTATATTATAATATTTTATTAGGACTAATCATAATTAATCATGTTTTTAAACAAACATGATATGTTGAATAATTCATAAGATATGATTGAATTAAAATACGGCATACACAATATGTATTTTATTGATAGGGTGGCGATATTTTAGAGAATAGCTGTACGCACTATTGATTGCGTTCAAGATTTGTCAAAATATTGAACGACTTGACACTTCTAGTTCCATATGTCTCCTTGTTTTTAGGCTGAAAAGACAGAAGCCAAGGCCTTGTAAAACCATATTATTTAAAAAAAATACTAATTTGTTGATTTGATTGCTGTATTTTTATGAAATAACGTGTTTGTTGTGTGGCCACAAAAATATATTAGAGGGCAGTTATATAAAATATGGCTATGCAATGCCAGTTATGGATGGGTAGCGTAAGTTTTGAAAACTTCATAATAATGTAACATGTGAAGCTAACGCTTGTAAAAAATGTTGCTTCACCCTTCACCCGGTTTACTATACACGATAAAAATTATGACTATTTTAGTTTTAAACGCCCTTTTTGTATGTTTGATGCATTAAACATATAATAATAATGATAATTAACCCATGATCCTTTATTTTCGATTTCAGTTGGAGCCCAATATGACCGAGAGTTTTATCATGGCTGCATTTCATCGAATGAGCCAGCGACCCCTCGCCGTTAAAGTAATGAGGAATAAGTTCACAGGAGAACCAGCTGGCTACGCTTTTGTACACTTCCAGGTAAACCATGAATTCAACTTAACATTCATTTTCTGCAATGCCTAACTTGTACTAAGTTGTAGTATATGGAAGTTACTATGAAGATCCTTAATTCAGCAATAACATTAATTCACACTAGCCTTCCACGTTTCTAGCTTTTCAACGTTTATGAGTGAAAAAAACACATTTTTTGTCATTTTTCAGCTCCCCGAAGTCGTAGCGTGATAATTATACCACATTTTTTAAGTCAGATGTAATGCTACAAAACAGACAAGACAACAATCGGACAAGGATTCCAAAAACACTTGTCTAGGATTCGGGGATGCCTATAATAGTATAATCCAACTTATTCACGATTTTATAGTATCAGAGATAGAGTTAATAACGTCTTATTTAACAACTATTTAACTGTCTCATATGCAACATGATATCCATCAAGATATATCACAGCCTCCTGTAAAACAACATGATTGCTTGATTTGAATTTTATCATGAGGCTGTTATAAATCATACATTAGTATTGATGGTAATGGACATGAGAAATGCTATGCTAATAAGTCACAAGTACTTTGAGAAGCACCTTATGCATCTGCATCACAAGTATTAATTACAAGAATTGCCAATTACATTTTCTGCAAAGTTGCTAATGATAATTGAAGAAGAAACATAGCAGAGACGGCGGACAGGAGAGAACTAATAATGAAAGAGAAGAATAACCATAAAAAAGTGGAGAAAAACAGTAGGTCTAGTGGCACGAACAGTAGTGCAAACAGTAACTATGACAGGCGAAGTGCGCCCGCCTCAAGTGTCGCTTCCAGCAGTGAATGGTCAGAATATATCAGTTCATCTGGGAAAAAGTATTATTACAATTGTATCAGTGAAGTGTCACAGTGGGAAAAACCAAAGGAGTGGGACTCGAGTAGAAGAACTTCATTTAAAGATTCCACATACTCATCTAGGAGCAATCGAGATAAGAGATCAAGTTCGCGATCAAGGCGACACGAATCCGAGAAGTCATCTAGCAAGCGAACAAACAGTACATCTGGCCGGTACTGGAGCAACTCTCGCGATGACAACGAGCACGAGCGCCGGAGGCATGGCAAACGGCCATGCACACATGACCAAAAAGATGAACAAACACAAGACATGGATATATCTCCGGATCGCAGCACGCCGATCTCGGAGAATTCTTATGGGGCTCGGGAAGGCGTCGATGGCAACTCGGTGCCCCCAGTCGTCGTCCTGGACAATTCCAATCAAACGAGCGGGTCGTTGCTGGCTGCGGCGCTGCCGCGTATCGTGGCGACGCACACGGCGACGTCGACCACTGCCAACAACAATAGTAGTAACAATGGAACGTCGCCGTCGCGAGTACCAGCCGACCGTACGCCGCAACGGGACGCCGGCCCCTCCACCCCTACGCACTCGGAAAGTGCGGACCCCCACGCGCCCCCTCCTCAACTAGAACATCCGCCGCCCCGGCAAATGGAGAGCCTGGGCAGCTACTCGTCGGTAGTGGGCGGCCTGCAGCATGCCGCGCCGATGTTGATGCCGTCGTTGGTGGGCCACGTACGCTCCGATCTCACGACGCACGTCGCCAACTGGCCAGCGGACATACTAGAGAAGCAGGCGAACGAATACGCTTTAGAGGCGTACCGACTGGGTTGCCTGCAAAGCACTCGCGTTTCCGCCGAGTTAAAGTGCTCGCGATCGCTGGTGCGTCATACGGAGATCCAGGCGACGCTGCAGGAACAAAAGATAATGTACTTGCGGCAACAGATCTCGAGGCTGGAGGATCTAAAGTCCCAAAACTCGTTCATGTCAGAGGACTACAGTACGCGGTGGGGGGCGAGCGCTCCCTCGCCGCCGGGCACTCCGGCCGCGACGCCCGCCAGCGCTCCGACGCCGCCTCCTCAGACGCCTCCCGCGTCGTCGGCGTCGCCCTCTCGCGCTCTGATGGCGCCCCCGCGGATAATCCCCCGACATCATTAGAAAACTTGGTCATTCCGTTGTTGTACTATGTAATGTGGTGTGTGTTATGATGAACAATAGTGAAGCGTGCGCCGGGACTGTGCGGGCACGCGACACGGAACTGTGCGCGATCGTTACCGCGTTTTTATTTATTCCACCAATTGTGTAACGGATTGTCGATTTGTAATGTTGAGTGTAACAATATGCAAATCAAGTTCTCTAGTTCTAGTTGTTAACTCTATTTTCGTATATTTTAATGTAGTATTTTGGAGTGTAATTGTAATTAGTTTGGTATACACTTATGTTTGACTGGAACTCGAGTGTTGAAGTGATTTGATACGGCTTGTATTAGAAACTGTTTACTATGAACGACTATCGCCTTCATCTGTTAGTTTGTAAGGGTACAGTGTTTTGTAACGTGTTTATTGTAAAGTTTTAAATTATTAAAATGATACTTTCGTAAATCTCATTTTCTCTCTACCGCTCATAGATGCCACTGCTGTGCAAGGCTGTCCCGTCATAGATGCAACAATTCGTTTGCTGCTTCCTAATCGCCCAATGCATCAGTCCTCCAAATTGTTATCTAAGAAATATAATGTTCTCTACAGACAGATGAAGAAGCGATAGACGCTATGCACAAGCTCAACGGCAAACCAATCCCCGGCACATTCCCAGTGGTTAGATTCAGGTTGAACACAGCATCTCGGGAGGCCAGGGCAAACATGCAGCAAGAGAGAGAATTCTCTGTCTGGGTCGGGGACCTCAGCCCAGATGTGGATGACTACTCGCTCTATAGAGTGTTTGCTGCCAAGTACTCTTCTATTAAAACTGCCAAAGGTACACATAATTGAGATTTTATAGTTGATAATATTTTTGAATAAAGTAAATAAGCATACACTTTATAGAAGTAAGTGTCATTAGAACACAATACTTGTTAGCTAACTGATGTATGGAGGAACTACCTTTAGTTCGACTGGGGCAGTATCCACTATATCTACAGTACTACCTTGCAGTACACATTTTATGCATGACTTATAAAGTAAGGTAAAAGGTAGACATACATATATGAAGTATTAAACTTGGCCCTAAACACTTCAGGGGCAGCTACACATCCGTAATATTTCTTTATTTGAGATTGATCAATAGATGTCCACTGTTACATTGCGTATGAAAACTTGTAGAGTGTTTCATTCGCTTGAAGCAATGCAATGTCCACTACTATTTCAAAACAAAAAATATGCGCTGCTATGTTTTTGTTTGAAATCTGCTCAAATAGAAACAGTGGAAAGACAGAATAGGACGAACTTGGCTCAAAGGTCTAGCAGTTGCTATCGACAACCTTTAGTATGAATAAATTCTAAGGTAGATTGTAGATACTCACGAACACCAAAGACGTCCAGTGATATTTGAGTCTCTGCGGTCGAGATCACTAAAACTATTTAATTATTTTTGCTAATGAAATTTCTATAAAAAATGCCATTCACCATTACTAAATCCAGATCAACTTCTATTCCAAAAATCGCAATGCCATAAATGGATTATAGTTACTATCGGTTCTCGTAAGTTACATTTTTTTTACAAGATAACGAACGAGCATGCAGTCCACCTGATCGTAAGCGGTCATTGCCGCTCATGGACATAAACAACTTCATACAGAACATGGGTTGTATCTAAAGTAAATCACAGATGCGTTGTTACTTCCGAGGACTGAGATGGTCGCCTTATATAAAGTGTGCCGGCAACCTCACCCTTCCATCGAAACTCAAGAACTGCTTCAAACCAGAAATAAGTGTGGAGGTGGTACCTCCTCGGTCGAACTAGACTGATTCTACCACCTGGAAAGTCACTTCAAAATTTTGTCGCAAGAAACAGTAGACGTTACCTAAAATTTGTGAAGCTGCGCTTCGCTATTAAAAAGATATTGATATTGATATGGTCTGTGATGTGGACTCTGATATAGTTATCGGTATATCACATCAAAAACGCAGGTCAGTAGTCATTGATCACTTGTCTGGATATTTGCAATCAAATCAATGCAGGAGAGAATTTATTTAGTTCAGGAGTAGCCCTACACTTTACATAGGTACAGGTTAGTAGGTTTATGTTGGTCCCTATGAAGATTGAAGTCGAATGCCACTTATGAGTAGCCATAACTTATAAGTGCACAACTTTCAAACCGAAAACGCTCTAATCCCATTGTATAACTCTGGAGTCAACCCAGTTGTACCAAGGTGGTGACTTGGTGCGCCGAAATATATTCCAAACTTAAGTACCGTACTTGAAGGTAATTGTTAAAAAAAGTCATATGGTAAATATGTTATGCCTGACGTTCATTATAAGAATACTGTAGAATCTGCAAATGCAGTGCGTTGGCTTGCTAAGAACAGAAAATATTACGTAAATTATAATGCCACCCTCAAAAACCAAAGGAGAAAGCGAAAGTTTAACACAACATTACACTTTTAACACGTTAAGAGATTATTGTAACAACTGGCATTAAATAAAACCTATTATTAGGTCCTTTATTTGAATTTTTATGATATCATCCCAGAGTCATAAAGGTAGGCGTAAATGTGATTAATAAACTCACTGATCGCCGGTTTTATCCGAAATTCACAAGCTCACTTCGATGGGCAAGTGGAAGAGGTAGACTACATACTTTAACGGCATATCATGACGAATACTCATACTTTTGGTCAGTTAATGCGGCAAGGAGTGCCAGCTAGTTCAACATGTAAATGCTCTCAAACGACTAGGATGGGAATGATTATCCTCCATGCCTCGCATTTGTGTAGCTCTCTAGTCATACGATTGTAGTTGTCAGCAACGCAGACAGATATATACATTTATTCAGATCTGCTAAAGCATAAACCTTGTATTCGGCATTACACTCCGAAACCTTTTCATTATGAAGCTCAAATTCATCCTGTTTACTTCAGCTGAAATACGCCAAGATGTTAATGTTTTTTAATAGGCATGTATTGATTGAACACATTAAATAACATTTTCCTCTATAAATCATTCATTGATTTTTTTTACAATAAAATTGGCAAGATTCCACCTAATAAAACAATTTAAAATCCTTTGTCACCGCATAAATTCTAGTAGTATATAATAAAAAGTTCTTTCTAATTAAAAAGTTAATATTGAGGGCGTCGTATTTTAAATAGGATCGATTAGAAAAGAGTGTTAAATTGAACAAAAAATGGCAAAATGTCTCATTAAAAGATAACATTGCAAAACAAATACGATAACATTTCAATACAAAGATCCGAATCGTTATTCTTGTGTGCAATTTCAGTGATACTGGACAACGCTGGGTACACAAAGGGCTATGGTTTTGTCAGATTTGGCAACGAGGATGAGCAGCGCAATGCCCTATATGCTATGAACGGTTACACGGGGCTTGGGTCCAAACCGCTCAAAATATGCACTGCGGTCCCCAAGCCCAAAGGCAGTACGCCCTCACAACCACCGAATGCGCCAACGACCCAACAATCCTACAACAGTGGAACGGTATCATTCATTCTTTATCAACTTAGTTCTAGCCAAATCTGCTTTTATCTGATGCATCATGCAATGTTCTTTGAAACAGCTTTTAAATTTTAATTAGAGCATGAATTTATAATGTTTGCATCTGTTAATTTCTCAATTCATTATTAGAAACTATATTAAATTGCTATTTATTTGTGGTTGTCTGTAAAATACAAGTAGATTGAATTAATTAGCTGTATTTTTATTGTGTATATATTTTTATGTATTTTATGGACAACTGGAAAATACTTGAACGCGTAATATTTAAATGTGTGATTGATTGCTCAAAATTATGCTTCGAAGCTCATTAATGACATCTGAATTCTTCCAAACTGGTGTGCATTACGGTTTCTTGATTCGCTGAGATGCAACTGCTGTTTGCGAGCCGGCCCAGCGTGTAAACTAAACGAAAGCTTCATATGTAATAGCTCGTCGAGTCACGTAAGAGTCGGTACTTTATTTCGTACCGTGCAGAGCAATGACAGAGATGTGAATTGTGATTATAGGAGTACAACCAATATTATGATCCATCAGCTTATTGGCAAAATTACTCAGCGTGGTCTGGCTACTATGGGCAGGGGCAGGGCGGGCCCGGCGGTCCCGAGCCGGCCGCGCCCGCCGCGCCCGCCGCCGACCCCGCGCCCGTCGCGCCGGTCAACGACGACTTGGCTCTCGTTGGTACGTTACCGATCTCCGTTCAACACAAACACTGCTCCGTTCATAGAAAAGTGGCATAATTCAAAGGTTCGTCAAACCATACAAATGTATAAAAATACATACATTATAATTGAATGTATAACAGGAAAAAAGTATTTTATCCATATCTACTGTCCTGGTTAATGTTTCCTGTTCTATCACAAAACGTTTCAACTGCTCTTAAAAAAAATCATTAATGTGTTACTCTTCTGTAAACGGAGCTATGATTCACACTACACTTAACCAATGTTAATACAAAAATTTAACAATGAACTTTACACATTAATGATTTCTGAAACTTTTTTAGAATCGTGATTTGAACCTTCAAAATTATCTTCCTTAATGGGTAGACTCCGTGGTATTTCTAGATGTTTTCCAAAACCCGTAAAATATCTTATATACAATTCTATGATTAAACCGCATCTTGACTACTTAATAGAAGTGTGGGGAACAGCCGCCAAAACTAATTTAAGGGTAATACAAACTAGCCAAAATAAAATAATAAAATTACTCTTTAATTATGACTTTTTAACTCCAACACAAATACTCTACAAAAACACTAAGTTAATGACCCTAAGTCAAACATATAAATTTAACACTTGTATATTAACTAGAAAAATTTTAGATAAAGAAATACACTCAAAAATCATATTTACAAAGCAAGGCCAAATACAGAAACGAATAACTAGACGAAAAACAATATAAGTTAAAAAAAACCGCGAACTAGATATGGTAAGAAAAATATACTTTACGAAGGAGCACAGCTTTATAATTCACTGCCTAATGATTTAAAGACATTCAGTCTTTTCAACTATTTAAAAAGAATTTAAAATTTTACATGTTAAGGGATTTCTCTATATTATAAATTTAATTCAATTATTTAAAACAGTTTATGCTATCAACCATAATTGCTATCAACTTGCTATTGTAAACTGATATGTAATTAGTGAATGCATATTTCTTTTAATACCTTCACAATAATGTTATTCCAATCTACGTCTGTATCGTACCTACATTATTTGTAATTTGTATTTCTCATGTTAAATGAATTGTATTCGAATGAGAAATAAATGTCTTAAACCGTAACCTCGATTAAACCAAAATGCGATACAAGCAGTTGTTGGCACAAAACTAGATGGCGCTGCACCCCTTTCTGAATCACACTTAACGATTTTAGTTCGTAGCTGGTGAAAAAGCTCTTGTTTGCGTTATACGACATAATAATTATTAAGTTTCACTTCTGCTATGATTGAATTGCACAGACATGATTTTATTATATTATTATTGATCCATTTAATAAAGTTGAAATTCATAGAAAGATTCACATATACATGTTAATCTTTCGACACTGCGGTAGAGCAATTAAAACTGGTACGAAATACAGACAGATCATTTTGGATTCGATCCCCATAAATGTATCATTTGGAGTTCGTAAAATGAAATACTTTTTCAAAATACAATTTTAAGTACAACACATCAGGATACAAAGTTAACCCACACACACAATAAATAAAAAGAATTTAATGAAATGACCCGTAATATCGATCGTAAGGTATTTAGTATGATTTTTTCATTCTAGATCACAAGAAGACAATCGATGTGGACGAGATGAATCAAGAGTTCCTGGACCCGGAATTGTCTCTATGGGATAGCCTGGAATCGTCCCAGTGGTTTCCTAACGATATCATCGAAGTGCACTAAAGCATAAAATGCGTAAAACAAACGATTAAAAACAATATTGTAATTCATTCATAACTTACTATTAAAATATCTTTGTGAGATCATGTTTTTTAATTATGTCCCGATTCGACCAATGTCCATAGTTTTAAAGATTTTTGATAGCTATCATACTGAACGAATCTCTTAAACATATTTTTAGGAAATAAAAAATATACATTGATAAAACACATTTAATGTTTCTAGGACGGCAGTGTATTTTTAAAAACAATGCTAATTAATATCATTTACGGATATTAGTTTAAGGTTAAGCCCTTTTATGTCTACAGACATTGAATATGGCAAGAGAAAAGTATTCTTCTATACAATCGTTTACAAATGTAATAAGTTATGTAAACCTACCATAATACTACCGTTCAAATACGGGCCATGTCTGTTACATTTTTACATCATAAATTATGTTATACAATGTTTTTATTGAAATTGTATTTTCACGTATAAATATTGCGGAATATCGAATGCGGAAAGTATTAGACCTTAAGAATTGCCCGGGTAAAGAGGGAACCCCCTGAGGCCCCAAGATCCTTGCCCATTGATCACGAAATATTGTATAGAAGAATATGATTTTGTCTGCCAAGGATTAAAGTTCAGATATTTATTAAACTATACGTAATTGGGCGAGAGTAATATTGTATTTGTTTTAAAACATCTGTTTAGATTCATAGAGTACATTGAATTAATTACTATGCAAATAAAGTACATGATTAAGCATACATTTTACATTAGAAGAAATTCTGTCAGTAACTTAATTGGCTATAATACAATTTACTTTTTAAATAATTGTCTTTAATTTATCCAATGAGACAAGACAATATAGCATTTTGTCTTATGTAATTTTTGCTAATAGTACTCGATAGATGTCAACAAATTCTAATAATATAACGATTACATTGCATAAAAACATATATTTCATTTTCAGTTTTTAGTACCATAAGCACTTTTATTTCAGAATAATTTTACTAAGGTAGTTCTAAGGAAATTATTTTAAAAGGCATTTATTATTTGAAAAGAATAGAAATATATACAATTTTATTATTTACTGTTAGCTTCTCATAGATTTGTTTCGTATATTTATTACGTTATTATTTCCATCCATCCATCAGCCTTTGTCCACTGCTGAACATAGGCCTCCTCTAAATGGCGCCACTCTAATCGGTCTTGTGCCCTCTGAATCCAACGGTTTCCCGCTGTCTTCTTCAGGTCATCGGTCCACATGGTGGGGGGGGGACCTATACCCCGTTTGCCTAAACGTGGTCTACACTCGAGGACCTTTCTTCCCGAACGGTTACCGGTCCTACGAGCGACGTGGCCAGTCTATTGACATTTCATAATTTTGAGAGATATGTCGGTAATCTTCGTCTACGGATTTCATCGTTGCGAATCATGTCTCGTAGCGAAATTCCGAGCATAACCCTCTCCATAGCACGCTGAGCGACCCTGAGCCTTCGAATGAGGTCTGCAGTGAAAGACCACGTTTCGGCGCCATAGGTCACCACTGGCAACACACATTGCTCGAATATTTCGACTTCAGGCACTGAGGAATTATGGACGAGAAGATACTACGTTATTATTTGCAAAAACGTATATGGCTTGTAAAATCGATCTGTATCGCCTAAAGGGAACTGAGTGTGAACGCTGCTTTACTCGCCTATATCTGACCAATAGTGCACAATTCACTTTTCTGGTATTATCTTGTGTCTTTAGACATGCTGCAGACGCCGGATAGGAAACAGTTCACAAGTTGAAAAACTTGAAAAATAGTTAAAAATCATAATTAAGAATTAAAATATGTATATGTCGATAGATTATTTTTTTATTGGAATTAGACTATTTGAAAGAGAGCTAATGTCGTAATATAATGTTGACAGTGAAGTTTATTTTTTATGACTTTTCATTAGTGTCCGACTGAAGCTTCGGCAAAAAATCCACATTCTGTGAATCTTTCGGCTACGGCCAAATGGGCCGAAAGTTTGGCAGAAGCCAAACCTTTTTTCTTTAGAGCGGCTTTCACATTAGGTCGCAAGCAGCGCGGCCGCAGCGTGTCACCGCGCGACTGCAGTTAATCCTTTCTTTTACGACTATATCCGCGGGATTGTTTTTTATTAGGGTGGCGCGCTGTACTTTTATAATGGAAATAGTAAGAAAAAATAATAAATACTGAATAATTATTGTAAGCCGTTGTAGTAGTGCTGCGGCCACGCTACTTGCCTAGTGTGAAAGCGCTCTTACCATGCATAAACATAGAACAAACTGTAACGAATGCACGACACCGCACGTACTGGGGTACCGGGCTTGCTTAGCAAACTTTGTTCGTTACTTCACGTTTTTTAACTTGTGTACTTAACTAAAACTAACATTTTGTTCCCAATATTATTGTGTATATTTCTGCCGTCATAATTCGGTAATTAACTTAATCACGACTTAATTTATAGTCCGGTCAATATAGAAATTTAAAATAATAAAAATTCCCGGAAAGCCAAATATTGGTGGAGAGCTGGGGTTTACCATTACATATAATGTTTTAAAAATCCCCGACGATCCCCTATGCTTCAAAAGTTATTCGAGGTCAAATTTCGACATTTGAATTAGAATATTTAATTTAGCGATATTTCAAGAATGGTAACTCTTAGGAAAAAAATCATATAAACCATTTTTGTAGAAAATTTTGAGTTTTATAACATTGGCTTAACGTTTTATTTGATAAAACTTACCGATTTGGAGAAAGATCAAAAAAAACCCTAAATTTTGACATTTGACCTCGAATAACTTTTAAAGCACATATATTTTATGATCGATGAGGATTTTTAAACTTTATTTGAGATGATAAACCTCCGCTCTCCACCAATATTTGGCTTTACGGGAATTATTGTCCTTTGACAACTACTTTTATGTCTATATTGACCGACTATTAAGATATCGCAATAACAGAAATTCATACATTATACATACCTAACGTTAATTCTATCAGTCTAACTAGAATTTACATATTCGAAATATGAAAATCAACATAACCCATACATTTGTCCGTGTATTTTGAATTATCACAAATATTTTACAATCAGATAACACTATACAAACAAAAAATAGACACACACAAACAAACAATATATTGTGTATTGCATTTTTATAATACATACAATATATTTCCTGATCTCTTTAACAATAAACACGATTATTCAATTAACAACTAAATCATTAATTCTCAAATCATACCAAAAATTCATGACACCCGAATTGTACCTATTAATATAGAAGTAAAAGACTTAAATAAATTGAAATATCTATTAATATACTTCAGTTTATATAAATTAATTAATTTATTCATATATTCCTTATATTTAATTCCCTTAGATCATCATATAAAAGCTTTTTCCCCTAAACTACATATTTCAACATGTTATTACTTAGAGGAGCTAAGTTTACCTTTAAAACATTTAACTATTTTAATATTCATACTACTACATAAAGTAGTTACATTATTACTACTTGACCAAAACTAATTAGCCGCACGGCAGTTGAAACGTCATTAGAACTAGGGATTTCCTATACCGATACCAAGTATATTATTACCAAATATCAAAAGTATGTAGTGTATTAAAACATACACCATAGTGGTGTATTTTCAATAGTTGAGTATTTATTAAAGCACTTTAATGTGTTTAATATATTCGCAGACATGGAATATTTTCTTTCTTTTTTTATGTGTGTAAGAGACTGATGACTGTTGCAGCACATATTCGATTTTCGACTTTGGAGACAGGAGTACTGAGCCAATACTCTTCTCTTGTTAAAAACATATTTTGAATGTAACAGTCCTTCCTCCTCCACGAATAGTCTTTTTCCTACCCTTTTTGAGGTTTATTGACGAATAATCAACTAATTTGATAATAACTTTAAAAATTCAACAATCACTCATTAAACTAACATTATAACGAAATAACATTAAACACGTGCTGGCTAACGTAAACACCTAGACGATACACGACTGCACGGCACGTGCTAGGGGATGCGCGGGGTAAGAAGCGAGGTGCGGGGTAATGAACCACTTTTGTTTTATGCGCCTAATTGTTGTGGTCAAGTAATACAACATAATAATTAAGTAACATTGAATGTAAATAAAAAACGACGCATGTAAGTTGAATAGTGTGTTAAACCTTTGCTAGAGCTGTGTGATAGTATAAGAGTTAATTCGCTTCCTCTTACTCGGACTTGGATTTAAGTTTATCACTGGCGTCGCTACACTGGTCCGACTGTCTTGACTGACCACACTACTCGGGGAAGTAAGTTGTGGGGACGAACACGACGACACAGTACTCTTAGGGGTTCCCTTCTTCATATAACCAACGACAGAGTTCAAGAACGTTGGAGGCAACGAGACGGGCGTGAGTCTTCCCTCACTATGAGCTATGTAAGTTTGCAACATTTTCTTCGACGGAGACGAAGGGTCATTGACGGTCAATACTACTAAGGATCCGGTTTCAATGTTAGAGGGTACATTTAGCATGGAATTCAGGCTCATTGGGGTCGAAGGAGCTGGCGTGCTAACTCTTGATATAGTCGCCATGTTATCACCATTCTTCATTGGTCCGTGCATTACATTGCCATTGTTAATCAGAGTTAATGTTGCCATGGACGAAGGGTTCGTCTCTGTAGGTGTAGGAGGTGCATCGATGTTAACGACTTGACGTTTCTTTTTAGTTTGCAAAGCCCGTTTCACTAAATCATCTGCAGTTACAATGTCATTGTGCTGTGAAGACATACCAGGCAGCATTGTGGACTGTAGTGCTTTTGCTGCTTTACCTGAAAAAACAAACAATTAAAGCAATTAATTCTCAAAAATACAAAATAGTTTGTTTTACCTCACTTCAAATATTTTTGTTGAATAATTTTAGAATTATATGATGGCTAAGTTGTTCAAGGCCCGTTTCCCATTGTCAGTGTAAGTACATAAGTCGATTATTCTGCCGCAAGGCGGGAAAATTATAAAAATAAGGGCCGAATCCCTTTTTAATATATGTACAACAGCATCCTTCCTGTGAGGAGACCTATTTATCACCATTAAATCATTGGAAATCTACCTCCAACAAACCAGCCGAAAAACAATAATCCGCCAATTGTTTTACATATTTATAACTGATTCATCATATTCAATTAATTTGTTAATATATTTTTAATAAGCACCGATTTCTTAATGATGAATTGGTTAATAGTTCGAAATACAATTAGAGCTTATATCTATTTGTGTAGAAAACTTACTAGATCTAACACGCAACTCGCGTGCATTTTTCAATCTCTCCTTCTCTTTCATCTTTTCCAATTGTAGTTTCTCTGCATCCCGCTTAGCCTTCTTCGCAGCTTCCTCTCTCTCATCCTGGAATTCTGCTTTGAGTCTATTCTGATCCCATGAGTTCCCAGCACGGAGGGCCTTGTCTACTTGATTGCCGTTGATTTTCTCCTCCTTCTTGAACTATGGACCAGTAATAAATTAGGTAAAGATATAATTTCTATATCTTCCGTTTCTAAAGTAAATAAATTTCGATGTAATTGTAACAGAAATGCGTCGTGTGAGCTAAATCTATCCTATTTTGACCGAAAAAGCCATATAAGGTTTAATTAGATTTTATTGCACTGTGTAAGTTTGTGATATATATATATGTATGTATAGGAGACAAAAATTAAAAAAAGCGAACGAAATTTTACGTATCATAGCTACAATCAACGATTTTAAATACATATGTTATTATGTAATTTATTGTCGCCGATAGATTTCAGTAAATCAAAATCAATGAAGAGTAGACATCTAGTTGGGAATGCATAGTTATCCCTGAGGAACATCATTTTCAAATACTCTGTCTGCCTTGCTATACTTTTCAAACCAGAACAAAGCAGTTACATTACTATTTTAAGGCTAAAATGATTCTGTAAAGTCATTGAAATCAAACCTCATAGTTCCGAAGAAGATAAGTCCTCTTCTTCGGAACTTCGGTTTGATTGAACCGTCAATAGATTGCTTTTACCTTAAGTTTCAATTCCCGCCTCGTCCGATCCGGGAACAGAGGCGCCATAAGCGTGAAGTCGGTCCCGATGGCCGCCAGCGCGCGGTAGAAGCGGACCGTCTCGCACGACTTCCACTCCGCGGTCCGACTCGACCGCGTGTACCCGCCGCCGCTCACCCACGAGCCCTCGCGGACCACCGACGACACGTCGCGCTTGGCGTCCGTCTGTTTTATCACCTGTTGGAAAAAAATAACATGCGTGCGTACAAAGTACACATGTCAGAAGTGAAACTTCTTTGGCGAACTAATTTATAAATCTTGTTTATATTTATGCAAATCTAAAACTTTAAATTTCCAAGATTAAGAGGAAGGGAAAAAGGCGTGATACGACGTTCGCTCTGTCTCACTTTTTCTTTCGCGCCTAAAGAAGTTTCACTTCAAAAACATCAAAGGATTCATTGATAAAACGACATAATGCTCTACCCGCATGAATAATATTTTTTAGAGGTGGTAGAACCAGTGTACCACCGCCACGTGGGCCCAGCCGCACAACTGGGAGGAGCCCGATGGGGCAACGCGCTCAGAGGATTACGGTTGAGGTCGTTCGAGATCCCGAAGTCCTCTTTATAGCGCCGAGGACGGCCACCGGGGGATTTTTAGTGCGGTAACCCTGCGTCGCTTCCACGGCGGCCTTTTGAAGAACAAAAAAAAAAGTACCACCGCCACACCTATTTCTAGCATGAAGCAGTTGTTTCGGTGGAAGGGTGTGGTTGCCAGCACACTTTTATATGAGGCGACTATCATAGTCCTCGGGAGTAGTAGCGCATCTGTGATTGACTTCAGATAGAACCCTGTTCTTTGTGAAGTTTCATAAAGATGTCCATGGGCGGCAGTGACCACTTACCATCAGGTGAACTGCATGCTCGTTTGTTTACTTCAAACAGATAAAAAAAAGCACAATTAATTCAGTAAACTTAAATGAAAGATACAGTTTTATCAAGACAGCCGAGGATGGCAGGGGGTAATCATTGTTCACGTTACTCAAAAACGACAACAAGAAACTGTCTTTCTGTTTCATTCTTTTATAAAATAATTACCACGAAATGTATAAGTTGCTGTACGTGTGTTAAAAGACTTTGTCAATTATATCAAGAGATATAACACCAAGCTTACTTACTGCATAAGACCCATATTCACCCACATCATCTCTTAAGATATTAATGTCAGAAAAAAAAAACAAATGCCGACATTTTATGACATCATACAGTCAATCCAAATAAGTAAGATTAAATGTTTTAAGTGATACAACTTTTTGTGTTTCAACTTCAAAAGACACTACAGTTAATACTACTACTACCACTACTTAAAACAGCCCTCATCACTATAAGGGCTGATGAGTTTTAATTAGGTGATAAGGAGACATAATTTAAAAGGTAAGACTAATCTTATCTTACTACTTAATAAAATGATTACCAAGCTGCTTTTATCAAGTATGATTTCCCCATTAGGCCCTAATTTGATCTGTGGCACAGGACCAGCATCTGTAGAAGTATCTTCTTCCTTCTTTTCTTCCTCCTTCTCTTTCTTTTCTTTCTCAATCTTCTGTGACTTTGCTTCTTCCTCATCTCTCATAGTCTCCAACTTTGCCTTCACTTCGTCTTGATTTGGCCTGAAATTTCAAAGGAATTAAAATAATAGACATTATTTGTATGCTGATATTGCCATACTTCATTTTTAAACTAGATGACACTGCTTACAATCAAAATCACATTCATTTTGTGGTACGTTCAGCGCACATTATTTCCGGCCCCCCTTTGAAGTATAATGATATTGTGTATTGCAATATATTTGTAATGATAATGTGAATCTGTAATAATAATTTTATGGTTTAATTAAAGAATCAATTCAATAAATATGAAATTTAATCAAAGTCAAACATCTAGCCACACCTGTGTCAGTCATTTGTAACAATGATATGTAATTAAGTGAATTTTAATAATATGTTTAATTAGGACAAATTAAAATCGTTATATACAAACAGAACTGTTGGAAAAAAGTAAAACTTGTGAACTTTACAACTAAAACTATTTATTTCGTATAACTATAACTGAAACAACATTACACCATAAACCATTTTTCTACAAAACGACATTGTCAATAATAGTTATGACATAACATTTCTTTTTCATGTGACACACAAATTATTAGTTTGTATATTACAAAAACATGCGTGCGTACAAAGTACACATGTCAGAAGTGAAACTTCTTTGGCGAACTAATTTATAAATCTTGTTTATATTTATACAAATCTAAAACTTTAAATTTCCAAGATTAAGAGGAAGGGAAAAAGGCGTGATACGACGTTCGCTCTGTCTCACTTTTTCTCTCAATCTTTCTCACTCGCTTGCTTCCCTACTCTCACTCCACGGCTAGTTGCTCATGCTACGTTCGTCCTGTCTTACTCTCTCTCAATCGGTCTCGATCACTCTCTCTCTCTTTTCCGACACTTCCGTTGCATACCGGCGTGACGTTTCATCTGTAAAAATTTTACCTTCATGCGCCTAAACAAGTTTCACTTCAACAAGAACAATACGTAAAGAAACATGATACTTACACAAGAGGATTAGTTGTAGGGTTGTAGAAGATGAGATCGTACATAGTGAGGGATTCGCGTTTGAGTGTCTCCCTCCTCCGTCGCATCGCGGCCATGCGCCGGCTTGCCTCGCGACGGCGGCTCCTATGCAACATTATCTTTAGTTTTTTTTTTATTTGACTGAAGTAGCAAACGAGCTTGCAGTCCACCTGATGGTAAGTGGCCATTGTCGCCCATGGACACCTGTAATCAACTTCATACAGAACATGGGTTCCATCTGAAGTCAATCACAGATGCGTTGCTACTCCCGAGGACTATGATGGTCGCCTCATGTGAAAGTGTGCCGGCAACCACACCCTTCCATCGAAACGCAACAACTGCTTCATGCTAGAAATAGGTGTGGTGATGGTACTTTTTTTTGTTCTTCAAAAGGTACCGAACGCCGTGGAAGCGACGCAGGGTTATGTGGGATTTTTACCCACCAGTCGCCCATGGTCATCTGTAATCAACTATGTATTAAGTAGATTGAACATGGGTTCTATCTGAAATCAATCACAGATGCGTTGCTACTCCCGAGGACTATAATGGTCGCCTCAGTTACGGACTATGATGGTGGTACTTCTCCGGTCGAACTACACTGGTTCTACACCTTGTTACTAGTTACATACATTTATAACACTTTCTTATTATAAGAAAAAACATAATGCAAATATAAGTAGTTACATACATAAACACACACACTGTCTTTTCTTATGCTATATTTTCTAAAAACTTACCTCGATACTAAATGAGAAATTGTAAGGTATGGAAGAACAGGACATCCTGACACAGGTATTAAATTACTTAAAAGGATGTCCCAAACACAGATAATTTGTAACCTAACTCATTTACGAAATAAATCATTTTTCATTTCATTACACTTTCCATTCATCATTTCATGGGATTTCCTTTGTTATGGGTGTCACATCCACTCAATGGCAAATTTAGAAACAACCAGACCCAGGACAGAAAGCAAAATTCAGAGGCGATAAACTGGTTGGAGACCAAACTTTAAACTCTTCACATCTGATCAGTACCTATTTTATATGTTCTGCCTGCTCGTAATTACTTGGGTTATGAACCAGGCGTACACTGGTTATGCAGAAATCTGGGCCTATTTATGAAATCTTTAATTATATTTCTAGCCGTCACAATAAGAAAGCTCTTGTGAAATAACAGACAATATAGACGTTTTACCATTATGGACATACATGTTATTTTTTCACTGTCTTTATAAGATAAATAATTGTGGGAATAATGAGATTAATGATTAATGAAAAATTATTCAAATCTGATGGTATGCTGTAACATAAGACAGTTCGTCATTGTAACATTGCGATTAACAAGCGATTAGACAATTTCACGCAAGCATTAGATATCCCTTAGGACAGGGGGTGACGAACCTTTGGCACACGTCATCGATGGCATACGTTAAATTGTTTTGAGCACGCCACGACCTACCTTTCCTGTGAGTAATTATTTAAATAAATGGCACGTTTTTGGCCTCATTAGACATTTCTTAACAAAAAATGGCAAGTAATTACGTAAAGGTTGGCTAACCCTGCCTATTTATCTTTCATCGAAATGAAAACCGGTTCGATGCGCTGTGTTCCAAGGACTATTTCTATAATGGCAAAACGCGACCAATATTCCGTGGCAAGAAATGCTTTTTATAGTTGAAGGTTACTCATGACTATTTACAGTTCTATGCGTTCTGTTACTCAAGTTTTTCATAATGCAAAAACGTCGATAAAGTAGTTAATCTCTTTTAATTCCAACATCTATCTATTCTAATGGCTCAATCTCATTCACAAGTATCAAGTGCATAACAGTGCTTGATAGCTTAGCTTTGAGGTATAATAATATATCATGATAACTTATGATCATAAGCTGGTTTTGATTCAAAAACTGAGAATGTTCCATACTTGTTATAGGATTTGTCCTTCATGGGCGATGTAGTAGTCGGTTGATTGGTGGCCTGGCTTACACTTGAGCAAACAGAGTCATTTCTTGTCCTATGTGTGTCCCTGTTGAAGAAATACAATTATGTCACTTACTATGTTGTTATGTTACATTAGTGAATACATCATTTTGCTGTTTGTCTATATAGACATCAAAGATTCCTTGGGCAATAATAACATAATTTCTGTTATTGTTGTTAACGATTTCTTATCCAACCTTGTCCTTATTAAAAGCATTCCTTTTCCCTTTACGTCCGTTATTAAAATAATATAGTATGCCCACGAGCTGTCCGAACTGCTCCCTGGTTATGGGCGTCACTGAAAATCAGCTCATTGGTCCACAGACCTCTGTATACGCTGAGTGCCGACCCCTTCACGGTATACTGCAGCACAGCTACACGTAGGATTAGCTACATACCTACATTTATACTTTCTTTTTATTATTATTGTTATACTAAGTTAGTTAATCGTTTCTATTCTTTTTTTTTATCCCAATATCGGTGTATTGTGTTGTTATATTGTGAATAAAAATGTTTTCTTTCTTTTCTTTCTAATTTTGTGCAATTTGCCCATTCTCCACCTGTATCAGTCTACTGAACTGTCCACGATTTTTTTATTTAAGTAAAAAATCTAGCATGCGGTCTATCTAATAGACCGCATGCTAGATATAAATAGTAAGCGATCTGTACCTAAATAGGGTTTAACTTACAGTTCTTATAGTTGCATTGCTACCTCTGAGGATTGTAGCTCTGTGATGTAATGTTGCATGCTTAATAACGCTTTTCTATACTCATACGCTTTCTACAACCATAGTCCCACACTAGGATTTTCTCTTGTGTCGTGGGTACCATGGACCCACAAAAGACGAATACACAAACATCCAGACCCAGAACAGGAATCTAAACTCATCATTTAGATACCTGCCTGGCCGGGAATCTAACCCGGAACCCATTGCGCGTCAAACCGGTATGGTAACTGCTCGGCCACGCGGGTCGTCAAATCACAGCTTTGAAGCACAAAAGCGGTATCTTATTTGAGGTAGGTTTGAGAAGATTGATATAATATGAAAGACATTTTCTTGTATTGTTTAGTAAATTGAGAAAAGAGAAAATTTTAAAATAGATTTCCTGTAAGTTTAAACTTAGTTACAGTTAGCTGAGATCATAATATGCATAAATTCGTAAGCTATCAGAGGTCACAAAAATAAATAACCTTTTTTTTGTTTAGTCACTTTAGGCACTGTCCATTCAAAATTCATACCTGTTAGGTACAGAATTTAATGTACTGAAAGAAGTATGCGAGTCGCGCCGTTGTCGTCCCAGCCCCGGCGTGTTCGCACCGCTGAGATAAGTTCGCCGATTCTCATCTTCAGACTCACTGGCACTACCCTAAATAAAAAAAGAAATGTTAGCATTAATGCTTTACAAACCTGGTTTGTCAGTAGCAGTATAGAATATGCTTTCTATCTTGTTAACAACACTATAATGCCCTTTCTATTTTGGTGATGTTGTAATGGCCTACTATAACAGCACACACATAAAGGCACTCAGAACACACACAATGACATTAATTTACTGTAATAATTGAAAAGCGGTTGTTTAACAATGTTAGATCGCTCAGGGAAACAGGTGACTTGAAAATGTTCAATATAGGACAGTGTGAGATACATATTTCTGCCAATTTGCATTAGAACCTAAATTTCCAACCTTCTCTAGTTGTGGAATTTATGCAGTTTAATCATTTATTGTTCTGTAATAAAGTAACAAACTAACATGGACAGCTGTGTTGAATACAGAGAACAGAGATTGCACCTGAAGCTATATATTACTCCTAAGGACTAAAATGGTCACTTTGCATTTAGGCCAGTAGACATTCATACCCTCCACAATACACATGAAATGGTTCATGTTATAAGGTGTAACTACACACTTCTACATGCTTTCTAAACTCATAGGCCCACACTAGGATTTTCCCCTGTGTCATGGGTACCATGGACACACACAAGACGTATACACAAACACCCAGACCCAGAATAGGAATCTAAACTCATCATTCAGATACCTATCTGGCCAGAAACCCGGGACCCATTGCGCATCAGACTGGTATGGTAACCGCTCCGCCACACAGATCTTCAATAGGTGTAACTATCGTATTTCTCTGTTCAGATCACACTGGTTCTACCACCTTGCAAATTCTTCGACAAAAAGTATTGGTACTGGGAAGCACAATACTAACCTGAATACTGTTCCTTCTATGTGGACCAAGCCGCGGTGTGGGACGGAGCTTAGGTCGCACTTTACTAGGTGACGGCAGGGGAATAATGGGGTCAAAGAGTACTTCAGCATTTTCAGATATTATCTCATTCTTTAACAAATCTATAGGTTTTGGTGCATTCCTCTCTGCTTGTAGTGGTACAATGCCATCCATAACACCATCATTGTCAACACTCTCTGGGACACTGGGTACATTGTAATCTGAAAGATTTGATTTGCTAAATATCAAATAAAATTTAATTTGTTGTATAATAGTGATGTAAAATCAGTATTAACAGATAACATGTAATTGAGTAGTATAAACAAAAATAGTTTAAATTAAAAATCACCATTCTTTAACTGGGAACTTAATAATATATGTATTAACTAAAAACATTGTTATAACCAATTTGAACACTAAGATCTGAAAAAGAGTTTCAAATACATATAGATGTCTTTATGAAGAAGCTGAAAATCATGAAGAACTCAGTTCAAATATGTCCTGACTGAAATCTACTTCTAAGCCTCCATCATACATAGTATAAAACAAAGTTGTCCTATGGACAGACAGCAGGAAGCAGAATTTAAAAGATCTAAGCATACCTGTGTAAGCTATGGATTTTAATGCAGTTTTTTTTTTAATAGATACAGTGATTCAAGAGGTTTTTATTTATAATAAATGCATAATATAGTGGAGAAACACTGATAATTTTAGATTTTTGACTTTTAGGTGGAACAAAGATCTGTGGGTCAACTAATATCAGTAAATTATTTATATTTTATACATACCATCTGATGCAACACTCTTTGATGACACACTGTTATATACAACTGAGTTCACATTTTTACTGGAGATCTGAAGTTCATTGTTTTCATCAATTGTGTGGGCTGCTGGGGTCTTCCCTGTGAGGGGAGTAGCTGGTCTTTGTACAATTACACCGACGGATTTAGCTTGAACTTTCGGCGACGGCGCGAGCGGAGACGCGAAGTTCCCTCTCGTGCGAGGTGAAGTGCTCGAAGGCTTGTAATTCAAGTTTGGTGTGATCACAGAGACCTTTTCCGCTCGCTGTGGTGTTTTACAAGCAGACGGTGAAACTTTGATGTCGTGTACCTTATCATTACTCTTGCTTGTTATAACTGATTCCGCATCCGTTTTAATGGGTACAGGTGATGTGGCTGCGACAGGAGACTTCTTTTCATCTTGATTTTTTGCTGCACGTGGAGTTCGCGGGCTTTTGGGCACTTTCTCGACATTCTCTTTAACTGGGTCCTTATTCTTAGAATTGTCAGAGGCTTCCGCATTTTTTCGACGCACCGGCAGCGATGTAACAGCTTTTATACGCGCTCGTCTTGTCGACATCTTAGACGCCAACAATATTGTTCGTATTTGTCTAATGACACTTCAATTGCAATTGCTATTGTTATAACATATTATACATGATCTTATTATTACGTATTTATTCACAAATGAACACAATTGATTCTTTTTAGGTATAAAGTAAAAACTAACAATAGATTGTATCACGTACGTACGGCAGTAAAAGAGTAATTTTATTTTAATTTGACAGTTGACATGACAGTGGCATATTAATTAATCAAGAGCGTTCAGTTTTTAAAGCTATTCCTTTATGATATTGGCTTCTTGCTTTTTAGCACAACCTTCTTGAATTGTTGAAAAATAGTTTGCATTCCAACTCCAACAACTATCTAGCAGTCTGCCATTTAGAAATGACAAGAAATGCGAAAATAGCTTGAATCATTTTTAGCTTCTGAATATAATTAGCATAAAGTAATTAAAAATGAGATAAAGAAAGACAAATACGTTCAGAAGTTATACAATAATACATTTCAGATCGAATTTTAAAACTTACCGACCGATGTTTATCGACACTGATGACAGTTCATACAAAACATATTTTTTATTTTAAAAAATGTAATATTTGAAGGCCCACAACACGCAACAGAGGGTCTATTTCAAAAATAAACCTGTCCTATAACTTAATAAAAATAGTGTGCAAATAAAATTTTACTAACAATAAGTATGTAACAGGATTCTGATAGATGTCGCTAGTTCCTTCCTGTACATACTAAGTACCTATACTAGGTATATTGGTTCAAATTTAAAACATCACTAGCACTTATCACATTTATTATAAATAATGGAAACCGCATTTCGGCGTTATTTACAACATTTTTTATATTAATTATCGCATTTGATTAAATTTTAGAGTGGATTGTTATAAAACATGGGCTAGCTTCCATATAATATTAAATAAGCGTTACAGTCGTAAAAATTGAAATAATAGCATTTTGTAGGAATTTAAATAAAAAAGAGAAGTAAAATAAAAAATAAAAATGAAAAGTAAATAAAAAGTATGAAAGACCTTAAAATAAAAACATCATGAAACAATTATATATTTATTCATAAAACATCATCATCAATATCCTCATCTTCGAGTATATCTTGCGAGCGCTCGGCAGTGTTGCTTTGGTTCAATGGTTCACTTTGTTGCTGCGACATTAGAGTCTTAATTAATATACATTTGGTCATGTAACAGTTACATGGTATCGAATGATCTGTTGCATCCGGATCTAGTAACGTTAGTTCAAGGTTATACCTGCAACAATATTAATAATAAACTCAAACTCCTACCACTGTCTACTTCTTACTATAAATATCTACATGAATTAAACACAATGGAGTTTTCCATCAACACTTTGTAATTATTTAGTAATTTATAAAATCACACAATATAATAACATATTTAGATTGAGGGTAGATTAAACCTTGCATTCGATGTTTAGTGTATTTGTTTATACAGGCTAATATTGATAATTTCTAAACTGATTTAGCCAGATAAGCTATTTATTTTTGGCGGGGAATTAATAATACTAGGTTTTTTATTGCTTGCTTTCCAAAACTTTTTCAGGTTCGAATATTTACAATTATTACTCTTGTGAACTGTCCTCAAGTAAATGATGTAACAAAAATCAAATTTGTACCTTCGAGAATTGATTTTATCCCTATTCATGTCAAGTTGAAATGCAATAGGCTCCCCTTCTACCACTTCTTGTTCTTCTGGCAACAATATCACTGTTTGCTTCCAATGTGTCTGTTCACATTCTGGTCCAGTACTCAGTACAACTCTCTCTACATCACCAGTTGTCAATTTAGGGAAGTTACATTCAAACCAGACACAAATTCCTTGATATTTGCCATCCTTCTTTGCACCTGAAAGTTTAGTAACAAAGAGGTTATTTCAATTGACAAATTAAAAAATAATTAATACTAATAATAATAAACATTTCGAAATCTCCGAAACGACTATTATCTACTACTGTGGACCATAGACAAGTCCATAGATTATACTACCAATGACAGATTATTAATTTATAAATAAAAGAGCAAAGAACCAAAGAGGCAAACTTAGTGTCTGATGGCATTACCAGTGAACACTGGGTGGCTGAAAGATTTGCAGCAGGTGTTAACTTTACAGATAAACTATATAAAACATATAATTCTGCTCGACAAATAAAGGAATATAAATAATAAGCCTTATAACATAATACTTACCAATTACATGCTGTATACTGTAAGAGTCAAGATCTGAAATTTTGTCTTCTTTCAAATCTATCCAGCAGAGTGCTACCTCATCAGCTAGCAACTCACTAGCACTTATTTGCATTATCTCTGGTTTATCACTTTTACTTTTTCGAAGATGTTGAGCAAATGTTGACAGTGAGATACCATATAAATCCCTCCATTTGTCATACAGGGTAGGCACGCTAAGATAAAATAGAAAAATGTTAAGTTGTCTTTACATTACTACATATATTGTTAATATAAATAGACAGCACTATTATTTTTAAGAGCCTATACAGATACGCTATTACTTTGTTTTTAATGATGATTATGGAAAAGCTGTTTATGTTCATGAATATTTGTAAAATACAATATTCCTGCATACATTACAACAAATTCATCCATCAACCCTTTAATGTTCGCTGCTGGACACAGGCGTCCCCTAAATGGCGCCACTCCAACCGGTCCTGTGCCCTCTGAATCCAACGGTTTCGCTGTCTTCTTCAGGTCATCGGTCCACTTGGTAGGGGGCGACCTGTACTCCTTTTGCCTAAACGTGGTCGCCACTCGAGGACCTTTCTTCCCCATCGGTTATCGGTCCTTTGAGTGATATGGCCAGCCCACTGCCACTTCAGCTTGCTGATTTTGAGAGCTATGTCGGTAACCTTCGTTCGTCTACGGATTTCATCGTTGCGAATCATGTCTTGTAGCAACAAATACACACTAATATTAAATATACCTAATATTAATCTTACCTACATGGAGCTACATATATAACAGCACTTTCTGGGAACATGACACCATTTTCCTTTAAGTGTTTGTCCCGCGCTGCTATCACCGAATCCAACATCCCTTCATGCAACAGATAGAAGCCCATCCATTCTGATACAATGATGTCTACCTTCATATTTTGTGGTAATGTAACATCCTCTACTTTGCTGTGAATAACCTTAAATTAAATATGAATTAGTTGTAAAAAAGTATATTTGTAATTTGAATGTAATGTAATTTGAATAGGAAAAGTTGGGAAACATTTTGATACTAAACATAAAAAATAAAGCACAAAAACTGTTATTACAAAGTCAAAATTGAGTTTGTGTCCAATTCCTGTCATGCGTATCAAGTATGTAATTGCAAAAATATCATATAAATTATTATAATTTTCTGAAATATAAAAATATATTTTTATGCTTTAAAATCATTTGAATTCCAGTTGATATTGAGTCAGCCAGTCACTCTTTAATGACAATTCATAAAATAATATTGTCATTTGGTGTTTCTGTCATACACTAGATGGCGCTGATTACAATCAAATGCAAAAAAAATGATACATCAGCTCATGCAACTTCCATTACAGATAAAGAAAACTCCAATCATGTTTTGGGAATCATTGAGTATGAATTCTAAACTACAAACCTCAATAACATTATCAAACTTATTTTCCTTAACAACATCCTTAGCTATACTAGCTACTTCACTGGCTTCAACTGCAAACACTTTTTGTGCTCCGGCTTGTGCACAAAATATGGACAGAATGCCGGTACCGCAACCAATGTCCATAACAACTTTGTTTTCAAAGTATGATTTATTGTTGAATATCGCTTTCCTATATGCTTCTGTTCTTGGCTTGTCCTCAAGCATTAATCTATGGACCTTGAATAAAAAAATTATATACTTAATCAATTAGACCTAAGATTGTATGAAGCTTGAACAAATGGATGTGAAGAATAAATATGAACAAAAATAGGTGGGCCAATAGAGCCTACTTTTGGCTGGGCCAAGGCAAGAAAATCCCTGGACCTGCTAGTGTAATATTGTATTTACTTTTATAAGCAAATGCATCAGATAGAGAGAAAATTATATTTAACAAAAAGATAAGAATTCAAAGCTGTGAAACTCTATAGTACACAAAGAATAATAAACATAGAAAAACAATTTAAACATTGAGTTATTTAAACTTAAATCAAAAGTTTATAAAAAGAAGTAAAATTGATAAGAATACAAACTTCCAAATCTTCATAACTAGAAAAATACTCATTTTGTATTACTTCCATGTTTGTTCGATACTGGTCTAATGTTTTGAGAAAATAATTCAAACGTTAACTTGACCAAATAACTAAAGTTTAATATTAGTTAGATTTTATTTTGAGAAAAAACACAAAATACATGCGATAACCTCAAAAGAACATATGTTCTGTCATTCTGTCTGATTTGACACTTGACAGGAACGTGGACTACATTGAGTGACATCTGTCAAATCGAGAAAGACTTGATTCACATTTTTTGTGCATGATTTAATAATTATCGTTATTTTGTGATAAGTATCGAATATAATAACGAATTCAGTATATAGTTGAGCGGAGAGAACAATTTGATTATCATTCGATTATGTGTGTAATCCATCTTAGGAGCTTTTACTACACCGGTTTGTTATTAGCGATGATTATGTGCGCGCATGAACACTCCAAAAATGAATAAAACTAAGTTAACACAGTTTACATTCATTTACCAAGAATAGCAACTGCATCTCTAATTAATTGCACATACAAAATTAGCAATTGTTTTATAAAAATAATATTATGTCTATATTCTTTCTATAATCTTTAATACAATAGATTATAATCTGTGGGTACAAAGTATGGTTTTATAGTCTGTGCATATGAGCCTGTCTTGTCGGTGTCGTTCTGTAAATCTGCTTGTTTGGTGTCTATTCTATAGAATTTCTATTCGTACTAATTTGTAAATGCAAAGTTTTCATTATGTATTAAATTGTAAGTGATCTAAATAATTAATTTTACGAACATGGCTAAAGAGGGGGACATGTCTTTACTGAACGATGTTCTGGAGCCTTTCAGGCGAGTAATAAACACGGATCCGCCAAAAGACAAGTTGTCGGCGTCTCCGAAATTAAATTTTTCGGATAGTAATCAATCTTTAAAAGAAGGTAAAGGTTTAAGTTTGTTCTCTATACTGTTCTATCAAGCTTTATATTGTATTGTTTGTTTTATATTTAATTTCGATTGTAGGTTTAACTAACCTATTGACACTCGGGAAGAGGAAATTCAGTTTAGGCGCGGGAGATACTACGCCTGACAAAAGGCCGCGTACCGACTCTACGTCCAGTACAACACCGGCTTCGTCACCATGGGAGGCTAAGCGGCTGAAGATTGACTTGATAGCAGCTAAAGCTCAGGTTTTCAAGACTACGTTTTTTGTACAATAGAGTTACACACCTATTATTTGAAACAATTGTATGAATACCAGCTTTTTCCAATAGCACATATACTTATAACTTTGGTGACATTTATATTGATAAAGAGTATCAATCTAGGTCGTTGACTACATATGTGCCAAATTTCAAGGAAATGTGATCTGTATTTTTTGCATGAAAGAAAAGATAACATGTACATTATCACGAAATTTCACATTAAAGCGCCAAAATAGCATTTGAGGAAAAGGAGGTTTGAAGTTATTTTTTTGAGAAAAAAAATCATGTCACCTTTATTTTTGGTGGGATTATGTTGAGTAGTCATCGTCAACCCATTACTGTCCCACTGCTGGGCACGGGTCTTCTCTCGGAATGAGAGAGCTTAGGCCATAGTCCACCGTGCTGGCCAAGTGCAAATTGGTGGACTTCACACATCTCCAAGAACTTTTTTTTAAAAGAACTCTTGGGTGTGAAGGTTTCCTCACGATGTTTTTGTTCACCGAAAAGCAGTGATAATTAAAGTATAATACGCACATAAATCAGTGGTGCATGCCTGGGTTTGAACCTCGGACCTCCCGATCGAGAGGGCAAGTTTTAACCATTAGGCTATCACTGCTCTATGTTGAGTAGTATGAACTCCCAACAACAAGATCCCACCAAAAATAAAGGTGACACTTGCATGTATTATGTCCAAAAATTGATTGTAATTCACGCAATTGATACAACTAAACTCAATACTCCATCAATGTTGTAACACTATAATAAACTCAAAATTATTGAGATGTATAATGTAATGATATATTTGGTATCTAGTAATCGACACATTTGTAGTTTGTTTACAGTTTAAAAGCTATGTAATACTTAATGTATCTATTGTGTGATCTTGAATCAATGCAACATAATTAACAATATGTTAAATTTGCTAGATTGCGAAACTAGAAGCCCGTGTAAATCACCAGCACACAATACGCAAGGAAATGCAGATTCTTTTCGAGGAGGAGAAGTCATCTTTGGTGGAACAGCATAAGAGAGATGAGAGAGCTCTTTCTGATTTGGAGGGGAGGCTAGAAGTGATAAGGCGGCGAGAAAAGGAGGCAAAAGATGATCTCTGTGAGGTAAAACTATAACATTCATGATAAATTTATGATATCTTGATCTTCATCATTGTCTATAAATATCAGTGCTCGCCATGGGTCTCTTTTCAGACTAAGAAGGATAATCATAGTCCATAATGCTGGCCATTTTTGGAATATTAGACTTTTAATGTTTAGAAGAACAGCACTTAAGCTAATTGATGGTCAGTACGATCCATGGACACCTGTAAAAACTTTTTAAAGAACAGGTTCTGTCTGACTATATTCCTGTGTCTCGGACTCCAATTTGCTGTCATCTGAGTCCTCAGGCATAGCAATGCACACAGATGTATTGCAATTCCTATATATATTTGAGTATATATATATATATATATACATAAATACACATACATTTATACATTAAGGCCTTATATGCCACAGGAAATAAATCCATGATTGTTTTTACATTAATGAAACATCACAAATAATTTTCAGTTTCTTTAATCTGTTAATTTATTTTTATTGTAGTATGTCGCAGGCTATATTTAATTAAATATTTAATCTTCTAAAGTTATCAGCATTGTAATATAGTGTCTAATTGTAAGTCTTTTAATGATAAATACGAGTATGTGTGTGCCATACATTTAGAACGCCTTAACCGGCATATTCAATTTTTGGCGCCCATTTCTTTTTTTTTGTTTTTAAACATCTTATGTAATCAATATTATTGTAACCCAAAAATTGACTAAATAAAGATCTTTCTTTCTTTCTTTCTTTCTATATAATATTCCTTTTATATATAGATAAGAAATGTGATATTCTAGGCACAAAAGGAGCTAAAAGACAGTAAGATGAAATGGGATAAAGATAAGACTGAACTACATAAACAAATAGCTGAATTAAAAGACAAGCTGCTTGAAGCTAATGTGAGCAGCAAGGACCAGCTGTCAGAGATGAAGAAAGACATGGATGAACTGTTGCAAGTAAGTAGCAAAGCACCACCTTGTTACCTTTAGTGAAGGGAGATAGCGTACTAGATGGTTTGTATCTACATTCATAGCTAAATACAAAAGGATAAGGATTATAAGGAATAAGAATTCTTAAACGAGTTTCTAGGTCGATTTAGATTTGTAAAGCATTGTTAACACATTATATTTAGCGGGGCACTGTTCTTCTAAGAATGAGAGAGTCCTAGTACATAGTCTTTTTTTCACTTTAAAGATATTATTACATCTTAAAATAGTATATGTTATATACAGTAACTGTCAAATGAAATTTTTCGGTATTATGTCCAATAATTTGATACATTGCACTGAAAATTACAAGATTAGAAATGTTTAATGGATTTTTTTATACTTGATCTTTTCCGTATCTTACAGGCTTTAGAGGGGGCACAGTCAGAAGTGGAAATGCTAAAAAAAGAAGTGACAAAGCAGACTAGCAAGGTAGAACAGTGCACAAGTTTGAGAACCCAGCTGGAGAAGCAGACTTTTGAACTGCAGCATGTCACCAACAAGCTCAAGGAACTAGAGTATGAGAGAGATTCATATAAAGACTGGCAACAACAAGCTAAGGTATGTTAAAGTTGTATGCAATTTACATTTAAAAAGTGCAGATTCAGTACATAAAATACTAATAAGCATGCATGTAAAAGCATGCTATTTAATTAGACTGTCCAGTAGCTGATAGGTATTATACATCACATCCAATATTTTGTTATCCTTTTGTATGTAGCTTCCACATCTGTCAGTGGCTGTTTGTTTATTAAATGTAGTAAGGGATGCTATACCTGAATATTATTGAAGAAGAATACTGCACTATACAGTAGAGTATAGACTGTTAATTGTACAGCTTATTAGGTGGGGTGGCTGCAGCATTTTTCACAACAAAAATATTATTAGCTATTTACTACACCGTTGAGAGCTATTTACAAATGTAATATAATTAACATTTAGTATTACATAGTTGAAACAAGAACCATTCATTGAAAGCGATCACATCTAATAGAGAGCTGTAATTAATAATGTAGGAAGTCTTAGTCATATTAGTTACTAGCTGACCTGGCAAACTTTGTTCCGCTTAAAAGTCAAAAATCAATAATTATCAGTGTTCCTACACTATATTATGCATGTATTATACATACAAACATTCCTCTTGAATCACTCTATTTATTAAAGAAAATCTGCATTAAAATCCACAGCATAGTTTTATAGATCTAACCATACATAGGGACAGACAGCAGGAAGCGAGTGATTAAGTATTGGTTTTACATTAGTAGAATTTTAGAAGTTAAACTAAATGTACCCGAGAACTGCACATTTAGTTATATACAAAATAGATTCTAGTTATAGGTGATGATAGATTTGAATTGGACTCACATTCACATTGTTTTATGAATGTGAACTTGAATATACCTTACACTTACAGAATTTAATTAGCTATCAATAAACACATTTTTGTTTTAATAAAATTATATACCATGTTCTAGACTGCACAAAAACGTCTAATCAATATGGCGGAGTTGGAGAAGGAAGTAGCGCGCTTGCGTGCTACGGAGCGGTCCTTACGCGACGCCGTGTGCAATAAACTGCTCTTGGAGGAACAAGTACATGTACTCACTAACAAGGTGGAGACGTTACAACCGGTACATCAAGAGCTGCATGAGGCTAAAGTAAGTTTTGTTTATTATATTTAAATAGCAAACGTGCATGCAATCCACATGCATTGTTACTTCTGAAGACCAAGTTGGACACCCTTGGACAAGTATGTCTCCCTTATCCAGGGTTGCCAGACGTCCCGATTTTTTAATCAAAATTAAATATCGCGCGGGACAGGCTCAGTCCCGCATTTCGGGAAGGACCGGACTTTTGAAAAAAATAATAGTCGCCAATTGCAAATATAAGTGGAACTTAAGTTTGTCACCAAAAATTTGACCGGTGATTATTTCGTGAAAGAGTTTTAATACATACACGTTATAAAACTTTCGCTTTTATAATATTAATTAGCTGACCCGGCGAACATCGTTTCGCCTAAAAATCAAAAATCTGAAATTATACTATATTACGCATGTATTATTCACAAAAACCTTCATCTTAAATCACTATTACTATTTATTTAAAAAAACTGCATTAAAATCCGTAGCGTAGTTCTAAAGATCTAAGCATACATAGGGACAGACAGTGGGCAGCGGCATTATACTATGTAGTGATGAGATCATTTGTATATATTTAATTATATTCCACAGGTAAAAGTAGCAACACTAGAATCAGCGTTGGAGGAGTGGACGAGCGCGGCGCGGTCGCACGGCGTGGAGTCCGCGCGGCAACTGAGCGGCGCGCTGGAGACGGCGCTCAGCAGCCAGCTGACCGCCGTGGCGGGCTGCTCGCAGGCGCAGTCGCAACTGGCGCAGCTCACTGAGGTAAGGGAGCTGGTACACGATACAGTAACTATGTGATAGTAGCGACGCTAGATCAGCGCTGGAGGAGTGGACGAGCGCGGCGCGGTCGCACGGCGTGGAGTCCGCGCGGCAACTGAGCGGCGCGCTGGAGACGGCGCTCAGCAGCCAGCTGACCGCCGTGGCGGGCTGCTCGCAGGCGCAGTCGCAACTGGCGCAGCTCACTGAGGTAAGGGAGCTGGTACACGATACAGTAACTATGTGATAGTAGCGACGCTAGATCAGCGCTGGAGGAGTGGACGAGCGCGGCGCGGTCGCACGGCGTGGAGTCCGCGCGGCAACTGAGCGGCGCGCTGGAGACGGCGCTCAGCAGCCAGCTGACCGCCGTGGCGGGCTGCTCGCAGGCGCAGTCGCAACTGGCGCAGCTCACTGAGGTAAGGGAGCTGGTACACGATACAGTAACTATGTGATAGTAGCGACGCTAGATCAGCGCTGGAGGAGTGGACGAGCGCGGCGCGGTCGCACGGCGTGGAGTCCGCGCGGCAACTGAGCGGCGCGCTGGAGACGGCGCTCAGCAGCCAGCTGACCGCCGTGGCGGGCTGCTCGCAGGCGCAGTCGCAACTGGCGCAGCTCACTGAGGTAAGGGAGCTGGTACACGATACAGTAACTATGTGATAGTAGCGACGCTAGATCAGCGCTGGAGGAGTGGACGAGCGCGGCGCGGTCGCACGGCGTGGAGTCCGCGCGGCAACTGAGCGGCGCGCTGGAGACGGCGCTCAGCAGCCAGCTGACCGCCGTGGCGGGCTGCTCGCAGGCGCAGTCGCAACTGGCGCAGCTCACTGAGGTAAGGGAGCTGGTACACGATACAGTAACTATGTGATAGTAGCGACGCTAGATCAGCGCTGGAGGAGTGGACGAGCGCGGCGCGGTCGCACGGCGTGGAGTCCGCGCGGCAACTGAGCGGCGCGCTGGAGACGGCGCTCAGCAGCCAGCTGACCGCCGTGGCGGGCTGCTCGCAGGCGCAGTCGCAACTGGCGCAGCTCACTGAGGTAAGGGAGCTGGTACACGATACAGTAACTATGTGATAGTAGCGACGCTAGATCAGCGCTGGAGGAGTGGACGAGCGCGGCGCGGTCGCACGGCGTGGAGTCCGCGCGGCAACTGAGCGGCGCGCTGGAGACGGCGCTCAGCAGCCAGCTGACCGCCGTGGCGGGCTGCTCGCAGGCGCAGTCGCAACTGGCGCAGCTCACTGAGGTAAGGGAGCTGGTACACGATACAGTAACTATGTGATAGTAGCGACGCTAGATCAGCGCTGGAGGAGTGGACGAGCGCGGCGCGGTCGCACGGCGTGGAGTCCGCGCGGCAACTGAGCGGCGCGCTGGAGACGGCGCTCAGCAGCCAGCTGACCGCCGTGGCGGGCTGCTCGCAGGCGCAGTCGCAACTGGCGCAGCTCACTGAGGTAAGGGAGCTGGTACACGATACAGTAACTATGTGATAGTAGCGACGCTAGATCAGCGCTGGAGGAGTGGACGAGCGCGGCGCGGTCGCACGGCGTGGAGTCCGCGCGGCAACTGAGCGGCGCGCTGGAGACGGCGCTCAGCAGCCAGCTGACCGCCGTGGCGGGCTGCTCGCAGGCGCAGTCGCAACTGGCGCAGCTCACTGAGGTAAGGGAGCTGGTACACGATACAGTAACTATGTGATAGTAGCGACGCTAGATCAGCGCTGGAGGAGTGGACGAGCGCGGCGCGGTCGCACGGCGTGGAGTCCGCGCGGCAACTGAGCGGCGCGCTGGAGACGGCGCTCAGCAGCCAGCTGACCGCCGTGGCGGGCTGCTCGCAGGCGCAGTCGCAACTGGCGCAGCTCACTGAGGTAAGGGAGCTGGTACACGATACAGTAACTATGTGATAGTAGCGACGCTAGATCAGCGCTGGAGGAGTGGACGAGCGCGGCGCGGTCGCACGGCGTGGAGTCCGCGCGGCAACTGAGCGGCGCGCTGGAGACGGCGCTCAGCAGCCAGCTGACCGCCGTGGCGGGCTGCTCGCAGGCGCAGTCGCAACTGGCGCAGCTCACTGAGGTAAGGGAGCTGGTACACGATACAGTAACTATGTGATAGTAGCGACGCTAGATCAGCGCTGGAGGAGTGGACGAGCGCGGCGCGGTCGCACGGCGTGGAGTCCGCGCGGCAACTGAGCGGCGCGCTGGAGACGGCGCTCAGCAGCCAGCTGACCGCCGTGGCGGGCTGCTCGCAGGCGCAGTCGCAACTGGCGCAGCTCACTGAGGTACGGGAACTGGTACACGATATAGGAGCTAAGTAATAAAATAATGTTTTAACGTTTTTCGAGGTGGTAGAACCAGTGTAGTTCGCCCGGGGAAATACCATTGCCACACTTATTTCTAGCGTGAAGCATTTCTTGTCTTTCGATAGAAGGGTGTGGTTGCCGGCACACTTTTATATGAGGCGACCACCATAGCAGTAGCAACGCATCTGTGATTGACTTCAGATGGAACTCATGTCCATGGGCGGCAGTGGCCACTTACCATCAGGTGAACCGCATGTTCGTTTGCTACTTCAGTCAGATAAAAAAAAAACGTAAAACAAATAAAATGAGAAAATAATATAAAGGATTAAAAGTAATATTTCATACTAATTATTTCTAGAAAATTTTCACGTAAATAATACTCTACACGCGTAGAATAGTGTATGTATATGTAAACTGCAAAATGTATTTCCAAAAAAGTTAATGTTTTATTAAGGGTTTTATAAAAATAGCATATATTTTCAGGAAGTAACTACACTGAAGTTTGAAAGAGATAAGGCAGCAGCCAAGTTAAATGACCTCCAAACGGTGCGTAAGAACCAGGAGTGTCTCATACATAGACTGCAGAAACGTCTCCTACTTGTTACGCGAGAGAGGGATAGTTATAGGTAAATTTCTTTTAATTTTTAGCATAATGTAAGGTAATTATTAGTGCCCTAAATTTTAATGAGTAGCTTATTATTGTTATATTATACAAAAATAATGATTAGCTTATTCTCGTGGCTTTGCTCACTTTGATTACGTTTACTTCGGTAATGAGTCTCATGTGTAAAGGTCGTAAAATACCTATATGCGAAATTTAAGTGAACAACATGCAAACAAACAAGCAAACAACAGGGTTTTCGAACAAACACACATTCATACTCACAAAAAAATTCATTTATAAGAATATTAATAAGATTAGATGTAGATATCCAAATTTGATTTTAATTAATGCATACATATTATGTCCACTACTGTATTCAACATCATGCCAAATGCCTGCGGTGTAGTTTAAATTAACAGTTTCTATTACAACCAACATCCGGCATTTTTGGTGACTGATTGTAAATATATTTTTCAAAAATAAATTCGTTTCAATTTCTTAAAACCAGGCAGCAGCTAGACAGTTACGAGAAGGAGCTGACGGTGACGATGAGTGGCGAGGCGGGCGGCGCGGCGCTGCTGGCCGCGCGCGTGGACCAGCTGGAGAAGGCGCTGCAGGGGTACCGCGACCTGCTGGCCTCGCACGACCACGAGGGGACCGCCAAACGTGAGCACGTAGGGGACGGTAGCCAGCCGTTACGGACGGGGCTGACGGTGACGATGAGCGGCGAGCTCGCATGACCACGAGGGGAATGCTAAACGTGAGCATGTAGTGGACGGTAGCCAGCTAAGGAGCTGACGGTGACGATGAGCGGCGAGCTCGCACGACCACGAGGGGAATGCTAAACGTAAGCACGTGGGGGATAATGTCCAGACAGATGCTGCGAATCATGAGGGGATTACTTAAGTGGATAGGAGAGTAAGAGAGACATATTATTATTTAGATTAGTGACAAATGAGATTAGATTATACATGTCAGTGAACGGCAGTGTCTATCCATGAACATCTGTGAGCAAATGATTGCCGCATATGAAGATGAGCCGGCAACCACACCCTTCCACTTGACGTAAGAACTGTTTCACGTTAGAAGGTAAGTGTGGCGGTGGTAACTATCCACTTGAACTATAATTGTCGATGTGACGAATGTCGTCCTTGAAGGTTCCAAGTAAAACACAGGAGATATTCTTCTTCGATTTATTCAAAGTTGAGGAGATCCGATGGCTGCGACGGCTTCAAAAAGAATGCTCGATGCCGGCGGGCGCTCGCCCTTTTATAACAAACTTGGATGAGGTGACATAACCCTCATTTATGCAGGGTAAAATTATTCAGACTAAATTAACATCTCTAGTCTCTAGATACTAAATACTGCTTATTTTATAATCCAACCACTTGAAATCATTAAAAGGTATTAATATGAATTGATATCATTAAAAAGTATTAAACTATTAATTGAAATATTTTTTTCGGAAACGTGTTCTTCGTAAATACGTGGCGTCACGCCGACATATATATTCGACGTTGTTAAATAATAATAAAATAAAAAGTCATTAAAAATATTTGTATTATATGTATGCAGAGTTGGAAGCGATGCGCGCGGAGGCGGCGAAGCACCGCGACGAGGCGGCGGCGGCGCGCCGGGACGCGGCCGCGGCGCGCGCGCAGCGGGACACGCTGCAGGCGCACCTCGAGCGGCTCACGAGACCCGCTAATAAGGTTTTACTTTATTTTACAAGTAGCAAACGAGCATGCAGTCCACCTGATGGTGAGTCACTGCACATGGACACCTGTAAGTAACTTCAAATAGAACATGGGTTCTATCTATTGTTACCCGTGTAAAAACAAGATGGGAAATTAAAAACAGATACAAAGAAAAAAGACAAACCCACTGAGTTTCTTGCCGGATCTTCTCAGTTGAGGTCGTGTTTCGTTTCGGTGCTAGTGTAAAAAAATATTATATATATGTAACTGACAATTTGTAACGCCTTCGGGCCTGTGCAAAATAAAGACATTTCATTTCATTTCATCTGAAGTCAATTACAGACGCGTTGCTACTCCCGAGGATGGATGGTCACCTCATATGAAAGTGTGCCGGCAACCACAGCCTTCCATCGAAACGCAAAAAATGCTTCACGTTAGAAATAGGTGTGGCGGTGATACTTCCCCGGTCGAATTACACTGATTCTACGACCTGGCAAAAGGTATGGAGATATCAAGACCGTGGTGCGAGGCTCGAGGAAGTCGCGCTCAACTTCAGTGATAGTAATCAAGTATACGCGTAGCCAAGGATGGTCAAGGAATTCGGAAGCCTTAACAACCGACTTTAGTAGGCACGATGATAGTATTAAATACACGATAACGCTAGACCGTGGTATAAGGCTCAAGGGATACGAACCCCTATCACTCAGCAATTAACATTAGTAGGCTTGGTGAAAGTATTGCAGAATCAAAATGTACAGAGCAACAACGAACGAATATCAGTTGGCTATGTAATAAAGAGACCGAGCGCGTTATATACCTAAGTCATTTACCGACATACCTATTTCTACCTTGTAAGGTTCTTAAATTTAAAAAGATCTTAATATTTAAATACCTATGTAAGTTTCAGCCTTGTATAAGTTTACTTTTATTAGCCTTGAGAAAATTTCTTTATTGAAATAGCATATACTTAGTTGGATATAATAAAGAATTATTCTTAATGTTAAGGCTGCTAACGTTTTACAGGTGCTACATTTAGCTGATAATCCCGCGGCGGCGGCGCATAAACAAGACCAATTGGACTTAGAAGCAGCTCAAGAGGAGGTAAGGAAAGGACAAATATTAGATCGATTGTATAAAAATATATTTGGAGAACATTTCCCGCCCGGTTCTATCTGTTTGCACCGCAATATCCTTACAGGATTGTTGGTTTTCTACAGGAACTGTCTTTGACATGATTTATAATTTCAAAATATTCACTAGATCTGTTTAGCAGTTCTTACGAACATTACGCTGAAGAAGAATGAGTAAAATATTTTTTTATTTCAATTTAACATTATGTATGAGCATGGTGTTGAGATTATATGAATAGTCCATCATGTAAAATATTCTGTTGGCTGTTATTTTACAGAGGTAAACCATTGAACCAAGATGTTGCTTTAATTAATCCAAAATTACTATTTTATATCATTTATAATAAAAAAATGTAAAAATGTGGTCTATTTTGCCTTGTTATGGGTTCAGCCAAAAAATGTATTGAGACATACACCATTAATTAATGGAGCCACGCGGGAAATTTCGTTATATTTAGTAGATTTTTATTTACGCTAATTTCTTTATTATGTCGTTTGTACGTCGTCGTTTGTACATCGTATCGTAATGCCTCTTATTATTTGCGCTTTATTCGTATCGCTTCACTAGATAAAGAAGTTGAAGGCGGCGCTCAGGGAGGGCGGATCGCGCGCGTGTCCTGAAGAGTTGCAACAGTTTAAACAGCAATTGGAGAATAGTCGTATTAAGTTGAAAAGGTAAGATTTTTTATACTGCCCGATGGGAATGTCTGTGGATCTCTTGTAAAACATTCGAAGACTGTCCTTTGTATTTAGAAATATTCATATATATATATATACATATACGTTAGAAATTTTCATATAAATGACGAATAATGAAGGAATATCATTACCTTACACAAGTAAAGGAAATGATTACGCATTTCCTTTACTTGTGTAAGGAAGGTTTATTAATCGATACATATTTGTTATTAAAAAAATATGTAGGTATATGTCATATTAATCTTGGTTGATGAACACAGATATTTCCATCTTTGTAAAAGCTGTGAGAGCGGTATTGTTGCTTGCTTGTAATGATTGAGTAACTTGTTGTATATTTTATTAATTGTAAATCATAAATGTTGTAGTTAGAATTGACTGGTATACAAAAATTAGTTAATATGTCATTGTTTTATTAAGAGTTAATAAAAGGTCGAAACAATTCTAATTATCAACAACTATCAACTCATAATGCTTACGATATCTTTTTTAATCTTAAGTCGATACATATAAATATTGTTCCTATGTATGCTAGATCTTTAAAACTACGCTACGGATTTTAATGCAGTTTATTGGATAGAGTGATTCAAGAGGAAGATTTTTATATATAATACATGCATAATATAATGGAATACTGAGAATAATTTTAAATTTTCTACATTTGGGTAGAACAAAGTTTGCTCGGTCAGCTAGAATAAGTGGCAAACACAAATTTTACGTAATTAAGGTGGTCACTGTAATTTATAAGACTAATGAAAATAGAACACAAATACAAGTAGAATCTTACTTGGATTTGTAAATGTGACAGTACTTTTGATAACTATTAATTTGAATGTTTCAGAATGAAGGAGGAGTTCATGTCGTCAGCACAGGAGTATAGAGACGTGTGCTACATGCTTTTAGGTTATAAAATTGATAGGACTGGACACAAAAATTATAGGTATGTAATGCTTATATCATTTAAGACAGATTTTTTGATTTAAAGTCAATAATGTAATCGCGTAATTCGTACATTTTAATATGTACAGGGTACTCATGATATGCGGGGTTGTTGAATACTTTTAACCGATATTTTTACCCACTTATGTTCATGGTGATAGTCAAACTGTTCTCGTTACTTGTTAAAATGTAAAGTTATCTTATTAATGTTCGTTTAATTCAACGACAACGCGCCGCTCACACGTGCGCTCTGTACACTGAACACTGTCACTGGACATATTGATTTATTCAATTGCTCACTGCGAAGGCTACTTATAATATTATAAATACTTAGTAATAGAATTACAATATAAATAGTATTTTAAGTTTTGTACATATCTAACGCATTTGGGTTTCCTGTAATGTTAGGTATAAGTTTGATACAATAAATAAATAAATAAACTTGGGTATTTTATGAATGGCATAGACACATCATCTTCCTGCTACTCAAATCCAAATGTTGCGTAGTAGTCTTAGTAGTACCATTAAGTTGTTAATCAATAGATATATATTATTGAATTTATTCATATTCTTTTCATCTATTATTGAATTTATTCAGAGTTTGTCTATTTTGTACATAATGCGTATCAGTGGAGTTTGACTTGGAAAAAATCTATTGTCCTTTTTTTAACAACATAATTTTTTATGTTACCCAGTATAATATATTTAATTCAATATCATTACTTCCAGGATATCAAACATGTACGCGGAGTCATCTGAGGAGTACCTAACCTTCACGTTATGCGACGACGGCATCGAGATGGTCCACACGGAGTACTCAGCGACGCTGGGCGAGCTCGTCGAGCTACATCTCCACCACCACCGCTCCATACCGATGTTCCTCAGCGCTCTCACACTGGAGCTGTTTACCCGGACCACTATGAACATGCATCATGATGTGCAAGAGTGCTCTGATTGATTAGACGGAGTGAAGTAATAGACTGTGAAAGTGATTGTGTTGGATCAGTGTTGTGGGTCCTAATGTAGTGTGGTTCTATTGTGGTTTAAATCTCTGAACAGTTTTTAGGTAGGTGGTAGGCAATGGTTTGCAATTTTTGAACAATTTGTAGGTAGTTTATGTTCATCCTTGTGCAAAGTGAAAATTGATTGTAATTGACTAGGGAAATGACGGATTGTAAATGTGATTTTATATTTCGTTAAGTTTGGTGGTATGGAAGATTGCAGTTGATTTGAAATTGTATTCAGTCATACACACGTGAAAATAATTTTTACTAACTCGTGTTGGCCGTTAGCACTGAAAGGTCCAGAAACTGTTAAGAAAGTGGCGGTACACGTGATTAAAATATGTCTTTTTCTATTCACTATAATGCATGTTTTACAAGCAGCTTAAGGGTTCATAGTAAATGAGGTGCAACTGAGGTTCTAAGGATACATAGTGGACTTTTCGATCAGAAGTGATTCTTTAATGTATGAAGGTATGTCATAACAATGATATAGCATTATTAATAACTCAGTTCCGCACATGTTTTTTATTTTTTTGTCAAAAAATTATGTAAATTATACTTTTTAAAGGATAGTTATCTCAAAATTATTTTTCGATTAGTACTTCCTAATGTGAAGTATAAGAAAGTAAGAAGGGGTAGTTCCATTTATGTTAAGTAAAGTAATATTTGTAATGATGAGAACAATAGGGAGGAATAAAAAAAATGTGTGCGTGTACTAGCGTACACTCGTAAGAAGTGAAACTTCTTCATGACGTTATTTTTAAAAAAATAATTTACTATATGCAACTTTACAGAAATTGGTTAAATAAAGTTAAATTAGATAAAGTTTAATAAAAGGCTTTTATTAAACTTTATCTGATAATCTAATCTATAATAATCTATCTAATATCACGCGTGGTAGGGATAAGAAAAAGATGGCGCGTAACGGAAAAAAAAAGATGGCGCGTAACAGAAAAAGATGGCGCGTAACGAAAAAATGTTACTCTAAATTTTTTTCCAACCCCGATAAAGAAGTTTCACTTCAATAAATAATTAATATTTTCTACACTCATAGCCCCCATACTTATACTTGTTCCTCGGGTGTCATGAACTCACGCAATGCAGAAATTTAGATTAATAAATTAAATATCTGTCTACCCGAGGATGGAACCTTGGAACCACAATGTTTCCGAACCGGTATGGTGATGCCTCTGCCTCTCGGGTCATAAGAACATGAGTAACTTAAGGAACTGTATGTTTGTGTTTACATTCTTGTTCACGTCATTTATATTCTTAGAATGTTTATTTTAACATGGACAAATAAAGTTACTCTTGTCATGCAGGTTTGTGTCTGCGTGAGATTTTGACAAGCATGCGTGAATTGTGCATGTGGATTACATAACAAGAACAAGTATCTATAAAAAGATGAGATCTAACGGCACGATTGCGAACTAGGCCCGCGCTCGGAAACCGCGTGATAAGAAAAACATCCTTATTAAAAAAACATCCTTATTAAAAAACCATGAACTTGTATATTTAAAATTTAAGAAAAATATAAGGGAAAGATCACACACACATTGATCGTATACTATTTAACTCTTTTAGGGTGCCAAAGTTATATTTTTGTCACTTCAGTTGTAATATGAATGAAAAAAGGTTATTTTTTATCAGATGCCCGAATTCTCAATGTTTGCGTGTCAAATATGTAAGTCCACTTAACATAATTACGTGCATTTGTCTCCAAAATTAATTTTAATCTGTAGTCCATGCTCAGGGGTGATTTTATAATCATAGGTATAATAATTCCAATGTGTATGTAATTCTACGTATACGTGTCGAAAGTTTTGTACAATTTATGAATGAATGTTTAGTTGAATAAGAAACATAGCTGAATGGAGATGGTTGTGCTTATAATTTTCTAATGAATTTTATCACAATACATCTACACTAAATTATGATTGCTTTTTTGTTGTGACATTCATTACATGTTATTTCAATTAACCTCTTGATGGGTTTCAATGATTTTGTTTGGTTTATATTCTAGTGAGCGCCAGTAATGTGCTTTTAAACAATGTGTCCTAATTATTACAAGATTAATATGCAATACTTAGATTTTTATAATACATGTGACGTGTCCTATTTCTACTATAAACTGAAATAAACAACAATTCTTAAATTGCATCTAATACTTAGTTTTTTTTACTGATATAATGTTCTTTAAAGTAGTACTCCGATATCGTTAGGTCATTTGTTTCCAATCTGGGATAATTGACTATTAAATATGATTTTAAAGTTTTTAGCCCTAGTCCGTATAGGTTCTATTCAGATTATAGTATAGGTCCAGCAAAGTACCGTTTGGGAATCATTGTAATGTAAATGTCTGTGTTAAGAGTTCCTAAGTTAAATGTTTATTTTCTTTGAAATTCTATTCTGTTCTTAGTATCACTATGTGTGAGAATTCATGATTATTATACGGGTTTGTGGACAAATGCATTATAGCTGGTGTTTACGCGTCTGATGCGCCTTAATAAATTAAGGTCGGCTCAATTTTATATGAGGCGACCATCGTAGTCCTCGGGAGTAGCAACGCTTATTTTTCATAATTATCGTGAAATCTTATGCATAGAGTAACATTTTTCTAATTTTATGTTGATTTCTTCCACCATCAAGGACATTCGAATGTAATTAAATATTTTTATAAAAAAAATATTAGGTTTTATTTTATTGATCATATTTTTTCCAGTTACTACCATGTTTCATTAAAATGTTTGTAATATAAACATAAATTTAGTATTCTTTTATATATATTTTGTGCTAGTTGTATGGAAGTAATTACTGAGGTGTTTTGTATTTGGTAATGTATAAGTACTTTATCTTAATATAGGTACTGAATTGTAAGTGATTAAGAAAAATACACGAAAAGATTAAAATGCAAATGCATGCGGTTATAAATAAACTTATGAATTCGCAACTTTTCGTTTTTTCTTTACATATAAGTACATTTTACTAGCAGAACCCGCGACTTTGTTCGCACAGACCATATGATCCATCTTATGGAATTTTAAGATACACTACCAGACATATCCTAATCACCCCATCCTCCGTTTTGTCAATGATCAACAATATATTGAATTACAAGGCAATTTTTAACTCCTATTTTAAACTCTTAGGGGTTGATTTTCCGAAAACGATAACGTCCATGATATCCAACCAATTAGTCATTTAATTAAATTAGCGTCACAATTAGCAACTTTCGTATAAACGTCCCCCACCATTTTTAATCGCCTAACAGGCAAACCTTTAAAAATCTCTTAGTAATCACGTTACAAAAGGAAACAGTGCAAACATTTAATTTTCTAATCATAGTAGTTTGCGGTGTGCGTTGATATGACAATAATTAAGTCAGTTTTCCTTCATTCACTTCCAGCATATGCCTCATTTATTAGGCCAACAAAGTAACATGTTGATAGCAAATAACAGGTGAATGCGGTGGGAGAAAATAAAAAAAAATAAGTTCCATGTAAAATATTTATGAAGAAACAAGGACAATATATTATACATCATCTCTAATGTTTGCAATGAGTTCAACTACAACAATTCAGTAGTTTAACTACAACAATTTAGTAGTCTGGTACATACAGTAACAACTTGATTAGCACTATAGTAAAATAGTACGCGTAGACTTTACTAATAAAATCATCGGATTTGTGTGTAAAAGTCTTGCTTCTTTTTAATTTCAATTTAATAATATCTCAAATTCTTCTCGCGTAATTGCAAGAGAGACAGATAGTTCGACGATATTCATATTTCTCTTTCTTAGCGTCGGACGCTTTCGCTTACAGACAGCAGTATGTCTCCCCTACTCCATGAATAATACCTCTATGATCTGGCTAACACATCTAATGAGATGTCAGTATTTGCCGCCAATGGCGCCACGAGTAATGACACATTGGTGCCGAGATATTTTTACTGATATATGTCAATGTACTAAGTGCTAATATTAGGATAAATATTAGCACTCGAACTTTATAAGTACATTCTTTCTTTGTATCATAGTTTTTCTCAAAATCTTATTCAAATAGTCTGTTCCTGAAACAGGTAGGTATAAGTTAGATTTTTTACAAATTGTCGTTACCTACAAATATTGTTTGGAAAACTAGCACATAGATCGATAGATCTCGTTTTAGTAAAAAACGGCACAGATTTATTAGAATGTATCAACTTATAGAATATTGCAATGATAAGACAATGTCAACACGTGTAATTTCGTATGTAACAATTTTTCATTATATTATGATAAAATGAAATGTTCCAAAATTATAAGGAAAGTAATCGTTTTCAATCGCCGCATTTTATAATAGTCTAAAAAATCAGACAACGTCTGTCGTAACAAAAGCAAGACTTCACACACTTTTATTTAAAACTACCTTATGAAATAATTGACAAGAGCTAAGTTATCCAGTATTCGAATTGTGGTCATATCGATATACGCTTTCGGTGAAAAAGGGTACTTGAGAATTTTATTAGAAATACTGTAAATTGTACATGTGCGTTGGATTTTATTTCTGCAAAAAATGAGATTAATTTTCATATGATTTCCATAAATCTATAGTTTAAATGGTGATAGAACCCATAAAATTATGTGCCCCTAGTCAAAACTGGCATGTATGATTTTTGCCAAATAAGCTATTAATACAATTTGTTATTCCTTGATTTTCTAAAAAAAATGTTTGTCATTTTTTGAACAATCAGACTATTATAGCCGTTTTAATTAATTTTATTAGCATATTTTCTGAATTATAATTCCGTTACACTCTTTTAGACTGTACCTATTAGTTATGAAGTGATTAGTGCTTATTCTCATTCTTCTATTCTAGGTCTATGGCACCTTAGTATGTGTTACATAACCTGTGATATTTGAAAGTTGCTATTCTAAAAATAATTTTAAGTACTTGTAGCCTATATTCAAAGTTTTTCATTTATACAAACCCTTTTAACACCGATTACAACTTGTTTCTAGATTCTAGAATAAATTAAAAATAATTTCGCGTTAACAATTAAAACGACTTATCTGCATTTTAACGACAAAGAGCTTTTATAGTCTTTTTTAATACCTTGACGAGTAATTTAAGCATCTTTGGATTAATCAGTTACATAATACAATTAGAGTTCAAGTGATTGAAAGCTTACTAATCAGATTAGATGCACTAATGTAGCCTAATGTTTTCAGGTTTTAACATAATTCTAATAGAAATGAAATAGTGAATCATAAAAAGTAGGATAACTAACTAAACTTACAGGCGTAGACGACTAGTGTGACCACTAGTGTAGGAGTTACGAAATCAAATAAATTTTTAATCTATTTAAAGCTAAGCAGGACGTCCAGAAACTCATTCCGCTCCAGTGACAACACACATTAGTACAATTTGTAAACCACAAACGACATCCGTACAAATAATTCTTGGAAACATTTTGGAAATAATTTAAAAGTAACAATAAATTACTTTTCTTTTAATCTACAGTCTATAAAATCACCTAATTTTCAATCGTAAAATGTTTCGAAAATAAAAAAAAATATTCTAAAAATCTTACATAGACATAATACTGAAAAGTATAACATTCTAAACTTGTCCGAATTACATTGCAATGTTCTCTGATACACGAAAAATTTGTATATTTAAAAGAAAAATAAATCAACAAAACACGTATATCAATAACATTATTGCACTAAAACTTTATAATTATTCTCCATAACTTAATAATAAATATTGCATAAGCGTTAAAACCACATTTCGTGAAGTAAAATTACTAATCTTAAAGTACTAGGAGTTAATTAAAATTTAAGAACAATTGTCAGTCCAATGAAAGTGTTACATCTCTCATCTCGTCCTACAAGCGACTGTGGCGCCGCCAACTGACGGAAGAGTACAATTACCAAATATTGTGCTAACTACCGTCCTATTACATAACATTTTGACTAAATATTAAGTACGATTTGGTGCTCAAATTTAATAATGTAAAGTGTTAATAGTTAAAAACTATCATAGAATTATTTATCTACAAAGTTCAAAAACGTGCATCATGTTTAATTATCTTTATCTAAATCTACGGCAACTACGAGCGTCTGAACTATTAGAATATGGCTCGTCGTCCTATCTGGGCCCTTAAGTCTGACCGCACAACGAACGGAACTCTACAATTAACGTTACAAATTGGTAAAAGTTAGACATATTTCAAATAGAGTTGGAATACCTAATGACTTATAGAAATTGACTCTACCTATTAATATTTGAAATAAAAACCAAATCTGTCATGAGATCCTCTTGTCCTTGTTTTCTAATAGCTAGCACGTTATTCACATATCCGAAGTTTACCCGAAGAGTAGGTTCGTTGGATACTACTATGTAATTCTGCATTCCAGTGGGGACCAATGCACTATTATGTATTACAGTCTATAGAACTCTGGCTGCATCGTCTTCTCCACGTTTGTCATCAGCAACACTATTGTCCGTTATGTTTTTGTTACCTGAAAAAAAGGAACAATAATTATTTATCATAAGGAACATTTAGTTTTATTAAGGGCCTCCCACTTAACGTTTGTGGCTGAAAGAAAGGCCGGCTCGTCTTAAATTTTTATTCAAACTATTTTTAGGGGGTTTAATATATGCACTCTGAAAATTGTCGACATAAAGCAAATGAAGTCAATCTTATTGAAGATATTTTTTTCACACCTATGCTAAATTGAGATATCCAGACCCTCTGAATTTCTCCCTTCTTATATCTATGTAAAAAACATTCGCGGTTCGAACAGCAGTGATTGGTTACATGATTGGTGAAATACAGATATGCTTTCTACGATTTCTACTGTCATAGCCCCACAGTAGGATTTTCGTATCGTGGGTACCATTGACACACACAAAGACAAATACATAAACACCCAGACCCAGAACAAGAATCTAAACTCATCATTAAGGTACCTGTCTGGCCGGGAATTGACCCCGGAACCCACTGCGTGTCGGATCGGTATTGTAACCGCTGCGCCACGCGGGTCGTCAATATACAGCTATAAACTAGGAGTGGCAATGCGTATATATCTCTAGATTGGACTCTATGTATCCAAATGTCAACCATTTCAAGCCGCAGTAACATCATAAGGTAGATTGCATGCTTGTTGGCTACTTCTATTTTACGAAAAAAAATTGCGATCGTCCATTTGTATTGAATTACTTCGTAAGTATTTGTTTCATGCTGAACATGATTCACCTCTAATTCTTATAAATAAAATATGAGTTAGTCTAGGAATTTATATTAATAATTCATCGTATATTCAATTATAAAAACTTCAATTAACTTTTGAAGTCAGGTAATGGAATAAATTATGTCATTATTATTACTCGATTACTTTGTCTTATATAGGTAGAGGTTTCGATGCGTAACTCATATATCTGGTGACGCAGCATATATAAAAATAGGGAATAATATTTACTACTCCCTATTTTTATATCGTAACGAAAATAGAGTCTTGCATAGCATAAAATGGGACCTTGGGAAAATACCACATAAATACATCATATTTATATGGTATTCTACATAAGATTTCATTATTGTATCTATGAGCTATATCTAAGAGAAGATTGATCATCTTGCATGGATTGTTTGAGTATGTTTACATTTGTAAGGTCCCAGATATACGATATTTTTAGCGTGGTAGGCAGCGCTACCCAAATAGCATTACGCCGCGTAATTTCTTCAGAGGAAGATCCCAAGCTGTCGCCATTTAAGTATTTTTGGAGTGGTTTGGCGTGCGCTAAACTATGCAAGGTCCTGAATGTAGAAGATCCACGACAGTCCCAACGCACGTTGCAATGAACACCACGAAGCACATGTTGTGAAGCTTGTCAGAGCCGCAGAGCGAGCGCAATTTAACTACAGGAGGATTCGTTCGACGTATGTAGTAGGTAAGGTTACTTTGCAAGGCCCCGGGTACAGCGGATACACAACAGTCCCCGCGTGGCACGCGGGCAGCTGGCTGCCCAGGGCTGAAGCTATTTAACTACGAGTAGGTACATTTGGACACGAAGCAAAGATTCCCACGTACACATCGTGATATTCTGCTATGGAGTTTGCCGGACACGCAGAGCGAGCACCAATTGACTAGATATAAACCGATTCGGCGTGTATCTAGGTTGTTAAGTCGTATCTTTACCCGACGTCGTGGGAGCGACGCGGGTTATGTGGGATTCTTACTGCACTAAAACCCCCCCGGTGGCCGACCTCGACGCTGCGAAGAGGGCTCCGGGAACTCCGATTGACCGCCGCCGGTGTCCTCAGCGTGTGCCCCATCGGGCTCTTCCCTGGTGGGCGTGAACTGCTCACCGTACCTACTGGTTTTTACGGCAGCATGCAACCATACATGTCCTTCCCGGGGTCGCTTGGCCGGACAGTTCGAGCTCCCACTATTCCCGCCCGCAACCCCGGAAGCCTCTTTTAGTCGCCTCTTACGACAGGCAGAGGGTACCGTAGTCCTATTCTGGTCCCGGAACTACAGGGACAAAAGTCGTATCTAGTAAAGTTACCTTTGCACGGCCCCGGGTGCAGCGGATCCACAACGGTCCCCGCGTGGCACGCGGCGCGCTGCAGCCGGCACCACGACGCGTACGTCCTGGCGTCGGAGCCGCACAGCGGGCGCCGCACGCCGCCGCCGCACGCGCCGCACGACACGCAGCGCGCGCCGCTCGCGCCGCCCGACACGCAGCGCTGGCCCGCGCCGCACCACACCGTCGCGCATGTCGCGTTAGCTGGTAGGGACACTTGGACCTTAGCAAGGTATATAGATCTGCTGGAATGTATATGGAGATGTGCCCCTTCAACAAGATTTTTCAAGGTGATAGAACCATTGTAGTTCGTTCGGGGAAGTACCACCGCCACACCTATTTCTAGCGTGAAGCATTTCTTGCGTTTCGATGGAAGGGTGTGGTTGCCGGCACACTTTCACATGAGGCGACCATCATAGTCCTCGGGAGTAGCAACGCATATGTGATTGACTTCAGATGGAACCCATGTTCTATATGAAGTTGATTGCAGATGCCCATGGGCGGCAGTGACCATTTACCAACAGGTGGACTGCATGGTCGTTTGCTACTTCAATTAGATAAAAAAATCTCACTTAGAACCTTATTATAGTAGAATATATATATTTGATGCGACCGGGAAAGTACTTAGAATGTATATGGGGAGGTACCACCACCATTCTTATTTCTATAGTGAAACGGTTCTAGTTTTCGGAAGGGTTGCCAGTCACTTTTACATTAGGCGACCATCTTAGCCCTCAGGAGTCGGTGATTAACGCATCTGTTATTGACTTAAGATAGAACGCTTGTTCTGTATGAAGTTGCTTATAGATGTCCATGGGTTGCAGATGGCCGCTTATATGTCTTGTTCATGTATTATGCACACCGCATTCATCGTATCGTTTCATTGATTTTCCTACAATTTTCCTATAATTTTCTTATTATACTGAATTGCGTAGCTCCTAGGCTTATTTTTACAGGCTTATTTCAAATAATCGATACTTTAAAAGACAGCAGAATGCAAATCTATTTTTAACCGTGAGTAGAACTGCAACATTTCACGCGTGCAATCCTCAAGCATAAACCAACTCGTAAAATAAATATGTCAACACCACTAACAATAAACAAAACAGTAAAATCTCTCAAACCTATCTACTCTGCTTATAAGCTCAATAAAATTGCTGTACATAGCACAACAACAACGTTACCACTTACCTATACAAGAACCTCTATAGGCCAACGGTAGCGCTTTCCCGCGCTCGCAGGCCGCCCTCCGCAGCGCACACGCGCCCGCGTATGTCCGCCCGTCCACCGCGCACACCGGCGAGCCCGCCACGTTGCACGCGCCGCAACGCACACAATGCGCACCCAACTCCGCGTCCAAGACGCACCGCTTGTCGCCGCCGCACCGCACGCCCTCGCAGCTACCCACTGTAAGTGAAATCTTACGTTACCCACATTATCCTATCGAGTATCAGAAGTATTACCCATAATCGACCTTCGGGCCACATAAAAACCATTGACAGTTTGAAGCGAGGAAATATGACGCCTAATGTAATATAATAACAGACTAGAAATCAGACAAACGGGCAGGGCCTGTAAATACAACGCTTTTCCCACTCGATTGTATCGTATTGCGGTTTATAAACCGACGATAGTTAGTCAAGTCTAGACAGCGATCAAGTGCAGGCACTTTAGCGCTTAGATTACACTGGATTTATCACATTTAAAATCAGCCGAGCTGCCGGTTATGCCTGTCTGACCGCCGGCGGTAGAAATTAAAACGTATTTAGATAAAGATAAAATAATCCCTCTGGATATACATAATGCTACTGGTGTTGAAATCCTAAGAATAAAACCGGAGGTTTTAATGCACGTTACTTATATATGTAGGCCAGAGAAAGGGCGCGAATATTTATTGTAGGCAACTAGATTTAAACTACGATTTTAGGCTCTTAGATTTTGCATTATCTAATTAGTTATTTGCGTCCTGCGATTTATCAAAATTATTTCTAAGTATTATAAATTACTAGTCGACCCGGCGAACTTCGTTCCGCCTAAAAGTCAAAAATCTAAAATTATCTATGTATCTCCACTATATTATGCATGTATTATACGTAAAACCTTCACGTTGAATGACTCTATCTATTAAAAAAAAAACTGCACTTAAATCCGTAGCGTAGTTTTAAAGATCTAAGCATACATAGAGACAGATATCGAGAAGTGACTTTGTTTTATACTATGTAGTGATTTAACGTATTGGTGAAAAGTACATGGTTCAACTAATTTGTAGTTAACTAAAACTAAGATATCTTTATTATTACTAGACAATCCTACATTACAAATAGCTATCTACTTAGGGTAAGAGAGGATAACTATGTTCGTAGAATTATAATTTTGGCGGCAACGCTAATTGCAAGTGTTTCAATCTTAGCATGAGACTTGTTTTTGAATGAGTAATAAAATAATAAGTAATACTATTTATATGAATTTTCAATTAAATTAACTATAACAAATTCGACTATAATTGCATAACCTGCAAATATGCATTGTTAATATGAAATAAAGCGTCCTCCTCTTTTAAGTCGGTTTAAAAATTTCACCAAGTTTCTTATCTTCTCTTTTATATAGTACACGAATAAATACGATGAATAATAATTGGAACGGTTAATCAGCAGTGAGAAAAATGGTTAATTAATTTTCTAAGAACCTAGAAGAATGTAAAGTAGAGTTGTAAAGGATTCTAATATTTTATTAGTATGGAATGGAATTCTTTGAAACACAGCTATTCTCTATACGGAACTTTGATAAACGATACGTCCAAATCTACAGACCTTATGCAGCGCTAACCCTTATCTTTTAATGTTTTCTTGCCTTTTAAATACTGTTTAAGGGCCCCTAAAATGTTATTGCGTTGCACAGAAGCCCGTTTTAAGCATAAGGCGCTGACTACATTATTACAAGAATTTGCAGTGGCGAGCCAGGTCGTAAAATGCTTTGAAGCGGTTACATTTAGCACATTCGAAACATATTGTTATAGTGTGTGGCGTACGAGAATAACATGGAATTGGGTTATTTTGTCAGGAAGTATGATTCTATATGGGTTTTGTCTGCACATTATCTTATTTCTTATTAATCTATGTAGTATATGTGAATGTTTGTGTGGACGTTTGTATGTTTGTAACTCTTTCACGCAAAAACTCGGTACAGATAGTATTTATTACTTGGATTAACACATAGGATTCTAGTAGTTACTATTTTTACTTTTACTTTTTTACTTTTAATACATCACCGTAGTAAAAGTTATAAAAGTGACGGGGCCGCGGGAATAAGCTTTCATAAATGTACAGTCGAACACAATAATTCAGAATGGTTGTAACCTGTCGGATACAGTAATACCCCGAACTTACGCGATAGCTGGGACTGACTGATAACCGCGTAAGTATTCGACTTACGCGGTTATCACGAAAGTTAGGGTATAAAAATTTAATTGCAGTTGTCATTCAAAGTACATAAGCTTACTATCCCACACTATTATTTCGTAGTGTGGCAGAGTAAGACTATGTAATCGATAATGTAGACATTTTATGACGCCGGTGGTACTCAATAATAGAGGATTTGGGACATTCGAAAACCGCGTAATTCCGAGTTCGCGTAAGTCGAGGTACTATTGTATTATAAATTCGAGTCCTACATAAAGTAACTTAGTGGTAAAAAATATGTTTAATTGTACATAGTTTTTAGATTAGGTATTCGTTGGTGAGTTTGCCTATAAGAGTTTGCAGTTTTTCAATGTGTATCTAACTCTAGTAACGAGCTGCAGTCAGCCTGCAGTCTATGGGCATCTGAACAGGACATGCATGAAATTTAACGTTCAATATTCATCTTTTTTAAGTGGAAGATACAGTTTTATCCAAAAATGATTGAAAACTTCAAGCCCTAATAACTACATCCTGGATTGAATTTTTAAAATATTTCTTAAATTTTAACTTTGTTCAATAAATAGAGAAAAACACGCCTTTTTACACTCATAGCCCACACTAGGATTTTTTCCTGTGTCGTGGATACCAATACACTAACACCCAGACCCAGCACATGAATCTAAACTTATCATTCAGATACCTGTCTAGCCTGGAATCGAACCCGAGACCCATTGCGCGTCAGACCGGTATGGTAACCGCTCCGCCACGTCGTCAAGGATATCGCCTATAAAATTAGCACTTCCATATTGTATTATATTTTATCCAAGCTTTTCAATCCAAGCAATGTCTGGTACGTATGAACACTAGCTTATGAAAGTTATAACTACATGGTACAGAGTAACACAGTAGCAACAATCGTCTATACACAACAGTGGCCGTGTAAACGTGCTTCAACGACGGCCACTGCATTCAAGTTATCGGGTGTAATTATTCATTACATGGAATGGGGACGTCTGTCTGCGCTCTAGGGCCACGGTTATGGCGATATTGAAGTGTACTGACGTGACTGTCAATATTTATTTATTAGAAAAACAGCTTCATAATAATATGAGTATGCGCTAATTATAACAAATAGCCGATTACAAGTTTTCACGTATAGAAGTAATACTAGCAAAATTTAGTTACCAGTTATAGCAAAAGAACTTGATATAACATTACAACTTTACATGTCTTGTTGAAAAAGTGGAATATTGCGGTAATATTGGCATTTGAAGATTTGATGTCTATGAAGTGGATTGAAGTTTCTTAGTTTCTCTTTTTCTTGACCTGAAGAAAGTGAAATCCTAAGTATGGTCTCGAATCCACATTGTCTTCGAGAAGACGCAGCATGTATTTTCTCGGACAGGCACTTAATTGTATCTTTGCTTTTAAGATTAGTTGAGAGATTACAATATTATTTGAGAGATTGAAAGGAAAGGGCAGAGAATGAAAAGATTTAAGTCGATGAAAAACGTGAAATTTATGTAGTTCCTGCTATATTTCGGAGAAAAAAATCAAGTAAATAAATATTTTGCGGCCTTCTTAATGAGCAGCGCAGGAACGAGTTGAGATTCAGAACTCCTTCTACTGCCCCAAGATGTGGCGCTGAGCAGAGCATTTGTGTGTACCTACTTAAGTCGAACCCGGGACCTAAGGAGTGGTCGTTGACCAAAAGCTGTTCATTTCTGCAGCCAATTTAATTATAAAAAGTTAGATCCTAAAATTACTGTAGTTTTAATTCTGCAGTAGTATTCAAATAAAGTTGGATTCAGAAGGCACAGGACCGGTTGGAGTGGCGTCATTTAGGGGAGGCCTATGTCCAGCAGTGGACTGTTTATTTTATTTATTATTCATTTCCATTGTTAAACCCATACATAACGACATAGAGGCGACATATTCAGATGGTGGGAGCTTAGGCCGGCCCCCCACCACGACCGGTTATCCTCGTAGCATAGGACTCCCCAAAGGACCCCAAAGGCCTGATGGATGGATGGATGGATTCAAATAAAAGCCTAATGAACTGTTGGTTGAAAATAAGGTAAAAAGTATCTTATCAGATATATCATATTTTTGTAACGACTATTTAACATCAAATGAAATGCATGTGATATTTCATAACACAAATTTCCTACAGTATAAAAGTTACGTATTAAATTTATGTTACTGCTATAATGTTTTCGAAACCTTTTAACATAATACCACTAACATTTTACGATTTGACGAAATATGTCATTTTTATCATACTTTACGACGATATAAACAAGCTTCTAAATTATTTTGCCCGCTGAAAACATAAATGTTTAGCCGGAAATGAACCGCGGACGTCACACTGTAGGCGCCAGCATTAATGGACACCTACAGTTTTGGCAGAGAAAACATTATCAACAACGAATCCTATTCATAAATCTAAATTTAACTATATTAATGTGACTTTCGTACGAATAGGATATTAATAGATATACAACATCATAATCATTGATATCTAATAATAACTGTTAGTAATATGCGACATTGTTATTGTATAGAGGTATATATAAATACATCACAAAACATCGTTTCACCTGCATTAAATTTTAATTATCTAGCTTTTAAAAAGAAAATACTACTAAATCTCGAAAATATATTAATACTCGTATTAACATTTGAGCTAGTTTAATTATAAAAAATACTTTCTTATTTTATTTATTTTCAAATTCGTATTTTCCAATTTTTTATAAGTTAGGTAGGTACATTAGATTTGACGACCCGCGTGCCGGAGCGGTTACCATACTGGTCTGACGCGCAATGGGTCCCGGGTTCGATTCCCGGCCAGACAGGTATATGAATGATCAGTTTGTTTACAATCATAGGTATAGGATTATAGGTCTGGGTGTGTGTGTCCATGGTACCCACGACACAGGAGAAAATCCTAGTGTGGGTCTGAGCGTAGAAAGCGCGTTTTAATAGATGCGTTGCGACCTTTTAAGAAACAATTAAAGCGAACTGAAGACGGTTATACAATGTCAAATGTTACAAAATTGCAACGTATACGTTTAGCACGTAATATATAGCTGTTATAAAACCATTAACCGCGATAGCGCTATATGTCGCCAAGAGCTATAAACCGAGACGTCACTTCATATTTCTCTTTACATTTCCATTGAGTTGATTTAAGTGCGTACGCGCATGTGTGGGTACGATGCTCGAGGAAGCGCGCGGCCGGTTTCTCGTAATTGCGCCCATTCTGATGTTAACCACACGGTTCTCGTCTGATCGGACTTTACTGTCTACACTTTTTGGTGTTTTTAATTGATTGACGAGTTTTTGGTAATGTGGGTTACAGTAGCTAGGTGAGATAATGGGTCGTATTGGGAAGTTGTCTTACGGAAGATTTGACAACAAAAAAATGGTTCCAGGCCTTATGTGACTTACCTACATAGGCTGCATGTAGAAGTTATAGAAAGACCCGCAGGACGCAAATATATAAATTTTGAGTACAAAAATGTTTGATTTTTTTTATTGTAAGATTAGATAGGTATTTAAAAAATATATAATTATCATTTATTCATAACAGCATAATTGGAAAAAAACCCTCTAAAGAACTTTTGTTCTTTACAGTCTGCAATAATGTCCCCACTTTATATCTTATTAAATCTATAACTATTTCATATGCTAAATATAAAACACTAATTTAAAGTAGCCAACATTTTATTGATTTCTAGTGTATCCTAGAAACAATATCATTCTTACTCTTTGAAGACATCCTTCGACTCTGTCCGATAACTTTAAATGTATTGTTAAATAGTGATTTTAGTAACAGCACACCTACTATTTAATTTGGCATATTAATTTATATTTACTAATTGTTTATATTTATTAATAATTAATTGTCGAATATTTGAATTATATATTATTTAATACAATTGAATAATTTAGTAAATCAAATACTTGATTGTTCTTCTACCAATTTTAAAATATAAGCTTTTGTGATTTCCGCGCCTTCCGCTTCCGCGTAAGGCGCAATAATTGTTAAACAATAATTATAATGCAAGTATTATAAATTTTAGTATAAAGATAAATAATTGCATAATTGTAATAATCAATTAATATTATTTATTCAACAATATTAAATTATATAAAATTGTAATCTGTAAAATCGAGGGTATAAATATCGGCGGCCATAACCGTTTAGCTCATTCTTATTGTAATCATTATAGGGTGAAAATCTGCCCGACTGTGTAGAAAATAAATAAGTAATAGTGAAATAGTGTGTTATCCTTGCTGCAGTCCTCTAGAACCACTTTAACATCATATATAAAAGATTGGGATTATTTTGCGATTAAATATACACATAATATATGGCAATAAATTATCTTTGTCTTATTTTTTAATTACATTTACATTCAAATAATTAAATTTTAACGGAGCAGAAAAAAAAACATAGAAGGTACCTTATTTGTTTTTTTTTTTCATATTTTTCATCATTATAAAGTTTAGTGCTTTCAAAAATAATTCATACTTATGACAATCCGTACAATATAAAATGAAATGATTCACAAAAATATAAAACATAAAAGCAACGCAAGAATAGCATCAGTCTTGAATGTCTCATTAGAAACCGAGTATGGTTGTAGCGTAGCTTTTTGCTGTAGAATTCATGAATGTAGGCTCTTAATGATGTTATAAAGCGGGATGACTACATGGTTTCAAGTCTTTTCGTTCAAAGAACTAAAACATACTAGTCGCCCGTCGCAACGGTCGAAATTCGACCGTAATTTAAATTAAAAAACTAAACTTCATATTGTCCTCAGTAGCATGAATATCTGTCAAATTAAAAAAAAATCAAGTTATTTTGAACGTACCCGTTAAAGGTAAAAAGAGGTTTACTAAGCTAAGGTGCTTTTAAACGCAATCGCGGGTATTTTAATAAAGACATCTGACATTTTTGACGTTATGTGTTTTCATAATGAGACATTGAATGTTTTATTTCATTTTTATTTATGTGTTGTATGTAACAATAAATAAGATTATTGTTTTGATACTTAACGGGTTCTCACGATATGCGGTTTGGAATTCTCTAAGAATTGTTTTTGCGGATATTTCGACCTAGGTACATGGATCGTGGTCACGGCGCAACTGCGGTGGTGAAGAGAAACCGTTGACGATGCGACCACGATTGCGACGGTTGGTTGCGCCGTGACCACGATCCCTGTAACTGGGTCGATATATCGGCAAAAAGATTTTTTAGAGAATTCCAAACCGCATATCGTGAGTACCGGTTAAGTATCAAAATGTATCAATTCCGTGATAATAGTAGTTTAAAATCATAAGATTATTGTTGTATAAAACCATATACATAATATAGATTAAAAGGAATAGTATTCTTCCAAATAAAATAATTATATAAAATAGATTTCATATTTACAGCTCTACACTGTTTCTTTTTTATTGGAGTACTAGCTGTACCCGCGGCTACGCCCGCGTGCAAATCAATGTATCGCAAAGTTTTTCCCGCGCAAATCTCCACTCAGTGGGAATTCTACGATAAAAGTAGTTGTTACATGTTGTTCCATAACATTTTATATAGTAACAAACCCGTAAAAATCAGTTTAGCCGGTCAAGTATTACCCGGACAAACACAGAGTGAAAAAACGAATTTTAAGTGTGTATTTGTGGGTAGGTGCATATTGTTATGTAAAATGTTATGAAAATAAGACGAAACAGAATATCGTAAACCCCTTTTTTGAACCAATTTACAGTCTTAGTGGTCACATTAACAATATCGGAATACATCTTTTCAAATAACGCCTCAACATTTAAACCAAAGCGCATCGATTATAAAGATGGATTTTAACTTTTATGAATTGAAAAATACTATTTTAAGTAATTTTGGTCCTTTTAAATTTCTGAGTAAGATTACATATAGGTGAACCTACTTTTAACATTAATTTGACACCTTGACGACCTGCGTTGCGGAACAGCTACCACACCCGGTTCGATTCCCGGCCAGACAGGAATCTGAATAAATTCATGTTCGGGGTCTGGGTGTTTCTATCTACGTCTTGTGTGTCCATGGTACCCACGACACAGGAAAAAATCCTAGTGTGGGGCTATTGTAGAAATTGAAATTGTAGAAATTGGCTATTTTATTGTAGTGTAGAAAGCGTATTTTTATTAAAAAAAAAGTTTGTGTGGAGGAGTTAAGTGTGGGCGCAACGCTGGACGCCGCCACGGCAATAGCTATTTCTCTATCAGATCTTATATTTTTCGCTAATAGTAAATTTATTTAAAACGTTTTACTCGTGCCCCCTAGTGCATCTAAAACTAAAAATCTAATGACAGTATCAATGATACGTAAACTAATTTTGGTTCTACTAACATTTAAGCGGCGCTCAGGTATATTTATTGTTTATCTTTATTAAGCCTTGTTTGTGGTTCATTACATTAAAATTTGTATTTGTCGGCAAGGAAATCCAAATTATTTTGTACTTTTACCTGACAGAGGTTAAACCTCTACTAATTTCATATAAAGTTTGTGACACATTGATTCCCAGGCGGGCGAAAGCTTTGCATTTCCGATACTAAATACTATTTAAAAATGAGCAGATTATTAAAAAATAATACTAAAATTAGTATTTATGAAAACTACAGATTCTAATAATAATAATAATAATGTACATAAGACAACTGGATTCGAACCCCAGACCTCGCGTTTCTAATCCGCCCGACTTGGCACCACACGGCTATCACGATTTTAATAACAGATGCGAAATTCACATACTTATGAGTTAAGAACATCATCTATTTTGACTTATTTTGACACACTTTGTTATTCTAAAATTAATTTAAAATATGTTGTTATTTAAATGCATGTCTTCTGTAACATTATTTATAATAAACATAATTATCATAAATATAAAAAGAACAATAATGTTGACCTTGCTCGTTTGTTATTAGAGCCAAGTGTTCATCAACCACGCTTCAATATTCATAAATGCAATTATTTATCACAAAAGTTGCAAAAGCTTCTTTATAATAATAATTCATGATATAATTGTTATATCTTATTTAGATACTGATCGACTTATTAATGTTAGTATTTTGCTTAAAAGACTATCAATTGTATTTTGTCCTTAATATTTATTTTCGCTAAAAATGTACGGGTGTGGTCAATAACATAACTTTATGTATTCAATAATACTTAAGAAACTATTTATGTAACATGAACATGGAGTGACAAATGGAGTCGATAATTTTATTTTGAAACATTGTTAAAACATTTTATCGCCTTTGAATTATTGGATTCGAATAACTATTTTACTATAATAGTATGACGCGCCATCTGTTATCAATTGGGAATCCCTGTACTCTAAGAGCGATTTTACATTAGGTCGCAAGCTGCGCGGCCGCAGCGCGTCAACTGATGATTTTTTTTGTATTGAAATATTTCATAAATTCATAAATTAAATTAAAATCAGTTTGAATCACATCTATTTTTATGATAATTGATAGTTACAAATTTATACGTATTATTTTTGAATGAATTCAAAATGGCACCCGGGCGGCCATTATGGCTACTGTCATGTCACACTACTGTCATGTCACACATGTTTATATTATAATTTAACAAAATACGCGACAATCCGAATTTTACGGATATATGTTGTCGACTCGAAATCAATGTTTTTTTATGTTTTATTATTTAGATAAGGTTTCATGTAAATCTATCGTACCTCTTGACGGACTTGTCAATATGGGACTTTGTCAAAAACGAACTTCCATACAAACATTTATGCCCGATTTTAACGCTTTCAACCTATTTTTTTTCGATAAAAAGTAGCCTATGTCCTTTCTCGAGGTCAACACTATCTGTGTGCCCAATTTCATAAAGATCGGTTCAGTTGTTTAGGCGTGAATAAGTAGCAGACAGACAGACAGACAGACAGACAGACAGAGTTACTTTCACATTTATAATATTAGTAAGGATTGGGAGTCTTAAAATACATAATGTCAACTTAATCATATAAACCCAGAAAAAGTAATCAAATGATTTTTTTTAATTCTGCTTTGTCGGACGTCGAATGCAAAAACTCTACATTAAGCATCGACAAACATTGTTTGTAGTTAAATGTATTTAAAATAAGAAGTTGCATTTTACTAAAAGAAAATTTACATTTGATGAGTGCATCCTTTTTGTAACAAAGTTTATTTATATGAAATAAAAAGTGTTATTTAAATCATAAACGAACAACAAACAGTAATGACGAAGTCGGGTAAAAACGCGCTTAAAAAGCAATAAGTAGGTAGATTGACATTGCGAGTTAAAAAGTAGACAGATGTTTTGAAGAGACGATTTAAACACCCTTTAGTTTTAATTATCATTCGCAGCACAGGTAATTGTTAGCATTATTGTTAACAAATAGTAAAAAACTCGATCACGAGTATCGACTAATGGAACGTTATGTCAATCCGTTTAAAAAGAGAGAACAAAGCTGTTTCTCGCTCAATATCTCGTTGAACAACTGCAATTACACTAGAAAATTCTTTTATTTTAATTAGTTTGCGGTACGTTGCTTCGAGGACTAGGGAAGGGTTCTATATTAGGGCTGGCAACTTGCACAAGTCGTAGGTTTGAATCTAAGACTACTGTTAAATGAAAGACATTCAACTATAAATATTCAATATCTTTGCGACAAGTATCTGAATAAATAATGACTAATCACTATCTTCGTGAGATAATTATGGAAATTACATTATTTGTATTATTATTTGTTTTAATACTAGGCTTTAACTTCTCTTCAACCTACTTTGCCACGCCATTCTTGTGATGTTTAAAACAGTTTCACCTATATCTTATCAAAGATTTTATTCGTCGTAAGTATAAGATGATGCTATAATTTTGTTATACTGACATTTAAATGTGATAGAATTTACAAGATATAAAACTCACTAAGCCGAGCTAGAATAGTAGGTATAGGGAGGTATACTCGTGTTTACTCGTTTATATCATTATCCCATGTATACCTTACACATAGGTAATCATCTAGGCTTATTAATATTGACTGGTGACACAGATCTCTCACTATCTGTGCTCACCAACCATACATTTATCTGATAGATGAATACGGTTTTTGCCAATAGCTACCACGTCTGGTTTTCGAGTAGGTGACCGCAGTAGGCATTGTAGTTACATAGTTGACCTTTTGCTAGATTCTGTAATACTACAGAAAGTCGACACAAAACAGCCCAGAAACATAGTAATACATTATATGTAGGATTGTAAAAGTTAATTTGGAATGAGTTTGCAATTTGATTGTAAATAGTTCGAGCTAGAATCAAGCAAGGGTTAAACGAACGATTGGCAGCCCTTGGTCTACGGCACACCCTTCAAACCGGAACGGTAATGTGTGCTCTGCTTAGCGAAATAGGTGAGAGGCCTATTCAGTTGCAAATACATTGTTGTGAGATCTGTGCAGCTATTGAGGGCACAATTCGAAGCGCATTACATTAGTCTGGAAATAGATTTAACAGTCGGGATCAGACGTATAGGCTTCACTTCTGTTTGAAGTATTTATTTGTATCTTTGGGATTTGTACGTCACTAACGGATGTAATAACAATCGATATTGCAGTAATTCTTTGAGTTTTATTAATTTCGTTCGTAGTCTTTCTGAGGAGAGAGGGTGACATCTTTGCAGTCTCTTTTTTCAGTCTATGTGTCTGATTTCAGTCTAATGGAGTGTATGAATAAACCCACGAGGCGCAGCGTTTACCATAGCGGTCTGACGCGCTGTGAGTCCGGGGTTCGATTCCCAGCCAGACAGCTATCTTAATGATTCCTGTTATGGGTTTGGGTGTTTGTGTATCCGTCTTGTGTGTGTCCATGGTACCCACGACCCAGGAGAATATCCTACTGTGGGGCTACGAGTGTAGCTAAGCGTGAAAAACAGACAGACAGAACTACAGACAGACTACAGACTAGAAACTTGTAAACAAAAAATATAAAGATTATGCTATCGTATAAATAATTTTTAGTTTCCTCGGCTATGCTACAGTGGTGTCTAGACTTTAGAAACTCCTTTTAAATGCCCATGGTTTCTCCCCATATTTGACGAATATCTGGAGCGTATTTCACCACGCTTCTGTAATAGGCTTGTAGTCAGTACTTTTTAATAGTCATATAATAGTCAACACGGTTGTTTCTGTTATTAACTATTCATTGCCACCTATTGACATCTGACAACATACCAAACAGTTATTAACTTCACAATAAAACGTAAAACTCATATCTTTATTTATCACAAACGCATTGATATGTTTATAAGGGTACGCTATATACAGAATCAAAAACATCAGTTGAGGTGATTGAAATAGGCAGAATAGGCAACTTCTGGAGTAAGTATTCGAGTTTTGTTAACAAAATTTTCTGATCTGGATTTATATGTTTGCTAGCAGTTTTTAGTATAAATTTAACACTTTAAGTAGTAGCATAATATTAAATTGATTTAAAAAAATAACATTTGTATCCTAGCATATTAAAAAAACTTAAAAACGCTTTCTACACTCATAGCCCCACAGTAGGATTTTCTCCTGTGTCGTGGGTGCCATGGACACACACAAAGACGAATACACAAACACCCAGACCCAGAACAAGAATCTAAACCCATCATTCAGATACCTGTCTGGCCGGGAATCGAACCTGGGACCCACTGCGTGTCAGACCGATATGGCAACCTCTTCGCCACGCGGGGCGTCGATTACTTTGCCCGCATAAAACTACAAAAGTAACAATAATATAAGGTAACATTACGAATCTTATAAATCTTTAACCTTGCCTCCACACATTGTATTACGCATAAACGTATTAAAAACTAAAAAACACATTAGCAAAGCCGAAAAATAAGTCTGGATCCAATAAATAACAACGGTAGATTGTAAACACAATTCATTATAGTCAACGATTTGAAACAAACAACTTACTCATTATTTTAACGTATTTCGCATTTACGCGACTATGCGGTAAACATACTACGTTGCAAATAATTGTGATTCATTCAATATTGATAAACAGAATGTGAAGTCCCACTGCTGGGCGTGGATAAATGGTTCATACGTTATAGTTCGAACCATAGCTGAAATAAGTATATGTCGCTGGGGAGGAGAGCTATATAGCAGTGATAGACCGATGAAGAGTTCCGAGGTTCTCACCCAGGGATTTTTATAAAATTATGTGCGTATTAGAAATTAATGATCACTGGTTTTCGTTGAAGGAAAACATTGTGAGGAAACCCACACCCGAGAGTTCTTTAAAAAAAAGTTCTCGGTGGTGTATGAAGTCCACCAATTCGCACTTGGCCAGCGCGGCGGGCTATGGCCTAAAAACTCTCTTATTCTGAGAGAAGACCCGTGTCCCAGCAGTGGGACAATAATGGGTTGAGGAGAGAATAAATGAACACGAAGCTTGTCTGTTTCACGATCGCTCAATTTTACTTAATTTGGCGTATCGATTAAATTATAGTGTGACAAAAGTATATGTACATACTTGACAGCAAAAAATATGTTACAAAAAATTTAACAACATGTATATAAATTCAATCGCGACAACACCACCGATTCTCCATATCTCTAGTCTTCTCCATAAAAAGTGTCAATCTTTAGTACAAGGCAAAAGCATTTGGTCCGATCGACTATATCTTTTTATTTAAGTTATAGTCCGCGTACAATACCCACGTAGTACCTACTATTATATATTTCCTTTGATACTAAATTCAGTTAATTTATAGGACCGTTGAAGAATACTATTCAGTTAAGAAATAAATGAAATACATATTCATTGTATTCCAGTAGGCAGTGGGTAATGGAGCGTAACTATTTCTTCAATCTAGAATTTACAGCTTTATTGTCTCGATGCGGGTTCCGATACAGATTTACGGCGTGCGATCGAGATCGGTTCGAGAACCTACGTTAGGGCACAGCTTTCATTCACATGCATGCACCCGAGGCGCATTCGGGCAGACGTATCGTGCATCGCAATGAACCATTATAGTCTTCCGATGCCAATAGAGATGTAGACCCTTCTAGGAATGGACGGGCAATTTGCTAGTGAGATAGTAGGGGAGTGTCCGGTCATCACGGCGATGGGGATTAATGTACGGCAGCTACGAACAAATCGAGCCTCCATACCTGTCGAAGAAGACAGATTATAATTATAGTCAATGGTAGAAATCTTTGGATCGCGCGCTTATTCTGTTCTATAAAATATAGCGCGTGCGTCTAAATGCTTAAGGTCCGACAGATATTAATTTTCCCGGCGAATAAACAATACTATGGCGATATTGAAAGCGGATATTAATGGAGTCGGGTCGTGTAGAGCGTTTCGAAGTGGGTTGCGCATGCGCATGTATTTCCACGCAAATGACGCTATTGTGCGCAGACGTCGCTCGGCGGCGGCGCGGCGCGCGGCGAGCCGGCGTGATCCCATTCTCGCCATGATCGGAATCGGCTCCGGAACTATTTACTGGGGTCAGGAAACTCTTACGAGAGTGTAAGGTTATATAAAAAATATAGTTTAAAATATTTTATAGTTGTGAGTGCCACTTAATTTTCATTTGATTTTTAGATTTAAAAATTAATATTAAACATGTGGATTGTGCGATTAATACGTGATTTCAGTTGATACATATTTCAAATATACTATCTTGTTACTAGGCGCTTCCATTTTATGGAGTTTACAGTATTTTAAGCAAATTAGGAAGGATTAAAATACGATCGGAAATGTTAACTTCATGTACTTTTTAAGGTTAGATTTTTTAAACAAATTTAATAAGTTCTGAGTTCGTTATACTGATCAAAACTGACCCTATGACCGCGCAGCCTTGCGGTGACTTGCTCGAACGAAAGCCATATGCCATTAACATTATCGTTATGACAGCGTCAGTAATCTTAAAAATCGTAATGAAAACTGGTTTTTGAAAATATTTAAAAAAGTATTGAGATTGCGTTCAATGAAATGCAGCGCGATTGTTCACTTCCAGGGTACAAATATTGATGTTTCGGGACATTAAAAAAGTATAAACGAGAGTCTCTCGTCAATCCATTATTGTCCCACTGCTGGGCACGGGTCTTCTCTCAGAATAAGAGAGTTTTAGGCCATTATCCACCGCGCTGGCCAGGTGCGAATTGGTGGACGATAAGTAATTAACGATAGTACCTTATTCAAACTGAAGGACATACGAGTTTCTATGTCTTGATAATAATTTACTCGTACATACAAGCAAAGTTCAAATTTAACTCTTATATTTTTCAGTTGTAGACATGTGTTTCGAATAGTAATTTCGAAACACATGTTTAGAACTTTTAATATTTTATAGGTAAACTAGGTATAGCATTAAAAATCACTTTACCTAAATATACCATCATATTTGCAACCGTTCAAAAACTTATTCTTATAACCTGAAGATGAACATAAAAATCCATAGAGATTTTCTATGTTTTCAATTTTCGAATTGGTACAGCTTCGCCTAGAAACGAGCAAATGCTTTACAAAAATCTGATACATTCCTATATCTATTTTATCAAAGAAGATATAGCGCGTCAAAAACTAATTAATTGGTACTTAATAGGTAGAACGTTGTTGCCAGCCGGGCGCCTATTAACATATATTTTATTATCGTCTGAGTAATAATTAATGCTACACGTGTAATAATTACGAGACTGGTCATAGTTTAAACGAAATTATTACGCAAATCTCGTATATTAGTAGCATTTGTGTTTAATAACCATGATTTACAATTTGAATACAATACTCATAGGTTCAAGATTTAATTTAAGAGACAGAAAAAATAAACAAAACCCAGTTGGCGCGTCTGTATAAAAAATAAGAAGTTAAGTGGATTGGACAAATTGAACGAGATATGCAAATAAAAATTAAAAACCCGACAGATTAAAATTGAAATCTTTTCAATGATCGTTACTTAGTTTGCTCCCGCTTATAATAGAGTTTAGCGCTGCCGTTCTAATTTCAAAGGTTTGGTAAATAAATCGCCACCCATTTGCTACTTAAATCTTTAAAAAAAGAGAATCCACTACATTCAAAAATACAGCCGATTTAGAGTCGCATTAACATATAATTATTAATAGCATAAATACATAATCAGATTTAGCACACTAGTTTGCTACTTTAATAAAGACATATCCGATTTCTAAAACGTAAAACGATTCACCTTAAAGATTAGGATATAATATATCATGATATCTATTTCGCCGGCTAACAGCTGCTTGCAATGGATCCGAGATTAGTGCGGTTGCGGTCACCGTGGCGCAGTTTTATTAATCAATCAGAGTCATGCTCCGCAGAACACGGTTATATGAGAACATTAGATGTCACGGCTTTATCGTGTGGAGTAGCTTTGTGGACTAGAACTACATTAGAAACTTAATAGATTTATTTATAGGCGATTTATGATGTTCTTATATGTTACGATGTTTTACAGTTTTCTCTGTTCTAATCTTAAAGTGTTTTAAATTATTCGTAAAATCCGTGATCAGTGCAGTTTCGGTCGCCGTGGCGCAGTTTTATTAATCAATCAGAGTCATGCTCCGCAGAACACGGTTATATGGCAACATTAGATGTCACGGCTTTATCGTGTGGAGTAGCGCTTTGTGGACTAGAACTACATTAGAAACTGAATTAATAGATTTATTTATAGGTCATATATGATGTGCTTTATGTTACGATGGCATTATGATTTTTATAGGTTACTCGGTTCTAATTTTAAAGGGGTCTAAATTAGTCTTTAAATCCGAGATTAGTGCAGTTTTGGTCATTGTGTCGCAGTTTTATTAATCAATCAAACTCCGCTCCGCAGAACACGGTTATATGAGAACTAGATTAGAAACTTGGGGATAAATGTGCTCAACTGTTACGTCCGCCTTATGTTCTTAAGAATCGTTTACTTTGTTGTAATTTTAAAGAGTTCAAAAGTATTTTTAAAATTGAATCTGTTATTTAGTTACATTTCATGGCATGGATTCTATGGGAGAAAGCTAAAGATAAGAAAAGAAATGATGAAATTATTTATTGACATGGCAGAGATGGCTGTCAATCAAACACATTGATTGCTTTATGTATTTTTATTTAACTTGTAATGTATGTACATAAGTATGTTTCTTGGGGTGGAATCTTGCAATAAAATTTTAAATCATTTATCTTTACCTAACCGATTGAGTTAAAATCGGTATATACGCTTATTTTGGATGACAATGTATGCTTAGCTTGACGTCATTCTAAATCCAATATGGCGGATCATCCAAGATGGCGGTTTAGATTTTTCTGCTACATACCTCGGCAAGGTCCAGGGTAGTCCAGCGACAGATGCTTCGCGGGGCGGCGGCACGCGCGTCGCCTGAGGCGGCACAGCGAGCGGTACGTCTTCCCGTCGCTGCCGCAGACGGGCCCCGCGCGCCTGCACGCCGCTGCGCACACGCAACGCGCGCGCCCGCCGCGGACCACGCACCGTCTGCCCGCGCCGCATGATACGCCTGCGCAGGATTCTGTTGGAGAAAATTTAATAAGTTTAACGTGTAACATCAGTTTTTTGTGCTCTCAAACATGCAACTTTGTGCCAGAGGTAAAAAAATGTTTTTTTAAATACTTTTTTGGTCAAAAATTTGATGTTATAAAAAAGTGGCCATTGCCGTCCATTATTTGGAAGATACTCCATATAGAACAGGGGTTTTACTTGAAATTAATAACAGGTGTGCTGCTACTTCCTCTGTGATGTTTTCTCTGTTTCTTTCATCCTAAATCCATTTTTAGAAGCTGTTGGACAGAGTTTAGTCCAACTAAACTTTGCTCTGTACATGCATCTTGTAGGTGTGCTTCTCCCAATCATACTATTTAATGATAAAATAATCTACAACTTGAAAGGTACTTGGTAAAATTTTTAAGGTATGCATTTACTTAATTTCTTATCGAACATAATATTTTAGTAAGAATATTATTAAGTTAAATCAATATTAATATTAGTTAATTAATATTAATAATATAAATATTATAAATATTATTAATATTACATTCAATTTGGGTAACATTGAACAGCGGTGTAACTTTGAACAAAGTTGTGAAAAAAATATATTAATTTATTACATGGAAACTTCTTGTTGTTTCAATATCGTACCTGCGTAAAATGGTTTGCCAAAATGTTGTAATAGCAATGAAAGTAAAAAAAGGTACCTGTCAATGTCATAATTTTAAAAAATACCGCCTTTTCCGTAGTGAAGTTGTTGCAAGTGTTTAATGCTTCATTTTGAAATAGCAATTATAATATAAAACTTACCGTAAACAGGTGTGTTTTGGTGTTTATCTTTAAAATGTATATTGTATATTGTTATTTTGAAACTGTACTATCCGTATCCCATGTTGAATATTGCGTAAAACTGTTAAACTTTTGACGACGTCGAAATTGGATGTTATATGGGTAACTTTGAACGGTTCAAAGTTACCTGTATCATAAAAAAATATTTTTTTCGGAGGCTCAGGGTCGCTCAGCGTGCTATGGAGAGGGTTATGCTCGGAATTTCGCTACGAGACATGATTCGCAACGATGAAATCCGTAGACGAACGAAGCTTACCGACATAGCTCTCAAAATTAGCAGGCTGAAGTGGCAATGGGCCGCCACATCGCTCGTAGGACCGATAACCGATGGGGAAGAAAGGTCCTCGAGTGGCGACCATGTTTAGGCAAAAGGAGTACCGGTCGCCCCCCTACCAGATGGACCGGTGACCTGAAGAAGACAGCGGGAAACCGTTGGATTCAGAGGACACAGGACCGGTTGGAGTGGCCCCATTTAGGGGAGGCCTATGTTATGTCCATGCTCCGTCCATCCTTTTTTTTTTGTTTTCAAGGGGGAAACCTTCCAAAGGTACCCGATGTTCCGTCCATCCTATGGATGGATGGAATAAATAATCAAAAAAAAACTAGTATCTTATTTTACCACCAAATTGATCGACCTTGATTCATATGGCAAGACCAAGTTGTCTATTGTATTTATATATCAAAATAAATGTATTTTTTATAGATTTGGTTTTAATTAACAAAAATATGTTAATTAATTTTACTCAGACCTTAAAATATTCGATTAATGACGGATTTTATATCGTCAAAAAATTATATTCAAAGTTACCCAAAACTAAGGATAACTTTGAATTTGAGTTTTAGGGGTAATTGTGGATAGTTTAATTGTTTTCTCCGTAAATTTATTGTGTTAGATTAATAAACCAGCTAAAAAGGACACTATTCATTTAATAAAAACAAGGTGTAATAAATATAAAACAGATTATAATATCACAAATATTGTAAAAAATGTTCAAAGTTACCCAAATCGAGTTTATATCAGTTAATTAATATTATTAAGTTAAATCTCAGTAAAAACGTGAATATTGTATTCTCATTGATACACTATAACCTAAAAATTTCAGTTAAGGCCGGTCTTCGGTATCAGTACCTACTTCAGTAGAAGTTCAGTACATTACTAGAATTAACATAGACATACACATAAATACTGCTACTCTTCTACGGACCTCGAAGACTAAATTATGCTAAACACTGTAATGTAGCAATGCAGCATAATCGATTTACTTTTACAAGCCAAGGCATGAAAACCTAATTTTATTCAAATTAACGGTGACCTGATAAAGCGACAGATACACAATCTATAAGTTTAATATTTACATCGAAGTGCTTGCAGCCTACAAACTTTATTTCCAGTTGTGTTTATAAATAATTCACCATGTAATTAAATAAACTGGGCATGTAGAATGACTGGCTTTTGAATATTGAAATAGGAACACATTAATGGCGTGGTCGAGACCTCGATGTGTAAGATTTGTTCCATCCGCAGTGGATTTGCAAATCAGTACTTGATAGGCACCTGTTTCATTAGCATGGATCTGGCAAGTAAATCGACTGAGTTCTCGCAACTGTATGTGAGGCTTCCTTGCTCGAATGTGCCTACAGTTGATTTAAAACAAAGAATCACAAACTTATTTTGTATATAGTCAAATTTAGAATCAATTATTTTCTGGCGTCTGATAAAATAGTCGATAAACTTTTTAAAATTAGCGAAAAGAAATCAGCCATCTTCCTTATAAATAGTTTCTATACTTATTTTCGCACGACATCGAGGCTTCCAACAACAATAACACTCAACCAAAAAAATAAAATATTTATTAAAAAAAAATGTCTATGTTTTGGTTACACATATACACGAATACTCAAATATACCCAGAAGAATTTAATAGGTTGGGACAACCCCCCACCCCCCATGCTACTTTGCATAGGTGACAAAGGAAAACATGAAACATTTTGATATTGACAAATTTTAGTTATTTAATACCTCATTTACTTTATTATTTGCCTACGCTAGGATTACCAGATGCAATATTCTGCAACTCATTCTCGCTATTAGTCACATGTGGAACTAAGGCTTCAGATATAAAATCATCCGTCTCAATGGATGTCAAATGTTTATTTGACAGTGCATTGCAAGATCCAAACTTTTCCTTATGTCATGTTAACACCAACGCAGTCACTATTTGACTGTATGAATAAATAATTTATAATTAATTATCGTTTTATTAAAATTATATCCTACTGTCCTATCGCTGAATACAAGCTGTGAAAAGACTGTGCTGCTCCTTTATGTCCAGAGTGGAGAGAAGATCTTATTATACTCTAAATAGCAAATATAAATTATCTAATTAATAATTTAAAACACTACGATTTTCATGACACACGTTGACGACTATTTCAGGACTTTCAGAACAGACAGAAATTTAAATCATTCAGATGTCTGTCTGGCCGGGCCCGAACCTGGAACTCACTGCGTGACAGACCGGGTTTAAAACCTTTCCGTCAGGTGTCTCATCAATCAAAAAGATAGCAACAGATTTTATACTACTTTTATAGCCCCATGAGTCCCTAGAATATAGTTTTTATGTGCTAAAACACTCAGGTCCAAGTCGGGGCTCGCAAATCAGCATTTAAATGTCTGCCTAGCTAGGAATCGAATCCAGAAAGTATCTGAATTGTGGACGCTACGTTACTTTATTCATAAAATAGAAAAATACGAAATATGAAATAGAAAAATACGATTATTTGTGCACTTACCTATTTTTCCGAATAACTATATGCCTAACGGGTTCCTATGGTCTAGCGCATACATGGATATTTTCATGAAAATCCTACAGATTAGTTTCACAGCAGTACCTTTTTTTTTTTTTTTTTTTTTAAGTGGGTAATCCTCATGGATACCCAGCCGCCCGGGGCAGCAGCTGGGTTATGCCGGACTCTTACCGGCTAAACCCCCACTGTGTTTTCACCTCCGCACCGTACGGCGGGAACACGGGCGCGCTTTCGCATTCATCCGCGAACCCGCCGGTGCCTGGTCGCTTCCGCAACCCCCTCCCGTGTGGAGCATGGAGCTCCCCTCCAACAGGTAGGCGCGCCAGAAAACACAAAGGCGCGCCTTACCTCCAAGGCTCCCATCTGCAGGGCGACGGACCAACCCCGAGACCGCCACCCAGGAGCCGTGGGCATGGGCAAGCCGACACCCGCAAAGGCACCAACCTCCCACACCAGTAGTACAGTAACAGCAGTACCTACATACGTCAGTATCAATTAATTTACTACGAGCTGTTTTCTAGTTTCGCTTATTAACCGGTTGTCATAGAAATAGTCACGGATTGATTGTGTTCAAAGCAATACACATTGAAGTGACGGTCCATTGTGGTACAGAAATTTAACAAAACGCAATCAATGATTTTCTTATTTTTCGGCTGAGCAACTACGCGTATTTAGTTTACTTCGTGCGGATTCGCATGCATTTTCAGATTCTTTAACGCATAATGAAACAGTTAGGCTTAAATTAAATTAAAAAACTTAGCATTTCCTTAATGCGATGCAATTAAAAGAAAAAATGCTTTGGCTTTGATATGCATACCACGCATATAATAAATATATGTATAATGACTAATATATTTATAAAGATTTTAAAGGGTGCTCACTCAATGCACACGCACACATATACACAAAGTCGATTCATTTACTTTTTCTACACATTAATTAATCCAAGAAAACATTTTGCTTAATGTCGAGTAAAATAACATTTTTATATTAACAGCATGCAGTACCTATTTAAGATGTGTAGAGGTAAATTTAGAGTTATTTGGTTCGCGTCCTCACATTGACGAAATATTTGGCAATATTACAAAATATTTATTCAATATTATTTAATTTTAACAAAAGCGTAATCTACAAAACGTATAATGAATACAAATTTCGAATCCAATAACTAATTTTCCAGAAAGGTATTTATGGAACTTATTTCGTATTCATTAAATCTTGTCTATCTCCATATAAATTAAGTGAAGCAATGTAAATTCTGAACAAACAGAATATTTCTATATTGTATGTATCTAATATCTATCGGTCGTTGAACCTATCGACCCAAATCTTTATTGAAACAAACACTATCTATGTGTGCACCACTTTATTGACTGAGTGACATCGAATGTTTGGAAGTAAACTAGTACTTGTAGTTAAAATACTAAATTAGTATGTCTCCTATCTGTTACTTTTTAGTAAGGGATTGTTTTATGGAACTGAAGTAGCAAACGAGCTACTCAACTGATGGTAATTGCAACTCACCAACGTCTATTATCAGCTCCAAATACTTCATATTTCATCACATATATTAGGTACATTTTTTGTCTCGGGAGGGGTGGGGATTTTACCCACTTAAACCCTATCGATGGACTCAATGCGCATATGGGGAAACCCTGGGAACTTGGAACGCACCAGTGTATCCTTTCCGTGGTGCGTTTATGCCCCTTGCCAGAGCAAGTTTTCCAAATTATAAGACAATAGGCACGACTAATTAAGGCACGCCAAATTGTCATCAACACATACGTAGATACACCTAGCTACAGAAGCGGTTTCGTCTGCGTCCTCAGCGCAGCACTCCGAAACAAGACCAGGTGCACACAATACAAGGTTACACTACTACTAATACACTATACTACACTCCTACTTACCGGAGCAGGCAGTGCACGGCACTCCCGAGAATGTCTTGTAGAAGAAAATCTCGCCGCTGTCCGAGTCGCGCGGGCTCCAGGCGGCGGGGGCGCGGACACCGCCAGTCCAGCACTCAGAGGGAAGACCAGCTGCACACAATACAAGTCTACTACTCACCAGCACAGGCAGTGTATGGCACTCCGTCCGAAAGTGCCGTGTAGAAGAATGTCGCGCCGCTGTCCACGACGCGCGGCCTGCAGACGGCAGGGGTTGCGGGCATCCCCAGTCCAGAAATCCCAGATGAGATCAACTGGACACGGTACAAGGGCACAACTCACCAGCGCAGGCAGTGCACGGCACTCCGCCCGAGAGTGCCTTGTAGAAGAATATCTCGCCGCTGTCCAAATCGCGCGGGCTCCAGGCGGCGGGGGCGCGGGCGCCTCCAGCGCAGCACTCCGCGCGCCCGACGCGCAGCGCCGCCACCGAGCTGCACCGCCCGCCGCGCTCCATCCCCGACCAGCAGATCCCGGCTGGGGAAACATATTTTTTATTAGTCGTCATCTCCGACCAGTGGATCCCGGCTGGGGAAACATGTTTTCATGAGTATTTCTTGAATTTTCTAGCTTTTTTAAAAATGTCGAAGCATTAGAAGGACCGAAGAAAGGAGGAGAATATAACGCGGTTAGTATGATATAAATCAAACACTACACTGAACTCTACATTACATTAGATTTAAAAGTTAATAGGTTAGAAAGCGTGCGTCACGGTTGGTTGCTCGACATCGACTGCCGGCCAGATGCCATCGCGATGGCGTCGTCGTACTATTCTATTCGAAACTACCCGCTATTTATATTCGAACAACTCTATTCAGAACTACCTGCTTTTAATATTCGATCTACTATTATTATTTATTACATATAGTCAACATAGTGATGATCAACTCGAGTTACTAACTCGTGTTAACTCGAGTTTTGCTTATCTCGAGTCAACTAGAGTTAAATTCCTTCTAACTCGAGTTAAAATTTTTGTGTAGTCCGATAATTTGCAAGGTTTGTGTTAATTGACAAAAATATTTTATGAAAAATAATTCCTTATTTGTTTTATATTCTCCTAATATAATTAATTACGATTGACCCAATACTTGTTTGTGATGAATCTGTTCTGCTTTTTATGTTTTACGAAGCAAGATATTAAAAAGGTGAATCGAAAGATATACTACTTTCATCCAAGTAACACAAATACAACTCAAGTAGTGCTTATCCCGAGTTGGCGCATCACTAATTCAGCACTACCCAGTACCCACTCTTAATTTTGGTCGCGACGTATTATTTTAAATAATTTATGACAACAGTAACATTTGCAATAATATATTGTTTTACCTAAATAACTTAAAGTCGATGGAAATGCGATCGAAACGAATATACCTATATCCAGATGGTAGGTACAGCGTATGTTTTGACCCGGGTGGTACTACCGCTAATTTCTACCATGAAACAGTTATTGCATTTCGGTGGAAAGGTGTGGCTTATGTGGCAAGATAGGCGACGATCTCATTCCTCGGGAGTAGCAACGCATTTGTGATTGACTTCAGTAGAACTCTTGTTCAGGATGAAGTTACTTACAGACGTCCATGGGCGGCAATGACCACTAACTATCAAGGTGGATCACATGCTCATTTGCTACTTCAATTTCCACCTTGAAACATCTTTGAAATGTTGTAGAAATTGTTAGAGTGAAGGACTTATGTTGGGTTGTTAGTAGGATGTAAACGGCGGCTGACTTAAACCCGAAGCGACCAGGTGAGTCCTCAGCAGAGCCACCGGGTCACACATTTTTTTTTAAATAATGAAGTAGCAAACGAGCATGCAGTACACCTGATGGTAAGTGGTCACCGCCGCCCATAGACATCTGTAAGCAACTTCACATAGAACATAAGTTCTATCTGAAGTCAGTCACAGATGCGTTGCTACTCCCAAGGACTAGGATTGTCGCCTCATATAAAAGTGTGCCGGCAATCACACCCTTCCATCGAAACGCAAGAAACGCTTCACGTTAGTAATAGGTGTGGCGGTGGTACCTCCCCGGTCGAACTACACTGGTTCTACCTTCAAAATAATAACATTTTTTGTGTGTTAAGGTGTAATAGCATTAGTTCAACAACAGGAGCACCATCTCCATCTATTTTTGTTATACAATGGCAATATCAAGCTTACAGTACCATATATGTTTCTTTTTATAACTGCAGAGTAACTGCTATAGTCTGTTGTGTGTGGTAAGACAGACGTACTTCAAGGCTTCAAGGCGTCTTATAGAGTATAACGCATTTGAGATAAAACTGATTTGTATCAAATTGCTTACACATGTCTATGGGTGGCAATGGCCACTTAATGTCAAGTGGGCTGCATGCTCGTTTATCAATTAGAAAAACACGAGGAGACCCACGCGTATAAAATAAATGAACTTGTTACATTTAGAAAAAAATATTGTGTTGCTTTCATATTTGAAAACTTTTGCGTTATAATAAACTAATTTTTGGTGGGTATTATTAAAACGGAGTATTAGAGGACAGCGGGTAACCGTTGGATTCAGAAGGCACAAGACCGGTTGGAGTGGCGTCCTTTAGGGCTACACTACACCACTTAGGCCTATGTTCAGCAGTGGACCTCAAAGGGCTGATGGATGGGTTATAAAAAATTAAAAAAAGAAAATTAAAGAGTAGCAATCGATGGTAATTGGTATTTGCCACCCATGGACGACTAAACTATTTCATATAAAACAGTATCTTCTTTCTATCTAAAGTCAATCACAGATGCGTTGCTAGTCCCGACGACTGACATGGTCGCCTCATGTAAAATTAAGTGAGTGGTAACCACACCACCTCACTGAGGTGTGGTAACGCCCCACTCCAGCTGCACTGGTTCTAGGACATTGAAAACAAGATAAGTGTTTAATAAGAATACACGAGTATATTACTCTTGTTTTTCCTATTTGACGTCTGATAATCGTTGTAAGCATGAATAAAATATTGCTACTTTGTTAAGGACTTATTTTAACAAAAGGAAATAGGGTCATATCATAGCCCATTTGGATTCTAAGTATTAACATCTAAGTATTCAAATTGATTGATAGTGCCTTAGTTCATGCGTACAATGTGTTGTCTAGACATCATTATTTCACTTACAAACATATGGTTTAGGTACGTAAGACAAATGTATTGTAAACCAGACATATTAATGGGTGTCGTTGTTATTTGCATCGCTACAAATGATAGCCTCACTACTGGTAACGGATCTCTTCTTAGAATAATAAGACTGATTAAAGCTATGTCAACCAGGTTCTGCAAGTGTGAGAAATATAATAAGGCTTGTTAAGCCTGTAAACATACTAATTACGTGAGAAAAATAGATTTTGTCTTTGGAAAATGTATAGAGAACTATGTTTTCTTTTACGTTTTTTTTCGCCAATAAACCGAGGCGAAAATTTCTTAACTACTACAGCTCGATATTTATATGAATGTCTTTATTTTTTTATTCAATGAAAGTAGTGAAAGAGGATGCAGTTTATATGAGGGTAACTCATCTGCAGGTGATGGATGTCAAGCAAAGGGTTTCTCAATCTACAGGCTGCGACGGGTGCGTTGCTATAGGTACTAAGGAATAAGTCAAATCACCTTGTATATATCTGCTGTCACATCAAATGCTTTATGAGATAGAATAAGGTGCAGTTCTTCTTTAAAGAGCTCTTTTTTAAAGCCGGTCACGCATTGGCGACTTCGATGGTGTTTTAAATATTTATGGGCGACTGTGACTACTTCTCATCACGTAGCCCGTCTGCCTTATAATAAGGTTTAAGTACATGAAAAGTGGAGTAGCGGGGGCTACCACGTCTAAATTTAATTACTTTTAACTACCGACAACTATTGATATTGGAATGATGTACGAGTGAGGAAAAATGTCTGTGATATAATTTTCAGCTAAGGCCTTACACACTCTGGAAGATTAAAACATAATACATAAAAAAAAAACTTTCTACACTCATTGCCCCACAGTAGGATTTTCTCCTATGTCGTGGGTGCCATGGACACACACAAAGACAAATACACAAACACCCAGACCCAGAACAAGAATCTAAACTCATCATTCAGATACCTGTCTGGCCGGGAATTAAACCCGGGTCCCACTGCGCTAAGCGCGTAAGCCCGGTATGGTAACCGCTCGGCCACGCGGGTTGTCGAATTATTAAGAACATAACATAACGATTATTCTCTTCACTGGTCCACTATCATTTTACCGAAGCGTTTACGTTTGACTAACCCTACTCTCCTCTAACTAAGCTTATCTTTACCTGTTGCGCTCCTAGATACTTGGTTATCACCTTACGTGTCGTTCGGGGGACGCATGTGGCCCGAAAGGCCATTATAATTGACTGAGTAACATTTCATAAAGTTGACAATTTGCTGACTACGCGTCATTTACATTGTGATACAAAAAATAAAAAAAAAAACAAAACATTAAGCTCCCTTTAGATCACTTAAAACATAAAATAAATATTCATTGTAGGATTCGGCTGTGAAAGAAGTTTAATTCACGCCTTATATATCTTTGAGAATTATGAAGAGTTAAACTCTCTATAATCCATGCATCGTGGATGGAATGGACGATTTATTTCTAAGACCTATGTACGAAACTTCGAGAAATCACAAGTGCATCATACATAAGGTTATATCCGAAACTATTTTATGAAAAGCTGAAAACGATATCCTAGACGTTACAAATATAATTAATACAATTATAATCAAACAAAATGACTTAATATTTTCTTTATTAAAGTATACGAAGCGGAAAATAATATTAATTTATGGAATTAAAAGAATACCAACGCTCCGTTTTACAGAATATCGCTACGTTTACGTTTAAAATCCGATAAATAGTACAGAAAAAATGTGCCTAGAACATACATTATGTAATTCAAACGTAAGCTTACGTGAGTAGCTCACACGCTCGTTTATACGCGCATTAGCTCATCGCACGCGATACGTAAAGCGATTTGCAACGCAAATTGCTTTATTTGCGTATTCAATCTCGTGGAAGCACATGTGGCCGGCGAGCACTTGCAACTTTGTTGCCTGAAACGAAACTCGTAAAAAGCGGCCAGTCTTTTCTCGTGTTAAATTTAACTTGTAACCGTTACGTTAATTTTAAAATTGTATTTTATTCATAAATTACAAACTTAGTTTTCATGTACCACCTTTTTCTGTGTGAAATGGGCTTCTTTAAACTTGCATATTTTTTTTTAAATAATTGTAAATTATTGTGGTCATAGGTACAAAGAGATTGTATAATTTCATTTTAATTAAAGTAGGATATATTTGACAAGTACATCGTCACAACTAATATAGATATACATAATAATACTTAAAAGTCATTGCTGTAAATAAAATAAGCTAAGATTTACTTAGACGTGGATCATCCGGAACTGTGGTTATCAATGACAAACAAACGATCATAACAAAATAGTATTCAAAGGTCAGAACAGTTAACTCTAAGATTTATTTCGAAAAGTTGTAAATTACTCGAATTCAATCGAAGCGGCCTCGATTATTCGTTCGTTTAGACAACGCGCTTCGTCTATGAAGACGTACTCGTGGCATTCTTACACGTGTCTAAGATAATGTTCACGGCCGGTAATAAAAACATGGTTCCCACAGATATTTCAGACGGGCATATTAAAAGCAGATGCATGTATCGAAGCGGCCCGAGCCGCCGTATTCGGTCGGAATCCAGTCTGAGGTGAGTCACGCGCTCGACGCTAGACGTTCGGCAGACACTATTTTTCAAACCGACCGGCCGAGCGGCGACCGGCTCGACCACAACCGTACATGGACCAACAAACGTTAGGTACCTACCCACCGCCCGCAACCGTGCTCATTTTTCCGCACCCGGCTCCAATGTGTTAATTTGAAAATACAATTCGTAATGCTACTTCGTTTGGCACAGTGGCACCGAAATTGTTTGCCTTGCACTTTTTAGTCTTGAGAAAACATGTATACAGCAAAGATTCTATTTAGTTGTCTTTTTTGGGTCTTTTTTATCTGTGTCAATGATACGTCTATTTGAGAAAGGATTCCTGTTTTATCAGCGTGGGACTAAGGAGCAATTTTTTTTTACTTTGCGCGATGGCTTCTAGGTTTTATGACCATTTTGGCAATGTCAAGTTTCGGAGGATTCATTCTTATTTTTGAGCGTAATTGTCTAAAAACTAAAATAAACTAATAAATCATTCAATGTTGTTATTCATATTTAAATAGTAACAGCTTTACTCTTACTTATTTTCTCAATAATATGTACCTATAAGGACACTTGAAGTTTTCAAGCGGAATTCATATATTTAATTCAAATATTTAAATATTAACGTTAAATTCTAATATTAATGAGACACGATTTATTAAGGACGAAGGAATTATGTTACTTGATATAATAGGATTAGGACCATAAGTTTCATTTTAAGAAAAACAAAAACGGAAGGGATTATGAATATTTGGGAGCGTAACAATTTGGAGATTAAAACAATACGTCACAAAATACGGTGCAGTCGAAATGATAATAAACTCGTGGATGCACTTTGTAATTCAAATTAAGACATTGACGCAAAGCATTTTATGTAACAACTGACTGAGTTGCAGTTAAAAATGGCAGGCATCTATAAAATTTATTATTGGCTGTTTTTTTCCGTATAAAGTCCTCGTGTTATTTATAATCATTGGTAAAAATGCAAATGTAAATGAATAATGATTTTTGTGGCAAGCGATGCGCGGACGTTGACTCGCATTCTGAACGCGTTGTGTATCTTATCTTTAAAAATAATTATTATCGGACGCCCGCCATTCTGTCAGTTTTGGCGCCACTTTTCACGAATGAATGCGGATTTGCCTTATAAGGGCGGCTTTCCACTACGTGATGCATCATTAAATATAACATATTATACTTACATTAAGTTAAATTAGTACAACTCACCGTATTAGTAGAAAATAATGGTTTCCATTTAGATAATACGATAAGAAATTGGTGTTGTATGCCAAACAATACAGATTTGATTAGAATTTTTAAATCATTTTGTAGAGAAAAAAGAACGGAATGCCACAACGGTCATGCTAAAAACATAAATTCATGTAAATATGTAGGCTATGCATAAAAAAAGCAATCTGTTTTTTTTTAAATTTTATTAGAAGCTTTTATTTAACTTACAATGTTCGTGGGTAAGTATGTAAGTATGTGTGTTTAGGTCAAATCTTGCAACCTTAATTTAACCCACTTTTCAAAGTTCGATTGAGCTGAAATTTGGAATACACGTATAGTTCTGATGACAATGCAATTATATATAATCAATATTGTTGTTAATTCAAAATGGCGGTCGCAACAAAATGGCGGATTATAATTATATTCTTGTACAACCCACCTTATATGGGTATCAAAAGAAATGGCTTTATGTATGAAGTACAGTACAGTACGAAAAAAAAAATACAGACGCCATCAAAAAAATTAAAGATTACATACATTTGTAGAGCATACCTAATATGGGTATCAAACGAAATGGTTTAATCTGTCGAACGCAAACACAACAAAAAAAACTCAGATCCAAGATGGCCGACGGAAAAAGCAAGATAATATATATATTTGTACAACCTTCACATTATGGGTGTCAAATACAAAAGGCTTAGTTAATAAAATACAATACACTAGGAAAAAATCAAATCTTCGATGGTTGCCATAAATATATGTAAGATTACAGATTTTAGTACAACTCACCCAATATAGGTATCAAATAACAGAGTATTAGATCCTGGGACAACTAAAAATAATAAAATAAAATAATTATAATAACCATTTTTTTAAAACAAGCTTTTATTTCAATGGACTGAAAAAAATAGTTCAGGAAACCACAGACCTAGATTTGAGTAAGTCTACCATGGACAATCTCGCGACAAGCTTTTATATGATAGAGAATTGTACCATGCAACAAAATGATGGGTTTGACTACTACAAAGTTTATTTTTTTTCTTTTCGGTGCTTTGAATTAAAAGCTTGTTTTAAAAAATGTTTTTTTTTTTTAAATTATTTTATCGTCAATTAGAAGTATTAGCGATGGTATTTGGTATGCTAATGCCAGCTCACTTTTAAGAAATTGATATTCCATTTTATTCAAACTGACACTTATAAAATATGATGACGAAGACAGACTTTTATGCATAATAATCGAAATAACTTATTTCCAAACATTCATTGTGTGGTGGAATTATTGTCCGACATTATCATGAACAATTTCACTATATCTCTGTTACTGAATCATTTTAAGTAGAAACGTTTTAAGCATTCTATTTGAATACCTTTACATTCGGTTAAATATATTATCGGCGGGTAAAGTTTTCCTTTAACGTTTAGTTTAATGGCCAGATTTCGGACAAATTTGCAATGTAAATTATTATGGCTATTGTTCGAGAGCATAACATCCGAGAACAAATTGGAAACGGACAAGAAAAATAAACAAGTCGCGCTGAAGTGTGGGCAAAGACGCAAATAGATCAGTGGCAGTTCATTTGTGTCACCGCGCGCGATATTTGTGGGCACATGAATGACCCAAGAATAGATGACTAAAACTGTACCGTTAATTATACGCGTCTCTTGTTTTGATCTCCACCATCGACCAATTATTTTATTCGTTGTGTGACTGATCACGTCAAAATAATATTTTCATTCGGAAAACAAATTATTTATCGCTGGCGGCGCACGCGCAGCTTGCATCAATATACCTACGTAAACACGCGCGACCGTATTACACTCGCAAGTAAAAATAAATCGGATACGTTAAAATTTGATAAAATAAACAAGCAAGGTCATAATTAAGAGGATGTCCTTGCCATCTGAAGTTAATTTGTTATTCTTGAGTGTTGGTCACGCTTGAGCGACGAAATCGGTTAATATTGTATAAATAAACAGTAGATTTCTTGCAATTGCAATCCCCTTATGCAGGTTGCCAAAACTGCATTGTTATTTTAATAATCTCTCATATTTCAGCAATCAGTCTCTCATCTTGATTACGGCTTGTTTTTATTTAACTTTGATAATTTTAATTGAGAAGAAACTAAAGTTAATTTTATAACACAATAAACTTTAAGAATAGAGGAATATTTTTATATCAAACTATTCACAGCTCCTTTTATTTTTAGTGAACCATAAGTAGGTAATAAAATGCGTTAAGCATCTTAATTAAAATTCCAAGAAATATTTCAATATTAAATAGCCTCGGTCGTTCCGCTTCCCGCACGAAAGTCGGCTTTTTATCAGCTATAAAATTTTAATGACCGTAACTAGTAACAGATCGTTAAAATTAAAAGCGTAACTTTGTCATTTGCATTATTTTAAAACCTATATAATAATAATAAATTTTAAACACGGCTGGAAACAGGCGTCTTTTTGATAATTACGAGTGTTTTACATGGACACTATAAAAATAAAGTACATGATTCCAGAAATTTTCAGGTTCTCTATGTATGTTAAATTATCTATATTTTATTAATTTAATAAAAGCATTTTTGTATATGCCCATTAGAATTTGACACGGTCATTAACGTTTGGCTCCTATAGCTACTCAATTTGAAGTCGATTGCAAGTGCATTCCTACGCCATTCACCAAAGTTTATGGTGCATCATTCTTTTTCTGTTACCTACTTATCTCTAGAATGCAACTTAGATTTATGTTCGATTGATGACAAATTCGGCTAGCACTGACTATGTCATTGCACATAAATAACTTTCAATATTAAAAATGACAAATACCATATTAAGGGTTTAAACACCCAACAAAGAAAGTCAAATAATAATTTACATTCGACTGGAATCAAACACAAAACAGTAAGCCTAAATTCACATGTATCGTGAATTCATTCTTTTACGAGATGTGTACATCTTTGGGCTGTAAAGAGCACTAAACAGTCCGACTCGGAATGCAAGCTGGACTGCCGACTCGTTAGCCGTTACTATAAAACAAAAACCGTTCACCAGACGGGCCTAATAAAACCGACCATAAACTGTTACCAAGGGACATATATGCATTATCTGTCTCGGCTAAAAGTTAGGATCCCTAATTTAAAATTGTGATTGTCTGGTAGCCTCTAGCCGACCTAGTTTTCGGTCCTGGGACGTTGAAGGACATATTTAAGCAGGTTACTATGTTTTACATAATATGATAACTCGCCGTCTAGCCGTTTGATTAGGTCTGCCGGCGATTGAATAATGTTTTTATTTCCACGCCAATAGAAAATTACCAAAGGATTTCAAGATAAGTGGAAAATAACACCTAGGCGGTCTATTTGCGTGACGTATTTCTCCTTTCGTTTCGTGTTTTACCTTTCTGGCATTACACCAACAATTAGCATACTATAAATGTGCAGATTTATTTTTTTGTTTCCGCCTTAGTTTCCATGTACAAATATAGATGTAATTTATCTTTTTAATCGTGAACTGATTGAATTTATAAGTACATAATATAATTCTAGTAATATATACATGCAATACATTTTAATATAATTATTTTTAATCAGCTACTTTAAGCAAATTAAATAATTTGTAATGACATTAGTATACAATAAAAAGTATAGTGGCGAGTTTCCGCAACTCATCAAAAGATGGTGCCACTACTATGCTGAATCACGCTGTCGAAGTATTCTCAAGATCTTGTATACAAGTGCCGAACTGAGAAAATCTGTACATCTCCCTTTGCCGTAATATATCGAATTATACTTAAAAAAGATCAATCATTTCTAACAAGTAATATTAATCTATATTATTAATATTATAAAGCTGAAGAGTTTGTTTGTTTGTTTTTTTGATCGCGCTAATCTCAGGAACTACTGGTCCGAATTGAAAAATTCTTTCTTTTTTGAATAGACCATTTATCGAGAAAGGCTTAAGGCTTTATAACATCACGCTGCAACAAAATGATGCAGACAAAGTCGTGGATAACAGCTACAATTTATAAAGCTGAGGAGGTTGTTTGCAAAAATAAATCATGCCCAAAATAACTATTCCACGCGGACAAAGTCGCGAGCACAGCTAGTAAAATAATAATTGTTACCTCTACGAGTTCTGTAGACACATATCAGTCAAGCATACATATAAAAATATAGGCATAGTCGTACAAGGAAAAACTGAAATCATCAGTTTGACGTTAGCCGTTACTGAACTTATATTTTACATGATTAAATTCGTATATATGTAGAAAACAATATTGTAAGAACTGTATGTACATATATTCAAGCATAAACGATTTGATTTAAATTATCAGACGAGTATGTAGTTCACTTACCATGTAAGTTGTTGACGCCGACAGACATCTGTAACTAACTTCATTTGCAACATGGGTCCTACCTGGTGCTGATCACAAATGCGTAACCCCTCTAGAGGACTAAGATCAACCATCTTAGTGTAAATTAGACGGCCACCTTACTATTCTACGGTGAAGCAAACCGCTTTGCAAACTTTCATGTTTGAAATAAGTAGTGGTGTACATTTTTCGTCCACAATTCCTCAGTGCCTGAAGTCGAAATTGTTCGAGCAATGTGTGTTGATGACCTATGGCGCCGAAACGTGGTCCTTCACTAAAGGCCTCATTCGAATGCTCAGAGTCGCTCAGCGTGCTATGGAGAGGGCTATGCTTGGAATTTCGCTACGAGACATGATTCGCAACGATGAAATCCGTAGACGAACGAAGGTTACCGACATAGCTCTCAAAATCAGCAAGCTGAAGTGGCAGTGGGCCGGCCATATCGCTCGAAGGACCGATAACCGATGGGGAAGAAAGATCCTCGAGTGGCGACCACGTTTAGGCAAAAGGAGTACAGGTCGCCCCCTACCAGGTGGACCGATGACCTGAAGAAGACAGCGGGAAACCGTTGGATTCAGAGGGCACAGGACCGGTTGGAGTGGCGCCATTTAGGGGAGGCCTATGTCCAGCAGTGGACATCAAAGGGCTGAAGGATGGATGGATGGTACATTTTTCAAGCCTGGAAACTATACGAATGCACCATAGGGTCACATATGTAGATAAAAAACCACATGATTAGATAATTTTATCTAAGTAATAACGACATTGTAAATTACTGTTTAAGTGGTATACTTAGAGTAATATCACCGTCCAACAAGGCAAGATAATGACAATAATTACACATGATTGATTACTTGTAATGGCACTTATCTGGCCATTATTAAGTTCCATATGTGTCTGTAACAGGAATTTATATGGTATTGCGACATTCAATTTATTTTAATAGTTACAATGTTCGATTTCGTTCGCTTTTTGGTAAATTTGAAACAATTGCAGAAAACAAGGAAAGTTTAAGGTTCCTCAAACAACCATCCTATTATTATACTAGATCAGAATAACAGAGCTTCAAAATTTACTTTTTTTAATAATACGGAAGTAGCAAATGACCATATAGTTCACTCAAAGGTAAGCGGTCACTACCTGCCAAAATTTAATTTGTCCTGGATAACAGATTCTTTGCTATCATTCAGGTCTGACGTTTAAACTTCTCAGATAATTATGCCATCTTTACCATACCTCGAACCAAAACAGCAGCGTTTGACACTGCTGTTATGATTGATACATAAAAAGTTGTGGGTGTGGTCCGTTTGGAGTCAGACTGCAAGGCTACACATGGAATTTAAAACCATTATAAGTCTGTAACTTCAAAATGGTGTTATTGGTGCTATAAAAAAGGTGGTAAAGGTAGTATTAGAGCAGTGGTAGCCTAGTGGTTGAAACTTACCCTCTCAATCGGGAGGTCCGAGGTTCAAACCCAGGCTCGCACGACTGATTTATGGGCGTATTAGAAATTAATTATCACTGCTTTTTGGTGAAGGAAAACATCGTGAGGAAACCTACACACACGAGAGTTCTTTAAAAAAATAAAAAAGTTCTCGGAGGTGTTTGAAGTCCACCAATTCGCATTTGTCCAGCGCGGTGGACTATGGTCTAAAACTTTCTCATTCTGAGAGAAGACCCGTACCCAGCAGTTGGACAATAATGGGTTTTATCCCAAAGGCAGCGTGGATTGACCAGGAAGGTACCAACACCATATGTATTCCGAACATGAAGCATTTGTTGTATTTCGGTATGATCATGTTTTATATGAACATGATTATATTTTTGCACGAGCTGTTCCAACTTATTATGGTGGGCAAAGTTGCTTGAATGATAAAAGAGGAGGAAAAAGAAGTCATGGCAGCGTAACATTAGGAAAAGGACCGCTGGCTGGCTGAATAGCTGGCGGAGCTGAGCTTTTGCGCCAAGCTAACAATAAGGACTTCATTAACAAGCTGAGTGCTAGCCTCTACTAGTTGGGTTCACTAGAGGCACCCTAAGAAGAAGAATATTGTCCGTGGGTAGCAATGGGTCGACTGCATGCTTTTTCTACTTCAATCTTATAAAAAAATGTTTACAAATACCCAGACTTAGAATATAAATCCTTAAATTCATATTGTTGAGGATCGAATCTGATCAGCTACAATTATAGCGACTGCGCGAATGCCATATCCATAAGCTTAATTTTGTTTACCTTTCCAATTTACTACATACAAGTAGTATACTAGTTCACATTCATGACATTCATCTTCTGGTCGTGGACGCAGCAAAACGGATCGTCAACGACCCAAGAATCTCCGACAGGTTGGAACCCTTAAGCTTACAAAGGGACATAAGTTCCCATTGCGTGTTCTACCGGCTTTACAATGGTGAGTGTTCCGAAGAGCTTTTTGACCTGGTGCCTACGTCACCCTTCCTCCATCGCACCACTCACCGAAGGATGAAGTTCCATCAACTGGACCCGTGGCGGTCCTCCACGGTTCGGTTAGCACGGTCTTTCCTACCACGAACGTGCAAGATGTGGAATGAGCTTCCTCCTGAGGTATTTCCGGAGCGCTATGACATGGGGTTCCTCAAGAAAGGTGCAAAAAGAGCTCTCCTTCAAAGTCGGCGATGCATTGGCGACACCTCTGGTGTTGCAAATGTCCACAGGCGTCGGTAACCACTTTCCATCAGGTGGCCCGTCTGCCTTATCGTTAGGTACAAATAAAAAAAAAATAAAAAAAATAAACAAATTTCACAATTTAAAACAAATACCCAGTTGTCACATCTTATCGCTCCATTGATATGAACCGTTGTGGTGTCAGTGACATGTGTTCGGATTCCTGAGGAGTTGCCAACATTTTCTTTAGATGTAGAGCATGTGCAGACGTGCACCCGATTGACAAGTTGATTTTGACGTTTTATCCATTTTTTAGAGGAACTGAGTAGTCAAATCCGTAGGGATTTAGTAGTTGGTGTCGTTATCTTTCTCGTATTTAAATATAGATTCCTATCTATACTTTAGTCGCACCTTAATGTTAAGTGCACTAGGCTATGTTTTGTTCCTACAATTAGGTGGCAGTGTACGTCGTTAGTGTAATTTTCTAGTTTTCAATCCCTTTTCACATAGATAAATGCGGACTCCGTGTTTTTAAATGTCCCTTAATTTACCTATAAAGTAAATTAAGGCGGTCAAAAACTAAGGATTTTATTATCCATGTTATTCGTTTGATACAGGTAAATAAGACGTAAAAGGGCGTGTAAAACATGATCAATAACTGCATAGTAAACTTATGTAGTAATCTTTTCACTTATACATAGAATTAGTGTTTTTAACGTGTGGATTGTTTTACATCTTACAATTATAAAATTGTGGCAATATATTACATTTTTCATCGAATGATCTTTACTTTCGACTTAACTCCATCCTAATTTTAGTAGGTATAACGTTTACCTAAAATTTGAGAAGCACAGTTCATATAAAGCATCAACCATCAATACTGTAGACGGGAATTCTATATACATTGCCTCGTTATGTATCAGCCTGTATGTAGTGGATATTCACAATCCGAACAAGCACTCATTAAAATTAATGAAGCGTCCATTGTAATTAATTTCATACGCGTGACCGATACATCTACGTTACAATATGATTGCAACTCATTACCTGTGTTCATTATTAATATAATTATGTACGCTGCTGATCTTAATAAATTTCCTCGGTGTTTTTAGAATTCCGTACCTAAAGGGTCTCATCAGGGGTATCACAACATGTCTCTGTTAGTAGTCTTATTACATATATGCGACGACCTGCGTGGCGGAGCGGTTACCTTACCGGTCTAATACGCAATTGGCCCCGGGTTTGATTCCCGGCCAGACAGGTATCTGAATGATGAGTTTAGATTCTTGTTCTGGGTCTGGATGTTTGTGTATTCGTCTTGTGTGTGTCCATGGTACCCACGACACAGGAGAAAATCCTAGTGTGGGGCTGTGAGTGTAGAAAGCGTGTAATTAATTAAATATGTAAGCACCAAATAGTTAACTGTTATAGTTTGGGATAGCATATCCCTGCATCATCAGGATCGAGGAGTTGAAGGTAAAATTTTTCGTCAACCTATATAAACGTAGATACATAATACATATTCTAAGTTTCATAAGAAACGATTATGTAAAAGTCGAGTTATCTCAAATTATCTAAAAAACTTGTGGTGGTGGTGGTTTCCACCCCATAACTCGAAGAGTTAAGCATCACAGCATACCCATGTCCAAGAGAAAAAGTTGCGTGATGAAATTTCCTATCAAATGAAAGAAAGAACTTGGGGTAAAACGGGACGCCATTACTAGGACTCTGCTGTCTGGCCGTCTGTCACCACGCTGTATCTTATGATGCATGATAACTAGGCAGTTGAAATTTTCACAGGTACCGTATAGATTGCCGATATAACAACAAGTACCTACTAAAGACAGAAAAATATAAAAAATAAAGGCTCCCATACAAACGTGATTTTTCTCTGTTTTTAACCGACTTCCAAAAAGTAGGATGTTATCAATTCGTCTGTTTTTTTTTTCTTTATAGGACGCTCATATAGGACATAGTTTCGTCACCACCGTCCAGCGATATTTGTTGAGCGCCGACTTCGGGACTATGTTCTAAGCCAAAATTAATAGAAATTATTTTTGACTTTTTAGTGACATGGAAGTCGGTAGATATTTGTTGTTAAAAAGTTTTTATTATAGATAATGTGACGGAACCCTTCGTGCGCGTTTTTGATTCGAACATGGCATTTTTTTATTTTAATGTCTACCATACATTATGGGGTTCGAATCTAAGGTACGCGCTTTCCTTGTTTTTATTATGCATCCTTATCTATCAATCAATCCTTAATAGTTCAGTGTAGGACTTACATTTCCGTAACAAGGGAACCTGCGGTAATCATGGCGTTTGGTAGAAACGAGGAAGTAAGCATACACTACGTACTAAAGGTATAACTTGTGATTATTAATTCACAATTTATCACTTTTGTTCTCTATAATATTCCAAGTTTGAAAAGTCTGCAAATCCATAGGTACTTGATAAACAATGTGGATTCTGGCCTAATCTCTTCTTCTCAAGAAAAGCGGACAGGACTTCTTTATGGTTGAAGTAGTAAATGGGTATGCAGTCCAACGGGTGGTGGAAAGTTATTACAGATGGTAAGTCTCCACTGCCGCTCATGGACTTCTTAAGATAGAAAGGGGTTCCATCTGAAGTCAATAACATACAGACATAGAGCAGTGATAGCCTAATGGTTGAAACTTGCTGTCTCAATCAGGAGGTCCGAGTTTCAAACCCAGGCACGCACCACTGATTTATGTGCGTATTAGAAATTAATTATCACTGCTTTTCGGTGAAGGAAAACATCGGGAGGAAACCTACACACCCGAGATTTCTTAAAAAAAAAGTTTTCGGAGGTGTGTGAAGTCCACCAATTCGCACTTGGCCAGCGCGGTGGACTGTGGCCTAAAACTCTCATTCTGAGAGAAGAACCGTGCCCAGCAGTGGGACAATAATGGGTTGTACCCCAACCACAGACATGTTGCTATCGAGGACCAAGATGGCCTCATATAAAAGTGAACCAGCAACCAAAAAAGGACAACGACTTTTTACAAACTAAACGATACAAAACTAATTAATAACGAATGAATTTATTGAAATTATTTAAAGAAACATACAACGAGCAAAAAACTGCAAGTAAATTAAAGCATGCATAACCTCTACGCATCACTCGTAAGGCTATTGAGGCGTGAGTCGTAAAGTTTAATCAGTGACTCACCCGTGGATTAGATAAGCTGACAGGCTGGGCGTTGAGCACATTAACAGATAATTTGTAATTATAATTGACAGTTTGTCATGTACTTCATTTTAGACTGCTTAATGCTCCACCCACGCAACTGGATAAGGAATTTGCTCAAAACAAGCTGCAAAAACAGTTTGCTTACATGCTATTAGCTTCACATGTAACGAAGCATGAAAAGAAATTAAGAACTCTCTTTAGAATTGTCTTTGGAACTCCCTTTGAAACGTATATGGAACTCTCTCCTAGAGCCCGTTAAAAATGAACTCCAAGAATATTTTCAAAAAAGTGTGCATATTTATCTGTTAAATCAAATGTCAAAATAGTTTATTATTGTTGGTTTTACTTGTTATGTTTTCTACATTTTATTTACTATTACTATTATTTTATGTTTCTATACTTTGTAACTTCATGTTGTCATCATCTCTTATTCCACTAATGTATGGGCTGTTGAACTAGAGCATGGAAACCATTGTATTATGAGACGAGATCTGCGACGCATTTGGATAGTAACAAATCATATACAATTGTTATATTTGAGTCATAACGTGTCCCGCAGTTTAAATTTAAAATGTAAAAGTTTTATCGGAGTATATGAAAAAATTACAATTAATAGCTAATAATAATTTTCGTAGTTTTGGTATTAGATCATTAAAAAAAAACAGATAACAAATATGCAAATGTTTTAAAAAGTTTCTATTAATAATTCTTGCCTTCCAAGCATTTTTAAAAATGATTAGTGATATACAGACCAGCCAAATTACAATATTTTTTATTCGTGTGTCTGTACAAATTCAAACAATAATCGATTTATCCTACTGCAGTTCGCATTTAGGTTCTGTGGTCTTAGTACAACTTTATAACTTTTCCTCAAAATATAATTGTTCTGAGGTTTATTTTTGTGAATTGTTTCGTTATAAATGATATTTTTGCGTTTTGCAATAATGGACGACCATCATTGCAAAGTAGGTAGATACATGTAAAGCTAGAAAACGTAAACATTCAATGTACATTGCGAAGTAAGTATAGCAAGTATAATTATGCTGATTGATATATATTATATAATGCAGCATTTGCTTCTTTATTTTAAAAGACAAAAGTGTCACTGGCATGAAATGAGTGTGATAGCATTTGACATTAGTTACATTGGAAGCCCGTTTGCTACTTCTATTACATAAAAACATCTTCCATTTCAGCATAATTGATTAATCATTCAGACACATTTGTCTGAATAAATGCGCATACTTAATAAATATGACACATTTGAATTCGTTAGCCAAAACTAATCTTTATTAACATATGGGACTGAGTAATTGTATTATAATTTAACACAGTAATATGATTCTCATTTTAAATTTGGCAAAGTTACAAATCATTACCTAAATGTTGTTCAAATCGTCATATTTATATGCATATATTTCGAGATGTTTTGTGGAGATGACAATTGTGTTCGGTGACATATATGTTTTGACACTCAGATATCGGGTTCGATTCCTGTGCATCTGAGTAATTTTAAATATCTGGGTCTGAGTATTTGTTTAATCATCTGTGTGTGTTCATAATACCTAGCACATGGATATTATTGAGTTTTACGATACAGTAAACATTAGGTTAGATCTTTTTCTTCTAGTATAAATTAGTAAAAAAAAGCACTGTATTTCATACACCGGATTTCGATGAGATCTACAAAGGGCGGTTACCAACCCCACACTTACTTCTAGCGTGGAAATTTCCTTTTCCAGAAGGACTTTAGTCCATTATACTGAATCTAGTCCCTTAGCCACCTTCTGCGACGTCCACAATAAGAAAAGGCGTTATTCAAGACAACGCGCGCTGCCAGACACTTTAATTATACTTTTAAGATAATTTCGGTCATAAATATCGTAAACTGTTATTAGTTACTTATAAATTGACCTTCCTTAGTTCATAAAATCAAATCTTTATTACATCCGTACCTTAACGATGCATTGACCACTGGAACACGGCAGCGCATAGTGACGCGACGGTCAAATTATTCTAACGTCGATAAAGTTATTACAAGCGTCGCTGCATCTATTTGAATTAATGATGCGTCTCGTTCTAAATTTATAAACAAGTGCCGTTGGACAATGTATTGGCAGCGAAGGAAATATGTAGCAATCTTATTCATTAATAATGCCGTTTTAGCTATTATGTTTTGTCTTGCACATTTAATACTTGAATATCTCGAAGGTTATACAGGGAATCGTAGTGTGAGGCCTAGAGTCCTATAACTATATTTTTTGCACATATTTTTTTTTATTACATCGGATTAAATCGGACGAGGGCTACCGTATAATGAAATGTGTTTGTTAACAGTGATATTTAAGGAATGTATTTTGTATGAGAGACATTTTTTACCATTTTTTTTGAAATTGTTTTAGTACGTTATTAAAAATAAATAAATATTCTATATTATTCATATATTTGTATGTGTGTATTTATTTACTGAACATTATATAAGTACTTAACCGAGTTTCGGGCTTAGAATATTTATTTTTGCGATTTTAAACAATATTTTGTTCATTATATCTCGAAGGTTAAAAAAATAATAATACGTATGTTACTTTGTATCCTTCTATCTATTAAATGACTATTGGCAAAAATTCCCATAAGGAAGGCCCATGTCCGCCAGTAGATATAGAGAGGCTGAAGTACTGGGATACACATAAAGTAGAAGAAAATACAAGTATCAAAATACCCTTTTATACTGTAATGTTTTCCTAAAATTATCGATAAGTTGCGTTACAAGCTTACTGTTAACAGTCAAGTAGCTAATACAATTGTTTAAAACAGAGTGCATTGAGCAATGCATGCGGGAAAGGCTGCGTTATCTTATCAAACGTTGTGCGTTAGACAGATTTCGCAGAAACATTCGTATGTGGCGAGCGAGCAGGCCACACATAAATCTCGCGAGGCGATTGAATACAGACGCGTAAGCGTGCCCGTGCGCATAATTCAAAGGGGCGATCACCAGGAATCGCCGTTTGGCATGCAGACGACCGCGTTCATTCCAAAGCAATAAACCCGTTAGCGGCGACGTAATATGCATATAGGAGAACTGAACACAAACATCGCCACATACATAAAATCTCAAGACAAACATACATGAGTGCAATGCCGTTCTAAATTCGCGACGCCCGCGCCTTCGCGAATGTGATGCCGCGGAATTCCGCATAGTTGTTTGACGGATGTTTATGATCATACCGTACTCGTAGCGCTCTATTAGCGCATTAGGCACTAATAGATTTACTGTTAGCTGCTCAGGAATGTAGAATCGCTGAAAATTTTGACGATATTATGAATGAACTTCCGTTAATGCTATATTGGTTTAATGCACGGAGTCTAAATTTATATAAGTATCGATATATTGATTTTAAATTGCGGTGAACAACTTAACTATCAACTGACATGAAATAAATCAGTTGATATAGGACTGTACGTTTGGTTTATTAAACACAAATATCACAACTGTATTATGCCTATTGTATAGATAAATCACACATGTGTAACACTATATTACACAATTAATGTATAGAAGAACACGAAATAAGATTTTTTTCCATCTATATATTGTCTAAAGTACAACAATATTTATGCACGTATTGTCATTATTGCATGTAGGTAGTGTTATTATTTCCAATATATTAGTTTTTCTTTTTATTTATGATTCGGATTTCACATACCGTATCTAACTTAAACAACACTTAACCACTAAACAGTGCACAACAAACATCCAGTGAGTTACACAATTAGTTTAATTTTAGTTGAAAATACATGAATGTAATTAATATTTGAAATTACTTTAATATAATCGATATCGTGAGTGTAGGGTGCATCACTGGTTGCAGGTGCATTCAGATATGTAATGTGGCTCATGGAATCATCGGCGCCCGACCAGACCACCACATCCAGAATTTGTATTTATTTACATACGATTTATATTTACTTTCACATAATTGTAATGTATTCGGTTTATTTACGTGACAATGCAATGCAATGAAAACTTAGCTGGCAGGAACAACTGTAATATGTAACCGTAGATGTTGTGTTTGGATTGCTTGTTTTATAATAATGTAATAGTCCTCGGGAATAGCAACGCATCTGTGACTGACTTCAGATAGAAACCAAGTTCTAAATGAAGATGCTTACAGATGCCCATAGGCGGCAGTGACCACTTACCAGGTGGACTGCATGCTCGTTTGCTGCTACAATCGGATAAAATAAATGTGAACAACATCGCTTAGTAAATAAAATTTGCAGATTATATAATGTAATAATATAACAATGTACGTAATTATTATATGAGATTATAGTTTACCGGTCAAAAAAGTTGTATAACAAAAGTTCCCCATAGGGAATTAACATAATTCTGCAAGGTCAATTAAATGACGAAGAAATATTAACAGCATTGTCCCACTGTTGGGCATGGGTCTTCTCCCCTGAATGAGAGTTTTTTATGCATATGTAGATATTTATAATTTCTAAAAAATCTTGTACTGTTTTATAAAAATCCACGTAGCACAGTAATTATGAAATCGTACATGGGTTCTGGGTTCAATTCCCTGAAAGAAAATGAGGGCATTGAAAATCTAATTCGTGTGCCTACTACTTCATAGATAACCATGTTTTTTTTATACTTAAACCTGACGATAAGTCAGACGAGCTACCTGATGGAAAGTAGTCTCTTTCGCCTATAGACACTTGCAACACCAGTGGAGTCGCCAATGCATCTCCGGGTTTTAATATATTTGAATGAGTGTTTATGTAGGCGATAAGGGTAAAACTTCATATACGAGTATTTCAAAAACTTGAACTTTATAAATCTAAAATCCAACTAATTTCACTTAAGATACTGTACTGATTACCTAACTTAGCTTATATTTAAGACTTAATGTAAATGTACATTAAAAATATGTAAATGAAAGTACTTTTCATTTAGTTCGATTCTAATTGACTTTTGTTGTAAGTGATATTTTAATTACTTTACTTTAAAAAAATTCGGCATAATGTAATAAATAAGTATTATTATCTATGTTTAAAGGTTAATGGAGAGAAACCTTCGTGTCTAGTTGGCTAGATGAATTATGCGGTTAGTTAGTGGGCGCTTTTTTATTATCTGATTGAAGTAGCAAACGAGCATTCAGTCCACCTAATGGTAAGTGGTCACTGCCGCCCATGGACATCTGTAATCAACTTCATACAGAACATGGGTTCCATCTGAAGTCAATGACAGATGCGTTGCTAATCCCAAGGACTATGATGGTCGCCTCATATAAAAGTGTACCGGTAACTACACCCTTCCATCGAAACGCAAAAAATGCTTCACGCTAGAAATAAGTGCGGCGGTGGTACTTCCGCGGTCGAACTACACTGGTTCTACCACCTTCATCCCCGGTCGAACTACACTGGTAAGTACTGACTAAAGTAAACTGACGCCCTCTGGTAACTTTATATTGAACCTGGTGTAGGCCTTTTGAAAACTAAAGAGCTATTTTGAATTGAAAATAAGCACGAATGCGAGATGTAAGGCCGAGACGATTTCAAAAATCAGTTTTGCATCCACGGAAAGTTTTGCCCGATTGCGATTTTCCTTGTATGATACCGGCAAAATATTAACGGATTTCCGTTCGAATGACGCACAGAAAATGCTTGTATCATCTTTGAACGAAATGTATTAATACGTCAGTAACTCGTAATCAATAAGTAGTATTTTTTTTGCAACACTATTGACCTGGCAAGACCGATATTATTAAATAAATTTTAATTAATAATTATTGATATTTATCGTTTTTATATAATATTTATTAACGTAAGAACGTAAGAATGTAAGAAACATGATTGCAAATATATAAAAAATTGAGATATAAAATAACAAAAAAGACAAAGCTGAGTTTCCTGCCGGATCTTCTCAGTTGAGGTCGTGTTCCGATTCAGTGGTAGTGTATGAAAAAAACGTAACCGACAAATTTGTAAGTGCCCCATAGGCCTATACAAAATAAAGACATTTCATTTCATTTTTGCAAATAAAAACGCAATTTGTGAGTGCTAAGCTAGAATATTATAGTGTTAAATTTTCCTTAATATTGCTTCTGGGTAACATAACATAAACCATGTGTTTTTCGTAGTCTTATAGCATTGACCTATAGCATTGACAAGGCAAGAAGTAAAAAGATAAGTTAAAGGAGGATTTTTTTTCCGATCAACTTCGGCATTATTTTTTTCAGAATTTCCTAGTATAACGCGAGAAAGAAATTGTCACCACTCTCAACAAAGCTACGCTCATGAGTCATGGTTAACCCTTATGTGAGTGACAAATAAAACACCTTTATCAGAGTGACGAGGTACCCGGGTACCTTCATACAGTTTAAACGTAATGTAAGCAATGAAAGTCTGTTTTAACGTTACCCACACTTTGAATATTATTATTTTAGCTAAGCTAAACAGTTAACGATCTGTAGTGATCGAAATAGGAGGAGGGGAGGGGTTATCGGCGCGCAAGAAACACTGAATGCGTTTAATACATCGTGCTTGATATTGATACTTGACTATTTAGTTTGTTCGTATTGTTCGCGCTTATTTATATTTTGTGGGTTTATTATTTTTTTTTTATGAATATTGGAGGGAGTTTTTCTAAACATAGAGCACTTGTTCGAAGATATAATTCAACAGAATTACAAGCGATATTAGCAAAATCTTCTAGTGACGAAGGTCAGTTTGTTGCTTCGGATAATGAACAAGATTACCTATATCTTGGTCGAAGAGGGTGGATTGGAAATTTCGGATGTTGAACCAGAAGCTGAAGTCCAAAATGAGATTTACCATACAACGCAGAACAAATCTTTAGTATTTACTACTTCTTTACAATATCGACGTAACAGCTTTGGTAGCATAATTATATCATTTATATGGAACATAACCCACAATATGTCTCAAGTAAGAAATATAGAAAGTTTTTGAATTCATTCAGTCTACGACTGTGTGTTAAGAAATAGGAGAAATATCAAAAAAATGCATTGTGACATCAAAAACACATGGGAGATTTGCAATGCAGGACGTTCTTGGCCGAGAACTAGGGCTTTCGATTCCTTCTGGATCTACAGCCTCTGTAAGTCTGACTAGACGAGATTCTACAGGGCGTGTTGCAGTCGTCGATAGTTGCTGCATATGCAGAGAACTCAAACGCAAGCAGAGAAAAACACGAAAAGCTTGCACTAACTGCAAAAAAACAGTTTGTGATTGACATGCAGTACCTCGCCCAACATGTAACACCTGTTTTGGGAGCTATGCTAATACGGCATAAACAAAGAAATTGTAATTCTTATATAGATAAAACATCACAACAAATGTTTCTTATTTCATTTATGCACAAAATTATATGTACTTTTTTCATTAACATACAGGATACAAAGAGGTACCCGGGTACCTTGTCACTCAATTGTGATTTAAAAAATTGATTTGACTAACACGAAACATTGTAAATAGTTGACTGGGTGAAAACATTAAAAATATATAATTTATAAATAGTTAAGAGCTCTCAGGAAGTTACAACTACCTACACAGCGTAAAACATACTTTTGTTTAAATTTCAAAACGCTAAAGGTACCCAGGTACCTAGTCACTCACATAAGGGTTAACTTCGAAGTTATAAAGTTAATTTACTCTACAAATCATTCTAGCTTAAAGCCACTTAGTGCTAACTTTAAAGTACATCTTATAACTAACAGTTACAAGAATTATAAACAACGGTCGCTTACGAATACACGGTTCTTATAAGCGTTAGAACTTAAGTATACCTAAAACAATCACACAGTATAAATACCGGCAGTAAAGATTTCATAACATTAAATTTTATCTGAAATGATTATTATGTGGTGAGTTTTCATTCTAAATTTAAATCTTATAAAAGCAACAGATATTAGCCTCAGAAGAAAGATAAGTACCCATTTCTACGCAAAAGCAAACAATGCTATGGTTGTCTTGTTTCTAAACAAAATGTTTCTTTTCACTATACAAGCGTATACGATTCTCATAACAGGATACAAACTGGACGGACGGTATGTAATCCATTCCGGACCGTTTTCGAAAATTCAGGTTACATGGGTAATTGATACGGTCGGTGGAGCGTCTAGCACGGATGTTGGCCAGACGAAATATGTTGGCCAGTTAGTAAGCGCCGCACACCTTGGTGTTAATTACTGATTTTACTTAAACTATGAAATAGTTTATAAGTTATTTTAGTTGAAGTTCGCGTAAAGAAAATCTTTTTATTAAGGAACCCTGTTTTACTGGCAGTTGTAATTATTATTCTTAAATAGTTTTTGTGTCCAAATTCATTCACTTCATAGTATAAAACAAAGCCCATTCACGCTGTCTGTCCCTATGTACGCTTAGATCTTTAAAACTACGCTACGGATTTAAATGCAGTTTTTTTAATAGATAGAGTAATTTAAGAGGAAGGTTTTTATGTATACATGTAATACATGATTAATATAGTGGAGAAACATTAATAATTTTAGATTTTTGACTTTTAGGTGTAACGAAGTTAATAAAATGTTATATCGCACACATTTGTGCAAGGAGTGAGCGTTACTGCCTAAAAGTTATTTAAGCCAACGTTTTTGTATTAAAAATATATACTTTAATAAATACATCCACATACAATCGGATTGTCGTAACTTATATTCTTAAAAACCAATTTTATCCGAAAATTCAGCGTTATATAAAAATTAAGGTCTGACGAAATATGCTGGCCAGTTAGTACGCGCTACCTTAGTGCTAATTACCACTACCTTTAAGTTACTGTCTCTAAGTTATATTAGCTAAACTTATTTTAAAAGGATTATTTTACTAAGGATCAATCTTTAATCTTTATTCATACTAAAAATCCATCCATTATTTTAAGTAAATGTCGATCCAATTATAATCGGTTTCTTCTCGTTACTATTTAAGAATATTACTTAAATATCCTTAATCGAATATTCGGCATGATATAAAAATGTCGACCAGACGAAAAATATTGACCAGTCAGTGGTCGTTCCACATCTTGGTGCTAATTATCACTGATTTCACTTAAGATACTGATTACCTAACTTAGCTTATATTTAAGACTTAATGTAAATGTACATTAAAAATATGTAAATGAAAGTACTTTTCATTTAGTTCGATTCTAATTGACTTTTGTTGTAAGTGATATCTTAATTACTTTACTTTTAAAAAAATCCGCATAATGTAATAAATAAGTATTATTATTTTTGAGGGTTAATGGAGAGAAACCTTCGTGTCTAGTTGGCTATATGAATTATGCGGTTAGTTAGTGGGCGCTTTTTTATTATCTGATTGAAGTAGTAAGCGAGCATCAGTCCACCTGATGGTAAGTGGTGACTGTCGCCCATTGATATCTGTAATCAACTTCATATAGAACATGGGTTCTATCTGAAGCCAATCACAGATGCATTGCTACTCCCGAGGACTATGATGGTCGCCTCATATGAAAGTGTGCCGGTAACCACACCCTTCCATCGAAACGCTAGAAATGATTCAGGCTGGAAATAGTTGTGGCGGTGGTACTTCCTTGGTCGAACTACACTGGTTCTACCATCTGTAAATGTTACTGCTTTACACACCTAGATGCTAATTATGTCATTTATTTCACTCACTTTATGCGTTTATGTGAACTAAAACATTGCCAAAGGATACCTTTTTGAATCATTTTATTTCTTAATTAATATCTTTGATATTTGCACAGTTACAGTGTGCCTACAGCTTTGGAATGATATGAAATGGTTTGACTGATTATTCCAACGATAGCAAAATGTTTCTTTTTCTGTTTTTAGAAAAATACTTCTCATTTAGAGTCAATCCTTACGGTGATTTACAAGTATAAACATTACATTAGATATATTTTTTCAATCATTTGATGAAGACATCATACTTTATCAAATAGTACAAAATGTTTTAGTGTATTAAATATATAGAAAATCTATAAGTTTAAAGTATATTCAAGTAGCTTAATGGTTCAAAACCTGCCGCTAAAAGGGACCAAGGTTCAAATCTGAGGCACGCAACATTGATTTTTTTAACATTATATGCGTATTAAAATTTAAATGTCGTCGCTTTGCAGTAAAAAAAATATCGTTAGAAAACCTACACAACTCTCTCTCTTCAAAAAGCTCCCAAAAGTGTAAAGTCTACTAGGGCTAGGGCGTAAAGCCTTATTATTCCCAGAGAAGACCCCCTGCCCAGCAGTGGGACAATAATGTGTCGATTTTTCAAAGTTTTGGATATTTGAATGTCTTTATAAGTTGACGAACGACGACTTATATGTCAATTCTACTTCTCTACAAAATTTATAACACTCACTTCTGAGTAATTTAAGTATATTTCCTTTAAATAAAAAGTACATTTAGAATGAACATTAAGGCAGGAGAAAGTAACAGTAAAGTTAATGTGGCAACGTGCAACATGGGAAGGGATGCACGTATCTTTACGATACGTATTTTTTAGCCCAGATCTAGAACATTGGAGGTAATTACTATTAATTTCACTACAGCGTCCATGGCGAACGTTTAACACACTTTTACGGGCAAATTATTCAGAATATCGTGAACGCAATTGACACTAGAAATAGTTTAGTCAGCGGTTTCACCGCAGAGAAGAATGCGATGAACGAATGCATAAAAAACAGGTAAACAATCCACGAGAGCCAAGAGCGGCAGTGACTACTTACCATACAGTGGACTACATGCTCGTTTGCTTCAATCTTTTAAGAAAAAAATGTGTGCGTGTACTAGCGTACGCTCGTAAGAAGTGAAACTTCTTTATGACGTTATTTTTCAAAAAATAATTTACTATATGCAACTTTACAGAAATTGGTTAAATAAAGTTAAATTAGATAAAGTTTAATAAAAGGCTTTTATTAAACTTCATCTAATAATCTAATCTATAATAATCTATCTAATATCACGCATGGTAGGGATAAGAAAAAGATGGCGCGTAACGGAAAAAAAGATGGCGCGTAATAGAAAAAGATGGCGCGTAACGAAAAAATGTTACACTAAATTTTTTTCCAACCCCGATAAAGAAGTTTCACTTCAAAAACCATTCAACTTTAGTAGTAAATGTAGTGAACTATGAAATCTTTATGAATTAAGAATTTGCCTATAATTCTTTAATAATTTTAAAGGTTGTATATTTGATAATTTTCGTAGAGACATCCTCCCTTCTTACACATAGGTACATAATTATATGAGATATGAAAACAAATATCATGATGAAATAATACTTAAGGAAGAAGGTGCAGATGAGTAATGTATTTAATATTCTGTATATGAGAAAATGAAATATGCATGCGGATATTTGACTGTAATGTTTCTAAGCGAGATTTTGAAGAATATAAAAAACTCAAACATCCCTTAAAGTGAGGTTAGTTTCAACATATAAAACTCCATATAAATATTGTAAGTGGTACCAACATTAACGCTAAGCGTCATTCTGCTCTACTTATCGTTACTCGTTAATCGTGTCTGGTTGTACAAGGCCCTTAATCGAGCGTTCAAAGTATTGACGGCGGTGAAATAAATCTTGGCCAAGTATTTAGACAAGTTTTGCAAATTATAAAAGACCCGTTTGAAAGGAATCTAGTAATTGACGTGATTATGTACAAGTAAATAGTTTATGTTTCTAATCTTAATGGTAAATGATTGGGGAGATAACCGCAAGGCCTTATAAGACAGTCTCAGAACAAAGTACTAAAATATCTATACTTTTTTGGTCATCATAGATAGATAATCATTTGTTCAATCTGCTTACACACACTCGTTTGGTTTTTTTAAATGAGTACAATATTTAAAAAAAAAGAAAAATTGGCATCCGAAGACAGCCAGCGCTGATCTTCCTCAGTACGATAGGGAGATAAATAAAGAGAAATTATGATAAGCATGGGTATGGTCACATGCAAATGACTGGACCATGTTTTAAGATCTGCCGTTAAACCGAGTATATTCGCATTTTAATGACGGCGGGTAGTTGGTAGACATTCGATGGTCTTTAAGCGATGGTGCTCTCTCCGAGAGAACGTCTCGTGCAAGTTACCAGGTAGTAGAACCAGTGTAGTTTGACCAGAGTGGTACCATCACGACTTGTTTCTAGTGTGAAGCAGTTCTTACGTTTTCGGAAGGTGTGGTTGCCGCCTCTCTCTGATATGAGGTGACAATTTCAGTCTTCGCGAGTAGCATTGTATTTGTAATTGATTTCAGATAGAACCCTTGTTCTGTATGAAGTTGCTTACAGATGCCATGAGCAGCACTGTTTTCTTATGCTCATGCTCATTGCTACTTTAATCGGATACAAAAAAGGTTATAAATTATCACCTTCTTTAAACCGAAATTACAATAGCAATTGAGAATGTAATCAACAACGTTATTGTTACTGCCATTCATTATGATCAATTTAGGATTGATATAAAGTTCGTCACAGATTTGTACTATTCCTGACTATTAAAAGTAACTTTTATTTTTAAGGAGTTCACATTCCGATAGAAAAACAGTAGATTGATTTAAGTTTGGCGAAGTGTAACGGGCAGTAGTTGCAGGTAGCAACAACATATATGTTTAATAGGTATTTAATTTCGAACTTAATATACACGTCAGACATATTAATTACAGAACAAAAACGCACCATCATTCTTCAACTAAAGTGGTTCTTAGAAGTTGTTGTCTTTATTATTTTGGATTAATATTTTATACTTGTATCAATTAGAGATCTTTCAAAAATCTTTTGGTGTTGCAAAAATATATGCATCGAATAAAGCGGGTTTAAAAGTAATCTGTGTATCTCTTGTCAACGCATTATTGTCCCACTGCTGGGCACGGGTCTTCTCTCAGAGTGAGAGAGTTTAGGCCATAGTCCACCGCTCTGGCCAAGTGCGAATTGGTGGACTTCACACATCTTCGAGGACTTTTTTTTAAGAACTCTCGGGTGTATAGGTTCTCTCACGATGTTTTCCTTTACCGAAAAGTAGTGATAATTTATTTCTAATATGCACATAATTTTAGAAAAATCAGTGGTGCGTGCCTGGGTTTGAACCTCGGACCTCCCGATCGAGAGGGCAAGATTCACGATTAGGCTATCATTGCTCTATTCTCTATTCTATTCTGTGTATAATGAGGTGTAATAAGTGTAAAAGGCGTCATTAAAATGATTCGACGCTGTTAAATCAACTGTGCAGATATGCTATGCAAAAATTGAGTTTTTAAGTTGTTGGTGTCAAAAAATCATTATTTTATCTACTTTTATGACGAACCGGCATATTGTATAGATGAATAAAACTGAGCATAAGGTAGCTTTTAAGTGAACCAAAATGAAATTAAAAGGAAAAAAATATTACGTGTGGAACCTTAAAGCGGTCTGACGAAAAATATGCATTTTGCAGATATGCCGGTTTGACTTCACAGCGACGGATTATTCTGCTGTTTACTTTCTGTATAGCTCTGCATAAGAACGGAATTTAGACCTACTTTAATATAAACCTATAAACTAAACCAAAATTGACGTAGTATAAATCAAGCAATATATCCTCTCTATTTAATACCTACTGGTAAATATTATAGCGTTCTGGTGAAAATTATGTATCTTGCATTATGCCGGGTTGATTTCAGAGCGATGGATTACACCGGAGTTTTTGTTATATGAGTATATAACTCTTTATAAAAATGTTTTCAACGTACTTCAAACTAAACTAAAAATTGGTGTAATTGTGTGTGATACATATAATATCTATTTAACACTGGATGCGTTCTGTGGGTTTACTCACGTTTACAAAAAGTATCGTAAGGTTAAATTGAATAACTTTATATATTAAAAGTGGACATGGATTTCAATAGGATAAAGGTAATATACTTTTGGTTTGATATGATTTACATATATAGATGTAAAAATCTACAAAATAAAGAAATGTCGGTTACTTATTTTCTGTCATTTTAACTTTCTTTTTGTAAATATATGTACTGTGAAGGCACGTAGTACTTCTATTTTTTATATCTATGGATTGACAAATACTCGTACAAACAGTATAACATTTCAATTGTCGTTAAAAAAGCCTGTATCGCTCAATAAATTTGGATAATATTATGAACTTGACGCAAATTAGTATATTAGTTATTTTTGATGCGCAACGATATTTTCCTAAATATATGGAAAACTTCATAAAACGTAATTTAAATTCATATTGTCATATAAATTATTGCGTTTTATAACATTAACAATTTGCATATGTTTATTAGAAGTTGTGTAATTATTAAATACTATGTAAAGATGGATGATGAATGGAAATAATATAGTTATTAATATTAGTCATAATAAAATATTATGCATTAATTATCTTGAAAAGGTTTAATTTTATACAGTATATATACATCTTTAAAACACAACTACTTATTACAAGCAATTCGAATTGAATTATTTTTACAAATGTGAAATAATATAAAGATACGGGTATGTCTTATTTTAATTTGATTAAATTTAGTTTTTTTGTATTTATCTTTTGTTAACTTTAAAATGAAGATAGTAATGAATTAATGAATAGGTATGTAATAAAATATGTTATATACTAAAAGTAAAGGTAAAAATTAAACGAGATAAGTATATGGCTAACTTGTTGCACTGCAATAAAATATAACACATAATGATATAATTACGATCATATAATTTAATAGATTAATTATAATATTCTTATTGCCAATTACCTTGCTTGAATTTAAATATTTTTACAATAAGTATCTTATTATTTTTAATTAATTTATAATGTTTACGATAATAAGTTCAAAGTAGTCCATAATAACTTTGTTTAAATAATCTGTAACTGGATTAATTAATTTACTGTCGGTTATACTAAAATAATAATAACCGCTTTATCACATACATTCAGGATTATAGGAACATCAGGTAAGCAGTAAGTTATAATTTATCTCTTTATTTTAAATCAAGTATACCACTTTTAACTGGTAAAATTAAACACAACATTATTTCTGACAAGCAAAGAAAAAAAGCAAAATGTCAATAAAACATTTCACGTACTCACTACGGGGACAGTATCGTAATACACTCCTAATATGAATGATTTACAGATTACATAATTAGCGGTGCGTGTGTATTAGTTTGCAGCGGTCGGGCCGCTTCCGGCGCGCCGGCCGCCGGAACAATTAGAACATTTGAATGAACTCGCGCCGTACTACGAACAAACTATTTTTAAACGCGCTTTTTCTGTATAACCAAATCTTTTCAGGCGGTCACTTAATAATGCACCTGTACGGTTGTGATTCTTCGCTTTGTGGAGCGAATTTTACTTTTAAAGTACGCAGTGTTTATTTATGGAGTTAGTTTTCAGAAACTGTATTTAAATAGTTGGCACACCTTAGCACTTCGGGATTGTCTGCCAACTTTTCGAATGACATTTCACAGAGGTAAATTTAATTAATTTGCAAATTATGTACAGTACCTTCGGGTTCGAATCAATTACGATAAATCGACTTACCGGTGTCATAAAATAAGTACACGTTACGCTTATCAAATTGTACTGCCTTTTAACCGTTGGCTCGCCGCGCTATAGCAAAACGGGAGCCGCTTTACCGGTCAAGCGACTCCAACGAAATTATCACATCTGTTTCCGACCGATTATTACGTTCGTAATTAATTTTCTTTACGAAGCTCTTCACACCATGAATCGGAACGAAACTTAAATCGAACACTCGACAAAGTTACACTCTCACTTGGAAACTTTTTAAAAGCAGGAAAATGTGCCGCAAAAAATATTGCAAAGGGGTAAAAAGTTGTAAATGTTTCTCACCTGCTGCCGGGCGTGCAAGCACGAGCGGCAGTACGAGCAGCGGCAGCAGCGGCAGCCGCATGCTCCCGCTAGCGTCGCATGCCGGCGCGTGCGGCGCTCTGCGCTCCTCGCTCGCCGCCGCGACACTGCGAGCACTGCGACCGCTGCGAGCGGGCCGCGCGGTGCGAGCGCGCCCCGAGCGCCGCCACCGCGTGTGCCGGCGCGGCACGTGCGCGCACACCCGCGCGCCACGCGTGCGACTCGTTGCACCCGCCTGTGACGCCGCGCGACGCATCCGACGCCCGTCTTACCATCGGTGTTGCCCTATCGGGGAGTCGACGCGGACTGAGACCGAGAGGTACGCGAGCGCGGCCAGCCGGGCCGCGGTGCAAGTGCAGCGGCGTGGCGCTGCGTGTCGTCGACCGCGGCCTTCCGTCTCCGCGGAATGCGCTGCAGACGCTGCAGCCGCGTCTACACCGCCGCCTCCGTCTCCGCTGCCTCCTCACCACGCGCCGCCAAAACATCTGATCCCCATTATACTACTGATCACAACCGACAGTAACTTTAACCAACAAGTATTACTTTCGACCAAAGTAATTCTCTGTAACCACTTTACGAGTGTATACGATACAAGTTTATCGATATAGTATTTATTTTTCGAATTAGTACTATTACTACTCATGAGACTGTACTACTCAAAAGATGAAATGGTAGTGTTATATAATAAACGATAAATCAATTTCATTAGGCAAGAGTTTAAATCATGGCATTGGATCAATGAACTTAACGTTAGTTAAGCGTTGAAGTCTTTTCAAGGGCGCTTATTAGACGCTACAGGCAAAAAATGTGTTATCGCGTTATGTAAAAACTTTTCACTATACATCAGGTTGGAGATGGAAAAAACAATATGGTCGTTTTACTCATTTTGTGACGTATTTCTGAATGATGTTGCATTTATAATTGGTATAAAAAGTTGTATAAAAGTGTGGTAAATCCTGAAATGATTTTGTCATCCGCTTCCACACGGCTAATGATTTCGAAAATGCACAGTGGCCAGCAACCAATTATTAGCGGTAATGGTTGAAGAAATCCGCCTTGATTACAGGTCTGGACACATGTAGGTATCCACAGGTTGCCGTAGGCTTGCCCGCGTCTCGTCGCTGAGAAAAACCAGGAGCGGACTTACATACGTCTTTCTCAAATAAATTATAACTACAAGTAGCTTTTATATTGTTATAATATATAGTTTACTTTTAATAACAATGATGACTTTAACCATTTGTGTTAAAATCTTAAATAACAATAGGTACTTTATATTATTTAAATTAAAGGTTATATTTACCTACTTTAAAAAAACATGCACGAATCTTATTATTAAACATTATAAGGTTAAGAATTTTATCTTAATAAATTCAACATATACTATACACCATATATTCACTATAAATATTTTAATTTTAAATAAATTAAAAAATATTTTCACTTATTTAACATTACATATTACTATTTAATATTACATATTACTAAATTGAATGATCGGTCCCAGTACTTTCATCTCACTCACCATGGTTTCCGTTTCTCGATAAACTTCTCCATTTAAAAAAAAAAAAAAAAATTATCCATCATCCTTCTTCCGAAATTCTTTTTCTACATTTGCTGTTTTCTTATGAAATAAGCTACGTCTGTCAATACCCCGTACCCCGTCCGCTGATTGGATCATTGAATCATTAAAAAATCAGATAGTGAAGATTTAGCGTCACGAATTTTCTTGTCGCTCTCGTCATTTGCACATAATTATGTCACAATACTTATTCAAGCGCTTTACTTATGTCTTTATTTTGCTCTTATTTTGATTTCCTGTTTTATGTTCAATTTCTCTTTGTGTTTTTTTAATTTGTTTATTCTTTGATTTTTTTCCCCGGTGTACTTAATGTTACTTATTTATCCTATTATAATTTCTGTCCTTCATTATCTCCTTTCTAACTTTACACACACTTCCCACTTTTCATTCTTCTCTTTACCAATTCCATGCATAGGTTGTCTGGAAGAGATCGCTGCCTAGCGATAAGACCGCCTATTGCATACTACTGATCTACTTTGTATGTTATTGTTGTTTGTATGTGTTTATAGTGTGCAATAAAGAGTATTCTTTTCTATTCTAAATTGCTAGTATTTTTTATTTAACGTCATTTTTAATAAATCCTTCCGACTTGACACTCATTACTATAATTACATATCTAATTAGCATGTCAAATATTTCTATCTACATTAAGATGATAATCTACGAAAATTTTTACAAAGAGATATTTTTGAACATAATTACGTTCTATTTTGGGATAGTTTTTCTATTGTTTTGATATTAAAATCTGAGGTCAACATACGAGTACTAGTTCCAGTTTAAAAATTACTGACCGTCCAGTATTATTATGGGCGTCAAAATTCTTTAGAGATTAGAATGAAGTCATGGTTTAATATAACGATTATTCAGACAATTAAGGATTTTATGGTTGAATCACAATACAAAGCATTTATATATATATTTTTAATACTTTAATACTTCTATAGAAAGACTGAAAGATTCGAAAATGATTGAATTGAATTCCGTAGAATATCATGATGTTTATATGAGTTTTAACTATTATGTTAGATGTTAGATTAATTTGTATCTCAGCAGATAATTACAAAGAAGCTATCTATTATTAAATGCAATTATATTTGACACGATATTTTAGTGCGATTTTACGGTGTACTTTACAATAAAGGACCCTTTCCTCCTATATATCCTTTATAGATCAGGTTATATATTATCTCACAAACCCTTTACTATTTTGATAGGCTTTATACATACAAAAGACTTAGAAGAAGTACACAACATTTTAATTAATTTATTTATTTAGTCGCACTATTTAGCTTACAATTAAAACATTACATCATAAAATTCTACAAAATATGAATATTACCATGCAAGTAAGCTAATAACCGGTGTGCACAACATTGCTACTTCATATAACGCGTTATTGCACGTTTATATTTTAAAGTTGATTGACAAAGAATTATAAGTTTATAAGTAAAGAGGATAATAATTGTTGTTTCAAGCCAAAGCTTGTATCGTTGAAGATGTCTATACCTTCGGCTGATGCATTTGGCTTGGTTGTATTCGGCATAAATCTTTAATCTTATGAGAAAGTATCAAAAATCGGTATACAATAGTAATCTCTAAATTTATTCTTCATGTTTCCTGTTGATGTTGATTCTCAAAATTTTCATAATTTAATAATAATAATAATATATTTGCTGAAATGTGGTTACAAAGTTGGTCAGTACATAATATAAAACATCTCACATTTGCCACATAATGGCGTACAAATGAAATAATTGGACATAGAATTTAATTAACTATTTTGAGGTGCAAGATTAAGTCATAATTATAAAAAAATATATATTCAGATTAAAATTAAAAATAAATGTCAGAACAAACCGCAGTCACACTATTTAGAAGTCATTGAAATAATTCTTCCAAATCATAAAAACATAAAAACATTTACACATAAAAACATAAAAACATTTATATTCATATGTTTTGGATTCTATGTACTCTATGTATTACGTAAGCCCATACATGGTCTATAGGTACACTGCTGCTCTAATTTACGTAAGACAGCATTCTGATCCGTAAATCCGACGGTACAAAGCAGTGATGTATCGTGGAGATATTTTACATAAACGATATTCCACTCTCGGCTAAGTCTCGAGTCACGTTTGACGCTGTAATAACTATGATTAATAATACGTCTCTCTCTTTTGGCATATTTACGAGGTACATAGGTAATGGTAAGGTATGTAGAGTTCGGTAGAGTCAGTAAGGAAGTAATGTGGCGTGTTTAGAGAAAATGTTGTACACGTGTATATGTAATACAGGCTTGATCCTTTAAAACAGCATTTGAGTTTAATCATCACATTTTTTTTTGTTCTTATGTCTAGAAATATAATAAAACTTAATAAATAAAATGTGTGCGTGTACTAGCGTACACTTGTAAGAAGTGAAACTTCTTTATGACGTTATTTTTCAAAAAATAATTTACTATATGCAACTTTACAGAAATTGGTTAAATAAAGTTAAATTAGATAAAGTTTAATAAAAGGCTTTTATTAAACTTTATCTAATAATCTAATCTATAATAATCTATCTAATATCACGCGTGGCAGGGATAAGAAAAAGATGGCGCGTAACAGAAAAAGATGGCGCGTAACGAAAAAATGTTACACTAAATTTTTTTCCAACCCCGATAAAGAAGTTTCACTTCAATAATAATATCTTAGCTAGGATAGTTAGATAAATTTCTTAAAATAAAATTTGTAATATGTATAGAAACTACTTTGGCGTACTGGACTAAACCTAATTCATTAATTTTTAATATAATTAAATAAAAATAACATCTATTTTTTAACCAAATTAAAAATTGAAATTACAGTATCATTATTTATGAATAACTTATATCTAACGTAATATACACTTCAATACTTGCTAATTCAATACTAGTCTATAAATCTCGCAGCACGTAGATAAAGGCTCCAATTTGGCGAAGAAAATCATTGTTCATAAAAACTTAAACGAACTTACCGCTGCACTTAGCAACGATACAAAAATACACGAACATTCGTTGAAAAAAGCAGACGTGCAAACACGTCTCGATTGGTTACTTATCGTTTTTTGTCTCAAATATCCGCTTGTTAATTTTCGCTTCTAACACTCGCCAAATTTCAAATAGATATAATGTTAACGGGCCTCCCTCAGAGTACCAATAATATACGTTCTTACATCACATACATATCTCGTCAACCCATTATTGCCCCAATGCTGGGCACGGGTCTTCTCTCAGAATGAGAGAGTTCAGACCATAGTCCACCGCGCTGGCCAAGTGCGAATTGGTGGACTTCACACGCCTCCGAGATTTTTTTTTTTTAAAGAACTTTCAGGTGTGTTGGTTTCCTCACGATGTTTTCCTTCACCGAAAAGCAGTGATAATTAATTTCTAATACGCACATGAACCAGTGGTGCGTGCCTGGGTTTGAACTTCGGACCTCTCGATCGAGAGGGCAAGTTTCATCCATTAGGCTATCACTGCTCTATACATACATATATGTATATACTATTATAACTCATACATGTACATTCACACACACACACACACACATAAACGCACACGTACGCACGTACTCACACGCGCGTGCACGCACACACACACACACACACACACATTTAAAATAATGTAAAATAATTATACTTTAATCTGTCTGTTAAATAACACATGTATTATGTCTTGGTGGATGAGCAGGGTACCTGTAACATAGGTCTCGTACCTAGTACAAGGCTCTTGCGACTTGTTCAATGTGAATGTGTTAAATCTATAAAATATTTTTTTTTATCACAATTAAGTATTTTTTTAACAGATACTTAGTTTACAATTATTTATATTATTTATTTATTATTCTCACATCACAATTACTTATATATCAAAGTCTTAGTTTACAACTATTTATAACATGATTTAAGCATGATTTGGGTAATTATTTATTGTCAAAAATAATGGCCGCAAAAAATCTTTGGTCGTGTGCATCTCGTCCTCTCAAATGTCATTTTTTATCTACACCAGGTAATGCAATCATGCAGACAAGCACGTGGGATTGCAACTAAACTACATCTCAATTTATCATGGCCGCAAAAAATGATAGCAGTAACATACATTTTAAGCACAAAACAACGGCGAAGACAACATATGTTAATGTTAAAATATTGCTTAATTATTAATTCGTATTATTGTGTATAAATTATTATATATGAATGTTCCAATGTCATAACTACCTACTTTTATGTTTTATATTATATTGTTTTGGAATGGTATAGCGTTAATTGACATGTTATATTTTAAAACTATTTATTTTGTTGCGTGCTCAATAAGATATGAAAATAAATAAAATGTGTCATCACAAAAACTGTATAAATTATTGGGTACACCAAAAATTTTTATGCCTTTTAACAATTTTAACAATCAAAAAATATTTAATGTCACCTACATCGAACTTCAATTTTTACCTACCTAGAAGCATTATTTATACATCGTAAAATAAGTTGTAAACCTATATAAGGTTGGAAGCATTAACAATAATGTTTTGAGATAAGTACTTAGTAGCCATTTGAGGCTTGCGTCCCTACATGGCGTGGCACGACCGTAGGTGTCCCATTCAGCAATATCTGTGACAGAGAACACTTGTTTAACAAACTGTTTATCGATAGAATTCATCGATCGCTATCTTTATGTGAAATATATGGTACTAGGATACAGCCGAACTTTACAAGTAATAATGCATTACTTATGTAAGAAACATAGCATTATTATGTAATTGTTTTGAAATAAACAGCCATGGAGTTTTATATTCTATTAAATTTTGTTAATATTATGAATTAGAAAGATTATGACGATGTATGTTTTCTTTATCTGACTGAAGTAGCAAACGAGTATGCAGTCCACCTGATGCTGTGGTCGCTGCCACCCATGGACATCTGTAATCAACTACATACAGAACATGGGTTCTAACTTCTATCTGAAATCAATCACAGATGCGTTGCTACTCCCGAGGACTGTGATGGTTGCCTCATGTGAAAGTGTGCCGGCAACCACACTCTTCTATCGAAACGCAAGAAATGCTTCACGCTAGAAATGGTGTGGCGGTGGTACATCCCCGGTCGAACTACACTTGTTCTACCTTGAGAAATGTTATATGGGAATGTTATTGTTTTATGCACAAACAACTAGTCGGATTTTGCTGACATTTGACACTAAGATAGTTTAGGACGTACACTAATACATAGGATACTCATTATCGTAGTAGTAGTAGTGGTAGTCGCGAACGAAGCGAACAAAGCCGCGGAAATAACCTAGTCTTAAATACGCTCACCGTTAGTCATTGGTAACTTGGAACGATGTTTTTGTTATGTATGCAAAAAATAAAATCTCTGAACGATATGGGAGAGGATTGTATGTTTAAGATTTAGTTGACGTGTTATATCTTCGAATATCACCTAGGAAGGATATAATTGTGTCAGCAATCACTTGAAAGTAGACAGTTTGCAAGAGCATTTTGAATTTTTCCTGATCGTCAAAAGGATGACTGCTAGGTTCAGGAAAGGATCCGGATGTTTTTGGTTTATAATGTTATTAACAAATGGGAATGATGTCATCAAACTGGTAGCTTTTACTTAGCAGCAGTACATTCAGAAGGGTATCGCTACAACAAATTCGAGACACATCCAGATAAAATATTTAAATCTGCTCTTAAATTTAGAGACGATTTTATACTTAAATTTACATTGTAGGTATCATAAACTTTTATTGTGCAACTAATAAAGGCTTTTAAAAATCAACAGCGTGTGGAGAGGCCGTCCATCGCACAAAATTGCATTTCAAGTGGCGTTTACCGTTCGTCATGACAGTAATTGACACTCCAAGTCTTCACATCTTGGCTTTACGAGCGACCAATGTTGCAGTCCGACCCTCGAAAAATAAAAGAACTCTCTTAATAACACGGTTTTAAATTGCAAGTAACGTGATATAATGGCAAAATGCGCTGAGAAATTAAACTCGAATCGAATTTTAAATTGTCCCGTCAATACTGGTCGCCTCTGTCTGACATGTCATAGAGTCGTGGATTGTCGTTCATATTGAACCAGCTTACAAGACTGCAGTGTCTGCAGATATTAGTCTCCTACGGTTACCAACATGGATAATTTGAATTGAATAAATTATGACGCGGAAATTAAATTTTATATAACATTAGAGACAACATTTTAAAAACCAAAGAAAGGTATACATGAGTTTGTTGTTTAAAAGTTCTTAATTCAGGTATAATCGTTTTTCCTACTTATGTACATTATAATACTCTTTTTCTATTTTATCGTAGTCGGGTCAATTTAGATTAAACATAAAATTTGTTAAAAAATATACTTGAACCGATAATAAAATTATCTGGTCTCAGTATAGGTCAATTTTTTTATTATCTGATGGGAAATGGTCACATGTAAGCAACTTCAAATAGAACATGGGTTCTATGTGAAGTCAATCACAGATGCGTTGCAACTCCCGATTACTATGATGGTCGCCTCATATAAAAGAGTGCCGACAACCGTACCCTTCCATCGAAACGCAGGAACTGCTTCACGCTAGACATAGGTGTGGCCGTCGAACTTCCTTGGTCGAACTACACTGGTTCTACCACCTCTAAATTAGATCCATTTGATCCGACATGTCGAAAATCGGATCTGCGAATATAGTTCATATTCTACAATTAGATTCGGAAGCTATAAATTGTGTCTGGTAACCTGCCAGTAACCCAGTTGCAAATTTCAATTACCATTTTGTTGCCTTAGTATTAGAATTTAACGTATGAAATAAAGGTTACAGGTAGCTTGACGAAGATAAATGCATTATGTATCCGTTTGAAATACTTGGCAATGATAGATCTTCTGAAAATATAATATTCTAAACTCTTTTGAGTATTGAATGACAAGAAAAATTATTAATTTGGTTAAAAATATACTCCACCTGCAATATATATTACGGAATCTTTCTGGTCCTTGTTTCACTGGAGATCTTCATCAACGTCAGCTCAATAAGTATGCACCTTTAGTAAATCAGTAAATTTATGTTTACTTTTAACAAAATGTTTTTCCCTTAACTAGCAGAGCAATAAACAACAATAATAATCATATACTTTAATAATTCAATAATATTTAAATGTACCATTGTTCACCTTACTAATAGCCGCAAAAAAAACAGAAACCTTCGTGGGCTCATGCACAACAACTTTGCTAAAGACCATCAGATGATTAAATGCTTAGTTTACGATTTATAAAGCACATACAGACAAACATTCATTTTTACATATACATATGTAGATGGTTAACTTCACCATCGACCTAACATCAGCGCTCATACGTCGCGTCTCAGAACATTAAGGGGTAAAGTTTCCCATTAATAACATATGTAACTAGTGTACAAAAATATACTTTCCTGATTAATATTTTTCCTTTGCCTCCATCCAACCATCTCTTTGTCGTTTTGCTCGTATTTTTATTACCGAGTATGTGCTAATTCTACATTATTTATGAAATATCATAGAGATTTAATTCGGAATGTCCGGAGCAGAGCCCAAACGAATACCGCCATATCAAGTTTCTTGGACATCTCCTATCCTACACTATCGGTAACTGTACATAACTATGTAAAGTATTAATCCTATCTCGAAATTCCAATTTTATCATACACAAATGAAGGGAGGTGTCTAAAAGGCAATAAAACTGTACCACAGTGCGTGTGCCAAGCAGTTAGTTCGTACCTAAAACGCGATTCGAGTAATTGTGCCTTTCTCTCGTCAACCCATTATTGTCCCACTGCTGGGCACGGGTCTTCTCTCAGAATGAGAGAGTTTAGGCCATAGTCCACCGCGCTGGCCAAGTGCGAATTGGTGGACTTCACACACCTCCGACAACCACTTTTTTTTTTAAAGAACTCTCGGGTGTGTAGGTTTCCTCACGATGTTTTCCTTCACCGAAAAGCAGTGATAATTAATTTTTAATGAGGGCAAGTCACAACTATTAGGCTATCACTGCTCTATAATTGTGCCTTTATACCGTTCAAATATGCGGGCGGGAGCGCGATGCCAAGAATTTAGTCGAATCGACAACTTTAGTCTTTACAACACTTGTTTACCTCGCTAGAGGCGGGAGTGACGCATCCGTGACAATACATGTCTGAAATTATATGTTAAAGATGGAACTCTGCGTGCTTTTGACTGCCCTTATTACTGACGTCCGACTCCTGCGTTGCAGGGTTACCAACTGTCAAAAGTGTATCCCCCTAAAGCCTCCATAAAAAAGCCCCTTAAGAGGAGCCCGAAAGAGGGCATAGCGCGGAGGACATCGGTTGTGTTCCGTTGGAGAACCTCCTCCACGTGGCGCTGAGGCCGGCTATTGGGGGGGTTTTAGTGCGGTAAAAATCCCTCATAATCCTGCGTCGCTCCCAAGGTATAGCGTACTTTTTGAAGATTTCTCCCTCGCTAACAAAAAAAAGGTACGCACAATAAAAAAAATCATAATGCATGAAAATGTGGGAAATATGTGCAAGTGCGCGTCGCACTTAACCAACATTTATTGTTTGGAAAGTATTGATAATTTAGGATTACGATTTTTTCTTGAAAATAAAAAGTTTTAGGATTTTTTTTTAATTTAATTTTTTTCAGCTACGCCTCCACAGACATATCGTCCGTGCTCTTTTTTTTAGTTTTAGGTAGGTGCCCTTAGTTTAAGGTATTTACTAATAGGCAGCCTAGTCAGCCTATTAGTAAATAGTTATTTGTTAGTCGACGTAAGCTCTAGTTTTGCATCACCAGATGCCTGCACAAGGGACAATCTGCTATACAAAACCTGTTTGAAAATTTATATGTACTAAATTAATTGTATATTTTACGGTTATTTAGCTTATTAAATTATTCATTGATTTACTAGTTATGTTAAATTAATGTAGATAGTTAAAGTGTATTTGATTATTAATTCATATAACTAGTAGATATAGTTTCACTACATAAAATTTTACGATTTAGCAAATATAATGCAAATTGACAAAGTACCAAAGACAAAGAATTCTAATTCCTTTTTTTTTTTTTGTTTTCGAGGGGGAAACCTTACAAAGGTACCCGACGCCGTGGGAGCGACGCAGGGTTATGTGGGATTTTTACCGTACTAAAACCCCCCCGGTGGCCGTCCTCGGCGCTTAAAAGGAGGACTCCTGGATCTCGAAACGACTTCAACCGGAATCCTCCGAGCGCGCTGCCCCATCGGGCTCCTCCCAGAAGGGCGGCTGGGCCCACCGCTCCGTCTAGTCTTTACGACGGTATGCGAACACACATACCGCCGTCCTTCCCGGGATTGCCTGACCGAACGGTTCGAGCTCCCACTCTAGCCGTCTGCAACCCCGGAAGCCCCTTTTAGTCGCCTCTTACGACAGGCAGCGGATACCGTAGACCTATTCTGACCCCGAGGCTACAGGGACAAGAATTCTAATACCTTAGGCAGGCAGTTATTAATTTGTATTTATCTATTCATCGTCAACCTGTTATTGTCCCACTGCTGGGCACGGGTCTTCTCTCGGAATGAGAGATTTTTAGACCATAATCCACCGCGCTGGCCAAATGCGGATTGGTGGACTTCACACACCTCCGAGAATTTTCTTTTTTTTAAAAGAACTTTTGTGTGTGTAGGCTTCCTCACAATGTTTCCCGTCACCGAAAAGCAGTGATAATTAATTTCTAATACGCACATAAATCAGTGCTGGCCTGGGTTTGAACCTCGGTCCTCCCGATTGAGAGGGCAAGTTTCAACCATTAGGCTATCACTGCTCTTTATACCTATTAATTACATATAACTTATCTGGTTATAAATAACGAAATCTGCCTAAAAGCTTGTTTTGGTGCAAAATGTTGAACACAAAAATGTGTAGTGAAACCAGTATGGGTTATCTATTGGAATTAATAAGTAGATTGATATCGCCATTTGATTTAGTGCCAGAGCCGGCCCCGTCTCGCTCGTAAATCAAAGCCAGTGATTTCCTCTGGCACTCAATATTTCCTACAAATTAGACTGGGTAAATCAGCATACAATAGTTAAGGTGTCAAATTCATGTCGGAAAGTATATTATATGTTGTATACTGAATGTAGTGCCTAGACATATATTTTTGTCCCTGTAGTTCCGGGATCAGGATAGGACTACGGTATACCCTGCCTGTCGTAAGAGGCGACTAAAAGGGGCTTCGGGGGTTGCAGGCGGCTAGATTGGGAGCTCGAACCGTTCGGTCAGGCGATCCCGGGAAGGACGGCGGTATATGTGGTCGCATGCTGTCGTAAAGACTAGACGGAGTGGTGGGCCCAGCCACCCATCTGGGAGGAGCCCGATGAGACAACGCGCTCAGAGGATTCCGGTTGCGGTCGGACCGAGTACCCGGAGTCCTCTTTATAGCGCCGAGGACGGCCACCGGGGAGTTTTAGTGCGGTAAAAATCCCACATAACCCTGCGTCGCTCCCACGGCGTCGGGAACCTTTTGAAGGTTTCCGCCTCGAGAACAAAAAAAAAAGACATATATTTTAAAAGTTTATATTACACGAGCAGGATCCACGCGACTTCGTTCGCGCAAACTAACTGAAGTTTTAGCAAGGACCCCTTATGTATTTTAATAACAAAAATAGCCTATGTTATCCGGGAATAATGTGGCATTTTAATGGTGAAAGATTTTTAAAATCGGTTCAGTAGTTTTTAAGTCAATTCATAACAAACATACAAAAATACAAAGTTTTTTTTTATAATATTAGTGTAGAAGTATAGTTAAAGGTAAATAGATATGAAATACAGGAGTGAGTACATACAATTAGTGAAACATACTGGTTCAACGGCTAAATTCGTAAGATCACTTCGTAAAAAATAGGTTAAATTACTCGAATTTCATACATATATTTTACCCAATCCATTTTAGGTTAATCCAAAATTTGATTGATTATAAATGTTTTATGGGCGTCATGGAAACATAAAAGTACATTAACAATCTTAACTTAGGCTAGAATCTACATGCTACTGTAAGGCAAGATACTGGAGCTAACTTTCATTACCATTTAAAAAAACATGATTGTCTATATATTAAAAAAAGTGGATATAAATAGATAATATGTCAAAAGACAAACTCGCAGAGTTCCTTGCCGGATCTTCTCAGTTGAGGTCGTATTCCGATCCGGTGGTAGTGTAAGAAAAAAAATGAAACTGACAATTTGTGAGTAACCCCGTAGGCCTATACAAAATAAAGACATTTCATTTCATGTCATATATGGCTCGTCATAGAACAAACCCGTAAACATGGTGACTTTTGCTTCAAGAATGTAAAATTAACATAAGTTTAAGAAAAACATGCTTACAATGATAGTTCATTATATTTAAAGTCTTTTATATAAATGTTAAAGGAGTACAGGTCGCCCCCCTACCAGGTGGACCGATGACCTGAAGAAGACAGCGGAAACCGTTGGATTCAGAGGGCACAGGACCGGTTGGAGTGGCGCCATTTAGAGGAGGCCTATGTCCAGCAGTGGACATCAAAGGGCTGATGGATGGATGGATATAAATGTTTTATCATAGTCACGAGAAAATGACACATCATGCTACGGAAAACTAATTCGGAAAAACATATGATCAATATTACTTAAATACCTTATTAACAGGTTTATAAATAAGAGCTGACATATTTCTTAGAAGAAAATGTATGGCACTCACTCATATCCTTTAAATAATTACCACAACTTTCTCTGTTGCATTCGAAAGCTGATTTCCTGAAGTTTTCTTTAAGTAAATGACTGCGAATTTCTCATATTGATCGTTAACCATTAATAATATCATGAGTACCTATTACGACATTTGATGATTTTAACTATTGTTGATAGATAGATAAAACATTTATTTCATTACTTATGACACAACACAAAATAGATATACAAAACATTGAACAAAAGTTGGTACATACAAAAACACAAAACAACAAAAAAAAAAAGAAAAAGTTGAGGCTTAGATTTTTTTATAAGATTGAAGTAGCAAACGCGCATGCAGTACACCTGATGGTAAGTGGTCACTGCTGCCCATGGACTTCTGTAAGCAACTTCATATAGAACATGAAGTTCTATCTAAAGTCAAGTAAAGATGCGTTGCTACTCTCGAGGACTAAGATAGTCGCCTCATATAAAAGTGTGCCGGCAACCACATCCTTCCATCGAAACGCAAGAACTGCTTTAGGCTAGAAATAGGTGTGGCGGTGGTACTTCCCCGGGTGAACTACACTGGTTCTTCCACCAAGATTTAAAAAAGATAGTCAAAAGTAACTTTGATAAATCAGAGGCGCGTATCTGGGATTCTAACTTTGAGACAACCAATGCGACAATAGTTTAGGAAACCACAGACCTAGATCTAAGTAAATCTAATGTGGACAACCTCACGACAAGCTTATATGATAGAAAATTGTACGATGCAACAAAATGATGTATTTGACAACTACAAATTTTCTTTTTTCTTTTTAGTGCATTGCAAATAAAAGTTTGTTTTAAAAATAATTTTTAATATCATTTTATTAACTTGAATTACGGTCTAGTTTCGACCGTTGCTACGGGTGACTAGTTAATCAGAAATAGGTGTGACGGTAGTGCTTTCAGAGTCGAATCACGAAGAGTTCTTCTACCTTAAATTAGCACCTTATTTGAACGTAACGTCAAAAATATACGAACTTTGATTTCATTAGCTCCTGAGTTCTCAAGAATTTGCCCGCTTTTGTCACATCTACCGCCGTAAGAAGTATCCTATGTGTTAATTATCAAACAATGTAATCCGATCAGAAGTTTTGTGAAACAGAATAAACATACATATTATGATCAACCTATTATTGTCACACTGCTGGGCACGGGTGTTCTATCGGAATGAGAGATTTCTAGGCCATAGTCCACCGCGCTGGTCAAGTGCGAATTGGTGGACTTCACACACCTACGAGAACTTTTTTAAAGAACTGTCGGGTTTCCTCACGATGTTTTCCTTCACCGAAAAGTAGTGATAATCAATTTCTAATACGTACATAAATCAGTGGTGCGTGCCTGGTTTTGAACCTCGGACCTTCCGATTGAGAGGGCAAGTTTCAACCATTAGGCTATCACTGCTCGTAAACACACATACATCATTTATAATATAAATAACCTACTTCACAAAAACGACTAGCAAATCTCTATCATACATAATATACGTATTAGAGACTAGAATGTAGTCGAAATCGAGTGTGTCAGTTGAGCGCGCATGCAGACATGCATCGCAGACAATCATTATGTCACCGCGTCTAGACGTTGACAAACACGATGTTTACCTATCCCGAACGCTAATTTGCCCGCAATTTTGTTGATAATTTGACAAAACGATGTTTTTAATGACATTTCCGTTCCTACAATCTATTGTTGTCGGTAAATAATGTAATTTGGTTTGCTTTTGTACGTCTGTGAGTCATTTGTACTGTCTATCAACGTCATTCAATATAACAGCCCGGTTTTAAGTATACAGCAACAAAATGATTAGTATGTAAAGCCGCTACGTTCTTTTATGGTTCAGTGAATTGAAGCATTTTATATTTTTAAAAGTTCCTTCCAAGTAGAAACCGATCGGACCAATTTGCAATTAGATTTATGCATTCTGTTAAATAGGAAAATATAATAATTTGTTCAAGAAACAAAAGACGATATATAATTACGATAATGTATTGCGTTAAAGTTACATTAAACACAGTGAAATCATTTCATTTTATATATTCATATAGCTTAACTAACTTTCATATCACATGGAGAGACGCAAAATTAAAATAATAAAGTCGATTGATTAAAGCACTCGACTTTAATCAATCGACTTTAATAGTTAAAAAAAAAATTGTTCGATGTTGTACCTTGAAATGAAATTAGTAATCAATGACAATAGTGTTGCCATTTTAAAAGTTTCATTATTGTAGTTTGTTTAGAGTACAATAGCGTCGTAAAGTTAAGATTCATGTCATAAATAAACAATATTGCATACTGTTTTTTATAACTTTACGGTAACTTGTATTAAAAAAATATTAATATAAAATTAAAGAACCAAATTTCATATATTTTATGATATTGGCAACACGAATTTTTGTGCAATTTTTGTTTAAAACTGATTTTTTTATTATTTTTGCCATTGTTTTAAAATGACTGCATTTTCGTTTACATTTATGATCACGAATTTCATTTCAGAGTAAATCGATAGAATCTGTCCTAGTTTGAGAGTCGAGTGAGCACTTCAATTCTTTTATTAGTGTCATTAGATTTTAGACTCTCAGCGTTATGCTAAGTCACGATGTCTGGTCTAGACCGAGCCGTGTATTTACCGTCTAGGCGGCGTTTAACTTGTTATTATCCTCATTGGGCCGTTATTGTTGTTACGCAGGATAGAATTACTGATGGCTGAAGCGCGTACCCGCATCTCGTATGACGCTTGGGGTGATTCTTTGAAATGGAGCAGTTTGTATTCGTATAGCTAAAAATATTTTTGATTTTATAAGAATTGGTTTGGTATTTTATAATAATATCGCTGATGAGATATATGGAAACCAAAACAACGTTGTGTTATGATATGCCGAATTATTGATAAAAGTTGACGTAAAATTAAAAAAACCATCATTCGAACGCGCCACCTCAATGAGATTTTGGCGTTATTAGCTGATTTATTTTCTATTATTTTAATGATTACTTTTTTAGCTCTATTCAATGAAAAACTTTAAAAAAATATTTTAATTTGTAACGGGTACTCACGATATCCGTTTTTAATATTTTTGACGATTATCGACCAAATTAAATAAAAAAGACGCATATCGTTAGTACCTGGTAGGTACAAATAAAAATACTAGCTGAACCCCACAGCTTCGCGTGCGTTAAAAAAATCGACGTATCGATTGTCTTGTGAGAATAAGATATTTTCTCTCAGTAAAAAGTTACCTATATGTTAATCCAGAGTATCAGCTAGCTTCCTACCAGATTTTATGAAATTCGCTCCAGCCGTTTAGACGTAAAGAAGTAACAAACATACACACTCACAAACTTCGGCATTAGTATGATAGTATGATTAGTAATATTAGTAATTAGAAATAAGTATTAGTACCTATATATAATATTAGTATGATTAGTAATATTAGTAATTAGTATAGTATTAGTATATAAATATGATATCAATATAAAATTATACCAATTCTGCGGTATTAGTCTAAAATTATAGTGTTATTCCAGAGAATCACCCCTTAGCTCCTGTCGACGTTAGCTTTAAATATCGGTTGAATGGCCTCCCTGTTTATAGAGTAATAATGAAGTTTTCTTTTGATTCGCGTTGTACTTGTCATTCATTACGTTAGCATAGGAATCGATTGAGACGGTCGCACGATGTATTGTTTGTTCCACTTTCTACGAATAAGAGATCCGTGGAAGCCCTGTGCTCGGACTTATTTACAAATTTTTGTCGCTGGCGCACTGTTAATGTGAATTATAAGTAAGTACTTAATAATTATTATTACCACTGATTTTTCTAAAATTATGTGTATATTAGAAACTAGCAGTTCCCGCGGTTTCACTTGCGTTTATAATATATATATAGCCTAAAGCCTTCCTCGATAAATGGTCTATTCAACATAAAAATAACTTTTCAATTCGAACCAGTAGTTCCTGAGATAAGCGCGTTCAAACAAACAAGCAAACTCTTCAGCTTTATAATATTAGTATAGATTAATTATCACTGCTTTTCGGTGAAGTGAAATATCGTGAGGAAACCTACACACCCGAGAGTTCTTTAAAAAAAAGTTCTCGGAGGTGTGTGAAGTCCACCAATTCGCTCTTAGCCAGCGCGGTGGACAATGACCCATAACTCTCTCATTCTGAGAGAAGACCCGTGCCCAGCAGTGGAACAATAATGGGTTGGCAACGACCTAATAATTATAACGCAGGTTAAATAAAGTACACAACAGCAATGTTTTTAAAAATATATGTGATTTTCCCCAAAGTTGTCTCAATGTAAACATTAACGAATTGTCTTTCTTAAAAGATGGAAATACACATGTATGTAATTGCTTCATACTCTTTAGAGTAGTTTTTTTGAACTTATTTATGCTACAACCCTATATATAGCACGTATCTGTATCGTATAACCTCGTACAACTTTAGTATATTGATGAAAATATCTAGTTATTCCCGCGGGCCCGCCTGCTTCGTTAACCACGTTAATAAGTATCCCATGTATTAAATGTATTATCCCGGTCATACCTTTCTGTGTGTCCAATTTCAAACAATTTTGATAAACACATAAACAATATTAACATGCTTACAATCTATCGTATGAATAATATTAATAGGATCCCCCACTGTAATTTGTATTTTATTATCTTTGTACAATATTATAATATATTGGCTAAGGACATAATGTAGTACCTTAAACAGAAGTCGTCAAACGCCTTACCTAGATCTTCGGGACTTCCATAAACTTATTAAAAATATATTTGATTTTTTTGAAAAACACTAAGGAACATTGGTACAGTATTAACGGTAAGAAATAGGTTTAAAAATCTATATTAATCATTTTATTAAACTTAATTTAAAATGATATAGTTCAAATGACACAATTACATATTCATACAACAAAAAATACAGACGAATTGAGAACCTCCTCCTTTTTGTAAATCAGTTAAAATATAAATGTAGCGATATGTCAGCTCAGCATGTTATATTGAAACTATAATAGAATCCGTCTTTTTTGTCAAATGAGCAAATTGTAATCAAAATTCCTAATAATAAAAAGTGACAAAACTTGTTATCTACAATGTTGCCCATATCTAGAAGAAATATACATAAATCAATAATCAACTTTGCCTTTTTATCAACCTTTGCTAAGTAAATAAAGCGTCCGACAGGCCATTTGTCAGAAGTTATGCGCACCACATTAGCAAGTCCAGATATTACAGAGATAATCATCATTATATTTTTATTCTAATAATTTATATTTATTATAATAGATCTAGATTCCACGGCGCGAACACGCTAGAATGATTTATTCCTTTCAGTTAATGTTGCGTCGCAGATGGAAACTAACACGCATGTATTTTTTTATACGATTGAAATAGCAAACGAGTACGCAGTCCACCTTATGGTATGTGGTCACTGCCGCCCAAGGACTGTAATCTGTAAGCAACTTCATATAGAACGTGGGGTTTTATTTGAAATCAATCACAGATGCGTTGTTACTCCCGAGGACTATGATAGTCGCCTCATGTGAATGTGTGCCAGCAAACACACCCTTCCATCGAAACGCAGAAACTGCTTCACGTTAGAAATAGGTGTGGTGGTGGTACTTCCCCAGGCGCGAACTACAACGGTTCTACCTGGTATGTGTGTAAATCTTCATACGTATAAACACAAAAAGGAAAACTGACTTATTTCCCGACATATCAACGCACCGTCCAAACCACTGTGATTAGAAATTTGAAATTTTGTCTTAAGGATGGATCATATTATGCTTTGCGCAAACGAAGTCCCGAGTTCTGCTAGTATGTTATAACAGTATAATTATATCTAATGTATTTTATGTCCTATGTGCTTAGCGCGATGCTCTATCTAGACATACGCAATTTCTTTGGCCCATGTAGGTAAAGTACTAATTTGCATTATATTCCAATCAATTATTTCATATCTAAATAATAAAACGTGAGCAAAGTCACCCGGTGAGTTTAATCGAGTCGGTAAAAAGATTAAAGTCAAGATGTTAATAAAAATTAATTATTATGGTTCCTTATACAACATTATAAGTTTTTCTGAAAAAAGGCTACTTATAATTCAAACAATATTAAATCAACTTTTTATGTAACAAATTCGAAAGCGTATTTTTCCTAAAATTAGTGCTATATGTTAATTAATTTAGTTTTATCTACCTATCTATATTCATACAAAGACTTGTCCTGACTGAGTAGATTTAAATATTGAAACTAGATATATGAAAAGCTTATTTGGTTTTTTGATTACAAAAAACGAGATACTGTTTACACAAATTTTGGATAATCAACTTCTATTAAATTAACATTTTGTTACCTGCCAGCTTCAGAGACTCCAACGACTATTAAATCTGAATTATTCGAAACGTGAGCATCACTACACTCCATCACTACATAGTATAAAACAATGTGGTTTTCCGCTGTCTGTCCTGTATGCTTAGATCTTTAAAACTACGCTACGGATTTTAATGCAGTTTTTTTTAATAGATAGAGTGGTTTAAGAGGAAGGTATTTATGTATAATACAAGCATAATATAGTGGAGGAACACTGATAATTTTAGATTTTTGACTTTTAGGCGGAACGTAGTTCGCCGGGTCAGCTAGTCATACTAATCATACTATAAGAATATGTGAGAGACGCTCCTTATTTTTAACACCGATAAGTTGTGTATGTGTACTACTCGACCACAACAATTAGGCGCATAAAACAAAAGCGGTTCCGTACCCCGCACCTTGCTTCTGTCTCCGCGAATCCCCTAGTGACGTGCAGTCGTGTATCGTCTAGGTATGTTCGTTAGCCAGTATGTGCTTAATGTTATTTCGTTTTAATGTTAGTTTAATGAGTGATTGTTGAATTTCTAAAGTTATTGTTAAATTAGTTGATTACCTCACCATGGGTAGGAAAAAGACTATTCGTGGAGGAGAAAGGATATAAATCAGCTACAAATGAAACCCAAAATTTGATACGGTTCGACAAAATGACAAGTGAAGTCTAGAGTCCAAACGTTCAATATACCATTGTTCCAAATATTGTACCTAGTTACCAACGGCATTACTTTTAGGTTTTTAGTGGTCACGTTTTTGTTCGCAGCAAAAACACCTGTTAACGAGCTTTAAGATATATTTTAAAGATCATTACGCAAGCGGTATTGTGATGTCATTTTATTTGGTTTAGTCATACAGTCTTGCGACCTACCTTAATGCCCATATAATGCTGGGTCTGTGTTTACGTAGGGGTTTATTTAACCACGCATTTTCTGCGAAAGCTAAGATGCTTGAAGATAAAATATGTCATGTTTTGAAGTAATATAAATAACGCTTTCTACACTCAGAGCCCCACATTAATATTTTTTTCTGTGTCGTGGGTGCTATGGACACAAACACGAACACACAACACACCCAAACCCAGAACAGAAATCTAAACTCGCCATTTAGATACCTCCCTGGCCTGTGATCGAACCCAGAACCCGCTGCGTGCCAGACCGTTATGGTATTGCTCCACCACGCGGATGATGCCTTTTTTTGTTCTTGAGAGGGAAACCTTCCAAAGTTACCCGACGCCGTGGGAGCGACGCAGGGTTATGTAGGATTTTTATCGCACTAATCCCCCCCCCCCCCCGGTGGTTTCCTCGACGCAACAAAAAGGATTCCGGGATCTCCAAAGGAACGCAACCGGAATCCTCTGAGCGCGTTGCCCCATCGGGCTGCTCCCAGATGGGGCAACGCGCCATCGTATTAATGCTTTACCTATCACATCATAAGCGATACATACGCTGTAGGACTGTCGACCCTACATTAAATGCGGGCATTATTCTTTCATCCAAGTACTCACGAAACCAATCGCAGAATAATCCAAAAAACAGCGCTTAACGTGGTACTGTTAGCTTTAGCCCAATCGCAAGTGCTACATTGTACTTCTATGCATGTGCACTAGCAGAAAAATCTAATGACCAACGTTAATCATTGCCTCACCTACCACATCATTCATCAAAAATTACATATTCGACATTGTTTCTACCCGAAGTCAATTACAGATGCGTTGTCACTCCCGAAGACTAAGATGATCGCCTCGTATAGAAGTGCGGCAACCACACCCATCATCGAAACGCTAGAACTGCTTCATGCTAGAAATAAGTTAGGCAGTGATACTACCCCGGTCGAACTACATTGGTTTTACCACCTGGTTCTACCATTATTTAACCTTGCAACTCATGAAACCACTGCAGAAGCATCCAACGACCAGCGCTTCTAGTTACCTATCATATCCATACGCAGGTCTGTTGACTTTACCTTAATTGCAGGCGATTATTCTTTCGTCCTGGCGACCTTGCCGTCTGGCTCGGGTGACCGATGGTGCCAATTAGCGAACTCGATTGTTCCCAACCTATTTGCTCGGCGAACATTAAACTGTATTGAGGCGTTAATAGACGTCGTTTAGTCAAAACGCCAAATTTTATGATGTGCTAAAACAGTAAAAATAAATGTTTCGTACATACTTTTTTATTTGCGGATAATCTGGTTACTCCTTAATTGACTAACGTGAGCAGTAATGTCCCTGTAATATGCATCTGTTCTCACATTATGGCGGCGTTCGATTTAAATCCCATCGATATTCATCATTTTTCGTAGTTATAGTAGTATAGACTGACTAGACATATGTATGTACCTATGTCTAGTTGGTCTTGAATAGCACAAATCCTTCTCTTGTCATGGGTGTCGTAAGGCGACTAAGTGACAAAATTTAGGAGAAGGGCAGAATTGTATTTCTGTGTCCGGAGTCCTTTGTGCGCGATGCCCCGTTCGGGCTCTTCCCTGGTGGGTGTGAAACGCTCACCGCACCTTCTGGTGTTTACGGCGGCATGCGACCGCACATGCCACCGTCCTTCCCGGGGCCGCTTGGTCGGACAGTTCCAACTTCCACTCTACCCGCCCGCAATCCCGGAAGCCCCCTTTAAGTCGCCTCTTAGGACAGGCAGAGGGTACCGCGTAGCCCTATTCTGGTTCCGGAACTACAGCCTATACAGCGTTGGACCTCGAAATCTGATGGATGGATTTAATGATCATAGAAAACATCATGAGAGTGGTACTACAGATTTTGTGAAGTCTTCGCTTAACTCAGATAGATTGATAGGAACCCTTGAGACAGTATTAATTAGGTAAAAAAACGCTGCCACGACGATAGTCACTGATTGCCATTGTCAAGACAATGTCAAATGGATGTTTAATGTATGTAGTTTTACGAACCCTTAGCTAAATGCTTCTTACAAGTGAGAACAAAAACGCACTTAGTATTATAAACTGTTGGACATGAGACTTAGCAGGCTATGTTTTTCTTAGCAGATGCCGAGAACTGCATGTAGTACAAAAACGCTATTAAAACCCCATTATACCTTTAATAATGACAAATGACTAAAAAACGTATTACTAGATATACGATATTTCGCTAAATATGGATTACATTACAGACATGTTGAAAAATTGAAGCGCAAGTATATTTTAAGCGATTAGGTTGAAAAAGAGATGTTGTCTTATTTTATCTTCAAGCGGTAATGTGCTAAAAAAGTGTTTGTTTGAATTAGCGAACAGACATGCAGTCCTGATGGTAATTGGTCACTGCTACCCATGGACATCTCTAAATAACTAAGAAGTTGTTTACAGATGTTTAGAAAAGGGGTTTTTATTGAAGTTACTCCAAGCACACTCTTCTACAGAAACGCAAGAATTGGTTTACGATAAAAAATACTGGAGATTTTTTTCACATTTCACGGAAACTTCCACATAGATAAACTTCCCGCATCAATAGTTACAGTTATTTTTTAAAATACACCCATTTCTTTATGGGAGAGAAACACAAAGATTATTTTAATGAAGAAAACTAAAACAATTACAATGATTACATACATATTGATTAAGTGAATCGGGTCAAACAATCGATCACACCAGATGTGGTGTGTGCGGTCATTAGTTAAATGGGTTTTTGTACAGCTCATTACGTTTAAAACCACAAATCTTATAGGTATCATTATTAAGTATAGCATTATTTTAGAACAGTCATAGTCTAATGGTTGAAACTTGCCCTCTCGATCGGGAGGTCCGAGTTTCAAACCCAGGCACGCACCACTATTTATGTGCGTATTAGAAATTAATTATCACTGATTTCGGTTAAGGAAAACATCGTGAGGAAAACTACACACCCGAGAGTTCTTAAAAAAAATAAAATTCTCGGAGGTGTGTGAAGTCCACCAATTTGCACTTGGCCAGCGCGGTGGGCTGTGGCCTAAACTCTCCCATTCTGAGAGAAGGCCCGTGCCCAGCAGTGGGCCAATAATGGGTTCATGAGAAATTAAGTATAGCTACTTTAATTTTAAGTGGTAATTGTTCTGTTTTTGAAAGGTTAACCTTACCTGTACAAAGACTTACCATCCTAGCCTCAACTTAGGGAAGAAGATAATACTGATTTTATCTGAGGTTGATTCCGTATGTCCGTGTACGGCAGTGATCTCTTACAATCAGGAGGATACAAATATGCCTAAAATATATGTGCCGTACAATACACGTCATAGGTACTACTCACAGTCATACAGTCGACAAAGAATCAAACATTTGGCTGGATATTTTTCGTTACAATTTTGACACCTCGTAACATTTGATTATTGTGCGAAACACGTTCAAAAGTGATTCCAACAGTATGTGTGAAAATCAACACAGATTTTTAGCGGCTTTGTAGCTTTCCAATAATAATTTAGTTGTTTATTTTTTGAACTTGCTTTAGAAGCGGCTCGATTAGAATGAAGATAAATTTAACATTCAATCTAAACGAATTATTTAGGCGTTCTCATTTTAAAGTTGGTTAAAAATCAAAATAACAATTGCTTAAGAAAAATAGATAATTATCGAAACGTAATTTCTTCCTCTTTTATGTATTTGAAGTTTCACAAAATCTAAATAACATTAAAAAAACTTAAAACGCTTTCTACACTCACAGCCTCACAGTAGGATTTACTCCTGTGTTGTGGGTGCCATGGACACACACAAGACGAATACACTAACACCCAGACCCAGAACAAGAATCTAAATTACTCATTCAGATACCTGTCTGGCCGGGAATCGAACCCGTGACCCACTGCGTGTCAGACAGGTGTGGTAACCGCTGCGCCACGCGAGTCGTCGGAGTTATATAGCTATTTGTATATATTTCCATACATTATTATGGGTGAACGTCGGTATAATTATATGTTAAGCGACATACAAGAGCTTACAGACGTGACAACAAAAACTGCATACAGCACTCTAATAGATTGCTACAGATTATTTTCTTGTCAGGAAAATAAAAATGTAATCTCAGAATATGACATGGATTCGAGAGCGAAAGTAGTTACATTGAAATAGTCTAAGAGCGATTGCAGTTTTCATGTTTTTAGACTGGCGACTCTGCTACTAGACTGTATGACAATATGTGAGTTGATGGAGTGGTTACTCTACTGCTACATTGCGTTTTCTGTATATTATGATTGCTGGGTGAACTTGGATTGGCAAACTACTTTTAAAATAAAAAAAAAAATACGTTTTTAGAATTACAAGCTCGCCTATGCCGCGTTTCAATATAGGTAGTACTTGAGGAAGAAATCTAAAAAAGATATGAGGTATTTGGGATACATGACTGCATCTAAACGTTACCGGGACATAAATGACATAATCATTTCTGACACAGTTAAAATGTAGTCTTATTTGGGAACCCTATTAAGATATTAACTAACACCATGTAAATGTATACGTTCAAAAAATACATAGTATGTAGAGTGAACCGTGTATTTAACGTGTACAATTCCTTCGATAATAGTGCATGTGTACGTTTTAATTGACGTGACATTCGCATCGTCGGCCGCTAGATGGCGCGCACCGCCGGCGGCGACGGCTACGCGCCGCGGCCTGCGCGCGAGTGACTGGATGCAGCTAGTTTTTTCCTCGCCCGCACATCCGCGTCTGCGCCAGTTTTTATGCCGCCTCCGCGGCTGCTTGTTTTTCTGACCAATCTCGATTGATGACCGTCTGGCTCCCCGTGTCTGTTTACACGGCGCACCTCTAATCTCGACAATACAGAATATTATTATAGTGCGTAGCGCGGGAGCTAGGCGAGGAATTTTAATTAGAAAAGTCCGGTCTAGTGCGAGCGTCGCGCCATGTCGGTGTTCCGTTGCCGCGTAGGCATCAACGGTAGCGTAATGAATTCTTATAATGCTTTTATTGTGCCTTGAATCGTGGGTGTGTCCTTGTTTGACGTTTCTGCTTTAACTCATACATTCGCGTGGTTAAGGATGCGATGTAATCTTATTATCATAAAAGTTTTATCTTAATAAGATCGTGTAGGTGTTTGAATGTTCAATGATATTATCTATAAGAAGATATTCATCATTCTTTAAGGAACCTACTTACGTATTTTAATTAAGTATCTTAATTACACAATTTATGATGTATATTACTTTATAAGTAATGTTACAGATATGTATACGTTATATATGTATACGTAGGATACATACCTAAATTTAAAACAGCTTTTTGACCTCTCAGTAACACTTTATAAAAAATACGGATATGCTTAACTATGAGTCAACGAGTCAACTAATTTGCTGCTAACAAGACCTGAATACCCTTAAAAACATAAACTGCTCATATAAAACCTTGATTTGAAAATAATAACGCCGGCAATGCAAACACAGACATCGTAATTCGGCTCCTGACGTAACATGATGAATGTGCAAACGTCGAGTTCAGATGCAGCGCCGGTATTTTTATTGTTTGATGACAAACGTGTCTGCAGCCCATAGACTCCAATCATCTGTATGCCATAGACAAACGTCAAATAAATTGCACAAATATTTTTAATATAGGTATGTATTTCTTATCGTTATTTTATACAAAAAAATAATATTTTTAAATGATAATTGAACGTCTTATTTAAATTATTAATATGAAAGTTTGTGAGTTTCAAAAGTTTCAAGCAATATGCGGATCCATTTTTTTCTAAAATTTGGTATACAGATAATTTAAGACTAGACATCGGATTAAATGCACTATAAATACCAAAATATGCATGCAAATATGCACTATAAAAGGGCGAAATATGCACAAAAATGGTTAAATATACCTAAAATATGCACTATTTATTCTATTTTTGGTTGTCAAACTGAAATCGTTATAGATTTGATGACCTTTTTTTTAATAATCAAGCTTGAACTATGGCAGGAATATACGAACTAAAAGAACGAACTGCGAACTATTATTGCACAATAATAATAAAAAGTACCAAAATATGCAATAACGCTATAAAACTGTCATTATATGCATTTCCGATGCATGTATGTCTATTTATGACCTTACCGTGGTAATCTAGAACTAAGCAGGCGGCGCGGGAGGAATAAAGTAGTAATTTATATTTCAGGCCAAAGTATTAGTTAAATAATACTAGACCATGAGTATTCAATTCATGGTTTAGTATTATCTTACGACCTCTATAAAATTACTATCTTTTTTACAGAACTCTGCATTAATACCATTAAAAATGATAATATAATTTGCAATGACTATGCAAGAAACAAAACTGTATAATTTATCACTCAATTATAATGAATGCAATTTAATTCTTAACTTTATAATAATTGGAAAAAAACATTTATTCGGGTTAATGGAAGATTAATGGAAGATTTTGTATGATACATGAAATTTCATGACTTTATTACAATTTTAGAGAGTTTATTATAACAATTGAGCTATTCGTACGCTCAATTTAAATATTGGTTGCACTTTTATTTTTATATATTTAAGTCATTTTCTAAGAGAAAAATATGCTATGCGACCATTAACTGCCTATATTTGTCTCTTATACTTAGTTATTTTTAATCAACTTTCTCCTAAAGTACTCTGGGGCACTTGACATGGAGATTAAGAGATTAAAAAGAGTTGTTCTTGAAAGTCGCGATTACTTTGGTGTTGCAAATGTCCACAGGCAACTGTGACTGCTTTCCATCAGGTAACCCGCATGTCTTAACACTAGACTTAGTAAAAAACGCTTATGGACCAAATACAAAAAAGTCCAATTTTAACTACACGAAAAATCTCAAAAGTAATTAGTGTCAACGAGGCATCAGTAACTCAAAGCTAGAATTTGGAACGAACTATTTGGAGTTTGGATTGGATCGGTGTTTCGGGCCACGGGTGATCGGAGTGGCTGGACAGACGAGCCTGCGTCTAGACAGCGTTCCGAGATCACGTTTCGGCCGCGCTAAGTGCACGTCTGGCCAAACACGAAGATGCTTAGCAGCTGGAAATGACTTCGCGGAAACTATTAGTATCAGAACATTCAATAAATATTAAAAATAAAATGCTTTTATTAAACTTTATTTAATAATCTAATCTATAATAATCTATCTAATATCACGCGTGGTAGGGATAAGAAAAAGATGGCGCGTAACGGAAAAAAAATGGCGCGTAACAGAAAAAGATGGCGCGTAACGAAAAAATGTTACCTACACTAATTTTTTTTCCTACCCCGATAAAGAAGTTCCGCTCCAAAAATACTCGACTAATTGAATACTAGTCAGACGCTTGTATATATATGTACTTATGTAGAAGCGATACGTCAATAATCAAGATTAAAAAAATACTCGATGATCAATACCAGTAAGAAGTGATGCTTCAATAAACGGAAACGCAAAATATACTTATCGAATTTCATACTTATTTATTTTTAGGTAGGTACCGTTCATTTTCAAATTTAATACCTTAATTATACCTATATGAATTTAGCTATCTAAATGTAGTAATATAAGTAGTGATACTAAGGTAAATCTTAAAAAGATTTATCTGGATTTGTAAATAGTTATAATAACATCGCAGTGTAATTAATGTAGAGACTAAGCATATGTTTGATTGAAATCAAGACGACCAGGACCATCATAGCTTATTTAATTATAATATCTAAAGCATATACGGTTATTTTAAGGTGGTAGAACCAGTGTAGTTCGACCGGGGAAGTACCACCGCCACACCTATTTCTAGCGTGAAGCATTTCTTGCGTTTCCGTGGAAGGGTGTGGTTGCCTGCACACTTTCACACGAGGCGACCATCATAGTCCTCGGGAGTAGCAACGCATGTGTGATTAACTTTAGATGGAACCCACGTTCTGTATGAAGTTGATTACAGGTGTCCATGGGCGGCAGTGACCAATTACCATCAGGTGGACTGCATACTCGTTTGCTACTTCAGTCAAATTAAAAAATATATATACATCCAAAAAGAGTTTTATTCTGGACTTAGTTAAATTTCTTGCATAATATATTTTTAAAAAAGGCCCACTTTCTTATCTCGCGAATAATCTTGAATTGTCTCATTACGTTTAAAATGTATGCCAGCCTTTTTTTAAATTACTTGCAGAAAACCAACATCGGTCCTAGATGTTGGCGAAGGTGTAATCCATATTCTTACAATAAATTAAATACTACGCAATAAATGACAAAAAATGTACCTAATATAAATTAATATCATATCGTTGTTTTTGTCATAAATGTCAAACATTGTTCGTCATTACACTAATTTAATGGATGTTAATTTCCCACACATTGGACTTCCGCCTGATATATTCCCGGAACGTTATGACATAATGCTTTTAAAGAAAGATGCAAACAATGCTCTTCTTCAAACCCGAGGTATATTGGCGACGGCTTTGGTGTTGCAAATATTTTATTTATTATTTTATATTTTAGTTACTATGGGGTAGCTTGTCTGCATTGTAGTTAGGTGCAACTATAATAATAAAAACCGGCTAAGTGCGAGTAGAACTCGCGCATGAAGGGTTCCGGATATAAAAAAAACGGCTAAAACATTACGTTTGTCGTATACCCCCTTAAACATTGATTTTATTATGTTTTTAGTGTTTTTGTTGTAGCGGCAACCGAAATATGTCATCTGTGAAAATTTCAACTGTATAGCTATTACGGTTCATGAGACCTGGCGACGACAGACAGACGGACAAACAGACAACGAAATCTTAGTAATAGGGTGCGGTTTCTACCCTTCAGGTACGTAATCCTAAAAAAGATTTAAAAAATGCTCTTCTGTAAAGTCGACGATTAATTGGCGACTGCTCTGATGTTGCGAATGTCCATCGACGACGATGCCTACTTTTTGTCTTGTCTGCTGTATATTTATATGTAGCTGTGCTATATATGTAACTGTGCTATATATGTAGCTTAAACTATAATAGAAATGAGTTCACATTTAGCTTATACTTTCATATTATTTTCCTTTCGTTTGGATATATTGAGTGACGCGCGGTCAACGCCCGCCGTCGCATCTAACGCGCACAAGGTCATCTCTATGCAAATACGTGTTGCGTTTCAGGAAGGCGCGTTACGTAACGTATAATAAACACTTAGTACGAGTTCATGTACTAAAAACAAGCATTGTTCACGTTTTCGTTACGTTGCAAAGCTGCACGTTGATCTTTTGAGCCTTTTCTTTGAAATAGTGAGCGAAAAACAGGCGAGCTTATTTCGACAAAAACTAATAAATTTGTTTTAAGGTTCCTGAATGTCTTGCAGGTGAAAATCATTCTAAATTAACATTTGATCCATGTAACAGATGTATTATGATAATATATATGATTATTGTTTTCTATAAAATCAACACCGGCCGCAAATTTTGCAACCACCAGGGTCGACTCGTAGAGAATGCCATCAGGCATTAAGTAAACCCTTTTGTTACTTTAATTTTTATAAAGGTGCAAAAAAAATAAAAAATAAAATAGTTTTATATTGTTATAGTTTACTAACATTAGTTATGCTGTGCTAAATATATATTTAAATACGTTTTAATCCTATAATATAAAAGTGCTTTGAACAATACTCTTGAATAAGGAACACAATAATCATTTATATATTTTTTTATTAACTACAACAAATAACGTACAATATTGGAATTTATTATACGTGACATATCCAGACCAGAGCGTGTGAATTCATCTGACATCTACAATCGGAATGGATTCTCGAATGACCATGTGTATGAGCACATAGGTGACAGTGATGTTCCCTGTACCGGTATTCGTATTTATTGTTTTTTTTTTCATTAACGTTTTTAACAACAAAGTTTAGTCCATCTGGCGGTAAGTGGCCACTTCTTCAGACATATGACAATTATCAGTGCTTTTCGGTGAAGGAAAATCGCAAGGAAAGCTACGCACCCCAGAGTTCTTTAAAAAAAAAATCTCGGAGGTGTGTGAAGTCCACCAATACGCTTGGCCAGCGCGGTGGACTATGGCCTAAAACACTCATTCAAAGAGAAGACCCGAGCCCAGCAGTGTGAAAATAATGGGTTGTACCCCATGGTATACATTGACCATATGTATACTTTTGTCTATTTTATCACTTTGTCTCGTCTCGCTTGCCATTGGTACACATGCGTTGGTATATCGGAGACAAAATTATCTATTCTCTGAGTATTTATATAATTTCTTCACATTTTCACCAGAACCAGTAAAAACAGTAGAAACTAGTTCATACATAATATCGGTTAATTAAATACTAAACAAAAATTCCATTTTTAAATATGACAAAATACATACTACATTTCTAATAATATAAAGTTAAAACAAATATGGCAACACCAAGGCAAAAGCGACAAAAACATTGTATTACAATTTACTTGGAAGCTTTTAATTACAAAATACTATAGCTGTGACAAATGCCTGTTGAAACCGGTATTTAATTATTATGGCCTTATTTGTACAGCTTAGTTTATTACTAGTGAAGCAAAACATCTTTAACGCATAGGACGTAAAAACTAAAGGAATTTGTGCTTTAGAACGGATTGTCGTTGGGCGTCCAAGATTTTATTTCTTAAACATTTTGTTTTGTGAAGTTGAAGCATTTTCACACCCACGTATTAACAGTAATGAAATGAAACCTTAGCTAGATAAAGGTGCTCTAGACGATCCCCGACCAGAAAAACAGAAGGAAACCATTGGATTCTGAGAAATCAGTAACAGTACCAGAGTAGCCTAGTACAAGAGAGGCATAATTATATTCTGCAGTAGACTAACAAAGTACGATAGAGAAATTATTTTCTATGTCTGATAGAGACGCGTCTAACATTAGTACCGAATTTCAACTTTACATGGGTTTAAATAAATAAATTATTACCAGCAAGAAATAAAATTTGTGATTGATAATAAATGAACTATCATACACATTTAGATAAATAATAAATGAATACCATCATTGAAATAGTTATTTATAAAAATATTTTACGAAATTATAATGAAGATGAGCGCATTACAACAACGTACTAATTGATTACACAGTCATGAAAATTAAATTACATAAAGATATTGTTAATCTTTGTATTTATACCGGTATTTAAAGGTGTTGGGTACATCACTAATAGGTAGAGTACTCGCCGAGTAAGCCTAGAGACAGAGGCTTTCGAGCGTACAGCTTGATTACGCTTTGGTAAAGATGTTTGATTACTCTGTATCCATAACAACTGTCTCTATAATAATATAGAGTTGGTGGGATATATGCCCGTAAAATAAATTTGTCTGTCTGTTAGTTTAAAACCACTTTATATGTTCATGTGCCCCATTGCGTCAACCTCGATTCTATGAATATGATAGCTGACTAAGAGGTAAAATGCAGGCGTACTGCAACAAAACTTTAAAAAACGCAATTAAAACTAAAGAGGCAATTATTTTTGTACCTTTCTAGGTATATCTCTATAGGTTAATCTGAAAACATCTGACCTGTTTATGGACATAACGTGCAATATATAAGAGCAGTGATAGCCTAGTGGTTGAAACTTGCTCTCTCAATCGGGAGGTCCGAGGTTCAAACCCAGGCACGCACCACTGATTTATGTGCGTATTAGAAATTAATTATCACTGCTTTTTGGTGAAGGTAAACATCGTGAGGAAACCTAACCACCCGAGAGTTCTTTAAAAAAAGTTCTCGGAGGTGTGTGAAGTCCACCAATTCGCACTTGACCAGCGCGGTGGACTATTTTGAATAGTCCACCGCGCTATGACCTAAAACTCTGTCATTCCCAGAGAAGAAACGTGCCCAGCAGTGGGACAATAATGGGTTGTACCCACGTGCAATATAGACATTTTAGATAATATCGTAGACGTGCATTAATAAGTAATAATAAAGCAGAAAAATATCTTTAACTACTCAGTTTTTATAAAATAATATAAAAATTCTAAGTAGATTCTACAAAAAAAAATCTATTGAAATATAGATTTTTTTATTATTATTTTTATAAACAACAGTATTTTTTTATTATTATCTTATGTAGATGTTTAATACCATTTATTGGAAGTTTAGAAACATTACTACTTCTTTTTTATCTGATTGAAGTAGCAAACGAGCATGCAGTCCACCTGATGGTAAGTGGTGATTGCCGCCCATGGACACCTGTAAGTTCTATCTGAAGTCAATCATAGACGCGTTGCTACTCCCGAGGACTAGGATTGTCACCTCATATAAAAGTGTGCCGGCAACCATACCCTTCCATCGAAACGCAAAAAAATGCTTCAAGTTAGGTACAGGTGTGTCGGTGGTGCTTCCCCGGTCGAACTACACTGGTTCTACCACGTGGTAAGCTAAGCTACTAAGCTTTAACATTTAATCCATAAAGAAGAAACACAAATCAAAATTGTTTTTTGTTATAAATGCAGGAAAACCTGCGAGCGAAATCTAGTCATAAAACACAAAAGCAATAATGAATTACCTTAATAACATGCTATTCAATCAGATAACGGAAAAACCTACCGAAGAAAATTACGGGAAATTGATCCCCAATTATCATTATTCGTATTTTACCTGTATTCATAAGATTAATGTAACGTACTGAATACCTACTTATTCTATAAGAAACAGAAAATATTTCAACGATAAATAAATACAAATTTTGCGATATTATCTATAATATTATTTGAGATGTATGTATATTCAATAGAAGGCGATAATCACGAAAGATAAAATACAAAAAAAAACACGCTTCCTACACTCATAGCCCCACACTGGGATTTTTGGGTTCCTGTGTCGTGGGTACCATGGACACACACAAGACGAATACACATACACCCAGTCCCAGAACATTAATCTAAACTCATCATTCAGATACCTGTCTGGCCGGGAATCGAACCCGGGACCCACTGCTCGTCAGACCGGTATGGTAACCGCTCCGCCACGCGGGTCCTTAAAAAAGAATAAAACAATAAAGCATAATAAGTATTAATTTGTCTCAGGTTTGCTTATTTAAAAAAAAATCGATAGCCGTACAACTGGACCAGTGATAACTAGAAACCTGTATAATCTAATCCAACCATTTTTGGGCATTCTAACAATTTTTATAACTTCTCGAAAGACACGTGTTTCTGAAAAAGAACTCTTTCTTCTTCGTTCAGTTCTTAATCTTTAGACTGATTTTATGCTACATCTGAAGTCTTTATATTAGGTACTTTATAATTCGCATAATAGTAATAGTTACATAAAAAGTATTTCCTCACGTAGTCCACATAAATAGTCACAATGACCCGTAGGCATCTGTGCTCTGTGACCCGTCCCTGTTGTTCCGGGATCAGAATAGGTCTACGGTATGCTCTGCCTGTCGTAAGAGGCGACTAAAAGGGGCTTCCGGGGTTGCGGGCATCGACTGGGAGCTTGAACCGTTCAGCCGGCGCCCAACCGTACAGCCAGGCGATCCCGAGAAGGACGGCGGTATGTGTGGTCGCATATCGTCGTAAAGACTAGACGGAGCGGTGGGGCCAGCCACCCATCTGGGAGCAGCCCGATGTGGCAACGCGCTCAGAGGATTCCGGTTGCTTTCCTTTGAAGATGCCGGGGTCGTCTTTGTAGCGCCGAGGACGGTCAAATAGCCCTGCGTCGCTCCCACAGCGTCGGTTACTTTTTCAAAGTTTCCCCCTCGAGAACAAAAAAAGGCATCTGTGACCACCTCCATATAAATCACGCTTCTACCAAAAATCAATCATTGATGCGTTGCTATTTCAGAGGTCTAAGATGGTTGCCTTATATCTAAAGCAGCCGAAATCTACCCGAATAGACGAATGGACGTAAGAGTTCCAAATGAAACAGTAAAAACGTAGTAGCGCACGAGTTGTAACCGCTAGGAAGTCCGTATTTAGCAAATATATAAATGTTTTAATAAAAAATGTCCTAAAAACACAATACAAAGCTAATATTTACCATTCGCCGTATAACAGATTAACAGTTTTAATCAACAACAATGCATGTACTTAAATACAAATTTGTGAATTTGCATACAAAAGGGCGAAGAAGTGAAGACAATAGTCAGCAACAAGACATCTTTTGCAAGGTCAGACTGTATTTATTACGGGAAACAATTAAAAAGAGCGGTAACAAATACCTACCTAAAAGTTTCAAGGTGGTAGAACCAGTGTAGTTCGACCGGGGAAGTACTACCGCCACACCTATTTCTAGCGTGAAGCATTTCTTGCGTTTCGATAGAAGGGTGTGGTTGCCGACACACTTTCACATGAGGCGATCATCATAGTCCGCGGGAGTAGCAACGTATATGTGATTGACTTCAGATGGAACCCATGTTCTGTGTCTGTAGTGTAGTTGATTACAGATGTTCATGGGCGGCAATGACCACTTACCATCAGGTGGACTGCATGCTCGTTAGCTACTTCAGTCAGATAAAAAAAAACACACACACTTATTGGTTTTTAACTTCAACATCATTTTTCCATCGACCCTAATTTCCTTGCCTTAATACTCATCAAGATTTAACTTTATTGTAGATTTATAAATAATCTACGTGACTAAAATAACAATGACACAATACGTCTCTAAAAATCAATCGTTTTGTTTGGAGTTTTATTATTTCTTGATTCTCGATAAAGTCTTTAGAATTTACTTTTGAATGACGATTTAAATAAATGTATCCGCTTGCTTTGTGCAAATGAATAAGTTCATATTTTCAATGCAAAAAATATGAATGAATATAAACAATCATATCCCTTCACTTATCAATACTTGCAATACAGCCAACGAGCACTAGCTTGTTAATTTCATACGAAAATACGCATTATGATATCCTTGCATTAAAGCAACAAAAGAAAAGAGAGCAAAACTTTCACGATAAAAAACTTAGGGTATCAACGTCGGGCCGTCTGCGACCTTGCGGCTGCCACGCACCTGTTGTTGCAACTCCGCCTAATTGTATGCAGACTGCAGGCTGCGAGCACTCGCGTGGCTTTATGTCATTCGATTTTTTGATCATACGTTGCTTTGCCCAAAAAAATTAGGGATTATTTTGTCCATGTTGTAGCCTTGCGATTAAATAATTGATTAATTTAGGTGATATAGTAATCCAACGCATCTGAAGTTGCAACTCCGCCTAATTGTATGCAGACTGCAGGCTGCGAGCACTCGCGTGGCTTTATGTCATTCGATTTTTTGATCATACGTTGGTTTGCCCAAAAAAAATTGTGATTATTTTGTCCATGTTGTAGCCCTGCGATTAAATAATCGATTAATTTAGGTGATTTAGTAATCCAATGCATTTGAAGTTGCAACTCTGCTTAATTGTATGCAGACTGCAGGTTACGAGCACTCGCGTGGCTTTATGTCATTCGATTTTTAAGCAAGTTAGCTTAATTTATTTAGTCTACATCGTGGCTTTGAAATTATCCATGCACCCGTTGTTGCACGTCTAATTATATGCAGACTGCAGGCTACGAGCACTCGCATGGCTTTATGTCATTAGATTTTTTAAGCACGTTTGTTAGGACCGAATTTTGAGCAATTATTTTGTCTATATTGTGACTTTGGAATTATCCATGCACCTGAAGTTTCAACTCCACCCAGTAGTATGCAGACTGCAGGCTACGAACTCTTGCGTGGCTTTATGTCGTTTGGTCTTTGAGCAAACATTAGTCTTGAAAAAATTTTTAGTAATTATTTTGTCTCAACCATAACTTGGCGATTGCTCATACACCGGTTGATAAAATTTCACCCAATTGTATGCAGAATGCATGCAGATTATAATTCTAACAGTCCTAACAGATGACATTTTGAGTAGAAAACACTGCGTCCTCGCGGCTAAACACCTTGAGTTGCAACTTCGCTTATTGTACATAGACTGTAGACTTTATACATTTGCATGGCTTTATGTCAATCCATTTTAAACTAGATGTTAGCTCAAACGGACGTAATTTAAGTAGACATTAGTTTCTTTTAAGTCTGTCTAATTACATGCACAGTGCAAACAATATGCATTCGCTTGACGTTCACACATAATTATGTCATTCGGCTTTTATGAAATGACTTTTTGTTATATTCTCGTCAGAACATTTGAATAGACATTATTTTAAGCAGACACTAATTAGTCTACGCCGCGATGTTGCGGCTTTCCATGCACCTGTTGTTAAAATTCTACTTAATTGTATAGAGAATGTATGTTTATTATGTTTTTAATACGAGTACATGCTGTATTTTAAATGTGGTAACTTAATTTGTTTGACTCCAGAAGATTCACACCGATGATAGTCTAATTCCAGAAATACCAAGCTCTACAGTTATATTTATTTATTTATACAGACTTACGTCTATCTTTACAGGTAATACCCAATACGATAGCGTAGGCAATTTTACATTTTTTTTTATTTCTAGTTAAACTGTGTCGCCTGCCGACCGAATGAATATCGCCGTACTTTTTGTTTCTAATAGATAATATGAAGACGCTTTTTTATAACGCTTTCATACTGAACTGAATTTCACACTCCTAAGATACTATTACGCATTAAAATATTCATTACCTGAGGCATACATCGCACAAACGCCCTAATTTTACTCAATCAAAACCATAAACATTAATCTCCAGTGAGTGCTAATTGTTTCGACATTCTGTAGGACACAGGCGTGAATAATGGATGCAGTACAAGACCTAAGGTCGAACGGCCGGCTCTCGAGGGATGCGCTGTCGGCGCGTCCTTCACAGGCACCTGTTGCAGACAGTCTGCCATAGAGTATTTAGTTCTGTAGGTGGTAACGTACGTACAATATTACAAAATCATATAGTCAATTAGTCATCATCATAACATTGTGTAATTGAACTTAAATAAAGGTAGTAGAACTCTTTGGGGTTTAACTATAGAAAAAGGACAGTAGGAACAAAAATACATTTATATATAAACAAAATATATTCGCCAAAGCCCCCGTTATATATAATACTAGTTGACCCGGGAACGTCGTTCCGCCTAAAAGTCAAAAATCTAAAATTATCAAAATTCCTCAACTGTATTATGTATGTTTTATACATAGAAAGTTTTCTCTTGAATCACTCTATTTATTAAAAACGTGCATTAAAATCCGTAGCGTAGTTTTAAAGATCTAAGCATACATAGGGAGAGGCAGCGGGAAGCGATTTTGTTTTATACTATGTAATGATAAAGCTACCCGCCACGATCCGTGCCAGTGTTGAGGTAAATTTATTTAAACGACGGCTTTATAATTTAATTGACAAGTGTTATTACACGATAAATGATTTTCTGACAGATGAATCTGTTTTTAAATATCACTATATAATAAATATTAATTTAGTTTGACATAATTATGTATTATAAATTTATATTCCGAATTAGTTATAACATTTGAATTTGTATTTATATTTAAAATGTAATCGTCTTATGCCTGCCTACCTGTGGCGGGAACATGGAGGATGTCAAGAACTCTGTCATAGCTTTTATACCAAACAACACAAATAATACATGTTTTAACTTAAAAAACTACCGCTAGACCTATTTCTGTAGATTTATATCAGTGGACGTGTAAGATGTGGAATGAGCTTCCTCCTGATGTATTCCGGGAGCGTTATGACATGGGGTTCTTCAAGAAAGGCGCGAAAAGAGCTCTCCTTCAAAGCCGGCGATGCATTTGCGACTCCTCTGGTGTTGCAAATGTCCATAGGTGACGGTACCTACTTTCCATCAGGTAGCCCTTATGCCTTATCGCCAGGTTCAAGGTAAATACATAAAAAAAAACAGGTACATTGCATGCTGATTTGCTGCTTCTGCTTAAAATTAACAAAAAATATTAAGAATCCTTTCTTTACAAGTTTAACAGTATTTAACCATCTGATGACTGTATATGTTACACAAAAAAAGTTAAAACTCAGTCATAGGCTAGTGCTCGAGTCATAGTAAATTATACTGAAGGGCTAATAATAGCCAGTAATATACATTACAGTTTCACATTTTGAAAGTCTAAGATTCAAGAAGGCTAGCATTAAGCAGTGGAATAATAATGGTATGATAAAACGAAACCGGTAGGTACTTTAGTCATAAAAATCTTTAACGTTAATGTTTTAAAATATACATTTAGTTAACACGGAATATTGTACGAAATGTCATAAAATTAATTTTATATACCGTCCTGATTTTAATATAGTCTATGATCTAATATAGTGAACTGTATGAGATAGAGTCACGAGACAGACAACCAACAAAATGTCATAAAATTTAATTCGGTCTGCATTTTGAATATATAATGCACGTTTCCATTAACCTTTCTGATCGGACCGCGTCTTATTACCACGCGAATAATGCAAAAAGTTTTGTTTACTTGTCCGCCGAAGTGAAAAACACATCCGAGACGAACTTCGCCGCGTGACTTTACTCGTGCAATATATGGTTTTTTTAAAAATTAATCTATCTTCTCGAAAATATAAAAGACTAGTTGAATCGTCCAGCTTCGCCCGCGTTAACAAAAATAGATTTTCCCGTGAGAATAAGATATTTTCCCACAGTAAAAATTATGCTATATGTTAATCCAGAGTGTCAGCTCCCTACCAATTTTTATGAAAATCGTTCCAGCCGTTTACACGTAAAGAAGTAACAAACATACACACTCACAAACTTTCGCCTTTTTATTATTAGTATGATAAATGGCAATGAATAAGATAAGTATAAAGATGCGAACACAAGTTACGAAAACCTACATCACAGATTTTTCTAAATGTTGTGCATTTAAAAATATTTTTATTTGAAAATATTTAAAAAAATAAAGTCAAGACAAAATCTACATTTTTTTCAGGGTACATTTCGGTTCGTTCCGTAGTAGGTACATTTAGTTTCGGTACAACATTAACGCCATATTTTGAAATTACACAGAAAGACAAATGCTATATTTTTATATATCTGTTAATGAAACCAGACAAAGGTCACGCTCTAGAACACTGGTTAATGTCGGCAACATTTTAACCATTTATTTATAGGTTTGTTTAATCGGCAAAAGTTATTTCAGATATATTTGTATTATTCAATAAACTTAGGTGTACTAGACGGTCAGGTGGTCTGTTCCGATAGGTTGATTGAACGGAAAATTTGCGCACAATTTTTGAGATTACACTACAAAAATAATCCGCATGAGTTTTCCATCGCGTAAAGAGTGAATGATACTTGTTTTTGTTGAATATCTATTGCTATATCTAGCTTGTGTCATTACGACTACTGTTAATGGTGCTATGGAGCTAATAGTAATAGGTACACGAGCGACAATGCACTTTGTTCCGCGACAGTTACGAAGCGTCACCGTAATTTGTCAGCGACTGTGGCCTACGATCGACGTCTATCGGTCCACATGCCCCGGTGGTCAACTTGGGTTGTTGCTCGTGTGTTACGTTTCAATTAGAACACAGTCACATCTTCGGGAACTCTCGGGCATGCCGGTTACGTTTCCAAAACAACACAGTCACATCTTCGGGAACTCTCGAGCATGCTGGTTACGTTTCCATGACAACACAGTCACACCTTCGGGAACTTTCGGGCATGTCAGTTATGTTTTCATGACAACACAGTCACACCTTCGGGAACTTTCGGGCATACCGGTCACGTTTCCATGACAACACAGTCACATCTTCGGGATCTCTCGGGCATGCCGGTTACGTTTCCATGACAACACAGTCACATCTTCGGGATCTCTCGGGAATGCCGGTTACGTTATCATAACGACACAGTCACATCTTCGGGAACTCTCGGGCATACCGGTTACGTTTCCATGACAACACAGTCACATCTTCGGGATCTCTCGGGAATGCCGGTTACGTTTCCATAACGACACAGTCACACCTTCGGGAACTCTCGGGCATACCGGTTACGTTTCCATGACAACACAGTCACATCTTCGGGAACTCTCGGGCATACCGGTTACGTTTCCATGACAACACAGTCACATCTTCGGGAACTCTCGGGCATGCCGGTTACGTTTCCATGACAACACAGTCACACCTTCGGGAACTCTCGGGCATACCGGTTACGTTTCTATGACAACACAGTCATACCTTCGGGAACTCTAGGGCATGTCGGTTACGTTTCCATGACAACACAGTCACAGCTTCGGGAACTCTCGGACATGCCGGTTACGTTTCTATGACAATACAGTCACACTTTCGGGAACTCTCGGGCATGTCGGTTACGTTTCCATGACAACACAGTCACATCTTCGGGAACTCTCGGGCATGCCGGTTCCGTTTCCATGACGACACAGTCACACCTTCGGGAACTCTCGTGCATATCGATTGCGTTGCTATTGTCATAGCACACAGCATAGTCACACCTTCGGGACCTCTCTGGCATACTGGTTTCCTCACAATTTTTATCTTCATAGTCTAAGGAAGAGGTGATGTGATAACCTTTTTCTATTCGTCACGTATATATATTTTTTATTAAGTCATTTAATCTTATATGATGTGACCATCTCAGGTCTTGGGAGTAGCAACGTATTTGTGATTGACGTCTGATAGAAACTCTGTTCTAGTATTGCTTTGACATACGGACTAAAGTTATGATACAATGGTAAAACAGCGATGAAAACAAAAGACAAAGATCGACAACAAAAATACAAAAATATGAAATATACCGCTGGTACTTTATTAATGAGAATATGCCAAAACTATAATAATAAAGGAACTGAAAGATGCGTTGCGAGAAAGTGTCATAACTGCAATAAAATTTATCTTCTTATTATTTAATTATATTTAGTTTTAAATCTATCAGTTACAAAGGGTTTATTCTATTTATCGGTATATATGTCAGTAATTAAAAGATAAACATAGACGGACAATTAAACTAATATTGTTTAATACGAAGACAAGTTGCCATAAGAATCATTTTTAGGCAGTGTCCCGCAAACGCATCGTACGGTACCTCCATGTATTATAAATTTCACGTTCGTTTAATTACAGGTGTAAGTGCGGGTGGCGTGGGGTGGCGCGGGGTGGCGCGGGGTGACGCACAGGAAACGCGGCAGACAGCGCACCGCCGCATAGCTAATGCCGCGGCGCCACCTGCCGAGGGCACCCTGACCTCGCAACGTTCGGAAAATGTTATTAATTTAAGAGCAGGTAACCTATATACAGAGCGAGTAATTCTACGCTGTTTATAAAAAAAGGGCATTATTGAGTAATGTGTATGAAACGGTATAAAAGTCTTTTTAGTTTAAAAATGTGGATTGAATACTATACAGTCACTGATACTGATTTTTTAGTTATGACACGCTTATCAAAAACTGATTTAAGATAGAAGAGTGAACATCGTGCGAAGTTTTTATCAAATATACGTACAACTAATTTATTTTTGTACAAACAATAAATTAATATCCTCTATTATGCATGGCATTTTTTCTTTAGAATCCTGTTTACAGTTGAATAAAATGCTAACTACAATATGAAACCTAACAGATATTCTTCTTTTTTAACTTTAAATTCTTTGTAGCAATTCAATCTTATATGTACCTATATAGGTTATTTTTAAAACAGTAGTTTTTAACATACTTTAAAATGTTCCTAAACGTATTACATTAAAATATTATTCATATATATTTTCACGAATATTGTTTTATAATAATTTAGGCAAAATAAAAGTAGCTTTATTAACAGTTTAACATAAATGTTAATATTTTACAATATTTATCCTAAATCTAAAATTTACAATCATAAATAGAATAAATGAGCCAATAATAATAATGTCATAATTATTAATAATAACAATTTAGGCTAAATATATTTCCAATAACGATAAAGGTGTATCCTTTTTTAACCTAACTAAATAATAATTAGAAATGTTAGAGATATGCGAGGTCGAGGCGGGGGCGGCGCGTCCCGTTGACAGGAACTACGGTCTGCTTGTTGCTTCTGCGCCAAATATCATCCATTTTGTTAAGAATTATGTCTAACAATACGAAATAATTATAGAAATTAATTATCACATGCTTTGACAGTGAACGGCGTTGTGAGTAAATTTATGCTTAAAAGATATCCACAAGAAAATTAAAGGTGAAGAATTGGTTAGCATTTGGACTATGTTTTTTTATCACATGAAAGTATCAAACGAACATGCAGTCCACCTAATGTGTTTTTCCTGTGTCATGGATGCCATGGGCACACACTAGACGAATACACAAACACCCAGACCCAGAACAGGAATCTAAATTCATCATTCAGATACCTGTCTGGCCGGGAATCGAACCCGGGACCCATTGCGCGTCAGACCGGTATGCTAACCGCTGCGCCACGAGGGTCGTCGAATTATCCTACTAAATGAATACATAAATGGTAATTGTGAATCCGATAGTCTAGTAGTGGTTAAATATAACCTTTATAAAGATTTTAGCCTAAAACACCCTATTTTTTCAGATAATCCTTGTTTCAACTCTCCTAGGCACATGATTCCACTTACCCCAGTAAGAGGGAGTTGAAAGAAAGTCACCAGTTGTTTTCAAATCGACTTTTTATGGGTATGAATCAAGTAATAGCAGTTTTTGACCCACCCATAAATGTTAGGTAAATAAACAAGGTATACTGTCCATGGTGCTCATTTTAAAAGTTATGGGGTCACAATGTAAAAATTGTTTCAATTCCTCTCGGTTTCCCCTAATCAACCCCATATAAGATCAGAATCTATGGTTCGCTACAGATGCGTTACAACGCGAGAGGACTAAGTTGGAATGACTATAATTAGTGACGACCCGCGTGGAGGAGTGGTTACCATACTGGTCTGACGCGCAATGGGTTCCGGGTTTGATTCCTGGCTAGACAAGTATCTGAATGATGAGTTTAAATTCCTGTTCTGGATCTGGGTGTTTGTGTATTCGTCTTGTGTGTGTCCATGGTACCCACGACACGGGAGAAAAACCTAGTGTGGGGCTATGAATGTAGAAAGCGTGTTTTTTTTAGTATGCCTTATCCTTACCACCTTCAGACCTTCAGAAGAAAACCAAATAGCGTTATAAACCAGCAATGAAGCCTTCTAAGTAATGGGAATAATTAATAATAAGAAAATTATTATCAATTATTCCATAAGAGACTTTTATATTTACTACAAGCATATATGGATATTAAAATTACATATGTACATATGTAATGTAAACAAAAATATATGTATACTAGCTGTCCCCACAAACGTTGTTTTGCCATATAAAAAATTTAAAAAAATGTTAAGGGTGGACAACCCTTAAGGGGTATGAAAAATAGATGTTGGCCGATTCTCAGACCTACTGAATAAGCATATAAAATTTGGTAAAAATCGGTCAAGCCGTTTCGGAGGAGTATGGCAACAAAAACTGTGACACGAGAATTTTATATATTAGATGTAGACAAAAATGTGCTGTTTTAAATTTACCGAGCTTAATTCACACAAACAATTTTACATAAATAATAATATAATGTGATGCAAATTAACAACCGTGTAATTAACACAACTTACTTAAAATAATACGTGCAGGATAACTATTTTAAATCTTGAGCTCATTATTTTTGTTTAATTACTATTTTATTTAAATTTACGAAACTTAGACGCCTACCCTTTGACAATGTAAAAAAAGTTTGATATAAATAATGACCTGGTTGTCGAAGCAGTTATTGTACCAATCAGACACGCAGTGGGCTCTGGGTTCGATTCCCGGCTAGACAGACATCTTAATGGTGGATTTAGATTCTTGCTCAGAGCTTGGGTATTTTTGTATTCGTCTTTGTGTGCATCGCTAGCACCCACTCAGGAGAAAAATCGTAATGTTGGGGCTTATAAGTGTAGAAAGCGTTTTTTTTTAATTGTAAATATTATATTAATAAATGATCGTTGATATACAAAGTTTTTATAGAATGAAGCTTCATGTCAGTTCAGCGGAAATTCATATTAATGTTACGTTGAAGCGCCAGAATATTTCAATTTTTATACTTTCCGCAGTTACTCTGAGATGAGAGACGTAATACTTGAGAACATCAAAGAGTACTCGATACATGACGGTGAACGTCTAAACAAGCCATCGAGCGAGATCCCTCGTTTCCGTCGGTAGCATTTCAGCGATAGGTCATTGCATATGTAGAGTATGGTAATTATTCAGACCCACCTCGACTAACGGAATTATGTCTGCATCATAGGACTTCTTAGACTGCTAGCGAGCAACGAGTAAAGCGATCAAGTTGAAAGTGTCAATGACTGTTTTTTATTATTGATGTGAAATATGGCAGCGGGTGATGGTACTTCGCCACGGTATATTAAGATTTTTTATTTTTTGTAGGTGTTGTATTCATTTATTGGAAATAATTGTTTATTAAATAAAGTCATCTTTCATTAAAAATGTAGTATTTCATTTTTCATTGTGTCATATTTATCTCCTGTCATATATTGTCCTTCTGTGCATATTACCCGTAGATACATAATAATTTCGTTGTTTAAAATCAGCCAGACGCCCCGTAACGGTTCTTTTATAAAAAATACACGTAAGTATATTTAGTAAGTATAGCAGGAATGAATGAATTAGGTTTTTATTTTTTTATATCCCGTGATATCGAAGACCGCAAGAGAAATTTCGTAAACTTTATTGTTAAAAATTTGAATTGCAGTACCAGCCGATATAGATGACTATCCCGAAATAAAAACAAAAAAACGTTGCTCAAAATAAGTTGTAAATCAATATAATTATTTATGTTTGCATTTTATTTTAATATTGCAAGAAGGTAAAAAGACGATGGTTTGACCAGGGAGGTACCACCACAACATTTATTTGTAGCGTAATGTAGTTCTCGCGTTTCGGTTCATTTATATATATTAGGCAACCATCTTGGTTGCAGTCCTTGGGTAGCAACACATCTGTAATTATCTCAATATAGAATCTCTATTCTGTATAACGTTTCTTGCGTCCATGGCCGGGAGGCTACTTTTTTTGTTCTGGAGTTCTGAGTTCTGAGTTTTGTTCTGGAAACCTTCAAAAGGTACCTGAAGCCGTGGGAGCGACGCATGTGCAGGGAAGACTACCTACCATCCGGTCATTCTCTATTTTTAAATTATATTCAAAAATGTATTTCTTTGCTTTCATTTATCTTGTAAACTCTTATAGCTAGAATTAGCTTATCGCTTATACATTCGAAGTGAAACTAGAGGGTAAAGTCATTCGTCAGGACGACTATAAGGGCCGGCGCACATATGACGGAGCGCAGCGCAGCGCAGCGCAGCGCATGCCCGCGAAATTTTCTTAACGAATCACACACTAGCCGAAATTCGCGCTAATTACTGGGAGAATGCGCGCGGATGCGCGCGGGTGCGCGCGGATGCGCGAGCATGCGCTTCCATGCTCCTCAGAAATAAATTGCTGTTATTTAATTTTGGATATTATTTCTAAAGGGACAATGACGATAATAGTTTGACGGCAAAAAATGCGCTGCGCTGCGCTCCGTCATATGAGTGCCGGCCCTAAACAGCTTCTTAGATCTCTGATATAGTTTTTGAAATCTTTTTGCAACGATTAACTCAGTTCTATTTTTAAACATTACATTTGTTATTTTGAGTGGATGTCTGCGTATGCTGCAAGTGTTTCATAATCTACCGCATGATTAAATTGTTACAACTATAATTATCATTTTATATTGAATGTTGATAAGTAGCATCAATAGTAACACTACTGTGGTTTCCGATTAACTTTTATATAAGACGACCATCTTTGTCCTTGGGAGTAGCAATGCATCTGTGACTAAATTCAGATAGTACCCCTGTTCTATCTGAAGTTTATTACAGTTGTCTATTGGCCCCAGTGGTCACTTGCCATCAGGTGGACTACGCGTTCGTTTGCTACTTCAATATGATAAAAAAATACGTTTTTAAAATGTCGATTTTTAAATGACCTATCCAATTGTTGGGCACGGGTCCTGTTTCAGTTTAGACTAGGTACTGTGGTTGACTTTAGCCCATTACGCTAATCAAGTGGAAGACATCATACGCTCTGCAAATCTTTTTAATTTTTTTAATGAATCTGATTTATTTTATTTACGTCATGATAATTTCTTTCGTTGTTTAAAATAACAGGCATAAGTTGATTTAATATGACACTAACAACATGTTTTAAAGCTGCTGTACATATACCTTATATAAAAGGACTCTATTTTACCAATCATCATTTACTTGTGATATTTAAAGTGAAAAAACTGACAGTAGGTGAAATGGATTTAGGACACAGCGTTTTATAAAAATTAGTCGTACGAAAAAAATATGTGTGATATTTGGAAAACATGTTGTAAATGATCGTACTTCTTCAAGATGGTTTTCCAAATTTCGTTCCGGGTTCTGAGCGTCAATAAAGTGATCGATCTGGACGACCATTTAAGATCGATAATAATGATTTGCGATCCATGCTTGATAATCCACATTTAATAAGTCAAGAAGAAGAGTTTTGCATTCATTAAACAATTTGTAGAGATCACATTAATATCTTGGGTTTTTGTTAAAGCAAAGTGCTTGAGTTCCATATGTAGTAACGAAAAATAATTTCTCTGATCGTATAAGTCATGTGTACGTCAGATCTGATAAGACACAATTTGGAGCCGTTTTTAGACAAGCTGATTACCGGTGATTAAAAGTGTATTCTTTACGTAAATATTAAGAGAAAAAATTGACACTGTAAACCAAGAACATCATCAGTAACAGTTCCAAAACCAAGTATAGATCAACGAAAATTACTCCTTTGCTTGTGGTGGGGATAGGCAAGGTCCAGAGTGCTATGCTATGCGTTGCTGAACTATGCTATTCGGTGTATGAGTTGCTGAAACAGGGCAAACCATTAACGCGGATCTATACTACAAGCAGCTAGATAAATTGAACGTAGTTATTAAAGAAAAACGCCAGAACTTTCCCTCCAACCCAATAAATATATAAGATAAAATGATTCTCGATTCTAGTTATTAAACGTTTGTTTACAAATTCAAATATTAAAAGCCGGGTAGAAAGGATGCTACAGTTTTAATAAGGGACATGGTAATAAATCTTCATGAGAAATTCAATTAGCTAAGCCGGCCGAGATGCCCGAGATGATATATCAAACTCGACTCATCGTTCTTTAATTGTCGGTCGTCAGGATTAAAGCTTTGTTCATAGGCATGCGCTTGATTGCGCGGAGCGAGTAGCGATTTCCAATGTACGTATAGTCGTAGTCGTCTACTCTAGGTACTGTTTCACTAAAGGGCACGAGGCCATCGGAGTATAAAGGGTTTTGGCTACAGTACACTGCACCAGCAAAGTGCAAGTTGGTAGACTTTGAAAATACTCTCCGATGTAGGTTTCTTCACGATGGTAGGTATCCTTCGCCGTTATAGCAAGAAATAATTGATGTGTAATACGCTATGTGCATATTTTGAAAAAATCAAATGAGTAATTCGAACCTCAGATCCCACGATGGTGAGACATATTTAACAACTAGACTATCACTGCAATTGCATATACCTATGTAGTAAATGCCTACACTGCGTGCGTTCTTTTCGAAAAAACATGCGAATATTCTTTACATCGCTAAGTACTACGTAGGTGTTATAAACACCTGCGTAGTACTTTTTTTGTTTATTATTTATTAATGCTTTATTATACCAATATAAAGTTCGTGTTACAATAGACGGGCTTAATGCTAAAAAACATTCTCTACCAGCCAAACTTTGGGTAGTGCAGAAAAAATGGAAGGCGGTACCAGTGTAGGAAAGCGATGTAACGAATATTCGCATGTTTTGACAACGAATATTTGCATTCGCAAAAAAAAGGTCGCCAAAATTGATATCCTCCGTCACCCTACACTGAGAACTGAAGAAAACCAACATTTGCATTCGTATTCGTGAATGTCGGTAAGAAATATCTAAATATTTCTAGTACTTACCGGGGTAAGAAAAATAGGTAACTAAACACTTATTTTCTACGATTATTTGCTAGTAGGTTAGCCCAGTGATTTGTGGTCTGGAATGTTAAATTATTATGTGAAATGGTACTATGTTTAAAACTAGTCTTAAAATTGAGCCTGAATGCTTCTTGTCCAACATTTTTCAAATTATTTATGTTAAGAAAATGTTATAAAGGATGAAAATTATGTTAAGAAAATATTGTCAGTGAAAACAAGTAAATTTGTAGTAATTAATAGCTGGCTTGACATCACACATCAATGACATACCTACTATTTATTATCTTTAAAATGAAAAAAACTGTTCGATAGATACCTGCATACGATCAATATCTAAATTATATATTTTAAATAAATAAGTATGCTTAATAGAAGAAACTATTTTACAAGTCACAATTTGGCAGATTATACCTCTGTTTTTGTGAGTGTTGATTTGAACGGAACTTTATGGTGGAAGGAAAAGTCCAGAGCAGTGCAGAAACGATTTCGCAGAAAGCTTCGGTCAAAGTGACGGACAAATTTTGCGTAGGAAGCAAATTTGTTCTCCAGAAAAAATAACAATTAACTATTTGTTCTAACCGTGTGTGGGAAGATGATTAATAATGATGTACGTACTACTACTATACGTACGTACTAGGTGGTAGATCCAGTGTAGTTCGACCGCCACACTTATTTCTAGTGTGAAGCAGTTCTTGCGTTTCGGAGGATGTGGTTGCCACACATAGACGTCTCGTAAATGCCATGGATGTCAGACAAAAATTTAAATTCATTACTCAGATAATCTAGCCGGGAATCAAACCCGGAATCCTATGCATGTCACACTGGTATGTAACCGCTCTGTCACGCGGGTCCGTTAACGTACAGTTAAATATACAGGAAGCTACCCTTTCGTATATTTTTTTTATAAAATTTGATTTAACTTGTATTTTATTTATACACTATCATTATTTTTATGGAGATGTGTATATTTTATGAATTTATTTCCTTTGTGATTTTATCTTATTTTTAAAATTTTTCATTGCAAAAATTTTAAAGGATTTTTTTATATTTAATCTACTTTGTTTAACTAAATTGTGGATATTAATTTAATGTATAATCATTTTATACCATTGTATCTTAAGGTTTTTGTTTGCTAGGTATTAATTTCATGCCGATTGTACCTATAAGTGGAGTAACACTTAGAGGTACATTTTTTTTTTCTTTTTTTGTTTTTAGATTTAGTTAGAGATTACACTTCGTACACATTAAGTGAGTTGTATTTTTTTAACAATGTATAGTAATAAGGCAATGGTATATCTAAATGAATAAATAAATAAATAAATAAACACTCACTACTAGTCTATACGAAATAGAGTAATTAAATGTATATGCCAGTGATTACTCTGTTGGTACAACATTAAATAAATAATATAAGTATGTATACAAGTATAAGTTTTAACTGTAATACGGCATTTAAACGGCAACATTTTAGTACCGTACCTATTTTAAGGTACATACGTTTATTGTAAGTACTAAGTTCGCTACATTTTAAATGCTGAAATGACTTGGCAAGCTTGCATGATTTTAGAACTTAACGCAAAAGCTCTCGTCGTCGGCACGCGAGTTGCACATCAGGCGTTCAGTAGGCGTTTTACTTTCCTGATTGTTATTTAAATTATAGTATTTCTATTAACTATTAGTCCCTATCAGTATTTAATCCGGGATTGAACCATGACCCATGTTTGAATACCAACTGTACCTATGATAAGTTATTCACAAATAAATTGATTTGATTTGATGAAGCAGTGAATTAATAAGGTGGTAGGACTCTTTGTGTTTGACACTGTAGCTAGCTGATGTGGTCACTGCTGCTCATGGCCATCTATAATCAATCTGAGATAAGATAAGATTATTAAAGATTTATCTGAGCTTGGTTTTTTTTAACTGACTGAAGTAGCAAAAATGCAGTCCACCTGATGGTAATTGGTCCCTGCCGCCAATGGACATCTGTAATCAACTTCATACAGAACATGGGTTCTACCTGAAGCCAATCACAGATGCGTTGCTACTCCCGAGGACTATGATGGTCGCCTCATATAAAAGTGTGTCGGCAACCACACCCTTCCATCGAAACGCGAGAAATGCTTTACGGTAGAAATAGGTTTGGTTGGTGGTGGTACCTACCAACCAAAGCATCACAATGCTGTTGTTATTGTCCTATGTGCCCTTGAGCACTGAGTATGTACACCTTGGTACTAGGTACATCTCAAATAAATATAGTATGTATTATTATAAGTAGCTACCTACACGTCCTTACAATACGTAGTTACTACAAATTCATATTCCGCTTGATATCTGCGTAAAGGACAAATTCAAAGAAATATTTCTAATCAACGTTCTTACCCCGTGGAGTAAAATTACAGCAATTACTATTTTCTAAGAAGCTCGTTATGGATTTTAGATATCGGAAGACAAAATTGCCTCTAATGAAGTACTATATTACATTTTCGTGGAAATTACCGATCTATACAAATATTTGTTTATGTAGGTACGTAATTTATTTACTATATATTTGCTTCTACGATCCTCAGCATTATCTGAAAAATAATATTTTTGGTGATACAAATTACCGCTAGACAAACAAGAAAATAAAAACCATTATTTTGTTTCCAATATTATAATGTGTAATACCTAAACTTACCAAATATCGGCATTGATATCAATTATCTTGGTAATTAACAATTTAGATAAGTATTATGGATTTAGGATCACCAACAAGATACTTAAACTTAACAACAAAAGCAATAGCTTATTGTTCGAAATTGAAGCAGTAAAAGAGCATGTAGTTCATCTGATGTAAGTGGTCACTGCCACCAATGGACATCTGTAAACAACTTCACCCAGAACAAGGGTTCTATCTGAAGTCAATCACGGATGCGTCGCTACTGCCGAGGACTAAGATACGCTTTCTACACTCATAGCCCCACACTAGGATTTTCTCCTGTGTCGTGGGTACCATGGACATACACAAGACGAATACACAAACACCCAGACCCAGAACGTGAATCTAAACTCATCATTCAGATACCTGTCTGGCCGGGAATCGAACCCGGGACCCATTGAGCGTCAGACCGGTACCGCTTAACCTCTCCGCCACGCGGGTCGTCATGATGATGATCATCACTACATACTGTGCCGGATTAGCCACATAGCAAGAGTAGCAAATGCTACGGGCCCCGCGACTAGAAGTAACGCGCAACACCTACCTGCTATTTATATTTTACTATCTTTGCTATGTTAAAAATCTTAAACTGAAAGAAGATATAGAAAGTGTCATAGAAAGTCTCTAAATTTTCCCAGATTAAATCCAGAAAAGTTTATTAGTAACAGTTTTGTTTTATGTAATACCCTTACTAAAGACAAACTATGGGCCTCCTGTTAGAATTTGCTACAGGCCCCGAGCTGGCTTAGTCCGGCACTGACTACATAGTGTAAAACAAAGTCGCTTCCCGCTGTCTGTCCCTATGTATCTATATGTATGTTAAAATGATGTAGCAAACATGTTTATTTAATATTCATATGAATGAGCAGTGATAGCCTAATGGTTAAAACTTGCCCTCTCGATCGGGAGGTCCGAGGTTCAAACCCAGGCACGCACCACTGATTTATGTGCGTATTATACTTTAATTATCACTGCTTTTCGGTGAAGGAAAACATCGTGAGGAAACCTACACACCCGAGAGTTCTTTAAAAAAAAAAAAGTTCTCGGAGGTGTGTGAAGTCCACCAATTCGCACTTGGCCAGCGCGGTGGACTATCGCCTAAGCTCTCTCATTCCGAGAGAAGACCCGTGCCCAGCAGTGGGACAGTAATGGGTTGACGACGACGACGATTCATATGAATATTAAATAGGAATAATTGCGGCATATACGACATTTAAACTCAGCTTTTCTTGAGACTCATTATTTACTCAAGAACCAAATGCAACTTCGGATTAAAAGAACTAAATTGAGTTCCTTCACTTGTCATTCGAGCACGGAACATTAATAGGTAAAGGTAAAACTGGTTCCCTACCGGAAACAGATACGTCCTTCTCTCAGGCAAGTCTACATTTAAACAGAACACACGATCCGCACGTCCACGTGTATTCCAACCCTTTGATTTGGCTGATTGGTACCAATTACAATAAAACCATTTACATAAAGGTCTGTGCACGTTGCTGGCGCGCCGCGACGTTTTTTATCCGATTGAAGTGGCAAACGTCAATCAACTGCTTTGATCCTCCTGAGGACTAAGATGACCACCTGTGCCGGGTTTAGTATTACCAGCGCCCTGGGCGAGATTTCTGCTTCTCCCCTTTTTTGTCTCACTGAAGGAGCAAACGAGCATGCAGTCCACCTGATGGTAAGTGGTCACTGCCGCCCATTGACGTCTGTAATCAACTTCATACAGAACATGGGTTCCATCTGAAGTCAATCACAGATGCGTTGCCCGAGGACTATGATGGTCGCCTCATGTGTAAGTGTGTCGGCAACCACACCATTCTATCGAAACGCACGAAATGCTTCACGCTAGAAATAGGTGTGGCGTTGGTACTTCCCCGGTCGAACTACATTGGTTCTACCACCTTAGTAAATTTATAATGTCAAACAAGGTAGCTAGAATTAAAATCGGAAGTCATTATTCAAATACGTTCCGCCAGGGATCTAACCTGACCATATGGTTGTGACTGTAAAGCGCAAATTGTCTGTGTATCATGTTTATGCATGTACCTAATAGTGTGTAATAAAATTGGCTTTAGATTTTTCATTTTCAAATTTATTAAACATGAAAGTAATACAGGATAAAAACGGGATACCTATATATTTTAAAACAAACAGATAAACACGCATTTTACACTTATAGCCCTTCACTAGGATTTTCTCCTGTGTCGTGGGTACCATGGACACACACAAGACGAATACACAAACACCCAGACCCAGAACATGAATCTAAACTCATCATTCTGATAACTGTCTGGCCAGGAATCGAAAACGGGACCCATTATGCTTTAGACCGGTATGGTAACCGCTCTGCCACGCGGGTTCTCACGTCGTCGTCGTCGAATGAAATGCAGCATACGCGTCGTTAAAAAAGACGCGTATGCTGCATTTTATTCTTCTAAATGAGATTCACCGTATTTAAGATAACAAAGTCACATAATCTAGGGCAATTATCATATTTTTAATTTAATTTGGACAGTCTCCCAATAAAAACATACTTTATTGTACTACCCACATAGACATAACACTATTTTGAATTACCGAAAAACGCTCAATACATAAATCGATTACTGCGTTGTTTATTACGTTGGCAGTGTTGTATGTACATGTAGAAAAATGCGCCACAAAAACAGATGTTAGGAATACATTTCCGAGTATAGTTTCCCATACATTTATTATACAGAGAACACCAGTATTTAAGGCGCGGCCTGTCGATAAAATTACTGACTATGCACCTAAGACTTAGATGTTTCCGGTAACCAACCCCAACTTAGATACATTGAAACTAATAGCTCAAGAGTGCTGTCATTTAAACAACCACAGATCATAAGCGTTAAATGCAGTTATTGAATGTAATGGCACGCTGACTGCATGTAATGGGTATGAGTTTGGATTTATCTAGAGATGTTTACTGGGAGCTGCTTTTACCTTTAGCAGATCACAAATAATCGAACTCTTAAGACTTACGTTTTGTGTGTGAATCGCCTTTTGGTCCCGCGGATATAGAAGACGGTTAAACCAGGCCTCGGATAGTTGTAGACAGTTCCACACCTATTTCTAACTTGAAGCATTCATTACGTTTCGATGGAAAAGTGTGGTTCTCGGCACACTTTTATATGAGGTGACCATCCTCGTCCTCGGGAGTAACAACGTATCTGTGATTGACTTCAGATAGAACCTATGTTGTATATGACTGCATGCTCGTTTGCTACTTCATTATTTAAAAAAAAAATAGGGCTTCCTAACTTACTATCGGAATACGGGTTCTACTTACGATAAGTCACGTATAGTCCGTCTGTAGCTCCACTTTTTCCCAGGATTCTGGCAAGGGCCCACGCGGTCCTTACAACACGTGCACATGCGACGATGTTGAAGGTTTCACTTCAGTCCACACACTTTAATTACACAAATAGTTTATATATTCACAATTAACACGGTCACAAATAAAGGTATATATGTTCGATCGATACGATATTGTACGTCCACACTTACGATTTTGTACGAGCCGGTTAGCGGTAGTCGCTGCAACAACGATCACACCGCTATACTGATGTCCGGAGCATGGTGAAGGATACTACCCTCCAATTGGACGGACGGTATGAGCATTTGAAATAATGCTTTGGTTAAAGAGTCAATTATTGACAGCAAGTTTGATCATTTAATTAAGTTAAGAGCATGATTGATTTTGAACTACGATTACGAAACACCTTTCAATCCAGCAGATGGTCACTAAAGTATCTACTTTATTTTTTATAAGATTGAAGTAGCAAATGAGCATGCAGTCCACTTGATGGTAAGTGGTCACTGGCGCTCATGTACACCTGTAAGTAACTTCAAATAGAACATGTGTTCTATTTAAAGTTATTTTTTGAAGTTTTGAAGTGGGTGGGACTACGATGTGGCGGTGTGGCGGTGGTACTTCCCCGGTCAAACTACACTAGTTCTACCACCTCCGAGATATATATGTCGGAGGAAATGATGAATACAACTTAGAAGTTACTGAAGATGGCTAGGCTTACATTAACATTCATAGTTTATAGAATAATTTAAATGATTATAGATTACAATAAGTAACCATTGTTTTATATTGTGTGTGAGTTATATTGTCATGGTGTATGATTTACAATCAGAGCAGAGACTTTTAAGAAGTCTCTAGTGGAGTCGAGGTATGTGGCCGCACGGTGGGGAAACATTGATAAATTCTGATGTGAGCGATCGAGGTGGATCATAATTTCGTTGTGTGTTGAAGTGTGCGGTCACTGCCTTGAACCCGCTGCTCAAATAGCTTAATTTTATTAGATTATAACCTACGCGTATTTCAAATCATTATTTTGTGGAACTCTGAATATAAAGTGTCAAGAACAATTAATGCTGTATTTGTGCCCGTATTTACCCTTCAATGACGCCCACAAACCCACTGATTACTAATGATGTTGATGAGAATTGAATAATCTCTGACATATACATAAACAAAATCAAATCATGTATACCACTAAACTACTCGTACATCCAAGCAGCGATTAAAATTACCTTTCGCGCTGTTACATTTAACACTCCCTTTCCGCTATCCAGTGGAATTATTGTTATTTACCTGTTGCTACTGGCTATCCTTGTAATTCTAAGCTAGGGCTACCATTACACTGTCACTACTCACTATAAACGTTTCTTCTAATAGTGGCCAACAGTCGTAATTTGACCGGTTGGCATGTTAAGGAAAATAAAATGCTTTGAACTGATGGGGTAAAATTTAGTACCTACTAATAGAAACTTAAGTATACGTAAGTAGGTGTACTTAAGTATGAATTTGTTATACATATAAGTGAAGTTCTCTAAAGAACTATAAGGTTAATTTGTAGGGATTATTATGAAATATTCTTATTAACGCATTTTATCGACTGGCAGGAGAAATAGATGGTTTCTACAAAAAAGCGCATAAACCGCGAGGTATAATTGTTTCACAATCACATACGATATACCAAAAGTACGGTAAAAATCAAATACTTTTATTTCGTCCGTTGATGAAATTTGACTTGTATTCCACGATATATATTTTTTCAATGACGTCTTTATAAAATTGGATGTTTCTAGAGATGATTAAAGTGGATGTTTAGACCGGGAGTAGCATACCTTTTCTGCTTTTTTTGAGTGAATTAAGTAGGTATTCCTTGAAATTCAGTAAGTGGATACGTCGTTAACTCATATTGTTTTTGTTTCTTATGCGCTTATAACATTCTAGATTATTATAAATTAGTTGACTAACTTCGTTCTGCATAAAAGCCAAAAATCTAAAATTATCAGTGTTCCTCCACTATATTATGCATGTATTATACTTAAAAACTTTCCTCTTGAGTCACTCTATTTAAAAAAAAGTGCATTAAAATCCGTAGTGTAGTTATATAAGCATACTAGGGACAGATAGCGGGAAGCGACTTTGTTTTATACTATGTAGTGACGTGTAAATAACTTTACATACATGACAGCGGCTGTATGGATATTTGGCAAAAAGACTCGTATATCCGCGCGGTAAGACTCGCAAATTAAACATTAATATACAGAATTATTCTTTTAAATTACCGCATAAAACAGTAAAACTGAGAGGATCATGCATATGAGTCAGATAACAGCTGTAACACGACACCGCTCTTACGATTCTTGAATAAAATCGGCGCGAGTTGTGCATTTTGTTTTTCTTATGGACACTGAATAATTGTTATATCGCTTGGAATATTACACACGATTTTTAAGTTTTTCATCCATCCTGCTCTTTCATTTAGTTACGTTCTGTGATTGAGGGGCGAACATTAATTTATGGTAAATTTTACATATTACGATACCTCTCGTTGATATGTAGTGAGGCTTGTCTCCTCCTTCTCCTGCATATCGCATCATTTAAATCAATTTTCTCATAATTTTACACGGAAAATACGTGTTAATAAGCTAAGGGGGTTATTGGCATATCTCATTGACAAGATAGAAATAAGAAATATCTTTGGTTCCCGTTTATTTAATTTCTGTTGGTATGTGATACTGTTATACGCATATGGTTATAGATAGAGCAGGGAAGCGAGCTTTCTAACTGTCTTTCATTTACAAAGAGAGAAAAGCTACAGCGCCCTCATTATCTCTCTCTTCTTGCGCAATTGTGATAAAGACAGATAGGGCGCCGCAATTCTCATTTCTCTTTCTTACCGTCGGACGTTTACGCTTGCAGACAGCCGAATGTCTCTCCTACTCTGTGCATACCTCTTTGGATATAAAACAGCACTGTTAAGAACTGCTACGTTCTGATTTGACAAGTGTAGTAAGACACTACATTTTTTTAATATCTGATCGAAGTAGCAAACGAGCATGCAGTCCACCTGATGGTAAGTGGTCACTACAGCCCATGGACATCTGTAAGCAACTTCATACAGAACATGGGTTCTATCTGAAGTCAATCACAGATGAGTTGCTACTCCCGAGGACTATGATTGTCGCCTCATATAATAGTGTGCCGGCAACCAGACCCTTCCATCGAAACGCAAGAAATGCTTCACGCTGGAAATAGGTGTAGCGGTGGTACTTCCCCGGTCGAACTACACTGGTTCTACCACCTGGAAATACATAGGCGTTCCAAGTTAGTTTTCAGGAGCCTTTCATATGTGGTGCCTTCTTTTGCCTCCAATTAAATTCAAGGTTAATAACATAAGCAATGGCCATATACCAACAGGAATGCATACTCGTCTATTTTTATTCCATTAAAATGATACAAACAACGCTCATTTAATCAAAGTTTCTTCAACCATCAAATAAAAATAAAGCATTGTTATATTTCAAATATTTTAATTAAAACTTAAATTAATTATATTAGGTAGGTACACCGACATCCATTCTTTTATACAAATACACAAAAAAGTTAATATAATGTCGGTACATAAATTGAAACGTAATTTGAAATCATCCAATGATTTTCCAAAAAATCTTAAAATAAATTATACATCTTAACTATAGTACGTATACCCAACTAACATATCTTTATTATATACAGTTTTCCATTAACTTTTAAATGCTTCAATAATTTTTACATATCTTATTGTTGACAATACCAACAATAAATCTCAATGAATATTATAAGTATGTATAATCTTTAAATATAAAATAGCATCCGTATGTTTGTCTTTATAATACGCGAAAAGTCGTCGATGTATTGATTTGATTTTTGTCTGTCTTTAACGTTGCATTTATATCTAAGAGAGTTATATACTTATCCAAAATTATACATAAGCCTGAACCATATCGAAGCAAGGTCGGCATTAGCTAGTTGATGCAAATCTTCAATGTAATATCCATATTCAGAAATCAAAGGCGCGGAGAGATTTTATATTGAGTGGCTTGGGGTCCCAATTTAAAAACATGACCTTAATTCCACTTGGATTATAATATTAACTAAATAAATAAAAAATACAATAAAATCGACAAGTGACTTTTAAAAAGTGAAAGAATTTCATACATACATCTATATATCAATATATGTATGTATACTTCTTAAGTCCCTTCATAACATTGTCTTTCACGAAATCGACATACTGGATATTATTTCTTCTTCTTCTTTATAAAAATGAATGTTTGTCTGTATGTCCTCTATAACATCGTAAACTATTAATTTGATCATGTGATTATCTTTAGCAAAGTTGTTATTCATGAGCTCGCGAAGGTTTCTGGTTTTTTTTTTTACTACAGCTAGTTTTATATAAAATCCCTTATTTTATATTTATCTTTTATATAAAGTCTTTTCCTTTACCACCAAAATTTTTCAACAAAATATTTGTATCAAACAGTGACTATATCATTACTCAGAATCGTCATCGATGGGTTGCTGGAAGGCTTTAGCGGGCGGTTGCAGCATCTTCGTCCGTGCAGCTAGTCGCAGAGTGGCGGTTCCTATGGTGGTCGGCTGGATCGACGGTGCTGCGGCCGCGCCAAGACCTGACTTGCCCTCGTTGCTGATTAATGGTATCTAGAAATTAGGTAATGTATTAAATAAAATAGAGAGCTGTGTTACAATATTATTCTACCTATAACATATTGATAACTAATTCCTCATTAAGCAAACGAGAGGCTCGTGAGGAATCCAGAGAATTCAAACCGAACATTTTGCTCGCTGTGAAGCATTTCATGCGTTTCAATGGTAGGGTGTGGTTGCCGCACACTTTTATATGAGCGACCATCATAGTCCTCGTAAATTGCAACGCATCTGTGATTGACTTCAGATAGAACCCATGTTCTGTACGAAGTTGATTACAGATGTCCATGGGCGGTCAGTGACCACTTACCATCAGGACTGCATGCTCGTTTGCTACTTCAGCCAGATAAAAAAAATGGAACAATCAAACCAATAAGCAATAAGTCAACTAGTAAAATGGTTTAAGAGTATTGTAAGACCGATAATGAGTAAAGGCGACAGGCTCTGTGGTGTGAAACGGTGGCTCGTGAGCGACCAATTACTTGCATTACTTGCTTTAGAACGGTGTCAATGTCCCATACTAATAGTTTATTGTTCACAGATATCATTCCAAAGAGAATGTTCGAGATGATAGATTTGATTCTGTTAATTAACATCGGCAAAGAAGTTTCTAATCAGTGAGCGATCTCACTGATGAGAAACTTCTATGCTAATGCACTTGCTTCCTATTAAATGCACGAGTTCGCTTTGCTTTACCATATTCGTCTGTCGTCAACCCATCATTGTCCCACAGCTGGGCACGGGTCTTCTCTCGGATTGGTGGACTTCACACACCTACGAGAACTATTTTTTTAAAGATCTCTCGTGAAGAAACCTACACGGTTTTCTCACGATGTTTTCCATCACCGAAAAGCAGTGATAATTAATGTCTAATACGCACATAAATCAGTGGTGCGTGCCTGGGTTTGAACCTCAGACCTCCCGATCGAGAGGGCAAGTTTCAACCATTAGGCTATCACTGCTCTTTATTTGTCTACGTTCCACAAAATAAACCGTGCAGATTCAATAACTACCTCCAGTTTTAATGAACCGAACTCCACGTTTACTCGAACACTCACGTTTAATCATTCAGCTCAATATTCATGCTTAGTATACAAAATTGCATACCACAAATAATGCATTAAGACGTCCCGATAACAGCCGCCCATTCATCCAAAATGAGACGGCGCGTTACAATGTTGCAATCTTGTAACTCACTGCCTCAAATATTTTAATTCGTTTCGAAAAAGAAGAAACTGTTATTTATTTATGTATACATTTTGGCAATTTGGCGGCTCAAATTCATATAAGGCGATCATAATTTTGGGAGTAGCGACGGATCAGTAGTTGTAGACTTCAGATACAAAGATGGCGGAATGAGCTTCCTCCTGAGGTATTCCCGGAGCGTTATGACATGGGGCTCTTCAAGAAACGTGTAAAAAGAGCTCTCCTTCAAAGCCGGCGATGCATTGGCAACTCCCCTGGTGTTCGAATGTCCATAGGAGACGGTTACTGCTTCCCGTCAGGTGGCCGTCTGACCCATATCGCTAGGTACAACTAGGAAACAACTAGCAACATGGGATTTGCTTACAGATATCCATGGGCGGCAGTGACCACTTATCGACAGGTGGATCGCATGATCGTTTGTTACTTCCATCGGATATAGAATGGAAGGTGATAGAACCAAATATTAATAATAATATTAATTCAGTTTGACATTATAAATTTATATTCCAAATTAGTTATAACATTGTATTTATAATATTTAAAATGTAAGCGTCTTATGATTTTGTATAATTTATTGTATTGTGGCGGGAATATGAAGGATTTCAAAATCTTTGTCATAGCTTTTATTGTACCCATATTCCACAAATAATAAATGATTTGATTTGAGAACCAGTGTAGTTCGACCGGTGAAGTACCACCGCCACACCTATTTCTAGCATGAAAAATTCATGTCGCTTTCATTTTTGGTATGATCATGTTGTATGTAGTAGTGTAGTAGTATGAACTCCCAACAACAAAAAAGTGACATGTTTTTTTTCCGTAAAAAACACCTTCAAAACCTCATTTCCGACAAATGCTATTTTGGCACTTTAGCATTATTTCCTTTCCATGTGTAAGTTTCTGCGCCTAACAACGTGCATCAGTATAGATTTAAGTTAAAGAAGTATACAATTTTAATTAAATATAACTTTTAACTTAAGTTAAAAGTTACTTCGGGCACACCATCGCCACACCTATTTTCGGTACCTCTATTCAAAATGTAATAATGGCAATAATGGCATTCCATCTTATTACCCAAGTATAGCGACACAATGTTTACCTATTTTACCCAATTATTACCCAAGTATAGCGACACAATGTTTAAGGTTGAAGCAATGACCACTTGCCTTCAGATGGACTGCATGCTCGATCGCTACTTCGATTTTGTAAAATTATTACATTAGCTCATAGAAGTCCATGACATACAGTAACATCACAGCGTTTCCGCTTGCCACTTGTATTACACAAAATTGTAGAGCAACATTCTCTCGTTCATAGAACGCGTACATGTAGTGGCCACTAATCAGACGTCATAATCTATTGCAAAATACGGGGGCTTTGCCCTTTACTTGGACAGGCGAGCTATTCTTAACGTACGTCAATAAGTGAACACAATATCATGTCTCGACGGAAAAAAAAACTTAGAACCACTAGACCATAAAAGATAGCTGGGTCTACGCATCAATTACATTTAAGGAGAGTGAGACGTACAGACAATGTGTTAATTATTAGCGGTTCATTGTCTAGCGCTGTGTTTCTCAAAGTGAGTATTACTATACCCAAGGGGTCCACCTTGGGTATCGTATTTGATACCCCTATAGAATTAAATGTACACAATTACGTCGGCTCGGCTTACTGCACCATCATGAGTGTAGCACACTCGATTGTATCAAATCACTGCATTCAATTCACGACAAAACATAAATCCATCCATCAAATTCACCACAAATACGTATTTATTGACTGTAATTCTATTTTTTAATCAAACACACAATTTGGACTTATTTTGTTTTTAGTGATTAGGGGTTCATCGCTGTTACAATTCTGGTAGGGGGAGCTATATTTGAGTACCTCTGCTCTATCGGGTGAACATTCTAGACGGAGACGGACGGAAGTCCAGATTTCCTGTGCCATACGCGTCTGTCTGCCGGCTAGTCACATGGTGATCTATGGGGTCAATGGCGTGGATCAATCCAAACAACTCCATGTACGGTGTTCTCAATGCCACATTGTGCCAGACTAGTTTTTTCGGTTGCAAGTCGCCTTTTTTATACTTAAGCTGACGATTACTTAATGAGTATACACATATAAGTTGATGAGTATTCTTTTGTGTTTTCTGTCTAGACAACAATGAAAAAATGTCACTGTGATTTCAAAATAATTATTATAAGCAATATATGTATCCTACTTGATGATAAATGACCATGGGTATCAATAAATTGATATGTAAGAATATAGTATGAGAGTATAGAGAATAGAGAATTAGAGTATTCAAAGTAGTAGTTTAAAGGTCGACCGTAGATCGCGTAGCAAACCTTGAAAATTTACTTAAAAGCCTTATATATGTTTCTTACAACTTCCTTATCAATTTAAGATAATGGAAGATGTCAAGTGATGTTAAATCGCATATGAACCAACTTAAAAAAAAAGAACACTATAAGAACTCTGTTACTCGACGCCCTGACAAATTATGGTTACCACCTTGTAAAACCCGACAGCCGACAAAATGACTCCTACCATATGTGTATTAGGATATATTATTATATATATGATTACCTGAAGACATGAAAAAATTAAATTTAAATCAATTTCGAAAATCTTTGCATGACTGGCTACTTAGTAAATGTTATTATTCTGTAAAAGAGTTCCAAACAGAGATATTAGAATCCAAAGTTTTACAAAAAAATGCTTAATTATTAAATCTATGAGTAATAATATTCTAAAGATAAAATAACAAAAACATGTGATACTTAATTAAACTTGAAACGTTCCTTGAAACAAAACCTTCCCAAATGAATCCTCGCCTCATTGGTTAAAATATAATTAAAAACAATCACACAGTACAAATCTAACGAAGATGATCCTCTGACAACTTCTTTTCAAGTTATTGATGTAAAAACATCATCTTAATTGCATCGTTCTCTAAATGCGTATTAATAAAAGGCATAGTGCAGTAAAAGTCGACGGGCGAGCGCTTAAATTTGATGGTCATGTAAAAAGATAACAACAAAGCACTTATTTTTAAGGTTTAACGCACAACCCTAAAAATTAATGCGAGTCACAAAACCTAAATTCGAAAAAGTTGAGCCTCTTAGTTGAATTAGCTGGGCTCGAGTTTAAAAAATGTAACATGACATATACCGTAATTATATTAACCCTTAGGAACCATCCATATTCGGGGAAAAGTAGGTAAGTGCTATATCAGAGCAAAGATAAAATATAACTAGTCAGTTACTAGTTAAATTATCTATCTCCGAGCTAAATACAATTCGGATCCGTTCAGGCGTTCTGGTATAATTGAGTAACAAACACCAATGAAATCTTTCTCATTTATTAATAGTATAATAGTAGTCAGTATTATCGTTATCAACTACTCCTAAATCTTACGCTTATGGGCTGAACTAAGCGATCATGGGGGTGAAACGGAAAGTGCATGGGCAAAACAGGAAAATTTCTTATACCTGTATATATTTTTTTATCTGACTGAAGCAGCAAACGAGCATGCAGTCCACCTGATGGTAAGAGGTTACTGCCGCCCATGGATATCTGTAATCAACTACATACAGAACATGGGTCCCATCTGAAGTCAATCACAGATGCGTTGCTACTCCCGAGGACTATGATGGTCGCCTCATGTGAAAGTGTGCCGGAACGTGTACATATCCCGAAATCCATTATAATAAGAAGGTAAGAAAGCCGAGAAAACCGACTAGCAGGGACCCAGAGATTAACTTAGTCCTCAGAAGTAGCAATGCATCTGTGATTGACTTCAGATAAAACCCATGTTCTATATGAAGTTGTTTACAGATCCATGGGTGACAGTGACCACTTACCGTCAGGTGGATTGCATCCTCGTTTGCTACTTCAATCAGATACAAAAAAAGCAATTCATGCTGACCATAGGCTGTTGGAGTTCCCTTTCAACAAAGCCTTAAAACAACGCCCATCTTAGTGTATAATAATACAAGAAAATTATGATACAAACGGCTGACGGCTCGCCGACCGTAAATAATTTAAAAATCCCTGTTCGGTATATTTTCATGGAGATCTTAATATGGACTTTAAAACAAACAGTTGTTGTATACGACTCGTAATGCACTTGTGTTCGGCGAGACACCATAGTAAAATGAAAACAGTACTTAAACCCATTTTCATATTACATATTTTTAAAGTTAGATTACGTTTCTTCCAATTTACACTATTTATTCAAAACTGAGTCATGAACTCAAATATTTGAAGTGAACTATTAAATTTTTAAATAATTTATTGGTGAAATTATGGCACCCTCTTATTGAATACTAAGACATAACGGGAGCATTAGCAAAATATTTGATAACATTAGTTAATACTTAATAGTAATAAATACTTATAAATAAAAATATATAAATAAAATGTATCTTCCTAATTTTAGGTATCGTGCAATGACTACAGAAGATTACCTGTAGGTATATATGTATTTTCATTTTAAACTGCTTTATAATGCTGCTTCATGATAAACGCTCTTTTATATTAACGTTAAACATTATATTTATATACCCTTTAGAGGATAGGTCCAATTGACTAAATAAATTGTCAAATTAAGTCTTTTTAGTGACATGACATTTTCGTTGAAGTATATTATATTATTTTTTGAAACAAGATGATTTACTATTGTTTTTCTACTGTGGCGAGCGGTGCGCAGACGCGGTGCATCGCGCGATGCAGTTTAGATAGTCGCGCGCCCGCGCACCGACCTCTTGACGAGGTTTGACCGCTTCATGACAAACGCTTTTTGATTTTAACGTTAAATAATATATCTATATACCTTTTAGAGGATACGATTCATTAAATAAATTGCCGCAACTAGAAATTATTATGAAAACAAAAATCCGACTTTTAGAACTAAAATATACGGCCGGATATATGTTTTATTTATTTTATTACCGTTTTTTAGGAGTTTGCGTCAAAATAATCCTTCGTTTATCCATTTTATTCAAAATTATCCAAATATCCTTGATTATGCGAAACTTTGTCTTTTTTTTTTTCAATATAAGTTTTAAATAAAATAATACCCGCAAAATCATTCTCAATTTCCTATACTATATAGTTTTAAAAACCCTCGTTCGATTTCCTGTACAGAGTTTTTGATTGTTAAAGTTAAAAAGTACTTTTTTGCTTTTAAATGATGATAACTCCGCGGCAAATCATAAACAAAATTAAATGTTGGTTTGACTTTTAAAAATAAATATTGATATAAGTTTTAGGAAAAAATGCGAATTTGATTAAAATAACAAAAAAATAATTTAAGGTTTAATTGCTTTATTTATTAGATTTATTCAACACACTCTTTGACTTATAATATAAATCTTATGTGAAAAATTTTATCTTTTGTTCCTATACAGTGACGTGTAGCCAACAAAATAGAAACACTCAAACCGAATATATTTGGCCCCAAAACCGAATAATTCGGCCGAATACAAATAGTAAAAAAGATGCCGAATACGCCGAATACCGAATAGCAACCGAATATTCAGCGCATCTCTAATAATTATTATACAAATAGAAATAGGGCTATAGATATGTTAATTACATGAATACTCGTACAAAGAAATTTGCAATTTCTATCTAACTTAGATAGGCAGGCAGGTAATTATAAAATAATCAAATCCTAAGATGAAAATTTAAACGACAATTCAATAGGAGAATATTTTAATGATTAAAATATATGAATAATGCATGTATGAATGATTTTAAATTTGAAACAGTTAACATAGTTTTACAGTAATAATATACTGTCCACCAATTCGCACTTGACCAGCGCGGTGGACTATGGCCTAAACTCTCTCATTCTGAGAGAAGAACCGTGCCTAGCAGTGAGCTAATAATGGGTTGATGAGAGAGAGTAATATATGATCCACTTTTAATATGACAGATATTTTTTTTGACATTAATAAATTAAAAAAAAAAACTAAAGGTGCACTTTAAAATAAATAAAAAAGAGGGCTTAGTAGCCGGTACATAGGCTGTGTATTAAACAGTTTAGTTTTAATAGGACACTGGGTACATATTTGTCTACGACAAAAGCGAATAAAACTAAATAGCACATCAACATGACATGTGCGAGTGAGTTACGTTGACGGGTCATTTAGATGTCTCGGTTCGGTTTATGGACACCGACGGAGCGGGTGATTCTAACACTCAATTTAGTCCGGTCAATTTAGACATAAAAGTATTGATCAAATAACATTTAAGTCCCGGAAATTCAAAAGTTGGCCAATCTTTTGAATAAATGTTTTCAGAATGGTATAACATATATAAAAGAGACATAGGTATTTGTCTTAATTATTTGATATGTACGCGTGGCTTACATATATGTGCATATCATATATAATGTGACTTTTAGAATAGCGATATCTCAGGAATGGTAACTCTGAGGAAAAATCATGAAGGCTATATTTATAGAGAATTTTAAGATCTACAACTTTGGGTTGAGGTGTTTTTCGATAAAACTTACCGTTTTCAAGAAAAATCCAATAAACCTCAAATTTTAACATTTGATCCCGAATAACTTTTGAAGCACACATAGGACGGACGGGGATTTTTAAAACTTTACTTGTAATGGTAAACCCGAGCTCTTCACCAAAATTTTGCTTTCCGGTAATTAATGTTATTTGGAATGTCTATATTGACCGGACTATAACTTTAAGTCCGTCTATGGTACGTAAAGCCTATTAATATTACAAATGCGAAAATTTGTGAGGATGTATTCAATTTATATATTAATACGTGAAGCAAAAACTTGTAGTGCATTTTAAAGTAATATGTTGCGGACGGATTAGTGTGAAATTTTGCACGGTCATAATGGACGTAGAAAAGGAATGCAGAATAATAATATTTTTTTAAATAATGCATATATCATACTTAAAATCCACTAAAATCACATTACACACACTACCTTGCATTAGACGTTAACACATACATAATAAACAAAATAAAAGAATCAATGTCGTACTGTGAAAACACATATCATCAAAAATGTCAGATGTCTTTGGCAAAATACCCGCTGTTGCTTTTAAATGCAGCTTAGTTAATTAAACCTATTTTTACCTTCAACGGGTGTGTTCTAAATAACTTGATAAATTGTAACATTGCGTAATACTTCTCTACATCAACTATAACCGTGCATAATTTCATACTCCTCCGTCTGCCGCAAGTATCTTAAAAACGGATCACAAGTTTTTGCTTCACGTATTAATATAATATATAGATTTCACCGTAACCTTATGTTACTCAAGAATAGAATCGCCCTGTCTATACTGCAGTGAGCTTCACCTATCTAGTGCATTAATCTGCTTACGATGTGTGTTGTCATGCCATTGTTGGACTCAAGGATGCACTGCGCATGGACTTTATGACCATGCGAGTCTATTTAAGAGATATGAAATAATCCGCAGTTGTTCCTTGTGTATGTAGTAACATTAATTTGATATGTTTAAAGACGTTATAAACCATTTAGTATTTGCAGCCGCTGCAGTTATCTGATATTGTGTTTGCCCCTTTTCTTTGAACTTTAAATGTATGTATATGATTCTTAATTATATAGACAAAATTTTCACAATACTCCTACGATAAATAAGACGACCCGCGTGCCAGAGCGCTTACCATACCGGTCTGACATGCAATGGGTCCCGGGTTTGACTCCCGGCCAGACAGGTATCTGAATGATGAGTTTAGATTCATGTTCTGGGTCTGGGTGTTTGTGTATTCGTCTTGTGTGAGTTCATGGTACGCACGACAAAGAAGAAAATCCTAGTGTGGGACTACGAGTGTAGAAAGCGTGTGATTATGTTTTTCTGAACATCCTAATGGTGGTAGCAAATGTTTTAATATAACCATAAGAATTTTTGTTCTTGTACATTTTTGGCGTGACAACTTACATGTTCCATTGTCTAATCAAAGATATCTAATATATAAAATTCTCGTGTCACAGTTTTTGTTGCCAAACTCCTCCGAAACGGCTTGACGGATTTTTACCAAATTTTATATGCTTATTCAGTAGGTCTGAGAATCGGCCAATATCTATTTTTCATACCCCTTAAGGGTTGTCCACCCTTAACATTTTTTTTTATTTTTTATACGGCAAAACAACGTTTGTCGGGTCAGCTAGTCCTTATATAGTATCCCCTCCTATTCTATACACCTTTATTTCTAAAAAAATAAAAGAATTTATTGAATAAATTCGAATTCAAATGACCAAACATTCGAAATTAGTGTAGCATTAAATTGCTTTCAAATGTCCTATTTAATTCTAACATTAATTCAATGGATTCGAAGGTATTAAGATTAGTGGGTCGCCTGCAGCAATACCACCGGCGCAACTATTACTGTCACACAATATATTAATTGCACTTAAATATGCTTCTTACTGGTTTGACGATCTAAAGGTTGCGTTAGTAAATCAATGTTTATATAAGTCACTCGTATTTGCTGTTAAGGCGAACTACTAATACCTAACTAATAACTAATGCTTATATGCATGCTATCAGGTAGACATTTGAATTACTTAAAGTTAATTAGACGGACACGGTAGCGCTAAGCACTTAACTTAGATAGACTCCTTATTTGTTTGTTAACATATGACAACAATAAAATATATACAACAAATCTCGTCAATCCATTATTGACCCGCTGCTGAGTCTTCTCTCAGAATAAGAGAGTTTAGGCCACAGTCCACCGCGCTGGCCAAATGCGAATTGGTGAACTTCACACAATGTTTTCCTTCACCGAAAAGCAGTGACAATTATATGGTTAAATATAAAATATTTAATTAGCCGCATTTAAAACCAAATAGCGGGTATTTTGACAAAGACACTGACATTTCTGACGTTATGTGTTTTCATAGTAAGACACTGAATGTTCTATTTCGTTTATTATTTACGTGTTTGTGACAAATGCATGGTAGCGTGTGTAAAGTGTCTTTACTTGATTTTATGTATGTTATACGCATTGTTTGAAAAAAATATTAACATTCTGCACTCCTTCTATACGTCCACTATAACCGTGCAAAATTTCATACTAATCCGTCCGCGGCATATTACTTAAAAATGCACAAGTTTTTGCTTCACGTATTAATATATAGATCGAAATCAAGTAGGTAAGTCCAAAAATAATAAATACAGAATTAGATCGTCGTCAACATAGCAACAGATTGAATAACCTTTTACGAAATATTAAAGAAATCTAAACTTAAGACTTGCGGTCTGACGACAATCCGATAATGTGGTTACGTGATTGACTGTGGTTGGCGATTGAAGATACATGATTATCAAGTGTATCTGGTAGCTATAAGTATTGGTATTTGAAGCGAGGCAGTGGGACAAGTTGCCGGCTCACGTTTGTATGAGTCGACTCACTCCTCGGAATAGCAACGCATCTGAAATTAACTTTCTTTTATCTGATTGAAGTGGCAAACGAGCATGCTGTCCACCTGATGGTAAGTGGTCACTGCCGCCCATGGACATCTATAAGCCACTTCAAATAGAACATGGGTTCTATCTGAAGTCAATCACAGATGCGTTGCTATTCCGAGGAGTGAGTCGACTCATCAACCTGTTTTGGAACGGTCCGATAAGTTTACTAAAAGTTATCGATGACATAAGAGCTAAGAAGTCAGATATTTGGCTAAATTTATAAACTGAATATGATTTTAAATAATGGCAAATTTTAATGAATGATCATATTTTTATGAAATAAATAAAAAACGTACAAACTGTCCTACGACAAATATATTATTTTGTAATATTGAAGTAGTAAACGAGCATGCAATCAATGTAATGGCGAGTAGGTACTTATCTACTGCCGCCTATGGACAGCCTTAAATAACCCTAAGTAAGATTAATCTGAAATAATGTAAGCCACGAATGTATTACTACCTCAAAATAATAAGTTGTAACGCCTCCAATAAGTATTTTTCCCGTACCCTTCAGACCTGAACGCAACAGCGCATAATACTGCTATTGGCAGAAATAGATGTGACGGTGGTGCTTATGAACCACAAATAATTCTACCGCCTTTGTAAATAAATAGAAAAAAGTCTAACTTTATTGCTTGTACGAACATGCAGACCAATTCAATTCCCCGTACAGATACAATTTGAGACGCAGATAGACGAAACAGTTTTTGCCGGCGGCGGACAGGCGGACAGGGTGCGACATGTCGTGGTCGTGTCGTGTCTTCTATGACGGTAGCTACAAATGCTACCTCCAAAAACTAAGCTAGAATACCTCGTATAAGTATGTCTAACTTACCACACATTTCAGACTAGAGCACAGCAGCCCACATCACTGTTATTAGGCGGAAATTGGTGTGGCAGTGGTCCTTTCGGAGTAGAACTAAAAATCTACCCCTGTAAATAAATAAATAGATATAAATGTAAATTTTATTACTTGTATAAACAGACAGAGCAATTTAATTCCCTGTACAGGTACAATTAGACACGTAGACAGACGAAACAGTTTTTGCCGACTTCACGATACCGATAAACAATAAATTGTGATTTAATTGCCGCGGCGGGCAGCATTCGGGCGGACAGGGTGCGACGTGTCGCGGTGTCTCAGTCGAATGCCTCGGAGGCCTTCGCACAATTATCACAAATAGGGATGCGACCCGAATAGAATTTTGTGACTCGAGTCACTCGATCTATTTTACTACCTCGAAATTCTCGAAATGACTCGAAAACTCGAGTTATACTCGAATTAAAGTCATTCGAGTAAAACTCACTTGTGTTGCAAGTTTGTAATTCGAGTTAGGTTTTGTAATAAAACTTCTATTAATATACACTAATAATTGGAATATCAACAAATAACAAACACATAATACGCGTAGTATTACAGACTAAGGTTCAATCAATTAATTTTATTAGTAAAGTATTTTATATGTATGTTTAAATCGGTCGGTCTCGGTTTGTAAACGCGCCTGACACAGCATGGATAAATAAAATAGAGTAATCATGACATCTAGAGGCAAGAGACAGAATCAACTAGCTCCATCCATCCATCCATCATCCCTTTGAGGTCCACCGCTGGAAATAGGCCTCCACTAAATGACGCCACTCCAACCGGTCCTGTACCTTCTGAATCCAACGGTTTCCCGCTGTCTTCTTCAGGTCATCGGTCCACCTAGTGGGCGGGGGGGGGGGGGGGGGGGGCGACCTGTGCTCTTTTGCCTAGACGTGGTCGCCACTCGAGAACCTTCCTTCGCCATCGATTATCTGTCCTACGAGCGATGTGGCCGGCCCACTGCCACTTCAGCTTGCTAATTTTGAGAGCTATGTCGGTAAGCTTAGTTCGTCTACGGATTGCATCGTTGCGAATCATGTCTCGTAGCGAAATTCCGAGCATAACCCTCTCCATAGCACGCTGAGCGACCCTGAGCCTCCGAATGAGGCCTACAGTGAAGGACCACTCAACTAGCTACGCCAACTTAATTCGGTAATTCGAGTTCATAGAGACTCGAGTAATACATTCGAGTACGAGTTTGACTCGAGTAAAAACAAGGCTCAAGTTGCATCACTATTCTCGATAATAAATTGGACACCGTTTTCATAAATACCACCAGACACAACTATAATTACAACAAATTGCATCGTCGGCCGAGTTTCTCGAATTCGACAACTATAAGTAGAGGTGCTTGCGAAACTGTAACATGTCGTCTGTTTGTGACGTGTAAGAAATGCATTTTTCTTTAGTATGCCCGAGAGCCAGTACCAGTCACATTTGGCCTTAAATTCTAAGCAAATAAATAAAATCTGTTATTATCGATTGTTATTTTAATAATACTACTGTATTGTTCTTTAAATGGAAGTATCAAACTTAACATCATCATAGTCCTAGGGAGTGGCATCTGTGATTGACTTCAGATGCAACCCATGTGCTATTTGAAGTTGCTTATAGATGTCTATGGGCGGCAGTGACCACTTACCATCAGGTCGACTGCATGTACATACATATATCTCAATATGCCAAAAATTACCCTACTTTGGCCTAAGAACTCTCATTCTGCGAGGATACCCGCCCTCAGCACATTATAGACTTCAACACATTATAGTCCTATTAACTATAATGTGTTGAAGTCATTATGTAACTCTCTTGCAAATCGAAATCTACCGCCCATGGGCAGCAACCACTTACCATCAGGTGGACTGCATGCTCGTTTGCCACTTCAATCAGATCAGATCAGAATCAAAAAAAATAAAACGACTATGGAGTCCACTTGATTCTAAGTGGTTACTATTGCCCATGGACATGTGTAACCATGTTCATATAGAAAAGAGGTTCGTCCCGAAAAAACACAGATGCGTAAGATATTCGCCTCAAATATTAGTTGTCCGATTATTTTCTAGATGTAAAAAATAAATACATTTTTATTTTACGTCAATGAACGCTTCGTTGTTATTATCTATATTTTTTAATGTGTATCGGCCGGACTGTTAAACAAATATTACAAATTCTATAAATTATTGTTACAATGTTGGATGGATGTATAACACTCAGACTGAGCTCGGCCACAGATGCGTCGATTCTCCTGACCATTCAATGAATTGCCTACAACTGTCCCTTTCCCTTACCTTGCATTGTCTATTGTGAGTAAAAAAATCAAACTATGCATAGTCGACCACGACGACACAGATGATGATGGGCGGCAGTGACCACTTACCATCAAATGGACTGGATGCTCGTTTGCTACTTTATTTATTTATTTATGCTTTATTGTACTAATACAAAATCTGTATTACAATAGGCGGGCTTAAAGCTAAAAAGCATTCTCTACCAGCCAACTTTTACCTTAATCTTAAAAAAAAACAATTGCGATTTTTTCTACGTTACTCATAGAACTTCAAAACATCAGAGTTACGTATAATTCAAACCTAAAACTTCAGTGAATATTAGGTCAAAATTAATACCATTAAGCGATCGCTACTTCCCTTGAAATCACAACAAATCTCGCACAAACTGGGACAAATCACAAGGCGAGTCGCTTTAAGTGTATCGGGCTTATTAATATTTCGAGTGCACAACGTCGGGGCGACCTGACGAAAGCCCCTTGTATTTGGAATGTCATTTTACATCATCGGAATTTGGCCGTTCAGGTATGCTGGTTTGCATCCAGACGGGTGTGTCCAAACACGAATTTACCAAGTGTAACGTTACTGTACAAAGATGTAAAATCATTGCTTGAATTTCGTAGACGATTATTGTTAACGTGAATTTATTGCCAAGTTACTTGTAAAGGAGCGGTTTTCTGGAAATATCTAGTTGATATTGACAAGGCAATGCTATATTTGGCTTATAATACAACCTGCTGAATTATACTCTGGCTTCTTTTAATTTTAGATAGTAATAGGGTATCGTTTTTACCTTTTGCGTACGAAACCCTCCAAAAGCTCTCAAAGTTGTCTTCTGTTCGCACTTGACCAGCTCGGTAGATTAAGGTCAAACCCTCTTCCTCTGAGAAGACCGGTCCCAGCAGTGGGGCAGTAATGGATTCACAGTCACTCGACGACTTTATAATCGCGACAAAAACTGCTACAAAACCAGCCTACATTAAGAGCCTCGGATATCTATTGCTCAAATAATTGCAGCCAGATTGCCGTAAATATGACCGGAGTGTAGTTGCCGACGAGATTGTCAACATGTACTAGTGATGTTACTAATATTCGCAAATATTCGCATGTTTTCAGATTTTTTTTTATCTGCCTGAAGTAGAAAACGCACATGCAGTCCACCTGATGGTAAGTGGCCACTGCCGCCCACGGACATCTGTGATCAACTTTATACAGAAAAGGAGGACTATAATGGTCGCCTCATGTGAGAGTGTGCCGGCAACCACACCCTTCTATCGAAACGCAAGAAATGCTTCACGCTAGAAACAGGTGTGGCGGTGGTACTACCCTGTTCGAACTACAGGGTAGTACCACCTCGAATTGTGCGAATGTTTTACGAATATTTAATTGCAGTTTAACAACGAAAAGGTCTCCAAATCTATACAAATATAGTCAAACTGCAGCTGTCAAAAAGAAACTGAAAATATGAAAATAAACCTGGCAGTGATCATGTTAGCGTCAAATTAAAAAAAAACGAATATTCGCATTCGCAAATGTCGATAAGGGATATTCGAACGTCAAATAATATGTTACATCACTAACATGTACCTACGTTTTATATGCCGTTTACGAGCGCATTTATGTTATCTGTTATAAATTGCTCGCGATATCACTGAAAATGATGCGTTCGGATGTAATTGAAAACGTACTAGTAACACGAATATAAACAGAGCTAACTTCAAATGAACACAGAATATAGTACGTATTGAAACCGCGTCTTATATGGTCCGGCATTATATTTGTATCACTAAAATTAATACCATAAATGTTATTGTATGTGAATACACTGTGTTATTATATAAATTTGTAGGCAAGTATGTGTAGTTGTTATGAACTTGCATTTTGCCATAAAATTGAGGCCTTGGATACAGGTACTTTACAATACTGTTAGAGTGTAGGTAGATCGCAAAGCATGACCACGCTTAATTTATCTTTACCTGACTCAAATATCCTACCACCATCCAAACTCATGTTCCATGCAAACACGTTTATTGATCAATGTTATATCATGTCTGTCGCCTATGTCTGTCTAAGTACATTTATGTATTATCAAAAAATCTTCTCTTAGTAGTTTCCATATAAGAAATTTAAACCATAGACCCAATTTCATGATTTTCCCTACTAGTTTAAGCTCAGCGAGGATTAGTCAGGAGTGAGTATAATTTCGCTGTTATAAGTGAATAAAACGACGCTGAAACGGATATCGTACAAAACAAATATAAAAAACCCAAAAGACGTTTATCGCGTCTATAAACTGACATGATTACTGCGTCAAGATTAGTTGATTGACCACATTGTGTATTCAGGGCTTATTGACAATAGTTTACGTCGCAATACATTAGGATAAGAATATTAGTTTCAGTGTCGCGTAAATAACTCCACCGTTCAGCGATTGGGAGTTTATAGCGAGAACGGAATAGGTACTAAGGGACTACACACACTTATTCAGCCCTATTCGCGTTTTGCTGCATGATTCTGGTCACACTTATTAGCAGTATCAGCCGCATACAGCGTCGCAAGAATAAGAAAAGGCGTCATAGCGTGTTACCTCCGCTGAAGCGCTTCGTATTGCGTATGGCGCTGAATATGTTGCTTTAATACACGTCTGATTCTCTCAATACTTGCGTGCATAATGATTACGTATTAATATAAATCAAATCTACGCAGGAACTTGTCCACAAGAAGTCGGGAACCGTCCATGTTATGCACTGTTCCGCCGCGTTCGACGCTGAATGCGACGGAACGGTGCTGAGCGCGACAAAACGGCCCTGAATTCTATCTACAACACTCTCATGATAAAATACACTTGTCATCATTTTATATTCGTTTGCCGCGAAAACAGAATAGACGCGGAAAGCTGAACGGATGACAAAATCTTTGTTTTCTATGGACATAAACTAAATAGAGCTTATAAGTCTGAGTAGTCCCTAAAGCTTGGCTCGCGTGGCGTTCGCACATCTGCATACGAATTGCCGGTTCTTTGGCTATATCGCTTTATGGCCACTGGCTTGCATACGTGTGCATGCTATGCACCGAATGACCGACATGCAAATACTGCGAACCTTGATTGCGGTGACGGTACAAATAAATACAGTCTACCGACGTCTAGTATACGTGCATTACATTAGCATAACACGGAGCGAATTGTTCATATTTTCAACTTTAAATTTTATAGCACGAGAATTGAATAAAAACGAAGTCTGCAATAAGGTGCTAGGTGATAGCGAAACTCGGACGTGGGTCCGAATACATTTCAGAGGCGTATCGGTCTGTTTACACATTTAGGTGAGTGTTATATAGATAAAGACAATCGTAAAGTTTCCATTTAAATGTACCGGGCCCACATCTTGTTCGTTTAAGCAGACGCACATGGCGAACACTTCACCGGTTAACGTCTTCGAACGTGCTAAAAGATATAAAAATATAAAATACACTCGCAATAAAAGTGTAATTGAATATGACGGTATTTTTATTCAAGTTATGCTGAAGGCGAACTGCGCAGGCGGTTAATACTTTCATATGAGGCGATCATTTTAGTCCTAGGGAGTAGCAACGCATCTGTGATTGACTTACAATGACGAATATTATACCGCCATATAAATCGTAAAAGGACGCTACTAAGCATTATTACAAGATTTCGCAACACGTATACCGATCTAATTATCTAGATACCTTCCCTAGATCGGGCCACGCATCACCGACCAATAAAGACGAGGTGGACTACTAGCCTTACAAATAATTCTTACATCCCTACTCTGGAGAGTGCTTTACAAAGCACAAACATTATAACAGTAAGTGTAATCAGGTCTTAATTAATACAAGAGCCGTCCTAAGTTTCAAGTGCATGCTACGAGCCGTTTCGTAGTATGTTTGATGCTTATTGTCTCTGTCTACGCCCACTCTTCAGTTCAAGTGGTCTACGGCTACTCTGTATTTATTTATGCATCATTATGCATGTTAAGTTTTATAAGAACGTTGTGACTGATTTAGATATTAAGATGCATTTCGTCATCGTCGACTCATTATAGTACCACTGCTGGGCAGGAATGTCAGAGAAACTGGGCACATGTCAGAGTGGGATTAGGGCAGGTTATTTCTAGAGTGAAGTATAACTTGCGTTTCGATGGAAAGGTGTAGTTGCTGGTCCACTTTTATATAACGCTACCACCTTAGTCCTCGGGAGTGTCAACACATCTGTAATTGTCTTTAAATAGCACCTACGATCTAGATGAAGTTGCTTACAGATGTCCATAGACCATCAGGGGAACAGGGAAACATCATACTAATCCGTCCGCGGCATATTACTCAAAAATGCACCACAAGTTTTGCTTCACGAATTAATATATAGATATTATTCAATAATTAATATTAGGATCAAGGTTGTCAATTCTTATATATGAGTAATAAATTTGGTTCACGGATATGGTGACTTACCTAATATTAAGTAAATTGTTGGTAGAACCCTGAAGAAGGTTGCTCGCACATGGGTTATAACTGAAGTCAATCACAGATGCGTTGCTACTCCCGAGAACTAAGATGGTCGCCTCAAATAAGTGTGTCGGTAACAACACCGTTTCATCGAAACGCAAGAAATGCTTCACGCTAGAAATAGGAGTGGTGGTGATCGCCCTGTAGTTCCGGGATCAGAATAGGGCTACGGCATCCCCTGCCTGTCGTAAGAGGCGACTAAAAGGGGCTTCCGGGGTTGCAGACGGCTAGAGGGGAGCTCGAACCGTTCGGTCAGGCAATCCCGGGAAGGACGGCGGTATGTGTGGTCGCATACCGTCGTAAAGACTAGACGGAGCGGTGGGCCCAGCCGCCCATCTGGGAGGAGCCCGATGGGGCAACGCGCTCGGAGGATTCCGGTTGAAGTCGTTTCGAGATCCCGAAGTCCTCCTTTTCAGCGCCAAGGACGGCCACCCTTTAGTGCGGTAAAAATCCCACATAACCCTGCGTCGCTCCCACGGCGTCGGGTACCTTTTGAAGGTTTCCCCCTCAAAACAAAACAAAAAAAAAAAAAAAAACAAAAAAAGGAGTGGTGGTGATACTTCCCCGATAGAACTTCGCATATCTTTAAAAAAAATAGAACTTTCAGGCGTTAGTTAACTATGACAACGCACATTAGTTTAGAAAAATCAGTGGTGTCTGGGATTTAAACCTCGGACCCTCAATTGGTTCAAGGTGGCTTCAAGGTGGTAGAACCAGTGTAGTTCGACCGGGGAAGTACCACCGCCACACCTATTTCTAGCGTGAAGCATTTCTTGCGTTTCGATAGAAGGATGTGGTTGCCGGCACACTTTCACAAGAAGCGACCATAATAGTCTTCTCGAGTGGTAACCATCTGTGATTGACTTTAGATGGAACCCATGTTCTGTATGTAGTTGATTACATATGTCCATAGGAGGCAGTGTCTACTTACCATCAGGTGGACTGCATGTTCGTTTTCTACTTCAGTAGGTATGATAAAAAAAAATGTTATGTCGAGTTTCAATCATTACGCTATCAGTGCTCCCGACTATATATAATAGTTACTTTACATTGTAATCTTACATATCATGGGATATCTAAATATTAATACGTGAAGCAAAAACTTGTGAAGCATTTTTAAGTAAACTACCGCGGACGGATTAGTATGAAACTTTGCATGGTTATAGTGGACGTAGAGAAGGAGTGCAGAACGTTAATATTATTTCAAATAATGCATATATCATACATAAAATCAACTAAAAACACATAACACTCACTACCTTGCATTTGACACAAACACATGCATAATAAACGAAATAAAATATTTAATGTCTTACTATGAACACATATAACGTCAAAAATGTCAGATGTCTTTGTCAAAATGCCCCTATTGCTTTTAAATGCGGCTTAGTTTAATTAAACCTCTTTTTATATATAACGGGCGCGTTCAAAATTACTTAAAAATTATTACATTTTATTTAAATTTGAGAAATATTCGTAATACTTTGGACAATATGAAGTTTAGTCTTTTAATTTAAATTACGGTCGAATATCGACCGATGCGACGGGTGACTAGTATATGTAAATGCATAATTCTGACATATTAAAACACTTGTGAGCAATGAGAACGCCTCTGTTTATAAGGCTTATAAGGCTACTTTAGGTATAACTTTTTGTACTTCGTTGAACGAACAACTAATTCATGGACATTTTATAATGGCACCAGCGACATTTAGTTTCAGGTCGACGTGGATATAAAACTGATAAATAAAAAGATTGAAACCTTAATCTTAATATATATAAATTACGTGTCACTTTATTTGTCCGCAATGGACTCTTAAACCTCTGAACCGATTAAAATCAAATTTACACAACGTGTGCATTTTGATCCAACTTGAAAGATAGGATAGTTTTTAACTTAATTTATAGGTTTAATTGCAAATTTTTTTTTTTAGCTTCAGCTGTTAGCTTTGTATAATCCTAATAACAGGTGGCGTTATGTAACATTTCTTTAACCACAGCAACGCGTGCCCGGGTCTGCTAGTACATAATAAGAATCCAATCAAATTAGCTTTGTAGAAATCGGAATAATATATAAGACTCATTGATTTTCTTCGGTACCTTTGACTACAATTTTAATGTGGGTAGTTAACAAAATCGTATACGAAAATTGCATCCGTTACTAATCTTAATAACGGTTTATCGATTGCAATATGTAATTTCATTTTTAATACGATTATGAATGTCCTTATTGATTCATATCGTCAAAGGTAAGATTTCTTTGTTTTGTATTCGTCCTTTTATGTTTCCAAGTTTATTTTTATGCTTTGGATGTAAAATAATAAGCCAAATGCAAAAGTAGATATGTATCTAGTTTTTGTGTCACGCACACGTGTCTACCGATTTTAATTTGATAATTTCGTGTTGCACTAATTTGACTATTAAGTTGAATCGTCTAGACCTAAAGAATGTTCCAATTAAGTCCTTCAAATCAAAAGGCATCAGCAAGAATATCAAAATCATGGCAAAATCTTAGAGAAAAATTTCATTATATATATATATATATATATATATATATATATATATATATATATATATGCGTCACGCGGTCGTCAATTTGCAAAGAGATAGGTGTCAAAGAGCAAGTAGAGTGGAGAATTTTCTTTAGTTTCACCGAAGAAAAATTTAACTAACTTTTTATTTTTTTATAATAATGAAGTAGCAAACGAGCTCGCAGTCCACCTGATGGTAAGTGGTCACCGCCGCCCATAGACATCTGTAAGCAACTTCAAATAGAACATAGGTTCTATCTGAAGTCAATCACATGCGTTGCTACTCCCAAGGACTATGATGGTCGCCTCATATAAGTGTGCCGGCGACCACACCCTTCCATTGAAAGGCAAGGAATGCTTCACGTTAGAAATGCGTGTGGCGGTGGTACCTCTCCAGTCGAACTACACTGGTTCTACCACCTCTACTAACTAACTAGATAGGCGATAAATTGCACTTCGGCCCTGGGCTTCTGAACTAACGACACGCCACTGATGATATCTCTTCGTAATGGTATGGCTACTACCCGCGTATCCCCCATTGCTGAAGAAAACCATCCACACAAAATCGCGCTTATGAACGGGACGTAATTTTTAAGTGGTTTTCTAGTTACTTCCATCCATCCATCCATCAGCCCTTTGATGTCCACTGCTGGACATAGGCCTCCTCTAAATGGCGCCACTCCAACCGGTTCTGTGCCCTCTGAATCCAACGGTTTCCCGCTGTCTTCTTCAGGTCATCGGTCCACCTGGTAGGGGGGCGACCTGTACTCCTTTTGCCTAAACGTGGTCGCCACTCGAGGACCTTTCTTCCCCATCGGTTATCGGTCCTTCGAGCGATATGGCCGGCCCACTGCCACTTCAGCTTGCTGATTTTGAGAGCTATGTCGGTAACCTTCGTTCTAGTTACTTAGTGGCCCTAAATATAATGTCTAATATCGAGAAGGCACTCTTAATTACCTGTGACATATACCACTGACTCAGTCCTCACTATCCCATCTATGGACACGGACTGGTGTACTTTGTACAGCGTTGAGAATATTTGATTTTAGACGAATTATTGTGGAATTGATACATTTTAATATGAAACGGGTGACGGTACTACGAGCAGTGATAGACTAATGGTTGAAACTTGCCCTCTCAATCGGGAGGTCCGAGGTTCTAACCCAGGCACGCATTACTTTTACGCACGACTTATGCGCGTATTAGAAATTAATTATCACTGTTTTTCAGTGAAGGAAAACATGGTGAGTAAACCTAAACACTCAAAAGTTCTTTAAAAAACAAAAAAAGTTTTCTTTCGAAGGTGTGTGAAGTCCACCAATTCGCACTTGGCCAGCGCGGTGGACTATGGCCTAAAACTCTCTTCTAAGAGACGATCCGTGCCCAGCTGTGGGACAATAATAGATTGTACCCCCAATATGTAACGGGTGTACGCATACGCATTTTTTGCTCTTGCCGATAATTCGACCCAGGTACATGGATCGTGGTCATGTACTGAAGATGCATGTTACTGGGTCGAAATATTGGCAAAAAAAAATTGAAAATATTATGAAAACAATGAAAACAATGAATATGAAAAAAATATTCTCCGAAAAACATAAGTATCTTCGCGGTATTTCTCTTAGTCGTTACAGAATATAATAATAAACTTTTAATAAGTACACGATATCAAAAACCAGAAAATATGCGTTCCACACGAAAGTGGCATCAGTGGCTGTCTCTCGTCCGTTAGAAATATAAAGTAAAAAGCAAATAGTCGTAAATTAAACGAAGAATCTTCATAATCAGATCTTATCTAAAGTGGTCACAATAGTTTGGTGGCAAGTTACCAAGTTTATCGTTTGATTTTTACGATATCTTCGGACCGGTCGCGAATCGTTTCAGTAAAAGTAAAAAGGCGGTTTAAAAAATTCACATTTCGCGAAGTCCCAAAATAAAGTTTATTGTCAGAGAGCGTGGGATGGGGCAGGCTTTATTTTGCAAAAATAAATAATTGGCCAAGTACGGGTCTAACTAGCACGCTAAGGGTTCCGTACCACCAAACTTTTATTTTAGGATTTTAGTATCATGGCAGAAGGTGGTAAAACCAGTGTAGTTCGACCGAGGAAGTACCTCCGCCACACCTATTTCTAGCGTGAATCAGTTCTTGCGTTTCGATAGAAGGGTATGGTTGCCGGCACACTTTCACATGAGGCGACCATCATAATCCTCAGGAGTAACAACGCATCTGTGATTGACTTCAGATAGAACCCATGTTCTGTATGAAGTTGATTACAGATGTCCATGGGCGGCAGTGGCTACTTACCATCAGGTGGTCTGTATGCTCGTTTGCTACTTCAGTCAGATAAAAAAAGCTATAGCATGCATTGTAAGAATCTACAATTTACCTTTGAGCTCCCTCATTCTTATAGAAGACCCATGCCCAGCAGTAGGTCAATTAATCTGATTTCATAGATAAATCCAAAAACACCGAACGATATCGGTTTGATCTTCAAATGAGGAGCTTAACTTTCCTCAAAATTTTACCATTTGTTGAAAATGGGTTATAGTAATAAGTACTCCGAAAAAAATATATATCTATCTACTACATTCTAAGAGATAGTCCTGTGACAGACGGACAGTCAATGTAATAGCGTTCCGTTTTCACCCTTCGAGCAAGGAACCTTAAAAAGCCCTAAGGTTCGAATCCGCTCACTTTTCATATTACACGCTTCACACTAATATTCATAGCATCATTTATTATCAACTTTGTAACGCGTTTAGGATAAATTTCGCGTAAGCTATACGAAATCTGTCATGGGTAATTTGTCTGAGATTTTAAAATAAGGCTCTTGTCGAGATCTGTTATGGTAAAACAAAGATTAGCTCCACAAGCCCGAGTATTCTTATGGTATTTTTTTTCATTGAAGCCATTTGAAGTCTGTATAAGAAAAAAAATGCTATTAGTCTGTAAATGTGTATAATACTTACTAAAAAATACAAGATTTATACTAGGTACCTTTGAAGAAAAACACTGAAGACAATGCTTGGAATTTGACTAAATAATTATATAATGTCGCCCTTTTTGACATTATATAATACAGGTCGCCCCCCTACCAGATGGACCGATGACCTGAAGAAGACAGCGGGAAACCGTTGGATTCAGAGGGCACAGAACCGGTTGGAGTGGCGCCATTTAGGGGAGGCCTATGTTCAGCAGTGGACATCAAAAGGCTGATGGATGGATGGATGGATGAATTATATAATCCTAATTAAATAAAAATATTCTTTCTTACGACCGAATTTAGCATAAAAGACACAGGTAACAGAAAGTTAATATATTTTTAAACATTTTTAACACAACTTAGCTGACTGGCAAAATATAACGTAAATGTATTTATTTCATACAAAATTTAAAATTTATACACATTGAATAAAAAAGTGGACATATAAGCAATGTTTCCCAGTATTTAGAATACTAATAGAATCATCTAAAATATGATGCACAATGCTTAAAACAATATATAGAGCAGTGATAGCCTAATGGTTGAAATTTGCCCTCTCGATCGGGAGGTCCGAGGATCAAACCCAGGCACACACCACTGATTTATTTGCGTATTAGAAATTAATTATTAATTATAACTGATTTTTCAGTGAATGAAAACATCGTGAGGAAACCTACACACCCGAGTACCCAAAAAAAACTCGGAGTAGTGACAAGTCCACCAATTTGCACTTGGCCAGCGCGGTGAACTATGGCCTATAACTCTCTCATTCCGAGAGAAGATCCGTGCCCAGCAGTGGGACAATAATGGGTTGACAACGATTTAAAACAATATGAAATAATTTTCTTTCAATTCCTGAATTTTTTTCCTAACACACTATAAGTCTACAATTTTCATACTAAAAGATCTATCATTAAAACATTACCACTGAAACTAAACATACAACCTAACTTTCCTATTCATACTAACTAGTCACCCGTCGCAACGGTCGAAATTCGACCGTAATTTAAACTAAAAAACTAACTAAGCTTCATATTGTCTAAAGTAGTACTAATATTTATCTAATTTAAATAAATTATAATAATTTTCAAGTTATTTTGAACGCACACGTTAAAGGTAAAAAGAGGTTTAATAACTAAGCTGCATTTAAAAGCAATAGCGGGTGTTTTGACAAAAAAAATTTGTGTTTTAATGTGTTTTTAGTTGATTTTATGTATGTTATATGCATTATTTGAAAAAATATTATTATTCTGCACTCCTTTTCTATGTGCACTATAACCGTGCAAAATTTCATACTAACCCGTCCGCGCCATGTTACTTAAAAATGTTTCACAAGTTTATTTATTTATTTATTTATTTATTTATTTATTCAATCAAACTTACTTCTAACATTACAGTTTTTGCTTCACGTATTAATACTTTGCTTCACGTATTATAGATACTTATAGCAATAGCAGTTTACCTTAGAATCTCCGTTACACAGCTCTCGCTTTGAATGTTCGCACAATAATGTGGTGATTTTATGTACAAATGTAAATAAGGTGCATTTAAATCAGCATGTCCAAGTGGCACCAAGTGTGGCGACGATATTTATAATGCTCTCGCATGCTTTGTCAACAGCAAATTATGCAGATTCAAGTTAAAAGCACACTTTACTACCGTCTACGTGTTTTCACCTACAAGTAAATGCTTGCAATATTTCTATGCAGTGTACACTATAGTGTAAAATAAAAATTTATTTATTTTTATTTTACACTATCACCAGTATATCGACGTGGATTTAATATCTAGGGTTATGTATGTTGATATTTACAAATACTAATCTTATGGTCAGGAGCTAATTGAAAATTAACTATTATTTATTGTTAACGCGTAATGATATCAACTGAAAATTATTACTAAACTAGTTTCATAAATATGGTAATAATAGGGTATGGCTTATCTTATATCGTATTTACTATCATTATAATGTAGTATGCAATGATAACTAAGTACTTTATTTATTATAATAATTCAGTAACTTTATTTTTTAAATGTCAATTAAATCATGACAAAATTCACTTTTCTTTTATCATCAAATAAACATTTTTAACATTTTAATTGTTAGTTCTAAACTTTTTGATTCCACTACTAATTTAGTGATGTAGCATCAAATAACGTTAACCTAGCGAAGCCTGCAGTGAAGCAACCATCGCCAAACATATCCATCAACGAATATCGAGTTACGCCGTAACCACGGCCCGTGTAACTGGACCACAACGTCAAACCATGTAATTATGAATCAATAAAATCGATGAAGCGCTCGTAGATTCGTAATTCCGGCGTACTGAAATCGATATGCCGAGTAGTGATGCGACTCGGGCCATGTTTTGTACTCGAGCCACTCGATTGAATATGTCAAACTCGTAGTCAATTGAACAAAATCTTAGTCGAGTCTTTATGCGTAGTAGAACCAGTGCAATTCGACCGGGGAAGTACCACCGCCACATTTCTTGCGTTTCGATGGAAGGGTGTAGTTGCCGGCACACTTTTATATGAGGCGACCATCATAGTCCTCGGGAGTGGCACCGCATCTGTGATTGACTTCAGATAGAACCCATGTTTTGTATGAAGTTGATTACAGATGTCCATGAGCGGCAGCGACCAATTACCATCAGGTGGACTGCATGCTCGTTTGCTACTTCAGTCAAATAAAAAAGAAAAGCACTCGAGTTATCGATACTCGACGCACCGAGTTGATTCTGTCTGTGGCTACTAGATGCCAATTGACTACTCACTTTATTTATTTATGCTGCGCCAGACGCGGTTAAAAAATTGACTGAGCGAGTTGCCCTAGTTCACGTAGTTAGCAATAAAATTGCTTGTTTGAAAATTAGTCTATAAAACTGTTAAATAAACGTAATACTGTCACGTCACTCTGTTATTTGATGGTATTCCTAGAATTGGTAATTATTAATAAAATTGCTATTTAAATATCTAATCTGGAGTTCAAGCTTGCAACTCGAGTGAGATTTTATCCGAGTGACTCGAAATCTCGAGTAAAAATCGAGTGAGGTAGTTAAACTGCTCGCTCGATTCACAAAATCGAATTCTAGTCGCATCACTAATGCCGTGTTAAGCAATGAGGGCGGTTAGACGTTGGATGCATGACCGCTTGTGACAATTTATCATTATTTATCGTGAGTCATGGAACGTGAAATAGGCCTGTTAACGTAGTAATAAGCACAATGGTAAAGTTCAAATTTAGGGATTAATTGAATATATTACTAATTCCATTAAGAGAAACCATAGGTAGACCCAGCACAGTTCGACCGGGGAAGTACACCGCCACACCTATTTCTAACTCGTTTCGATGGAAGGGTGTGGTTGCCGGCACACTTTTATATGAGGCGACCATCATTGTCCTTAAAAGTAGCAAAGCAAGTGTGATTGACTTCAGATAACACCCATGTTCTATTTAAGTTGTTTCGACCGTTGCGACGGGTGAATAGCATATATAAACCGACATCTTTACGTCAGTCGTGAAAGTTGATCAAAGACTCTAATGGTTTATAATCCATATGAACTATCTACTAATCTCCTCTTTGATCATCCTTTATTAGAACAAAGCACCCTTCAAGCCACATCAATAGTGCGACATCATGTGTAATTACACTTATAAAATAGTAATTTATCCCGCGCCTTTGGCGACTTCGGTTTTATTAATTAGTATCCTATGTATTTTTTTTGGGTCAAGAATTATATGTGTTCTAAATTTTAGGGAAATCCGACAAGTAGTTATTGCATGAAAGATTAGTAAACACAGATATGCAGCCGCAATAGAAACTGTGATTGACTTTACATAGAAACCATGTTCTATATGAAGTTGCGTATATCCACGGGCGGCAGTGACCACTTACCATCAGGTCGATCTCATGCTCTTTCGCTACTTTAATTTTATAAATATCATACTTCCTACAAACTTTGGCATGTATCATTTTAATAAGATATAAGATAGAAGATCAATAAATAGATCAATAAAATAATACCAACATTACCAACATAAGTTACTAAAGGTTACGAAATATATATTAAACTAGGTGGCCCGGCGAACTTCGTTCCGCCTATAAGTCAAAAATCGAAAATTGTCAAGGGTTATCGAATATATACATGTAATATGCATACAAACCTTCCTCTTGAATCACTCTATGTATTAAAAAAAACTGCATTAAATACGTAGCGTAGTTTCAAAGTTTTAAGCATACATAGGGACAGACAGCAAGAAGCGACTTTGATTTATACTATGTAGTGATACATACTAAAGAAAACTAATCAACACACCTTTCATTTTATAGAGCAAATAACTAACCCAACCTAAGTACCTACAATAAAATGACCAGAAACTACACATTGCTTTGAGACGAACATTGAAAAAAGTTACAATTTTAGCAACAACGAACACGGGCAGCTAAAGCGCATTATATATTTTTTCCAATTTATAAAAGTGCAAAGTTCCCGTTGAAAAATAAATAATTAATGGTTTCGCTACGCGGCCGGTCGGGTTTGTGTGCGTGGATTTTAAAGCCATTACTGGGAGACGCGGTCGAGTTGTGTCCTTAGTATAAGTTTAAAACGTTTCATCAATACATCGTTTACTTATTTATTTATCTATATATTAATACGTGAAGCAAAAATTTGGGACTCGTTTTTAAGACACTTGCCGCAAACGGAGGAGTGTGAAATCACGCACGGTTATAGTTGATGTAGAGGAGGATTACGCAATGCTAATATTTTTTTAAATAATGCATAAAACATACATAAAATCAACTAAAACACATTACATACACTACCTTGCATTTGACACAAACACATCCTATCCTACTAATATTATAAATGCGAAAGTTTGTGAGGATGTATGTGTATTTGTTATTCTTTCACGCAAAAACTACTCAACGGATTAGGTTGAAACTTTACAGTAGTATAGGTTATACATCAGAATAACACATGGGCTATAATTTGTAATGATTTTTTATTTATAAGGTTATAATATAACGGGAAATATCAGGTTAGTCGGAAAAAAAGTTGTGCTCTGAGAGCTATCTTCGCGTACGCTGCCTAAACCGTTGGAGATATCCAAATATAATGTACCATGGGATTGTTTGGCTCACATAGATCTAAATAAAAGTCCGCGACAGCATATGTCTATATTTTATGTATAACCCACAATAACTCTTTTTATACTTTGAAAATTTTTAAAATATCAAGTTGATGTTTCCATAAGTTTTATACAAACTAAATATTAATCCTTATCAAAATAAATGATTTCAAAAAATCAAGCATCTAATAAAGATTGAATCTGCCTTTTACACCATATAAATTGGATAAGTAGTTTAGAAGATATTACGAGTGTAACATATTGCGTAGTCAATTGATTGACCGGCAGTAAGCGCCATGCGTCGTCGCCGTATACAACGAAGTTGTATGATATTAATATTTGAATGGTTATAAAACACGGAGCAAAATGTGAAAGGTCAATGACGTCTCTGTAGTTCCGGGAATAAGGCTACGGTATCCCCTGTCTGTGGTAAGAGGCAACTAAAAGGGAGCTTTCGGGGTTGCGGGCGGCTAGACGGAGAGCTCCAAACACCCAGTCAGCAACTTCGGGAAAGATGTCAGCATGTGTGGTCGCATGCTATCGTGAGAGCCAGGATGGACGGAGCTTGAACCGTTCAGCCAGGCGATCCCGGGAAGGACGGTGGCATACGTGTGGTCGCATGTCGCGGTAAAGACCAGATGGATTGGTGGGCCCAGCCGCTCACTCTGGAGGAGCCTGATGGGGCAATGCACTCAGAGGACTCCAGTTGCGTTCCTTTGAAGATCCCGGAGTCCTGGTGCTTTAAGAATCCCAGATAACCATGCGTCGCTCCCACGGCGTAACTTTTGAAGGTTTCTCCCTCGACAAAAAAGAAAAAAGTCAATGAGAATGAAACAGCGGAAAGGTTAAATATGTTATTCAATCGTCATTGACCTTTTAATGTAACACAACTCAGCACATATATCAGATTAGCAGTAGTTTAGGTCGTAGTTGACCACGCTAGCCAACTGCGCGTTGGTAACCGTCACGGGTTTTGAGACCCTTTCTTAAAACTTTTAATTTCAGAGTAAGCATTAATATCTGTTGCCGACAAAACTAATTCAAATTAATATACGTGCCTGTGATTTGAAATTTGAACACACTGATTTAGGCGATTAACACACGGCACCGCGCACCGCCGCGAATAGCGGTGCCCCGCGCGCTAAGGCGGTTTACGCACCTGTACGCGCGGATGGACCGATCATCAAAATAAACTTTTCGACATCGAAATGCATTTTTGCTTCAACGGTGATCCGCGCGCTTAGGCGCCAGCCCGTGTGTGAGGCGCCGACCCCCCGCACTGTCGTTAGCGCGGAGACTCGGTGGTGATAAGAACACCGCTGGACCGCGCGGCCAGTCGGTGTACGTTTGTGAGGCATCAACGGATTTATTAGACCCCAATACAACATGAGATCCGCTTCACCGCCTACCGTGGCAGTGAGCGGTACCGTATGTTAATCGCCTTAGGAAGTAGGGCAAGGGTTCAATCTGAAGTAAATCACAGATGCGTTGCTACTCCCGAGGACTATGATGATCGCCTCATACAAAAGTGAGCAGGCAGGCACACCCTTCAAATTAAGCACAAGAACTGCTTCACGGTAGAAATAGGTGCGGCGGTGATGCCTCCCTGGTTGAACCATTGCTCTACCATTTTGCAAACTTTATGTGGCAGACTAAATTCCACGCGAGCGAAGCCGCGGGCAAATGCTAGTACATAATAAACGAAATAGAACAATACATGTCTTACTATGAAAACACAAAGTAGAAAATGTCAAATGTCTTTGTCAAAATACCCGCTATTGCTTTTAAATGCAGTTTATCTAATTAAACCTATTTTTACCGTTAAAGGGTGCGTTCAAAATAACTTTAAAATTATTACAATTTATATGAATTTGACAAAAATATTCGTGCTACTTTGGACAATATCAAGTTTAGTTTTTTAATTTAAATTACGGTGGTATTTCGACCGTTGCGACGAGTGACTAGTTTATTTAGATACATCATCGACTTATCACTGTACATCGTTAAATAGTTTTTTACAATCCGTATGGTTCAGTGTGAATCGCCATTACAGGTACCTATATACAACTTTCATAATTTATACGAGGTGTAATTGTAAGTGAACTCTAACGCTAAGAATAACAAAACAATATAAATAATCAAAAACAAAAAAAAAAGAAAAGCACAAAATAAAACCTTAAACGTTTTTTTTCAAGTCTTTGCCTATACAGTTCGACCGGGGAAATACGACCGCCACACATATGTATTTCTAGCGTGAACCAATTTTTGCATTTCGTAGGAAGAGTGTGGTTGCCGAATCAGGTTATATGAGGAGACCATCTTAGTCCTTGGCAGCAAAAATGCATTGATTGAAGTCACATAGAATCGTTGTTTTTGTATAAATTTACTTACACGGGAGCCAGTGACCATTTACCATCGGGTAGACTGCATGGTCTTTTGCTACTTCAATCAGATAAAAAACATTGCAATGTACATAGCTTGTTTATTTTTTTTATCTGTCTGAAGTAGGAAACGGGCATGCAGTCCGCCTGATGATAAGTGGTCACTGCCGCCCATGGACATTGATGCGTTGCTACTCCCGAGGACTATGATGGTCGCCTCATTTGAAAGTGTGCAGGCAACCACACCCTTTCATCGAAAGGCAAGAAATGCTTCACGCTAGAAATAGGTGTGGCGCTGGTACTGCCCCAGTCAAACTACGCTGGTTTTACCACCTTACAGTGTACTTAGCAATGGTGGCCAAAAACGTAAACAATGATTGTTTTTGTATGCGATAAATCATACTAATCATACTTTCATACTAATATTATAAAGGCGAAAGTTTTTGATTGTGTATGTTTGTTACTTCTTCACGTCTAAACGGCTGGAGCGATTTTCATATAATTTGATAGCTGACACTCTGGATTAACATATACGCTACTTTTTACATAAAATATCTTATTCCCACGGGACGTTCGATACATCGATTTTTTAACGCGGCCGAAGCCGCGGGGTTCAGTTAGTTCATACTAAGAGCACGGCGAGTTCAAATGTTGACATGACACTTGTATTGTTTGCCCGGCGCGAGGCGACAGAGCGGTCGGCGAGCTCATTTCGAAAATGGCAAATAGGCTTTATCACTACAATGTAGTGAGGTAATAATCTACTCGCAGGTCGACGGACTGCGATGGAAATTATATAATGTTTATGTATTTATTACCTAGTCGAATAGTGTGGGTTTTTGGTTCTATAGGCAAATATGTATATCCGTAGTTCCGGGATCAGAATAGGGCTACGGTATCCCCTGCCATCGTAAAGATGCGATTGAAAGGGGCTTCCGGGGTCGCGGACGGCTAGAGTGGGTTCTCAACCACGACCCCGGGAAGAACGGCGGTATGCGTGCATAACGTTGTAAAGACCAGACGGAGCAGTGGGCCCCGCTGCTCACCTGGGAAAAGCCCGATGCGGCAATGCGGTTAAAGGACTCCGGTTGCGTTCCTTTGGAGATCCCGGAATCCTCTTTGTAGCGCTGAGGACGGCCACTTTTAGTGCCGTAAAAAAAATAGCAAATTTGTAACTACCACCTGGATATTGCTTTATCAAAATGTAGTTAACGAAACGGAAAGATTAAAATGGAAAAAGAACTGGAAGTCCACCAGTCATAAGTAGTCACTGCCGCCAACGGATGTATATATCAAACTTCATAATTATTTAACAATCCTACTAAATGAAGTTGATCACAGGGAGATCTTAGGCCTCTGAAATGGCATCACTGTAGGAGTCTAAGATCGTTTTTACATATGTTAGTGAGCGTGCATGCCAGCAAGCTAACAGGGACATCTTAGTTACAATGACATGATCGCCTAATAGGCTAGAGATATAATATAATTATGAAGGATAATTAATAGGGCAATTTCTTTTTGGAATACAATGATAACTAGTCATGTGTGAAGATAACATAGACAAGAGCGGCAGTGTTTATTGAGAAATACCAGATGTGTGGAGCATTGGACCACATGCGGAGTTTCTAGTGTTAGTGTAATTCCATATATATAATATTAATCTATCTATCTGATATATGTATTATTTTCAATCCATATCCATAGAGTTAGCATTATAACTCTCATGTTACAATTCAGTCATCCTTTGATAAGTTATTAAGATTTATAATCATGAGGCACGGCAGTACCCCCACCAAGTCGAGCAAAAAAGCGGCACGGCCGTACCATACCTTTCTCGAAGCAATTTACGCCATTTTCGACCCCCTATAACTTAATTCTGGATAAAACTAGAAGTATGAATTTTCTGTAACAAAGCAGGCATTGTATAAACAAGATATATTTCAATTTTCATTGACTTTAAACCAGTAGTTTAGGAATTATAGCTAATGAAAGTTCGTAATTTTGTCACTCACTCACTGACCGATCATCAAAAATCATACAAATATCCAAACTCAGAACAGAAATCAAAACCGCAGTATCAAACGCTATTCTAGTTTTGACGTTATTATAATGGGAACATTTTATACAGGACTTTGACAAGAATCCAACTTAATCAGTACGACTTAGTCCTCAGGAGAAGCGAAGAATATCTCGTAAAACTCAGATAGATCCATCCAATAAACTAAGTCCAACATCTAGTACCAACATTCCCAAATGTTCTTTATTGTGCCGTTTAGTGTCATATTCCCAAACTCTTCACCTACATACACACAGATCTACACATCTCTTACTCACACATGTACACACAAACATACACCCACGTCTATACACTAGTCTCGCCGTTTTGTTAATTACATGTATAATAAAATTAAACGAACATAGGCATAGTTCCAGAAGCGGTCCGAGTGAGGGCGCTGGCGACCTGTAACTCAGGGTCTTTTGATATCACCGACGCCAGGCTCTCACCAGATACACTTGGATATAACTGTCTGATTCGCTTTGTCTCTCAACTTGTGTACCTAAGACCCGTTAATACATTGTATGATATACTTAATTGTGAGAGCAAATAAATTATTATTTTATTATTATTTCATTATAGATCTAATCTGGGGTTGTTAACAAACGTCCACGGGTGGCAGAGATCAGTTAGCGTCCGGTGAACTACATGCTCGTTTGCGACTTCTTTTGTACTATTTTCACTTCTTGTACGTATATGTAAAACTAGCAGTACCAGCGGTTTCACCCTCGTAAAAAAGATACCTAATATGTAGATGATCTAGGAAATTGAAAGTTTTCATTCACATTGACCTACTCTTCCCATTTTGCTCCTGTGTCTTGTAAAAAACATATAACAATTTTTATTGCACTTCATCGTATACGACGGCGCATGCGGCATATACTGCGGGTGGATCAACATGAGGTTAATATTTTGCTCTAAAATATATCTTAAGCCGTCCTCAATAAACGGTCTATTCAACACAATAAGAATTTTTCAATTCGAATCAGTAGCTCCTGAGATTAGCGCGTTCAAACAAACAAACTCTTCAGCTTTATAATATTAGTATAGATTATACACGCATTCCTTTATTAAAACGCGCACATTAACGCTTCTTAACATCGTATAATTTTATAAAGTGTTATATTTTCATTCACGCGGAGTGAGATCAGACAAAAAAACATCCGATAGATATATATCTATTCCATTTCGTGTGCCAGTTATTAATGAAGTGTGCCATATCTGCTTGAAGGCGATCGGATGAAATGAGTATACAAAAACATAATTGTATTCCAAAAGGCCCGTAGCTAGTTTTAATTAAAGTACAGGGCGTTTCTCTTATAATTTGTAAAGATCGATCTGGTTAGTGCAATTAATAAAAATATTCGTGCGAAATCACTTTTTTTTTTAAGTTTGGTTCGATTATGGCGGCAGAAATCTTTTGCTATAAGTGTACCAGATATATGCATAAAAAACAAGTTTTCTGCACTCATAGCCCCACAGTAGAATTTTTTCCTGTGTCGTGAGTACCATGGACACACCCAAGACGAATACACGAACACCCACTACTGGAGCTAACTTTTGTTACCATGTTGTTACATGTTGTTACATGTAAAAACAAGATGGCAAATAAAAAAAAAGATATACAAAGAAAAAAGACAAACCCACTGAGTTTCTTTCCGGATCTTCTCAGTTGAGGTCGTGTTCCGATCCGGTGGTAGTGTAAAAAATATATATATATATGTAACTGACAATTTGTAAGCGCCCCCGAAGGCCTATGCAAAATAAAGACATTTCATTTCCCAGAGCCAGAACATGAATCTAAACTCATCATTCAGATACCTGTCTGGCCGGGAATCGAGCCCGGGACCCATTGCGCGTCAGACCGGTATGGTAACCGCTGAGCCCCGCAGGTCGTCATAGTATAGGTCATTCCCGCAGATTTGCCCGCTGCAGTCGACTCTACCATGGTTATAAGAGTATCCTAAGTCTTAATCTTCTCTGAAAAGTTTGTCAGGACGTCCTCTATAGAATCGCAAGCTATTCATTTGATCATGTGATGATCTTTAGCAAAGTTGTTATTCATGGCCTCGCATAGGTTTCGGTGTATTTTTTTTGTGATGGTGTAGCAACTCGCACAGGGTACAGCTAGTCTAGGAAATAAAATATATGTCTGTCAAATCTGAACGAAATCCGGCCGGTAGTTTTTGCGTAAAAAAATAACAAACAAACATACATCATCACAAACCGTCGAGTTCATGATATTTTCAGGAGAAATTGTTGCTACGTTCTACTAGTTTGAAGGGGTTAATTGTAAGCCAAAATATATTGATAATAAATACTAGTGTGTGTTTTTTTCCTGTACAATAGAACACTGGACCTGAACCTGGACATAAGGCGAAAACCAAAAACCCAAACCCTTGAACGGAAATCTACCGGCAACCACACCGTTCCTTCAAAACGTAAGATCTGCTTCACGCTAGAAATATGTGTGGCGGTGATACTTCCCCGGTCGAACTATACTGATACTACCCATCTTATATCTGCTAACCATTATATACCTTATAGCCAAAGAAGAGCCCCCACTAAAACTGAGAGATCTACTACTACTACCATGAAGGAAGATACAGGTACGTGTATCAAACTGTCATCGAGTTGAATGGTTTTTACGCAGGGATTACGCAGTCGGATAAAAAATCAAACATTCCATAACATTTAACGATTGCTATCCTACAATAAAAACAGATACTGACGGCTCCAAATATTCTTTGTAGTTCCAAATTGCGCGTAATATTCAGTTACTAACGGCCATCCATCCAACTATCGACCTCGGACGACATCGCTAAACTTTATCAGTTAAGATCTAAACAATTGGTTTGCACGGTCGTTCCTACTACGAACGTGCAGGATGTGGAATCAGCTTCCTCCTGAGGTATTCCCGGAGCGCTATGACATGGGGCTCTTCAAGAAAGGTGCAAGAAGAGCTCTCCTTCAAAACCGGCGATGCACTGGCGACTCCTCTGGTGTTGCAAATGTCTATAGTCGACGGTAACCACTTTCCATCAGGTGGCCCGTCAGCCTTATCGTTTGGTACAGATAAAAAAGAAAAAAAAAACCCGCAGAGCTAAGTTCGTTCGTTTCTTACTGAATTTACCAATACATTTCTCGGAAACAAAATAATAGGACACTTACACAAATGACGAATAATCAAAAACGAGTGGGCAAGTAATGACGTACACTGCAATTGCTGAACCTTGTTGCATTATGAAATATTATGTGCGGAACAAGGGCTTTGCATGGTGGAACCATAAATCTACAAAAGAATATCCGGATATTCCTATTACGCCAGTATGTTACGCACATCTTTTATCTGACTGCATTTGCAGTGCTGCTTACACTATACTTAGTGCCGTGCTTGTTAAGTCATCACTACATAGTATAAAACAAAGTCGCTTGTCGCTGTCTGTCCCTATGTGCTTAGATCTTTAAACTACGTTACAAATTTTCATGCAGTTTATTTTAATAGAGTGTTTCAAGAGGAGAATTTTTATGTATAATAAGTGCATAATACAGTGGAAGAACACTCATAATTTTATTTTTTTTAATGTTCAGGCGGTATTGTTATGGAATGCCTTGCCCGCTGATATCAGGAAAGCGCCCAGTAAGTGTATATTCAAAAAGCTTGTCCGAGAACATTATCTGAGCACTACTACTGTCTCCTAATCATCTATTATTTTATTTTATTTTTATATATTAATTTTATGTATTTTATATTTATTGTGTGTATTATATGTATTTATAATATAAATATTTATTTATGATATATGTATATGTATTTATGGCTAAGTAGGTATATTAATATTTCTATTGCTCGCGGTTAAAATTAACACCTGCCACTCATTTTCCAGCCACCCAGGGTTGACTGGTAGAGAATGCCATCAGGCATTAAGTTTGCCCTATTGTAACTTTTTGTAAAGGTGCAATAAATATATAAATAAATAAATAAATAAATATTAGGCGGAACGAAGTTCACCGGATCACCTAGTAATACTATAAAGAAAAATCCGGATACTCCTATCCGGATACTACTATTTCGCCGGATTATAGATTTCTAGTGCTAGCTACACTATCTTTAGTTTTGTGCTTTTATAAGTCATCTTTTTTTTCTGACTGTTAAATGATTGAGGGCTATCAATTAAGTGGTGTTATTAATAGACTTCTTAAAACTGGAGTTTTATATCATGTACTATTTAATATATAACGAAATTTCAAACCTTTTAAACCATCAAATATTTCAAATAGTTTATGCGATGCGAACGTCGTCTGTGTTTTTATCATAAAGTGTTCCAAGCAAAGAGCTTAAATATTACTATCGTCTACTATATGTAGACGCGGCTCCTCCGCTTGTCACGGTCAAGTGTGTGTGATCCCTGTAAATATTCTGTTTAATCCATTTCTAAAACTATGTGTGAGCCAAGTTGCAGTAAGTCCGATATTATAGTCTTTTATACCAGTTTGTTACATTCAGAACGTCTGAGGTGGTTCGTTGTTAGCAGTTTAATATCATTAGATCTAATGTTAAATACACATGTGTTTTCCCGTAAGAGTGTCGCTAAGAAGAAAACCCGTGGATCCTCTATATTAGTTTACAAACATTGTTAGCATAGGCCAGCCTACAGCGGACACACGACAAATGACTAAATTGCCTACGTACCTAACGGGAACCCATTATATGCGAAGGTAATAACACCCGGTACGATATCAGTGCTCTTAGCAATTTGCATAGACTTAGAGCAGCTATACTCAACCTCCGGCCCGCGGGCCGTCTTTGGCCCGTCAGGCTCTTTTGATTGGCCCAGCTGAATTTATATTTGGCGAATATTTTTTGGTCGACAATTTGGAGTAAGTAGGATTTGCGACCTTTTTATTTTTTTTGTTTCGCTCTGGGGAACTTAACCCCACGTTACGCCACTGCTTGCTGTCCGGGACACTCCGCTGAAACATGTTTGTGGCCCGTACAATAAAAAGGTTGAGTACCGCTGACCTGGATTAACAAATGAGATACTCAAACTATGGTAAATGTAATCGAGGCGGGCGGAGCCGCGGGAATGAGCTAGTATTAGTATTTTAATCCTCCTCCTTGATTCTTGATCCTCAATGCTGAGGGTCGTGTTCTCTATTTGTCTCCTTTCTTTCTATAATGTTTTTCCAACCAACTTTCAGCTGTGTGTAAGGCATGATGTACGGTGGGGTCGAGATTGGGGCGGATTTGATCCGACCAACGCAATGGACTGCGGCCCCTTGGCCTCTTGCTTTGTATTTTTCCGGTCACCAGAAGTTTTTCCAGGTTATCTTCTTTTCTTCTAGGAATGTAACCGAAAAACTCAAAAATCCTAAGAAGGCAGATGGTTGACAGTCTACATGTTATTTTAAGGTCTCCGAGATTAGAGGCGTTGGTTCTGTGAGCTGTCCATGGTATTTTTAGCATTTTCCTCCAATACCACATTTAATAAAACAGCTCAATAATGTGTAGTTACAACTTATTAATTTAGTTCCCAAAAATATTTTTTAACATAGCCGGTAGACACAAGATTTAGATGTGCTTTTAGTTTGTGTGGGTGTTATTAATTAGGGTTGAATTAGACCCATTAATGTCAATTTTATGGTCAACTAATTGCACGGCGAATTGCCACTTCTGGATGAAAAACATCTTTATTCATATTTAAATAACTTCTAAACCTTTTAATAACTTTAAAGCGATTAAGTTAAGCGTTTTGGAAGGTATGTAACATTTATTTCTCAGCTGTTTTATTTGTCTTAAAGTCATCAATAATTATAGTTATGACAGACGTGTGGGCTTGTAAGCTTGTAAGTAATTTAATATGATCATAACTCTCTCGAATACATTGTTAACTTAGTCACCACTTTTGATATTGGGTGATAGAGATCGCAGAAGACACTTTCACAGAAATAGACGTGCCTACTGTAATTCTAGTCTCTGAACATATAATAGTACCAACGTTTACTGTACTTATAGAATCACTCTAAGATCTTTTTATTGTATTACAAGCTGACCCTGCGAACTTCATTCCGCCTAAAAGTCAAAAATCTAGAATTATCAGTGTTCCTCCACTATATTATGCATGTATTATATATAAAAACCTTCCTCTTGAATCACTCTATCTATTAAAAAACTGCATTAAAATCCGTAGCGTAGTTTTAAAGATCTAAGCATACATAGGGACAGACAGCGCGAAGCGACTTTGTTTTATACTAGGTATATAGATTTAATTGGCAACGAGCATACCTACGATGCATAGGATAGTAAGGTAACTGGCCGCCATGGACATCTGTAAGCAACTTTGACTAATTAACTACTTAAAGTGATTTTGGGCCATTTTTTTGTCTTCCATATCAATCACCGTGGCATTAGGTTCCGAAAATTAAGGGTTGCCACGAAAGGCCACGCACTACACCCGATGACCTTTTTTACTTTTTTTCGTCGTCAGGGAAAAACCTACGATCTGGATTCAGAAAAACGGAGGTTGCCCATGAAGAATTCCAATTCATAATTCATAGTGGGGATTTTAGGGGTTTTTATGGAGGCTTTAGGGGGATATATTTTTAGGAGTTGGTAACCCAGCGAAAATTAAAAAAAATCTAAGTGATTTAAATGTAAGACCCTACCCCTTTATGTGAGTTTTGATACTTTTGATGCGATTCGAATTCAGAAATGTCACACGTAATTAACAGATGCCCGAAAAGATACATATATTTTAAGTATATTTCAAAATTAGCAGCTGAATAAAATTAAACATGTTTCACACATTTAACTGAATCAATTATAATATCGAAAACGGATAATTGCGATTGAGGTGATTGTAAGGTCCTTGGATTTACGAATAGGTACAATTTATTATTTGATTGATGGTCTCGTGGTTTACGACAATTAATATAACTTAATATTTCCATTTTGTGCACTGTTAGCAAAAGCTGTTTGTTATGCGACTAATGGAGATAATACGTTTGTAATGCAGATATATTATTATTTATGAGAAGCAACAACTACTTCTAGTGCTGGTGGAAGAAGAAGTCACTACCGCCTATGAATCTATCCTACCTATGCTACGTATCCTTGACATGGTGTTATTTTAAACATAATTGTTATAATTGTAACGGAATAGGAAAAATCTAGAACATAGGCAGTTGCGGTATCCCACTTTATTTGTTCTTGGGCGGGAGACCTTCTAAAGGTACCCGATGACGTCGAAGCGACGTCTGGTTTTATGAGATTTACCGCAAAAATCCCCCCTGTGGCTGCCCTCAGCACTGCGGAGGGGACTCCCAGATATCCAAAGGAACGCAACCGGACTCCTCTTAGCGCGTTGTGCCATGGAGCTCCATCCAGATGAGTTGCTGGGCCCACCGCATCGTTCAGTCTTTACTACTACTTTATGCGATCACACATATCGCCGTCCTACCCGGGGTCGCTTGGCTGGACGGTTCGAGCTTCCACTCTTGCCTTCCGCAACCCCGGAAGCCCCCTTTTAGTCACCTCTTATGACCTCTTATACCATAGCCCTATTCCGATCCCGGTACTGAAGTACCGGAATCAAGATTATAATTGTTATATCTTACCGGCGTTTGTGTAATTATCTTTATGTAGGTATGTGTCTTACACAAATATATAAACGAATATATATATTGCTATCTATAGGCCTAGCACCCACGTCGCAGGGAATCCGAGTGTGGGCTAGAAGTGAAGAGAACATTATTTACTCTTGTGAAACATGTTGCGAACACAACAATTTGATGTTTTCTACAGTCTCGTTTTAAGAAGGTTCCCGCCAACGATTGAATTACAATAGACTAATAAAGTTGGTAACCGGAAAATTCCTGCCAAGAGTTTACGCCATAGCAAACTTCAAATAAATTCATACACCATTAGAGGTAAATATGTATCAAGAAATTTACATATTTCATACGCAGACATAAAGTAATAACTGTCTATACCGTACCTACAAAATTCATCAACCAGTTACGCATTGTAAATTAATTTTGGGCAGCATATTTGAGAACATAATTTTCCCCCGGCTGCGTCAGATGGAACGTAATGTTTTTCGGGCGTCATACATACGCCTATGTATGCATTTGGGTGCAGAGCAGTGATAGCCTAATCGTTGAAATTTGCCCTCTCGATCGGGAGGTTCGAGCCGTCCGATGTTCAAACATGTGCGTATAATAAATTAATTATCACCTGTGAGGAAACCTACACACCCGAGAGCTCTTTTAAAAAAAAAGAAAACTCTCATACTGAGAGAAGGCCCGTGCCCAGCAGTGGGACAATAATGGGTTGACGAGATGTATTGATGTACGTATGTCCGTATGTACATTTCATGGGCACGCGGTACAGTCCAAATGTGACTTGACGGATTGTAACATATGACATACAATGACATATGGAACTCTTATTGAATCAGGTACTCCATGTTTGTTTACTACTTCAAAAAGTACACATATTATCAGTACGGACATACATATTACAAGAAAATTGTACGAAATGTATTGCAAAAATGCATCAAATATATTTTATACATTACTTTGTTTAAAGGGCAAAGTTAAAGGTCGGTGCATGAAGAATGCGCCACACGTACTTCCAGCGAGATTCTATCAGGACGTTAAGTGCTCGCGATAGTAGCCTCGATTTGCACAAGAGGACCTGCATGCATCCAAAAGATCTCATTAACCGAAATCCTTATATGAATCGTATATGTGGTGAATCCTTTGTTGCTCCGATGGCACCATCCTTATAACTAAGACCATAACAATCTGCCTCATTCTGTTCTAGAATTAACAGTTGGGTGAAGGAGACAAGTTTTGTAAGAGGTTAGAAAGTTCTCTAACTAGACCTACAACAGTTGAAAATCAATGTTAGTGTTACGATATCGTAGTAAAAGATGTTCGAAACCCTTGATACAATTGCACCATCAATAAAACATTTATGCCATATAATTTCAAACGGAAGAAAAAATATACAGTATACAAAATATATACAGGTAGAGATTTTCAAGGGGAGTAGAACGAGCATTGTGCGAGTATGGAAATACCTCGGAAACACCTATTTTTACCGTAAATCAGTTCTTGCGTTTCATTGGATTGTGTGGCTCACTTTCAAGCGAGGCGACCATCTTAGTCCTCGGTAGAAGTAAAGCATCCGTGATTGACTTCAGTTAGAACCGTTGTCCTAAATGTATAAGATGTCTATAGATGGATATGATCATTTGTTTTAGATAAAGTTGTACGAAATGTCTATGGACGGCAATGATCGCTTCCATCAGGTAAACTGTAGACTTGTATAAAACACGCTCTCTACACTCATAGCCCCACAGTAGGATTTTCTCCTGTGTAGTAGGTACCACGGACACACACAAGACGAATACACAAACACCCAGATCCAGAACAGGAATCTAAACTCATCATTCAGATACCTGTCTGGCCAGGAATCGAACCCGGGACCCATTGCGCGTCAGACTGGCATAGTAACCGCTCCGCCACGTCAAAATACTAAACAATCTAACTTATTTAGTTAACCCTGTAAACACCTGAGGACACAAGAGAGGCCTCTTCATTTGAAATCAAGGAGTTACTTGCAGATGGACTGCATACTGTTCGCTACTTCAATTACATAAAAAGCAAATGATTGATGGCAAAACTCAGCAAGATAAATACCACGTTGCTTTTAGGGTAAATAAAAATCAACTACTTGTTGATTTTTATACCGTCGCGCAGTTTGATTCTGAAAATAATCATTGTGTCAAAGACAAATGAGTCGCTGTCATTCAGATTGTGTTTGAAGCAGGTATAAAATAAAATCGTAAACTTTAAACAAGTGATACTTATAGTACATTTATAGTATATATAGGTAAAAGAGTTGGCCAAAAAAGTACGTTCTACGTACACGTACATGAAAAGTATACTGTACAATAAAAGTCTGAAAATATAATTAACACATAGTTTTCAACCTCTCCACACTTGTCGTCAACCCATTATTGGCTGCTGGGCACGGGTCTTCTCTCAGAATGAGAGAGTTATAGGCCATAGTCCACCGCGCCGGCCAAGTGCGAATTGGTGTCTTGAAACTTGTCAGCCCATATTTCAAAATAGTAAGTAATTCACCGTATCGTTTATCAACTGCCGCCGTGATGAACCAATAGAAATCAAAATAATATTATTGAATGTTCCTCCACCTCCTCGAATGTAAAGTACGTTAATATACGTATTTTTTATTTAGCACATAAAAATTATGAAACGGAACGTATTAATGTGTTTGCCAAAGCGTCAGTATTAAACGACATAAACGTCAATGTCTTAATGGTGAATTTATTGCTAGCAATTTATCAAAAGGTACAACTGTTTATGTCTATTCTATCTTCGGAATAAGTTGTACAAGTTTTTTATTTATAGCAATCGAATATGCCAACGTTCGCGAATCTAAAACACCAACAATTATGTGTACCATATATTCGATAACTATGCAAACGTCCGTACAAAAATTGGTCATGTCCTTTATAATGAATAATGTATATGAAGAAGAAAATGTTCAATACATTTTTTTCTATCAAATGAGCATGCAACCTGATGGTAAAAAAATACTGCCGCCCATAAACATACATAAGCAGCTTCATATAAAATAAGGTTTCTATATGAAGTCAGTCACAGATGCGTTGCTATTCCCGAGGACTAAGATGGTCGTATGACGAAAACGAGCTTGAGGTTTATAACAGAGTATCTTGATTTTAAGCGTCCAACCGATGCGTGGAGAAATTACACACGCAAAAATATCATTTATAAATGAAATTAAAAAATAACCTAATTGAAATGCATTTATACTAATTAACATTGAACTCTGTAAATTAACTACTCGCAAAATGACAAAACTTAACCTACGTAATCTTACGTACGTAATCTACGTAATTTTATCTTTTCATCTCTACATTTGTTTACTATGGAGCTATATTTCGTTGATATTCCGCTTAGATGTAATTGATTTTAATAAAATTTAAACATATAAAAATAAGAGTGTAAATAAAACGGTTTACGTGAAATTTAAAAATACTTTAATAGCGTAATCGGAAAGAGACATCGCAATTTATTCGTTAATTTAACAAAAAAGGACTAACAAAAGGCTTACAAAGAAGTATCAATGCATATGTACCAATACGTATCAATTGGTAATTCTATATCAACTTATGATACATATCTATTCGTAGATAGAATAGTGCAATTGTGAACCTATTATTACCTACTATTATGCTATATAATATGTTGCAATAATTTTATTATAAACTAGTTGACCCGGCGAACTTCGTTTCGCCTAAAAGTCAAAAATCTAAAATTATCAGTGTTTTTCTATTATATTATACATGTATTATACACGAAAATCTTCCATTTAAATCACGCTATCTATTTTAAAAAAACTGCATTAAAATCCGTAGCGTAGTTTTAACGATCTAAGCACACATAGGGCCAGACAGCAAGAAGCGACTGTGTTTTATACTATGTAGTGATATTACATTATAGATGTGAAAGTTTGGGAGGATGCATGTGTTTGCTACTCTTTCACGCAAAACTACTAGTCGGATTTCACTACAATTTGGCACAGAGATTGTTTATCATCTAGGTTACACATAGCACATAGGGTCCGTGGTTGCGGGCGGCTAGAGTGGGAGCTTGAACCGTCCAGTCAGACGATCCCGGGAAGGACGGCGGTTTGTGTGCTCGCATACCGTGCTTAAAGACTAGACGGAGCGGTGGGCCCAGCCAACTATCTGGTAGGAGCCCGATGGAGCAATGCGCTCAGAGGATTCCGGTTGCGTTCCTTTGGATCCCGGAGTCCTCTTTGTAGCGCCGAGGACGGCCACCGGGGGGGTTTTAGTGCGGAAAAGTCCTACATGACCCTGCATCGCCCCCACGGCGTCGGGTACCTATTGAAGGTTTCCCCTCGAGAACTATGGTGCTATTACCGTGGTAGCCATAACCCAAGCGGGAGAAGGCACGGAAATAACTAAGTAATACATATATATTTGTTGGCTTCGTACTAAGCGTAGCGAACAAATTTTAAGCACAGTGATTTGAATTCTGATGTTGCATAGTCATTGTGATCGTACTTAAGTTATGACTAACATGACCATACGTCCCGTTTCGACTGGGACTGTGCTGTTGTTCATCGCGATGTCTTGATAAAAATTGTGTGAAAATAAAATAGTTTCGTTTTTGCAAAATTGACCCGTTTTCAGAAACCGTGGTGATGATACCTAATTACGGTATTTTTTTCCTTTTTTCCGAGGACCTTTATTCAAATACGAACTTCATAAACGGTCACGTTAGTTATGACAGACCGTCTTCATGTACGTCTGACATTTCGCACACAAAAAACGTAAACAACACATAATTCCAGCCGTGTGCAGACGCCCTTATCGCCGTCTGGACAAAGTTAATGGCAGACCGTCATTCGGCCAGTCTAATGCGAAATTTGACGAAAAAACAACAAGTGCGTAAATTGTTTTAAATGGGCAGGTTGACCTACACCCGGGCCAGTTATTACCCAAAACGAAAAAGGTACACCGCCTTTTAGGTCCATGTTAAAGGTAAAATAATTGTGGTACTTATAAAACAATTAGCGTTGAGGACATCGTATTTCTATAGCGAGTAGCGGTTCTAGTGAATTTGCATAAGGATTAAATGGTTTTAAGGATTAAGTATAATTTTGAATTTAATTATTACAGGATTTAAGGGAAACATAAATATCGTTGTTAAAATTTTTTGCGGTTGCCGGCTAATTTTTATATGAGGCGACCATCTGTGTTGTTGCTAACAGACGTCAATGAGCGGCAGCGACCATTAACCACCTAGTGGACTGCATGCTCGATTGCTACTTCAATGTTATTAAAAACATTGTATACCATATCTACTTAAAAAAAACGATAAAAAATCTTATGAAGACTAGTATAAATCATTTAAATCTGCACTAAATGACCATGTAAGACTACAATGACATACTTACATCTTTCTCATCCAGAAGTCATCTAGTATAACAATATCCTAAATTACGATTATTAAAGTATTTTAGCCTTTACCTTACAGAATCTAGTAGTTAGAACTAACTAATTTTCGTTTGGGAATTTGAGAATTACCTTTTATCAGGCATGACCTTATTTCTTCGGGTATTACTTCTCAGCGCATTAAACAAAGACCTTTAGGTAGTACAGATAAATTAAGCGCATTATCGCAATCCACCATGGCTACTGGAGTATTATGTATACTCAATTATAATTTAAATACTTAAAAACAAATTTAAAGTTTAGGTAATGTAAAGGGTTACCTATAAGATCTGGGACTATGGAATAAAATACGTGTTCCGTTAACTGTGTATATTTCAGACTGTGTACTTAAACGACGGACGCAGCCGTCTCCATATACATATTTATAATATATTTTTCGCTGTAATGCAACACTCACACATTCGCGTTTCACTCGATCTCATTTTAATTGCTGACATGAACATTGCAATATTACATGTCCCTACACCATTCCCCCCTTAACAACAAAAAAAATAATAATATATATTTATATAACGAAAAACCTAAGAAAAATAAATGGCAGCGATGTATATGCTGACCTAAGTTAAGTACTGAGATGGCATAGGTCGCTGACCTGTTTAATTTAAAACAATAAATATTTTCTAAAAATATGCTACATTGCATGAGTGTTGTTGCATTGGCATTTTCATCGAACATGATTACCACTAATTTTTAAATATTATAATCAAATAAAATTAAGAGTCTCCAGTATTATTAATTGTTACAAAAACGTACCTTAAAACAATGTATATATAGTATAAAGTAAAGTAGCAAAAAAAAAGTAACTGACCTACATAATTACTCACATTTCAATACTCGTGTTGCATCAGAAATGTCTACTAAACAAAACGAGCAGGTGGCCTGATGACACGGCCGCTTCTCGTTGTTTTAGGACATAGTATTTTACTGGATGTGGCTGTGTTATTAGAACTAAAACTATTTTTATTCAAGTCACAAAAATTATTAAAACTATTACTATCGTTAAAATTATCTGACGGCATCTCGTCAAGTATAAAAGCAGGTTTAAGCCTATCGATAGATATACAAGATTCCTTATCTCCTATTTTAATAATAAAAGTCTTTCCTTTCCTTCTAATTACATTATAAGGACCTTCGTATGGCGGCTGCAGTGATTTTCGCAGTAGATCATTTCTTACAAATACGCTCTTACATGTATTTAGATCGCTAGATACAAATAATGATCGCGAATTACCATGGATCTTTGGTCGCGGTTTTAATTTATTAATAGCATCCCTAAGCAACTGTAAATATTCCGAGTCCGAAGTACATAACTGAGTATCATCATAAAAATCACCCGGCAATCGAATCGCTTTACCGTAGGTTAACTCAGCTGCGCTCACGCCGCTGTCACTTCTAGTAGCTGAACGTAGACCTAATAACGCGATCGGAAGTTCATCTACCCAGGAATTGTTGCATTGTAAACGTGCCATGAGAGCCACTTTTAGTGCTCTATGCCAACGTTCTATCATGCCATTGCTTTGTGGATGGTAAGGAGTAGTACGAAGTTTGTGTATACCCAAATACTTCATGAGGTTATTAAACAAATCACTCTCAAATTGTCTTCCTTGGTCGCTTGTAAGCTTCGAAGGACAGCCAAAACGAGATATCCAACACTCAAATACTACTCTAGCTACCGTCTCCGCTGTGATATTCTGAACGGGTACGGCCTCAGGCCATCCCGTAGCGCGATCTAACATCGTTATGCAATATTTATAACCATCAGCTGATATTGGCAAAGGGCCCACTATATCAATATGTAAATGTTGAAAACGATCTACTCGTTCAAATTCACCTATACCGGAAAAAGTATGCCTATTAATTTTTACTTTTTGACACCGTATACATGCTCTTGCCCACTTAGCAATGTCTCGATCCATATTTGGCCAAAAGAACTTTTGTTTGATCAACTGCTTACTACTTTTAATGCCCGGATGGCTAAGGTCATGTACTGAATGAAATGCTATTATACGAAATTTTTCAGGTAAATAAGGTCTAATTCTGTTAGATGATACCTCACAATATATTTGTTTCTCGCAATCTGGTAGGTAAAATTGTTTAAACTGTAAATTGTCATCCGATACCTGCAGCGCGTGCTGTAGGTATTCGTCACTGGATTGCGATTCCGCTAACTCAGTGTAATCTAATGTCGTGGGACAACTTATAGTTTCTATCCTTGACAACGCATCTGCTACTACATTTTGATTACCATGTATATACCGAATATCAGTACTGAATTCGCTGATATAGGAAAGTTGACGAATTCGTCTAGGACTTTCCTTATCACTATTAACCTTCGTAAAAGCGTACGTTAAAGGCTTGTGATCCGTAAAAATTACTAGATTACGGCCTTCTAATAAATTTCTAAAGTGTCTGATGGCCATATATATTGCTAACAATTCCCTATCGTAAGTTGAGTATTGAACCTCTGTTAACGTTAATTTCTTAGAAAAATATCCCAATGGTTTCCGGGATTTATTGATCTGTTGTTGTAAGACTGCACCTACGCTAGTGTTTGACGCGTCACACATTAATGATAAATTAGCATCCTGTAATGGGTAAGACAATGTAACGGCGCTTTTTAAGCTTTCCTTACATTTCTCAAATGCCTCGTTGGCCTTATCCGTCCACGTAATTATTGTTTTATCTCGCTTCTTAGTATTATGTAAATAACTATTTAATTCCGCCTGGCAATCGACTGCCTTAGGAATATGTGCACGGTAAAAGTTAACCATACCAAGAAAACGACGCAATTGCTCAACGTTTTCGGGTCTCGGAAAATTTACAATAGCTTGCACTTTATTGTCGAGCGGGCGAACGCCATCCGTCGAAACTTCATACCCTAAGAAGTCTAATTTGGACACCCCAAACACACATTTTGAAACATTAATTGTCACGCCGTACTTATCGAATCTTTGAAAAATCGCTTTCAGGTGCTTTTTATGAATTTCCGCTGATTCACTCGCTATAAAGACATCATCTATGTAATTAAAAACGAAATCGAAACCACGCAGCACTATCGTATCCATGAATCTCTGAAACGATTGAGCTGCGTTGCGCAAACCAAACGTCATCCGCGGAAATTCAAAAAGTCCAAACGGTGTAATGATTGCGGTTTTTTCAACGTCCTCCGGGGCAACTGGTATAAAATGATACGCTCGATTTAAATCTAATTTACTAAAAATAGTTTTCTTTCCTGCCACTAAATACTTAAAATCGTTAATGCGCGGAATCGGATAACGATCGGGCTTAGTTATGGCGTTTAATCTCCGATAGTCCCCACACGGGCGAATTTCCCCATTTTTCTTGGGTACCACGTGTAATGGACTCGCCCAAGGACTTTTAGATGGCTGACATATGCCTAAATCTAACATATTTTGAAATTCCGCTTTAACCTTCATGTAACGGTCTGGAGGTAGCGGTCTCGCCCTAGCGTATACCGGTGGCCCCGTAGTTTCGATATGGTGGCACACCGAATGCTTAGGTATGTCCTTATAAGATACTAATTTAGTGACGTCCGGGTACTCGCACAGTATATCATGCCAGATACTATTATTAATTACCGTCTTAATTGATGATTCACAATCATTATGACATACAATAGAAGCGATCGTATTTAGACGCGTAAGTTGATCTACTAGCTTTCGCGTGCTTAAATCAACCAGCAACCTATAATGGGTTAAAAAATCTGCCCCTATTATAGGCTGTTTGACAGCCGCTACGATGAATGTCCATCGGAAAGCTCGTCTTAAACCTAGATCTAAAATTAAATTACGCATACCATAAGTTTCTATCTCGCTTCCATTAGCCGCATAGAGTTTGTACTTGTCACTCGCGATATTTTTTGAATTACACTTAGTTACAGGAATCACGGAAACGTTTGCGCCAGTGTCTATTAAAAATCTTAGTCCACTGTTTTTGTCCAACACACAAAGGCGATTTGACGTGTTGATACAAACTTCCGCCACAGGTTGTATCACACCTAGTTTTCCGATGTGGTAGTGTTTTTCGGCTCCTTCCAGTTACACGTTTCGACACATTTAGTAGCTTTGGTACGATGCTTATAATGATAGTAGCATAACCACTCGGGGTTGTTACGCCTTCTACTCACGGCTCGCGACCTTGCTCGTCGATATCCGTCCGCGCCATCTCTGCCGCGTTGTGGGGTCCGGGAACGACGCAACTCAGCGACTTCCATCCGTAGCTTTTCCACCATGGCAGCCAATTCTGACGATGAGCTGGAGTCCTTTGAGGTAGGAGTAGACCACACCGCTGCGATCTCACGTGGCTCCACTTTGGGTTCTTGAGCACGCATCGCAAGTACTCCTTGAGTACCAATAGTCCAATTTGCAGTTGTACAGTTAACTATTCGGGTCACCAGTTTAGGTACGTCACGTCACGTTACGATCACGTCGGGAGATGTATCACGTCGGGTCTATCACGTCGGGGTCACCAGTTTAGGTAATGTAAAGGGTTACCTATAAGATCTGGGACTATGGAATAAAATACGTGTTCCGTTAACTGTGTATATTTCAGACTGTGTACTTAAACGACGGACGCAGCCGTCTCCATATACATATTTATAATATATTTTTCGCTGTAATGCAACACTCACACATTCGCGTTTCACTCGATCTCATTTTAATTGCTGACATGAACATTGCAATATTACATGTCCCTACATAAAGGAATAATACTTAAAGTAAACACACCGACACACAGAAATTTAATTAAGAAATTATACTCATCGCGCCATCTATCGGTAAGCTCAGAATAACGCTTTGACGAGTCACTACTCCTATAATTAATTTATTGCTTCCACATAATCATATTGAAATCAGACCCGGCGGATGTATTGAAATCAGACCCGGGGAATGGAAGTACTACATTATCCTCTTTATTTGAAGACCTTTTTGACCGTCCTATGTCTTTCAAGGCCTACTTTTAGTTGGTCAAGTCGTCAAATGAAAAAACGTCAGTAGAAAGAAGGTTTTTTTTTATTAAAGTTATATTTCTTTAGGCGCGTTATGAAAAAATAATGCGAGTGCAATTTTAAAATTCGTCACAAAAAAATCACAGTATAAAGTTTTTTTTCGTCACACAAAACTTACAGTATGAAGTTCTTTTTAAGGTTAAAGTAGTTAACTTATTTACAGATTAAGTTTCTATTTGATTTAACCATATATCCCAATTACTAAAATGGTCGCCTCAACCGGCAACAACACTCTTCTATCGAAACTAAATTGAACGCCTAACGAAAAGTTGCCGGTAACACATCATATTTTGCATCTTTATGTAACACTAACAGGCACTTCTTCGCGTTGGATTGTCATTGACTTGTACTTGTTTCGTAAATATAACAATTAAACGATCAATATTATCCATGTTACAAACAAGAGGAAAGAAAACCTGCCGAGATTGGCGGGTCTCCTAAATCCAGTCGTGTTCGAACCGATGATATGAGAACATTTATTGAAACAATTTGTAAGGTCTACAAAAAATAAAGACATTTCATTTAATTTTGGAATGCTCTACACTTTCAAATGTTAATTATTCCTTTTAAGGATAAGATTGTAGTAATCACTATATAGTATGAAACAAAGTCGCTTCTCGCTGTCTGTCCCTATGTGTGTTTAGATCCTTAAAATTAAGCTACGATTTTTATTTTAATATTTTAATGGATTCAAGAGGATTTTTATGTATAATATAGTAGAGAAATACTCATAATTTTAAATTTTTGACTTATAGGCAGAACGAAGTTCGCCTGGTCATAGGATAAGATTAAAATGATTCATTCATTCCTTCATTTAGATTATTTTTCAAAATACATAAATTATTCTTAGTAACTAATAGTAATCGTACTCCTGCCAATTTCAACATGAGGTTCTGACACTCTGAGTTATACAGCAAAAAAATATAAAATTCGGTTCGGTGTAAATGAGAACTTAAGGCTTAAATGCAGTCTGTAAAAAAAATTTTAAACAAAAAATACAACCGACTTCCATGCCACATAAAAGTAAAAAATAATTTAAATACATGTTGGTTTAGAGCAAACACAGTTCTTAGTACATAGTCCCGAAGTCGGCGCTTACCATATTTTGCTGGATCATGACGAAACTACATGTATCTTATATGAGCGCCGACTTCGGGACTATATACTAAGAACTGTGTTTGCTCTAAACCAACATGTATTTAAATTATTTTTTACTTTTATGTGGCATGGAAGTCGGTTGTATTTTTTGTTTAAAATTTTTTTTTCACGCTTTTCAGTCTCGATAAAATCAGTTATGGCTGTTGCTAGTCGTCCGCTAACCGGATGAATAAAATTAATTATTTGTCCGATTTTGGGATGAATAAAATTATGTGCTGACGTCACCATATAAAAATAGACTTCTTTGACACAACCGGTCGGGGGCGCTACCGCGCCCCCTCCCTTAGATTCTGAATTGGAAAAATCTGTTCGAACCTAACCTAACCGAATAAAACAACTTTTTCTGAGTAAACATTTATTTAAAGAATAGACCTATAATTATCAATATTTAAAGTAGAAAAAGTAATATAAACCTTATAACTAAGAGTATAATTCAACTGATACTGATAAAAATAACCCATCCAATTTAAAAAGGTTGGTAGTACTCTTGCATCTTTCAGGTAATTGTATTCAAAGTGGAATTTTTGATCATAATTATATCCTCTCCGAAACTCATTGTTGGTGTTGTGAACAACAACATTATGTATACGTAAGCACAATATGGCCGATGCCTACAGTTTAAACTTGAAGGACCCCAGCATTATCAGGGTTGAGGAGTTGAAGGTCAAAATTATCATGTCATATCTTTGCTTAGTAATCTCATTACATATACGTAAGCACCATATGGCCGATGCTTATGGTTTAAACTTGCAGTACCCTGCATCATCAGGGTTGAGGAGTTGAAGGTCAATTTTCTTATCATACGTCTTTGCTTTGTAAATATATTACATATCCATAAGTATCAAATGGCCAACGCCTATGGTTTAAGCCTGAAGTACCCCTGCATCATCAGGGCCGAAGAGTTGAAGGTCAAAATTATCATGTCATATCTTTTCTATGTAATCTCATCGCATGCACGTAAGCAACAAATCCCCAACTTCTATGGCTTGGGCTTACAGTACCCTGCATCATCAGGGTTGAGGAGTTGAAGGTCAACTTTTTTATCATACGTCTTCGCTTTGTAAATATATTACATACCCATAAGCATCAAATGGCCAACGCCTATAGTTTAAGCCTGAAGTACCCCTGCATCATCAGAGTTGAGGAGTTGAAGGTCAAATTTTTCATCTTATATCTTTGCTTAGTAATCTTATCAGATATACGTAGCGATCATGTAGCTAACGCCTATAGTTTAAGCTTGAAGCACCCCAGCATCATCAGGATTGAGGAGTTGAAGGTCCAATTTTCCACCGTATACAACCATTTTTCTAATGTTTTACCTTACATTTTTTTAAATATCATTTTGAATGCGTAAGATTGAAATAGCTAAGTTTTATGGCTTAGGCATTCAATACCCCTGCATCATCAGGATTGAGGAGTTGAAGGTCCAATTTTTCGTCGTATACCTTTGCTTAGCAATGTTATTACAAATCCGTGAGCAACAAATGTCTAACGTTTATGGTTTAAGCCTGCAGTACCCCTGCATCATCAGGGTTGAGGAGTTGAAGGTCAAATTTGTCATCGTACATCTTTGCCTTGCTATCTTATTATATATCCGTAAGCACTAAATGGCCATCACCTACGGCTTGGGCTTACAGCACCCTGCATCATCAGGGTTGAGGAGTTGAAGGTCATTTTTTTTATAATATGTCTTTGCTTAGTATTGTTATAACATACCCATAAGCACCAAATGGTCAACCCCTATGGTTTAGGCTTGAGGCACCCCTGCATCATCAGGATTGAGGAGTTGAAGGTCAAATTTTTCGTCAACCTATATAAGCATAGATATATAATACATATTCCAAGTTTCATAAGAATCGATTCGGCAGAAGCCGAGTTATCTCAAATTATCTAAAAAACTTGAGGAGTGGTGGTGGTTTCCACCCCATAACTCAAAGAGTTAAGCATCACAGCATACCCATGTCCAAGAGAAAAAGTTGCGTGACGAAATTTCCTATCAAATGAAAGAAAGAAAATGGAAATTGGTTTAGAAACACTCAAGTTATTCAAGATTTTAAGAAACCGACATTTTCCAATTTTCCGGGAAAACCGCCGGAAGGTTTTCATTTTCCTCAATATGGGACTGCCTGTGAAACTAGTCGCATACAATGTCGTATGAATCGTGTCGGTAGGTCGACGATTTCTAGCCATTTCGCCCGAACATACATAAAAAAAAAAAAAAAAAAAAAAAAAAAAAAAAAAAAAAAAAAAAAAAAAAAAAAAAAAACAAATATACGTGACGAATAGATAACCTCTTTCCTTTGGGAAGTCGGTTAAAAAGAGAACAATACGCTTTATGTACTCACGGAATCAAACTATAGTACAGTCAGCAGCATATAGTTAGTGGCGTTCAAAGTGCCCATATTGTTAGATACAATCAAAGTGTTCAATAATATCGGCACAACCTACGTGTTCTAATTGTTGACAACACATTAAACTATCAAATGTCAGGACGTTCATAAACTCATAATGTTAATACCACCCAAATTGTCACAAATATTCCGGCGTCAGTGGTAACCTAGCAACGAGACTGTTTGTAAATATAGGTACATTTTAAAATATTAAACTTTATGTTGCGAATATATTGTAAGGATCACTTACTGTGCGAGCAATTATAATATTGACATATGTTTATCTCATTTAAGGTTTTAAAATTTAATGAAGATACTTTTCATCAGTTTAAAAATGAGAAAACCGTAGAGGTAACAGAAAAACTATTATATTTTAGCTAGAATATATTGTTTGTAAAAAATATACATCGGTCTTTAATTTTTTTTAATATACATCCTTTGAAACCCTTTGAACATCCTTGCTAGTTACGATCGAATAACTTTAAGCTCGTATGTGAAAACGAATTTCTGAGGAACTTCTTTTTTGCACGTCAAGTAATTGTGAACAATGTTGTTGTGGTGAATCAGCATCAGATAGTGTCACTGGCAAACGTTTATTTCCGGAGAGAACAGGAAGAAGAATCAATCGACTGAACTTGTTCTTTTTCAAGTGTGTTATGAACGGACTTAGGCCTTCTTTTTCTTGACGAGGGTAGGTTTGTAGAGCTTGACGTGGTAAGTATTTCAGGTGCAATATATGGGTATGTTTCCATATACTGAACATTAACAACACTTGACGCAATTGAGCCCGGATGAGATACTCTGTCGATGGAATTATTAGAATGCAATATAATGGTGTATCCCATTGTGCCCCGTGACATTTCGCATCTTGCCTCAATTACTATGTTAAAAGAAAATATAAAATAACGGTAAGACTAAAGCAGTGTTAAAATTGCACATCAACTTCAAGAAAAACGTAAAATAAAGGAGAAAATAATCATCAATTCAATACTATTTCTTACTTGATTCTGTAGTTATTAAGGATAAAAAAATATTATATCAATTATGCACTTAAACTAAATTTGATTGTAAATCAACTGTCATGGTCTATTGAGTATTGTTTGAAAGCAGCTTCTGATGGGCTGCAGCACCATCTCGCAAAAGCGTTTAGTTTCTGGTATGTGGGCATGACCCGTCTTACTCGTCCGTCCTCTCGTCTTGTCTTATCATGCCTCTTGTTCCCCTAGACCGATTCTATGACAATGACAGTCAATGACGTCATTGCAAGATATGAAAAGGATAGTTGTTAATATAAAAAAGAGAGAAGAGAAGAATCATTGTTACCATGTCTTATACGGTAAGTGATCAGGAACCTTATATCCGCAACATAAGGTATAATATTATAAAATGTACCTATATTTACGAAAAGTCTCGTTGCTAGGTTACCGCTGGTGTCGTAACAGATGCTTTAATTGTGACAATTTGACTGGTTCATTATGAATTTAAGAATGTTCTGTCATTTGGAAGTTTATGATGTTGTGAACAATTAGAACACGTAGATTGTGCCGATATTATTGAGCACTTTGGTTGTATCTAACAATGTGGATAGTTTGAATGCCTCTAACTATTTGCTGCTGACTGTACTCGCTCAGAAAATTTTCATCATTTCAATAAACGCTTAAACGAGAATCAAACCTACCACCCTTTTATTCTTTATCATTATGGTGTTTTCTATCCTACGACTGCTTCGTCTATTCATAAGGAGTATATTGTGTATACAGAAATAGAAAAATTCCTAAGAATATAATTTACGTAAATTGTAATATAGACTAATATAAATAATATAAGACTCACGGGTTCAGTGTCTCCTTGGCCATCTTTGCCGAGTCCTTCGCCCTTCGACCAGCCCATCTTCTCGAGCAGCTTAAACCCTTTGTTATCTGCCGCGATGCACCTGTTTAGATAGTTTCAAAACACTTTAGCTTTACTTTAATTTTCATATTTGTTAATCTTTGGGTAGTTTTATAAGCTAATATATCAAAAAATGTAAAAAAAGATTGAGAGGTGTCAATGGACACCCGGACGGAACGAAGTTCTTTTCTATTGTTTTATTATAATAAACAAATTTCTATTATTTAGATAGAGCGAGAGAGAAAGAGAGGGAGATGGAGAAAGAGAGAAACATGCGCAATGCGCGCGGCTTACTACACTATGTGTTGTGACGACTTGTCGTCAGATTTTTTTCCGTCTAGCCTCCTTCGCAACGCGCGATAAGGAACTTTGTTCCAAAATTCTACACTCACGCTTGCATTATTTGAGTTGCCTGTGAGCATTAGGAATATTATAAACGACAAACCCAGACAAACTGTCTGTTGCAGCAATTTCGGTTAATGCACACACTGGACTCACGGGTACATGATAATTTTGCAACTGCGGTGGTACCTCCCCGGTCGAACTAGAATGTTCTACCACCTTTAAGACTACTTTCTATCAGGCCTTACGGTTAGCTTAGGTTAGTTATCACCCTGTAGTCGGGAAGAAGAATACGGCTACGGTATCCCCTGCCTGTCGTAAGAGGCGACTAACAGGGGGCCTCTGGGGTTGCGGACGGCTAGAGTGGGAGCTCGAACCGCCCAGCCTGTCGTAAACACCAGGAGGCGCAGTGAGTATAATGCTCACTGGGAAAAGCTCGAAGGTGGCATCACTCTGGGAGGATTCCGGTTCCGTTGAGGCTCCCGAAGTCCTCCACGCAGTGCTGAGGATGGCCACCAGTGGAATTTCAGCGAGGTAAAAATCCCACATAACCCGGCGTTGCTACCACGGCGTCGAGTACCTTTTGAAGGTTTCCCCAACGATAACAAAAAAAGGTTAGTTATGTATAAAAAAAAACAGTACTAACGTGTCCAAATCAGCCACTTGCGTCTTCTCCGAGTGATGTGAGGACCCGACCGTCTCTCTCCGAGCCTGTGCTCTGTCGTTGTACGAAGTTTCCTCTATCGCCAACTGCTTGGGAGCGTACTTGTTCTTTAAACGCGCCAACTCGAGCTGGTGTTGTTTTTGTACGCTGCATGTGCGTGTGTAGGCAGTTTTCTTCTCTTTTTCTTCAGCTGGAAATAATAAACTGTAAGTTATAAAGCCCTTATTAAGTCAAGACTTAAATGATGGAATGATTTTAATATATACAATTTATGTGTCAATATTGTGGCATTTGTAGTTAATTTAAAAAATATTATTATATTACAAGTGACTCAAATTTTCTATCTACCCAGAGAAGACAGGCAAAGACACAGAATTAGGTACTAAGGTAGCCTGTTTGTATTTATTTTATAAAAATGCAACAAATAATGGCAAAAATAATGCAATTTAATATTTCGCCTCTTTACAAGAACAATGTGTTATCTTGTAAACTACAATTTCTATTGGAGGACAATAAAAATTGTTGAGTTGCACAAAATAAAAACTCTTAAAATTAATGGACTTACACAGACCTAATAGTATCATTATAAATATTACCTAGTGTAAACATGATAATTATGATTTTTAACAAAAAAGGTCAATTTATACTTGTCACTTGCTATAAAGAGGCGATTTATCCTTTCTTCTTCTTTGCTTTTATAACAGGGCAAATATAAATATTCAATAATGCATTACCTTCTATTATTAGTCCTGGTTCACAATGCCCACAGGTATCATTCCCGGCATGAATGTGGCAAAGTAGTTTTGTCTCACCCAACTGTAATGTACTTCCATGGACCACCTGCAAAAGGCATTTTCATTTACAGAAATACAAATGACAAAGTTAATCAGGTGGACTGCATGCTCGTTTACTACTTCAAACCAATAAAAAACTATATATTACTATTAGTAACTACCATTAGTACTAGTTCACCCGGAGCACTTCGTTCCGCCTAAAAGTCAAAAACCAAAAATTATTTGTGTTCCTTCACTATATTATACACAAAAATCTTCCTGTTGATTCACTCTATCTTATAAAAAAAACAGCATTAAAATCCGTAGCATAGTTTTAAAGATCTAAGCATACATAGGGACAGACAGCGGGAAGCGACATTGTTATATACTATGTAGTGACTAACTGAATAGAAATAAAATAACGTACTTACCTCCATAGCTTCACTGACTTCTTGGCTATCGGACATGCGCACACCATTGAGTATAGTGCCATTCTTGGAGCCCAAATCGACAGCAGTGTAAATCCGTTTGTCACTATTAAATTCGATGTTCAAGTGATTCTGTGGGACAAAATATATTTTACTTATATCATACATGCAAAAGTTTGTGAGGATCGATGAATATTTCTTTTTTTTTTTGTGACGGGAGGAAACCTTCAAAAGGTACACCAAAGCCTTGGGATAGACTCTGGGTTATGTGGGACTTCTATCCACTAAAAACTCCTTTGTGTCCTTCCTCAGGGGACCCCAGGATCTCAAATGGAACACACCGGTGCCCTCTAGCGCGGCGACCCTCATGAGCTCGTCTATTGGGGGACATGTAATAATAATAATAATAATAAATACTCTTTATTGTACGCATAAAGTATACACTGCATAGAATTATACAAATTAAAAGAACGATACAAAAGGCGGCCTTATCGCTAAACAGCGATTTCTTCCAGGCAACCTTTGGGTAAGGAGTTAAAGTAACAATAAATATAAAGAATAGGTAAGGTGCATTAATTTAAAGGAAGTGAACATTCTATCATAAATAAAATCAAATATCGAAGATAGCAATGAGAAGTAAGAGAAAGATGGCATAAGTTAAAAAATTTATAAGAGATTTATGATTAAAGAAAAGAAAAGTAATGACATGTAGTTGTCTTTCTTGGGGTTGCTGGCTGGGCGGTTCGAGCTCCCACTCAAGCGGCCCGCAACACCAGGAGCCCCCTTTTAGCCAGCCTCCCCGACTACAGGGGACAATGAATGTTTCCTATGTTTTTTTCATTCAATATCTGATCAGGATTTAATAAAGAGATAGTTTATGACCCGGAAGAGGATGCTCTTTACGATAGTAATCGATGCACATGATGATGGAGTCACTGGCTAAATCTAATATAAGTCGTCAAATTAAATTTCTCTAATAGATTAAGTTTTATATTTTTTTTTCAGAAACAAGTAATTTGAACCTATAAGTGACTTGCTCACTTGAAACTATAACTCTTAAAATTAACAATCAAATAAAATTGCATACATTTTTAAATATATGAGTTTTTTTTTTGTTCTCGAGGGGAAACCTTCAAAAGGTACCAGACGCCGTGGGAGCGACGCAGGGTTGTGTGGGATTTTTACCGCACTAAAACCCCCCCGGTGGCCGTCCTCGGCGCTATAAAGAAAATATATGAGTTTGACAGAATAAGTTAAAATAATCTCACCCTAGAAACATTGTAATCTTTAAGCAATATAGCGTGATGCTCGCCCTCTCTGCCGATAGTACCGCCATCTTTCGTCACTAGGAACAAACTTCCAACCTTCAACTTCGGCAAATTTGTTTCGCGTACTATAACACGCATGCACGGAGGATGGTGCTTTGCCACTGATTCTGAAAAGAACAAAGATATGTAATTTAGTGCATAAGTCATAAAAAAAATCCTACTGAATGATGAATACCATTATGATTATTAGACGTCAATAATTACTCCATAATGGATTGTCAGAAGCAGGGTTTCGCAAAGTGGGGTACGCGAACCCCTAGGGGTTCGCCATTCAATGGCATCGATTGACACAAGATTTACATTTAAAAAATACAAAATTGTGCCTAATATTGACTGGATTTGTGACTACAAAAAAGCACATCCATCACATTAATAGTAGTAAAAAATACATTTCTTATGGCACTTTTTGTTACCTTTTACTGAAAAAAAAACATTATTTTCCCAACAGTCAATTTTATTGTTTATTTGGGGGGGGGGGGCTTTAATTAGTTAAGTTAAGGGTGTTCGCTGGGGGCTCGGGGGTGCTATTAGTTAAGGAGTGAAACTGTAACGTGTGTATGTGAAGCCGAAATTTTGAGAAAAACTGGTCAGAAATATTACACATTCATTTCGTTATTCTTAAATTTTCCTTTTAAATTTGTTCATTTACCATCATCGCTAGCAGTTGAAGTGCTGACATCTGACCCGGCATCTGAACTCCCTGATTTTTCATCATCCGAGTCACTGCATTCTCCATCTTCTAATTCTGCTTTTGTTTCACCAATTTCTTTTTCTCCATTCTCTTTACCACTTTCTTCCTTTGTCTCTTCATCTTTATCTTTTTTATTATTGCTCTGTGCGGTCTTATCTTTGTCACTACTTTCTGGTTTCTTATCTTTCTTAATCTTTTTGTGTTTGGTCATCCTTTTCCGTTTCGGCTTGCTTGCTTCCGCGGTGTCCTCATCCTGTAATATAACATTGGCAATGTTGGTACTTGGGAGCTACTTGGGATCATTTTATTTACCTAAGGCGGCGGGGCCTCGGAGTGAAACCTGAGAGAAGGTTTTCGTCAGGTTTCCTATGTCATCAGATTTGATTGCCTGAAATAAAAAGGAAATAATTAAGATATATTATCACATTGTTGTTGAATATTCTAGAAATCGTTATCGGGAGTACTAAAATGTATGATTAATTGAAGAGGTAAACACATAACCGGCACACCTATTTCTAGCATGTTCTTGGTTCAATGTATGAAACAGGTAGTCAACTCATTAAGAAATGAGGTGACCATCAGTCCTTAAAAGCATTTAAGACCTTAAGACTCCAGTTCTATATGGAATTGATTTTAGATGTCCATGGAAAAGGTGTGTCTATTTATTATCGAATGGCCACGATAGTTTTGTACGTCAATCTTTAAAAAATTTAGAAAACACTTTTTATTATCCATGCAATAGATACACATATCATACAAGGATATCATCTATGTGGTTTTACTGGTATTTGTTACCTTTTTATTCTTTTTCGCTTTTCTTATCTGCTTGTCAGGTCCTTTATGAGCTTCTGCACTTCTGTCTGGATAAGAATGGAAAACAAATGTCTTTTGTTCTTCCGAATAGTAATAGTAGCACTCTGTATCTGTGTGATAGTAAAGGCCTAAATCCTGAAATAATGAGTATGGAAATAAGTAACATTTGAATCATAAAATGCAAAAATACCTTTCGTTTAATATTGCCAGATATGAATTTATTATATTTATTGAAAAGTACTCAAATGATAATATTAAACGGTCTTATCACAAACTTAAATTAGAAAGATATGAAATTTTGATTAAGGTTTTAATTTTATGCCAAACCTGGAGGTAAATATATGTTAGTAGAAGAAAAATATTAACAATGAAAGAAATTGTCAACAACTTACAGAATTATAATAGTAGCCAGTCTTGTAATCATAATACATTCCTGCAGATTCTACATACACCATTCCTGATTGTTGCATAGCATTTTGTGCAACCTCTTTCACTTGTTCAGCAATGCTTTTCTCTTCTTCTCCATTATCAGCTTTGGCCCATCCAAGAGACTTATCTGTAGTTTTAACATCTGTACCTACTTCAATAGATTTTTCTTCACTACCCTCAATGTCAGTTTGAGTAAATGAATCCTTTACACTAAGTTGTTCTTTGTCATTTGTAGAAATTATATCATCTGTTCTGGTCTCTTTATCTTCACTTAAAGCAAGTTCAGTCTGTGTAAAAGCTTCTTTACTTAGTTCCCCTGTATCTGTATTTTCTAAAGTTATATCATCTAAAGTGTCCACCAGTTTATCTATCACAGTTGTTTCTTCACATGTCTTAAGTTCGGATGCATCTACAACAGTCGACTCTTCAAAATTAAGTTCTTCATTTGTAATATTAGGTTTATCGGTAATGTTGATCTTATTTTCATCATTTAGGGTAGGGTTTGTAACAGTCTCTTCCTGTTGAGCCTTAGTTTGACTAAAATTATCTTTCACATTATACTCACAAGAAGTACTCTTATCAATACCAGTTATTTCCTTATTTTTAATATCACCGTCTATATTTTCCTCTACAAATGAAGTATTTGTTTGTGTTGCAGTATTTATGTGGTTTTCAACATATTTTTTTATACGACCTTGTTCTGAACTTTTATTTAAATCATCCCCTTCTTGTCCATTATTTTCATTGTCGTCATTATTTTCAATAACTTCCCTATTAGCTTGTTCCTAGAAATGATGATGAAGAAAATATGAATATAAAACATTACTAAAAAGTGTTTTGCAGAACACTAAAAACCACTTACAATATAATTTTAATCCATAACACAGAAACAATAATAGCCTACATAGTAACCATACCGGTAAACTAGATTATATCGATGGTCCTTACATATACAGTGCCATGTCAAAAATTAGGGTTTTGAATTTTATGTTTAAGTATACACTACTCATACTTTTTATCTATATTATATACATATCTTATATATCTAAATGCATCTTTATTAGATATAGCATTTTATCTATACTTATAAATAAAATTGAAGTGTTTGTTTGTAATATCAAAATAACAGCTTTTTACCAAATGCATGTGAAAGTATACATGAGACTGATAACAAAACAACAATTACTAACATTTTTGTCTGTCTGTCTGTTTGTTCCGGGTAATCTGCGAAACCGCTGGACCGATTTTAACCGTATTTGCACTGTTAGATAGCTGATTTGACAAGATTTAACTTATATAGGTACTTTTATTTTTGCAAAATAATTTGGTTCTTCGCAAAAAAAATAAAACCCTTAAAATTATCTCTGTTTTATACAAAATTTATGATAACTTAGGTTCAGCCAACAAAACTTAGGGTCAATTCACACCGGAAGAGCAGCGACGCGGGAAGCACTTTTATTAAGAAATTATTAAACTTTATTTAATAGAGACCAAAATCACTTAAGAAGCTCGAAGAAAGACAACATAGAATTAAAGTCCACCCTAAAGTCACCTATAAATCGCCTCTTTACAAGAACAACATGTTATCTTAAAAACTACAGTTTTATTGGACACTAATTGTTGAGTTACACAAAATAGCATTATTTAAAATGAATGGACTTACACAGACCTAATACAATCATTATAAATATTTCCTAATGACTTATCTGCAAATTTAGGAAAAAATATGACAATTTACATAATTTAACAAAAAAGGTCAATTTGTACTTGCCACGTTGTTTTAGTGTAGAGGCAAAATGTTCTACTACATCTGAGTACAAAGTTGGAACATGGTACTCAGCCTGGCTTGTATGTTCTCATACCCTCCAAGACAGAAACAGGACATGATACTTTATCAGGACAAATAGGTGAGGCAATGGGGCCTCGAAATTAAAACCGTGGAGGATTCTTCTACTTTAGAACCCAATAGCAATAACATATTACATTACTATGCACTAGTCGATCCATAGGGTATTGATATATCATGTTACATGTATGTTTCGGGTACAACCCATTATTGTCCCACTGTTGGGCACGGGTCTTCTCTCAGAATGAGAGAGTTTTAGGTCATAGTCCACCGCACTTGCCAAGTGCGAATTGGTGGACTGCGAATTTGTGGACATGTATGTTTAAAAGATAGTAAATATTAAGTATTACAGTTGATATTGTTGATATTCTCCCCACCAAGTGGACCAATGACTTGAAGAAGGCAGCAGGAAACCGTTGGATTCAGAAGGAACAGGATCGGTTGGAGTAGCATTTAGGGGAGTCCTACGTCCAGCAGTGGACAGCAAAGGGTTGATGGATGGATGGATATTTTATTTTTATTTTTATTTAGTCGTTTATTGCACCTTTAAAATATCAAAGTTACAATAGGGCAAACTTAATGCCTTATGGCATTCTCTGCCAGTTAACCCTGGGTGGCTGGAAATTTTGCGGCAGGTGTTAAATTTAGAGGAAACTAGAATAAAGAAACTTAATATACTTGCTTACAAATACATACAAAATATATACATATTTATATATACATACTATAAATAAAATAAATATTTCATCAAATATATAATATATATAAACGAAGTAATATGTGATTATGAAACAGAAGACATGTTAAGGAAATGCTCTCGGACAAGCTTTTTAAACGTAGTTTTACTGGGAGCTTTCCTGATATTAGTGGGCAAAGCGTTCCAGAGCAGTACCGCCTGAACGCTAAACGAGAAATGAAAAAAAACTGCTAGAATGCAGTGGAATATTTGCTCTTAAATTATTAGACGACCGAAGCATTTTATCATGTGTTGAGAAACGAAACTGGAAATGATCTTTTAAATAAGATGGAGAATTGGTATCATTTAAGATGGAATAAAGCAGAAAGAGAATCCTAGAAATACGCCTCTGGCGAATAGTAAGCCACTTAAGTTGGTTACGAAATTGAGAGATATGATCATATTTACGAAGGCCAAATATGAATCGGATAGAATTATTGAGAAGGCGATCTAGTTTATTGAGAAGTGCTTCGGTCAGATCTGGGTGACACACATCTGCATAATCGATAATGGGCAAAATAAGGGCATTGACAAGTAATATTTTTGTCTTGACTGGAAGAAAATGCTTAAGGCGATATAAAGATCTCAGAGTCGCGTTGACTTTACGAGAGAGTTCGTTAATGTGTGCATTCCAGCTTAAAGAGCTGTCAATATGAAGGCCTAGATTCTTTACCGACTCTGATATCGGGATATTTCTGTCGTTATACAGGATAGCCGGTAACGAATTCCGTTCTATCCTGGTCAACAATCTTGCGCTGCCCATGATAATAGCCTGGCATTTAGAAGGGTTGACCATTATTCCATAACGCAATGACCAGTTATAAAGAGTTTTTAAATATTGTTGAGATTTTCATACAAAATAGGCTTTAACTCATACCAAGACCTCAGATTGACCTTTGACATATACCACAGATGGACTACCAATTAGTATAAGTAATAAGTAATAACTTTTAGCTGACACTTTCCCTCCTGATGTACGATACATAGTAGTCGAAGAATATAATACATTATTACAAGCTAAAACTTGGAAAACTAAACTATGCTATTTATTACCATGCCTCTCAATTGTTGTCTCAATTTCTTCAAAACAACGTTCTTCTTTCGGAGACACTGCCTCATCTTGAGTACCAGTTTCAGTATTTCAGGTCTGTATTTTAAAGATAACCGTAGTTTCCTCAGGTTAAATCTATATTTTATCCGACACCCGGCCGTATTGGAAACATTTTTGTCTGCTGTACCCATGATTAATGAGATATCAAGAAGAAATCGGCAGACAAGAAATGTTACCGGATTCAATTACACTAAATATACGAATTGCACAGAATCAAGAACGAAAATAACAATCGCACTTAAAAGTTCACAAAAACACGAAAAATAATGAATGAAAATCTTAAAGTATAGATGACATTGACAACGCGTTGACTTTGACATATTTATTTTTATAAATTGTGGCGCTACTACATATTAATATACGGCCACATAATATATTTTAATTCTTGATACATGTAAATTATTATATAAATTATTAATGATATTTAATTTTAAATAGATCTTTCAGCGTTCAAATAAATCCGTTAAACATAATTATTTGTCACGAGATTTACTATTTTTTGCAATATTAAGTTGAAACATCAATCAGTACTGTTAACTAAACACTTATTAAACCAAGTTTATAGATATTAGGTAGGTATATTGTTAGTCATACCATAATTATTGTTACAAAGAAAAACAACTTTTATAATCTATGTAATATTTATTACTATTACAGCGTGTTACGTTATGAAATTAATATAAAACCATTAAAATAATAAGTTTATTCATAAGCAGTCTTTGTATGGGAAAATTCAGCACCGTCAACCGTATGGATTGTTTTAGGGATTCCAAATTATAGCAAGCCATATTCTCTGAACCCAACCATAAATCAAAAACCAGTGGATTGAGATCAGCACTGCATGATAGACAGTCTTCAGCTCCTATAAAGTCCGGAATATTTGCTTCTAGCCAAGATTGGGTGAAGAGGGCTTTATGACCCGGAACCAAGTCTCGTTGAAAGGACCATTCTTGGTTAATGAACCTGGTATTGTTATGGGGCTTATCTACCTACCTTCTTAAGGATGGTATCTTGATACACTTACGCCGATGTTTCGATGCTTACCTTTTTCACAAAATTATGGCTTAGCCACTCCTTCATAGCTAACACCCCATTAAATCATCACTAAAGTCGAATAATTCCCACATTGTACTCTGGTAACTAACTTTGAAGCTCCTTTAGAGCTTTCAGTTTAAATACAGTCAATTGGTCAATGTGACTAAATATTGCGCAATTAAAAAATAAACCATCCGTAAACATTGTTTTCTGTGACCTATCTTTACGTGCCGGTTAAGTAGTTTTATTTTACCACCCTATTCTATTTAAAATTATCAGTGAAGAAATGACCAGTAGCAGTATGTCTCTTATGGGCTGCAAAGCATAAGTCATCTTTTCATCAATACGCGACATGATTCTTGGTAGTATCTGCATCTCCCGAGATAAACTCTTTTGCTTTCGGAGAGGATTTCTTCGATTTTTTTTCCTTTCCGCTTTGATCGCTATTTCTTACGAAAGTAAAAAGGACGGCCAGTTCTTTTTTCTGCTACAAACAGAGGTTTCATTTTAAAGATTCTAAATTCAAAACTGAAACTATACTTGTTTTTAATCCGGTTAAATTAGACATTCGGTGCTATACTAGCTGAATATTGGTAAAATTGTTAAAAATACAATTTTAAACAAACCCTGAAAGTCTAATTAGACCGGACTGTTTGATGAGCTTTGAAAAACATTATAATGTATTCTTAATATTTTTTAGTGGTGGACGGCTGTACTGAAGCGATCTGCTACTGTAAAATTTTAAGAAATTTTAAAATTAGATGTGTATTTCTTCCAAAATTATGTGAAATATTATTACGTAAACTTCTTACATCAAGTTACGTACACAGGGACTCTGTCAGTATTGTGGAAGTGTAATCAGAAACAGACTTTTCACATTTATTTAATCTAATGCTTCCTTTAGATAAGGTATAGTAAATTGATAATATGTACTTGTAAAATGACAAAGCTTTATAGCGGGTTTCATCCATTCATCAGTCTTTGAAAGTCCACTGCTGGTGATAGGCCTAGTCAATGTCCAGATAAAAAATCTAAAATCAGATACAAAATAAATTTAATAGTAGAAATTATGTTTAAAATATGAATAAAAATATGGATCATTGTTTTTGTTTTATTTAGAATTTTAATTTTAATAGAGGTACATCGAACGGTTGCTCGAATACGACTTAATTTTAACACTTCGGAGTCATTCCATTCAAAGAAGGCGGCACACTTGTCGCAGCCGTTTCCCGCTCGGACTTCTGGCGAATCGTTTGATTACGCCGACACTCGGATATTGCGCTCGTCTATAAATAAGACTTAAGATTATGTGAATTTTATCTGCATTTATTTTTCAGTTCATGTTCATACATAGTTTATGTACATTTCAATTCATATAGCATATAAATGGTATATTAATCTTGAAAAAATATTAACAAAAGGTACAACTGAATTCTTTCTCGTATTTTTTTACTTTTATGTGTCATAAAAGTTGATAGTATGTTATTTTATTTTGCATTAGATGTATTCACGATCTTATTTATATCGATTTTTATCAATAACACTTATCAAATATTTCTATTTCAAAAATACTGAGATCTATGAATTTCTTTGCATTTTATTACATTTACTACTGTCTTTATAAAATTCTGCATACATCAAAAATTGGAATTTAATATTACTACGGAACAATATTTCTAATCAAATACTAAATATGAAATATTTTTTCGTTAAATACATGGCAGACCGAAGTGGAATAACGTACGCTATTGTTCTCGAAAAATGCCTTTCTATTGTTCCCGACTTCGTAGTAAAATCACAGATAAGATAGTAAGTACTTCATCAAACTCACAGTTGCGTCGAGGGCACCTGACGTATGGATTTTTTAGTTTACGAACCCAGTTATTAGTAGGCGGGCACCTGCGGTAATCGGTGGGCAGTGAACGTGTTAAACGGTAAGGGAATACAATAAAACAAACATTTTCTATACCATTTTATTAAATTAGAAAAGAAAACTCATCAGTTACATACATAAATTATGTGCGTTTTAATTAGAAGTGTTCAAACGAAACTGCTGCCATAGATAAATCTATCAAATGATAAAAATGGTTCGGTTCTTTGTGGACATTATTAAGTACAACTATCAGGAAATTAAATTAAATTAAACACATTTGCTGCACTATAAAATTGTATAACGCTAAAAGATCTATGAATGCAAATTCTAAATGAGTATAAAGTAGAAAAAAATACATCAAAAGGAAAGAGTTCATAGCTCGTTTCGTTCAGTAGTCCCTATCGTTTACACAATTTGTTAACCTTACACCTATGGTAATAGTTAGACAAGTACAAAATGATATTTTATTCTTAAAAATATCTATTCGTAGCCTAAAACTAAAGTCAGTTGTATAACGCGTTACGTAATTATAAATGTAATTCATAATATACACGCCAGCTAAACATTATCCTTTTGTAAACAACCCATGTATTAAGAGCGTGAAAGCAATCTTCTGGAATATTCCAGAAGATAGAAGAGCTGCGATGTTTCCAGCCTCGCTTGATCTCCTAACATACACACTAAATTCACATACACACACATCACTTAATCAGATACATTGTGTTGGAAGATCTACGCTAAAGGCTAAAATGTTACATTTTCGATATGTTTACTTTAAATTACATTATTAAATAACAATTCTCAAAACCATGGCACACATTTAGCCAAACGCATCTCCATTCTGTTATTTTGGTCTCCGATAAGTTTCTGTGGGATCCTTCATGAGACATAAGGTCGGCAAACGGGCCAAACAACAAGATAACTTTTTTTGAAACTAATGTATTGGATTTAGTTCTGTAATTTATGACTGAATTCATATTTACAGAAAATAGATGATTTTGCTCGACTTGGCTGGGGCACTGCCGTGCCCCCAGATGGATTAAGTATGCTACATAGGATTTAGTTCATTTATAACTAGTTTTAGATAAATTTATTGCTTTTTAATATATTATTTGTTTTGTTCATAATCAGTAAAAAAGATATTTCGTTGCCTCTTTAAGTGATTAGTGAGAAGTCCTAGGTGACAGACTATATGTATGTGTTGCACCCATCTTAAGACGTCACGTGCCACGAAGGATTACCCAAAGTGTTACAGCTGCATTATTATTCTGCTTGAAAAATATATCTTGTAAAAATACATAGCAGTATATAGTAACATGTGACGAATAAAAAATTACCGCGTATCTTTCATAGTACATTGCCGTAATCTAATAGCTAATGCAACATTCCCTACTTCAACAATAACACTAGATACAATATTTCATTGTAAGTCTCCAGTTTCTTAATTAATTGATTTAATTTATCATCAACACCATAAACATACCATGATACACCTACGTTTCACAACTACTTCGTGATAGTTACTTACGTCGTATAAGAAATTCGCAGTCACAAAAATTGTGCACAATTCCTTTATGATTACATGAGGTTCGTTTACGTTCACTTATTCATTAATTTAAGCATGTATATTTTTAATAAATGCAATTAAAATTTTATCGATCCGCAAAACTTGAATTGAACAATTTGAAACTGTAGCCGATTACGAGCTCGTAAATAAATACAAAAAAAATCGATAAGCTGAAACGAATGAATCGACTAGTTGCCTTACGAAAACTAATTTAAGTTACGGTTGTCTTAGGGCGGAACGTACGGGGGTGGTTTCCTGTACGTGGGGGTGGCCTTGGGGCGCGGGGGGGTGCGGGAGGCGGCGAAGGGCGGCGGGGGGCGGTAGGGCGCGTCCTCCCCCGCGCGGTACTCGGGCGCGGGAGGGAGCAGCGGGGGTTTCTCCTCGCGCATAATCACGGGACTCTTGTCTACGGGCTCCGTGTCCGCTCGCTCCTCCAACTCGTCCTGGAATATCACCGGGATGCCCTTCGACCGGAACGCTTGACGTTCCTCCTCGTCGCCAACGCTCATTTTACCTAAAAAACAATCTAATTATTACATGACATGGACTTCAATCACATCTCGTGTTGTTCTTAAAAATCATAGGCTGCAAAGTTAATATATGGAAATTACTTAGCAATAAAAATATAAATTTGCCTGACTAATTATCAGAATTAGAATACAATTAGAATACATTTTTAATCCATATGATATTTATAAGATCAATTGCGATTTATAAAAAAATAATATATAATAATATAAATCAACAAAGAGAAATCTTTGTTAAAGTTTATTTCAAATTATACGTCACGCCCACTTCGGTATATAAATTATATCATATTGAAAAAAGAGTGAACTAAACTAACTGCAATATGCACTCTAAATCAGATGCTATAAACCCAAAATTTTTTTTCAAGACCATTGATAATAATATAATATATTATTATCAATGAAAGCATATTATGCTTTCTACGCTCATTGAAGAGATCATTGTTATCTACGGTGTATTTGCATGGATGCTCTAATCATGTGCAAATTAGTGCAAATAAATTATAATAAAAAACTAAACTTCTAACTTATTTACAAAAGTAATAAGTTTAATAAAGTTGTAAATAAAAATATTAAACTAAACAAAATCATTTGCTATCAAGAATTGTTGAATAAATTAAAACTCATAAAACATTTTATGAATAATTTCAGTGTAGTTGATTAATAAAAAATATGCAAATTTAATTCAATGGAAAAATAGTTGGATAAAAGTCGGATAATATTGAGTAATTGATTAAAATTTAAAGTATATTGGAATTGCATTATAACATAAATAAAAAATGGTGCACTACATTAACTAATATTTAGCAAATAAATCACCTTTCTTTTGTCAAGAATTCTCACCCCCTATGGTCAAAAGGTTAAATTTAAAATCATTTCATATATATAATCACTACAAACAGTAATTTTATACATAATAAATAAGCTTTATATTTATTTTAAAACAGTTTTAAATAAGCTAGTTTAAACTACGGTTATTTAATACTCATTTTAATCTACAACAGTAAAAATATCATTTACCTAGTATATTACCACCATTAGACGTGCAATTTATTACTTTTCTATAAAACTATTTTACTTTATAGGTTATTCAACAATATTTCGTTACTTGGGAGTCTTAAAATCTAATAATTACATAGGTTCCACTTGACGACTTTAACCATACTACATTAGTTTAATTGTCGACTGCAGTCGTTGTTATTGATAAGTGGAATAATAACAGGTTCCACTTGATGATTTTAACAATACTGCATTAGTTTAATTATCGACCGCAGTCGTTGTTATTGATAAGTGGAATGATATCAAATACGATAGTAATAAAAAAGAAACATACCAGTACGCCGCCGCCTGTACAGAACGCAAGCGATGACTCCTGCGACAAGTATCATACACACGATGACGACCGCTGGTATGACGAAAGTCACCAAATAGTCCGAGTACTCCGGATCTGCGTTGCTGGCCTTATTCAAATTGGTACTAGAATGAATAGGCGTTGAAGGCTTCGATGTCTTAGTGCTCTGTTCGGCACACAACCCTAGAGGTATGAGGCGAATAGACATCACTTTCAAGTCTTTGTCGAATATCTGATCGACGTTCTCTTTGAGGTTTCGTTCGTCGACGATTATCATTTTTCGTAGCTCCTCTATCTCTCGTTTTGGACACCTGTCCATTGGTAGGCTTGTATTGTACCTGAAAGTAATAGAAGTTTTTTTAAACAGTTTTATTTTATGATTGACATGATTTGATAATCGCATAAACGCTGAAAGCCAGTGTGATGTAAAACAATTTTAAATTCTCGACGATTATTTGTTATAGTCGATTTGTGATCGACCATAATACTGGTACATATCTTTCCAACTATCAGCTTAAAAAATCCACTGCTTATGATAAATGTTCTCTGAATATTAGTTTTTATCATAGTTACCGTATAACAATATTAAGACCGCAGTAGGAAATCAGTTTGGCAGCAAGACTATATAATCCGACTCTTAAACTCAATTTCTTGTTAGACCGATACCACATCTACAGGGAGAGAAGCGCTATTCGCCAAACCATAGTGCAACATGCTTTATCTCTAGTATTTAATCCCTTTGTGTTCTTTTACAATATCCAGAGGAAGAGAAGACATTATTCACCGTATCATACTGCTAACGTGGATACTTATAACAGCTTAAAGTGTTCTCACCATATAATAGTAGGCGGATGGTCCGTAATGCTCTGAATGCGGATATCACTGGTCTCCTTCTGTCCGAACAGCGCCGCGAGTTTCTCAACGACCTTTCGCTTATTGCTCGCGTTATCGATGAGATTCGGCGACGGGTCCATCGTCATCTGGAACTCCACTGTTGGCCGGATGGTTGGAGCCTTCGCGACTTCGACTATCAGGCTGTCGTAAGCACTCTTCTTGCTCGAGTCTTCTGCGATCTGTTTCGAAAGATATTGGATTTATTTTCGCGATTTGATTTTATTATTGGATCATTACAGGTCGGTGACGTGTCACATGCGTAACCTTGAAGTTTATATGGGACTTTTCGATAGATTCTAGCTCCAAAAAAGACAAACTAGCAAATTCCAATCCGGTGATAGTGTAAACAAAATATGTAATTGACAATTTGCCCCCGTAAGCTTACGCAAAAGTAAAGACATTTCATTGAATTCTATACGTCGAAATTCTTATAGACACTATTTTAGACAATCTTAACGTCAACCCTTGAATATGAGAAGTAGGGAGAAAATGCAAGATTAACTCAATCCAATACCTTCTCTCTGTTTGTATTTTTTTTAATAAATCTATTTTATCTTCAGACTCATTAGTATACAGGCTAATTTGTTCAACTTTTATCGATTACTACCCACCAGCTGATAATGCACGCTGCCCTCATCCCCAGGGCCGGGCAGCCCATAGAACTCCTGGTTCCTTGCGTCGAACTGCAGCCAGTGGGAGGCGGGCAGCTCCGAGCGGTCGCTGTACCGCAGCGACAGCGCCAGGTTGCGGGTACCGCCGTCCTCGGGGTCGAAGAATGTGTCCTGGAATGTTGTTGAGGTTTCGTTACATTCACTGTGTCTTGGACTCATTGAAGAGCTACAGTTATTCTGGTTTGTCACAATACTTCAGGGAAAATAATACGGCGATCCTATGCCGATTGTAAGAGGCGACCAAAAGTGGCTAACGGGGTTGCGGGTAACAAGAGTGGGAGCTTGAACCGATCAGTTTAGCAACCCATTATGCGTGGGTTGCTAGTCATCGTACATAGTCATAAATAGCATACAGTGAGGTAGAATTGAGGCCCACCCGAGTCTAGTCCAACCCTGTTAGAGGACTACGGTTGCGTTCCGTTGGAAATCTCTGAGTCCTTATTGCAGCGCCGAGGGCGGCCACCGTTTGAGTAAAAACTAGGGGGTACATTGCAGGCCTCACCTCGATCCACCTGTAGAATAGCAACATGCACACGGGCACGGGCGGGCAGGTGTCGGGCGCGGGGGAGGAGTACCGTGCGGCTCACCTCGGGCACCTTGTAGACCAGCAGCGTGCCGACGACGGCGGTGAGGTGGTCGACCTGGTTGCGCGTGACGGGCGGGCAGGTGTCGGGCGCGGGGGAGGAGTACCGTGCGGCTCACCTCGGGCACCTTGTAGACCAGCAGCGTGCCGACGACGGCGGTGAGGTGGTCGACCTGGTTGCGCGTGACGGGCGGGTAGGTGTCGGGCGCGGGGGAGGAGTACCGTGCGGCTCACCTCGGGCACCTTGTAGACCAGCAGCGTGCCGACGACGGCGGTGAGGTGGTCGACCTGGTTGCGCGTGACGGGCGGGCAGGTGTCGGGCGCGGGGGAGGAGTACCGTGCGGCTCACCTCGGGCACCTTGTAGACCAGCAGCGTGCCGACGACGGCGGTGAGGTGGTCGACCTGGTTGCGCGTGACGGGCGGGTAGGTGTCGGGCGCGGGGGAGGAGTACCGTGCGGCTCACCTCGGGCACCTTGTAGACCAGCAGCGTGCCGACGACGGCGGTGAGGTGGTCGACCTGGTTGCGCGTGACGGGCGGGTAGGTGTCGGGCGCGGGGGAGGAGTACCGTGCGGCTCACCTCGGGCACCTTGTAGACCAGCAGCGTGCCGACGACGGCGGTGAGGTGGTCGACCTGGTTGCGCGTGACGGGCGGGTAGGTGTCGGGCGCGGGGGAGGAGTACCGTGCGGCTCACCTCGGGCACCTTGTAGACCAGCAGCGTGCCGACGACGGCGGTGAGGTGGTCGACCTGGTTGCGCGTGACGGGCGGGTAGGTGTCGGGCGCGGGGGAGGAGTACCGTGCGGCTCACCTCGGGCACCTTGTAGACCAGCAGCGTGCCGACGACGGCGGTGAGGTGGTCGACCTGGTTGCGCGTGACGGGCGGGTAGGTGTCGGGCGCGGGGGAGGAGTACCGTGCGGCTCACCTCGGGCACCTTGTAGACCAGCAGCGTGCCGACGACGGCGGTGAGGTGGTCGACCTGGTTGCGCGTGACGGGCGGGTAGGTGTCGGGCGCGGGGGAGGAGTACCGTGCGGCTCACCTCGGGCACCTTGTAGACCAGCAGCGTGCCGACGACGGCGGTGAGGTGGTCGACCTGGTTGCGCGTGACGGGCGGGTAGGTGTCGGGCGCGGGGGAGGAGTACCGTGCGGCTCACCTCGGGCACCTTGTAGACCAGCAGCGTGCCGACGACGGCGGTGAGGTGGTCGACCTGGTTGCGCGTGACGGGCGGGTAGGTGTCGGGCGCGGGGGAGGAGTACCGTGCGGCTCACCTCGGGCACCTTGTAGACCAGCAGCGTGCCGACGACGGCGGTGAGGTGGTCGACCTGGTTGCGCGTGACGGGCGGGTAGGTGTCGGGCGCGGGGGAGGAGTACCGTGCGGCTCACCTCGGGCACCTTGTAGACCAGCAGCGTGCCGACGACGGCGGTGAGGTGGTCGACCTGGTTGCGCGTGACGGGCGGGTAGGTGTCGGGCGCGGGGGAGGAGTACCGTGCGGCTCACCTCGGGCACCTTGTAGACCAGCAGCGTGCCGACGACGGCGGTGAGGTGGTCGACCTGGTTGCGCGTGACGGGCGGGTAGGTGTCGGGCGCGGGGGAGGAGTACCGTGCGGCTCACCTCGGGCACCTTGTAGACCAGCAGCGTGCCGACGACGGCGGTGAGGTGGTCGACCTGGTTGCGCGTGACGGGCGGGTAGGTGTCGGGCGCGGGGGAGGAGTACCGTGCGGCTCACCTCGGGCACCTTGTAGACCAGCAGCGTGCCGACGACGGCGGTGAGGTGGTCGACCTGGTTGCGCGTGACGGGCGGGTAGGTGTCGGGCGCGGGGGAGGAGTACCGTGCGGCTCACCTCGGGCACCTTGTAGACCAGCAGCGTGCCGACGACGGCGGTGAGGTGGTCGACCTGGTTGCGCGTGACGGGCGGGTAGGTGTCGGGCGCGGGGGAGGAGTACCGTGCGGCTCACCTCGGGCACCTTGTAGACCAGCAGCGTGCCGACGACGGCGGTGAGGTGGTCGACCTGGTTGCGCGTGACGGGCGGGTAGGTGTCGGGCGCGGGGGAGGAGTACCGTGCGGCTCACCTCGGGCACCTTGTAGACCAGCAGCGTGCCGACGACGGCGGTGAGGTGGTCGACCTGGTTGCGCGTGACGGGCGGGTAGGTGTCGGGCGCGGGGGAGGAGTACCGTGCGGCTCACCTCGGGCACCTTGTAGACCAGCAGCGTGCCGACGACGGCGGTGAGGTGGTCGACCTGGTTGCGCGTGACGGGCGGGTAGGTGTCGGGCGCGGGGGAGGAGTACCGTGCGGCTCACCTCGGGCACCTTGTAGACCAGCAGCGTGCCGACGACGGCGGTGAGGTGGTCGACCTGGTTGCGCGTGACGGGCGGGTAGGTGTCGGGCGCGGGGGAGGAGTACCGTGCGGCTCACCTCGGGCACCTTGTAGACCAGCAGCGTGCCGACGACGGCGGTGAGGTGGTCGACCTGGTTGCGCGTGACGGGCGGGTAGGTGTCGGGCGCGGGGGAGGAGTACCGTGCGGCTCACCTCGGGCACCTTGTAGACCAGCAGCGTGCCGACGACGGCGGTGAGGTGGTCGACCTGGTTGCGCGTGACGGGCGGGTAGGTGTCGGGCGCGGGGGAGGAGTACCGTGCGGCTCACCTCGGGCACCTTGTAGACCAGCAGCGTGCCGACGACGGCGGTGAGGTGGTCGACCTGGTTGCGCGTGACGGGCGGGTAGGTGTCGGGCGCGGGGGAGGAGTACCGTGCGGCTCACCTCGGGCACCTTGTAGACCAGCAGCGTGCCGACGACGGCGGTGAGGTGGTCGACCTGGTTGCGCGTGACGGGCGGGTAGGTGTCGGGCGCGGGGGAGGAGTACCGTGCGGCTCACCTCGGGCACCTTGTAGACCAGCAGCGTGCCGACGACGGCGGTGAGGTGGTCGACCTGGTTGCGCGTGACGGGCGGGTAGGTGTCGGGCGCGGGGGAGGAGTACCGTGCGGCTCACCTCGGGCACCTTGTAGACCAGCAGCGTGCCGACGACGGCGGTGAGGTGGTCGACCTGGTTGCGCGTGACGGGCGGGTAGGTGTCGGGCGCGGGGGAGGAGTACCGTGCGGCTCACCTCGGGCACCTTGTAGACCAGCAGCGTGCCGACGACGGCGGTGAGGTGGTCGACCTGGTTGCGCGTGACGGGCGGGTAGGTGTCGGGCGCGGGGGAGGAGTACCGTGCGGCTCACCTCGGGCACCTTGTAGACCAGCAGCGTGCCGACGACGGCGGTGAGGTGGTCGACCTGGTTGCGCGTGACGGGCGGGTAGGTGTCGGGCGCGGGGGAGGAGTACCGTGCGGCTCACCTCGGGCACCTTGTAGACCAGCAGCGTGCCGACGACGGCGGTGAGGTGGTCGACCTGGTTGCGCGTGACGGGCGGGTAGGTGTCGGGCGCGGGGGAGGAGTACCGTGCGGCTCACCTCGGGCACCTTGTAGACCAGCAGCGTGCCGACGACGGCGGTGAGGTGGTCGACCTGGTTGCTCGTGACGGGCGGGTAGGTGTCGGGCGCGGGGGAGGAGTACCGTGCGGCTCACCTCGGGCACCTTGTAGACCAGCAGCGTGCCGACGACGGCGGTGAGGTGGTCGACCTGGTTGCGCGTGACGGGCGGGTAGGTGTCGGGCGCGGGGGAGGAGTACCGTGCGGCTCACCTCGGGCACCTTGTAGACCAGCAGCGTGCCGACGACGGCGGTGAGGTGGTCGACCTGGTTGCGCGTGACGGGCGGGTAGGTGTCGGGCGCGGGGGAGGAGTACCGTGCGGCTCACCTCGGGCACCTTGTAGACCAGCAGCGTGCCGACGACGGCGGTGAGGTGGTCGACCTGGTTGCGCGTGACGGGCGGGTAGGTGTCGGGCGCGGGGGAGGAGTACCGTGCGGCTCACCTCGGGCACCTTGTAGACCAGCAGCGTGCCGACGACGGCGGTGAGGTGGTCGACCTGGTTGCGCGTGACGGGCGGGTAGGTGTCGGGCGCGGGGGAGGAGTACCGTGCGGCTCACCTCGGGCACCTTGTAGACCAGCAGCGTGCCGACGACGGCGGTGAGGTGGTCGACCTGGTTGCGCGTGACGGGCGGGTAGGTGTCGGGCGCGGGGGAGGAGTACCGTGCGGCTCACCTCGGGCACCTTGTAGACCAGCAGCGTGCCGACGACGGCGGTGAGGTGGTCGACCTGGTTGCGCGTGACGGGCGGGTAGGTGTCGGGCGCGGGGGAGGAGTACCGTGCGGCTCACCTCGGGCACCTTGTAGACCAGCAGCGTGCCGACGACGGCGGTGAGGTGGTCGACCTGGTTGCGCGTGACGGGCGGGTAGGTGTCGGGCGCGGGGGAGGAGTACCGTGCGGCTCACCTCGGGCACCTTGTAGACCAGCAGCGTGCCGACGACGGCGGTGAGGTGGTCGACCTGGTTGCGCGTGACGGGCGGGTAGGTGTCGGGCGCGGGGGAGGAGTACCGTGCGGCTCACCTCGGGCACCTTGTAGACCAGCAGCGTGCCGACGACGGCGGTGAGGTGGTCGACCTGGTTGCGCGTGACGGGCGGGTAGGTGTCGGGCGCGGGGGAGGAGTACCGTGCGGCTCACCTCGGGCACCTTGTAGACCAGCAGCGTGCCGACGACGGCGGTGAGGTGGTCGACCTGGTTGCGCGTGACGGGCGGGTAGGTGTCGGGCGCGGGGGAGGAGTACCGTGCGGCTCACCTCGGGCACCTTGTAGACCAGCAGCGTGCCGACGACGGCGGTGAGGTGGTCGACCTGGTTGCGCGTGACGGGCGGGTAGGTGTCGGGCGCGGGGGAGGAGTACCGTGCGGCTCACCTCGGGCACCTTGTAGACCAGCAGCGTGCCGACGACGGCGGTGAGGTGGTCGACCTGGTTGCGCGTGACGGGCGGGTAGGTGTCGGGCGCGGGGGAGGAGTACCGTGCGGCTCACCTCGGGCACCTTGTAGACCAGCAGCGTGCCGACGACGGCGGTGAGGTGGTCGACCTGGTTGCGCGTGACGGGCGGGTAGGTGTCGGGCGCGGGGGAGGAGTACCGTGCGGCTCACCTCGGGCACCTTGTAGACCAGCAGCGTGCCGACGACGGCGGTGAGGTGGTCGACCTGGTTGCGCGTGACGGGCGGGTAGGTGTCGGGCGCGGGGGAGGAGTACCGTGCGGCTCACCTCGGGCACCTTGTAGACCAGCAGCGTGCCGACGACGGCGGTGAGGTGGTCGACCTGGTTGCGCGTGACGGGCGGGTAGGTGTCGGGCGCGGGGGAGGAGTACCGTGCGGCTCACCTCGGGCACCTTGTAGACCAGCAGCGTGCCGACGACGGCGGTGAGGTGGTCGACCTGGTTGCGCGTGACGGGCGGGTAGGTGTCGGGCGCGGGGGAGGAGTACCGTGCGGCTCACCTCGGGCACCTTGTAGACCAGCAGCGTGCCGACGACGGCGGTGAGGTGGTCGACCTGGTTGCGCGTGACGGGCGGGTAGGTGTCGGGCGCGGGGGCGGGCGCGGGCGGCGCGCAGCGGCCGGCGCCGCGCCACGCGACGCCGCCCACCTTCAGTTCGGGGGACATCGCGCGCACCAGCGCCGCGGACGGGCTGTTCGCTTCTGTGTCTGACTCCATTATCTAAAAGCATTACGATATACGCTAAAAACACCTGGCCTAAGTTCGCAACGCTTCCTAAAGTGATATGTTGGCAGAGCTTATTTATATAAAGTGATATGTTGGCATAGCTAATTTATATATGACTGGCAGAGAATGATTACAGCATTAAGTCCACCTTTGTACTTATATTTAGGGTACATATAGATTAAATAAATAAATATGTATGAATGAACCAATCTTACTAAATTGATATATTTGCCCAGGTTTAAATTGTTCATTAATGCGGCCTAAATACTTAGGAATGTCTAGTCTACTTTTGGAAAGACATTATATGCGGTACACATAATTGAAATTGAATTTCAAGCACATCAAAATGCGTCACGAAAATAGTTGTTTTTTAGTACAACTAGATGGCGCTTTACCCCTTTCTGAATCATGCTAATGACTTTATTTCGAACTTTGTGTACAAGTTTTGGCTGACATTTTCCTAAAATTATTATAAATTAGCGCTAGTAACGTATAAAATTAAATACATTATTTACCTTCATTAGCCGTTTAATATCATCCATGGGGCACGCCGGGTCCTTCGGAAGCGTATCATTAGTCCACACGAACTCGCACATATCCGCGCTTTGAGTGGCATTCAGCACTGTTATATGATGCATATCGGTATACCTAAACAGGTTGACGATGCCTTCTAGGGCTCTTATCTGCCAATCTATCGCGTTTGTAAAGGCTTTGAGTAGCTTGAACTGCATGACGAATTGGTGGTTGATGGTACGTCCGCTCTTGTGTTGCTGCACGGTGATGTAGAGAGTATCCCGCGCTACTAGACCCTCGCTGTCCCGTGCTTCAACTATGAAGTGCCAGCGAGACACGTGCGCTTCTAGTGGCCTGAGGACCAAACATTATTTATTTACAAGGTGGCGGAATTTACATGGTTCGACAGAAGAAGTACTGCTGCCACATCTATTGCTAGCGTGAAGCAATTCTAGCGTTTTGGGGGTAGAGCATGGTAGCCGGCTCATTCTTATATGAGGAGAATATTTTAGTCGGAAGTAGCAACGTATCTGTCAGCCACTTCGGATAGAATCATAATTCTGTATGAAATTGATCACAGAAGTTCATGGACGGCTGTGACCCCATACCATCATTGTTTTATAGCCTTCGAAACTATAATTTCCAGCTTGACACATCGCTACTTTACATGAATAATAAAACAAAAATAATTTTACAGGAGCCAGAGCTAAAAAATTATTCATGTTTATGTTTAATGTTATCTTCTTCTTCGTGTAATGGATATATGTATACCACGAATTTTTAGTCTATGAGTCAAAGCCGCAAATAAATTTAATTAAAGTTAAACCAAATAATGTCAAAACCGCCAAATCACTAAACATTTTTAAGAGAAAGCTTGCAGAATATATTTATAATAAAACCGCTAACTTAATATAACTTGGGCCACCGCCTAACTTGCAAGTACCGGCTATAAGTTGAATAATACGACGATATCGCACCGTACACACGTCTCGACTAATTTTATTAATTACCCACATCGGGACAATGTTTGTTATGTTTAGAAAATATCATGTTCCCAAATAAGTGATGTAATCTTTTCTGAGAAAAAAAGATCTTTAAACCGAAGGTTATGTGGAAACAGACCTTCGTCTCTCAATTATTTAGAATTAAAGAGTTTAAACACCGTAGTAATACTTTTTTTTGTGCCGGTATAAGTATACTCACAGGCCATACACCTCGCGAGCGCCCGGTATAAACTGCACCCACGAGTTTTTGCTCAGCGGGACGTTTTCTGTTTCGTACATAGTGAACGTGAGGTTGCTACCGTCCTCTGGGTCCGTGAACAGGTCCGCGGGGATTATGTATCTGAAATGAAAGGGAGATGAATCTGAATAAATTATTGCAAAAATAAAAACATTAGAATTGACAGTAGATGAACTTTAAGGGGTCCCTTTAAGTTAAAAAAAAAGTAAGTAAACGTTAAAAACAAAGAGTTAACCTTAGTAGACCTTTTTTAGACGAAAAAAAAATTGATAAACTTTTGCTTTAGTAGTTTTGTTAGGATTTTTCTACGCATCTCAAGCATGATAAAAAAAAATGTTATGGTCTTATCTGTAAAGTAGACACTTGGAGCTACAATTTGCCTTTTTTTAGCTGAGCGATAACTTTACTCGAAGTTACAGCATGTTTAAAATCATCGAAAAATTTGGATTTTTTGTTTATATCCCTTAATTTTTGTGACTAGTGTATATTTAAATGTATAATAAAAATACATTTAAATATAAACAAATTATATAATAAAAAAAAACTAACCGGAAGGCCTTGCCAGCGGTGATGGCCAGCTTCTTCATGTGATGGTTGAGTGTGGGAGGCTGGTTGACCGGCATCGCAAAGGTCACCGTCTCTGTGGTCTGACCGGTTATAGGGCTGGTCTTCTCCGTCGATGTTATTATGTCCTGTAATATTAGAGTTTTAATGAGCAACGGCTTTTCTAGAAAAAAGTCGTTCTACCTACAAATATAAATTGACTGTAAGTGTACCTTTTTAATGTACCTGTTTTGTACTTTTTGGTATTTCAAGTAGCTATTGCATGCAGCTCATTGATAATACATGATGGCAGAGGAAATGCCCAAATAAAAGAAATATAACGTAGATACAATGAAAAGCAAAATAATAAATTTTCTACGTTTATATGCTGAGTTGCAAAAAACGTAAAATAAATAATATTTTTAATTGACTTTTAAATCCTCATTTAATTTATGTACTATGGTACAAAATTGATGCATAAACTATAATTATGTATATGCCTTATGTCAACACCATACTTAAAACCAGAACTTATCAGAACGAGCAACCCTTTTCCTCTAACCCTTCATAAAATAGGTGCTGTACAATATTTATACAATTAGAGAAAATAAGTTTATGTACAAATGTTGCCTTTTTCCTTAATATGAAAAAGTGTCACATTGTAGAAAAAAAAACGCTTTAGTGTCACATTGTAGAAAAAAAAACGGTTTCACATTTATATTTTCACATTTCTAAACTAAATATTATTTTTAAAAGTATTTTTTTCATCGATTTAATAAATCAGTAGTTTATTCATTGTTAATGTTAGAATTTTGATGCAAAAACTACGAGTGTTGTACGTGATTATTATCAACCAATCCCAATCCGATCACAACCGAAATCATGACAAGTGATGTTAAATGATAATGCAATGTATCATTATTATACAAAAATGTACTTACGGTTGATCCAAATTGTATTTACTCTCTTTTAATTCAAGTTGGTACAAATTTATATTCAATATCTAATTGTACTTGGGACAAAAATTCGTTTCCAACGGACCTGTTGTTTGGTAACTTCCTGTTGCGTCGTTTCGACGGCTTGCGTCGTCGTGGGCACCGTGCTTGGCGTCGTCAACACGACCGGCGTCGTCGGAGTCGTTAGAGTCGACGTCGTGGCGGGAGTCGTCGAGGTCGTGGACGTGGTCGACGTGGTCGTCGATTGCGTCGTCGACGACGTCGTCATCGGCGTCGTGACCGTCTCTTCCTGCGTCGGAACTGGCGTCGGGGGAGTTTCGCTCGAAGATATCGGTAGTTCGTTGAACGCGATTAATTTTACCGTTTGCTGAAAGTGCCATGCGGACGCTCACACAGTGATGTGAATGGTTTGAATGAAAAGACAACGGAATTCATAATGGTAATTTGTTATTTTATGAATTTAATGGAATGTTTTCCCCCACCACTGTCACCAAAAGGTAATGTAATAATGAAATTAAAATCTATATAAGGAATTTGACTTTATCCTTTCAAAACAAAGTAGAACGGGCTTTTATTACACATTAGTCCTTAGGTGTGTCCTCTTTGTAAGGTCATTTTAATAGGCTATTTTAATTCGTTATTAAGGTCAGTGCTGCCCTTACTGGATTTATTGGAGAAATATCATACTAAGATATCCAAATAGTATTTAGGTTTAATTGTAAATTAATTATCGGCCATTTTTATGTTTGAATTACATTCAAAACAAGGCGCTCTTAATACTATCAATTACTTTCGGTCTCTCGTGAACCCATTATTGTCCTGCTACTGTTGGGCACGGGTCCTTTCTCAGAATGAGAGAGTATTAGGCCATAGCCCACAGCGCTGGCCAAGTGCAAATTGGTGGTATTACTTCCGGTCATTCGTTGTCTTTCCGTCCAACAATTAGTCAGAGAGGTATTTACAGATTACATCTAACACTACGAATGCATGAGTGACGGGGCGTCCGGTTACTATTCTAACCCGTGTTAAGATCTCCCACACTTCCACACAAGACATTAATTTGTGATTTGTTCAAACATGTACAAAACGTGAGTTAGGGACTTGTTATATAAAAAACGAGTAACGAGTTATACGGAGAAGATAAGAAAACATTTAATACTTTAAAGCCATTATCTATAGACATTTCTAATATTGAATGAATGTATCATTCAATTTAATCATTCGTTCTTTTACTCTATTCGTTTTCTATATGACAAATCTGTTAGATATGACGTTTCTATATGTACAAGCCTTACCAGTTCTGGTTCGGTAGACGTCGGCGTTTCTTCTGGAACGATGACGATCGGGGAGTGATCTTCGAGTCTTCGAGGATTGACTGGAGCCGGTTGTCGCGATAACGTGACGTCACTGGCCTCTGACGCTGATTCGGAGTAGGGAGTGATTATCACATCGTGATCCTGTTTAGATTAAAAAAGAATATTAATCTTAATGTCCTGGTAGTATGAAGTTCTTTAATAACGATTGAAATGTTTGCAATTGTAACTGGGTTTTGTGCCAGAGTGGTAAAAAAGAAAAAAATCTAATACTGATGCAATCAACTATTCAATTTAAACTAGATACTTCAATGTATTAGATGCATTACTTAACGGAAGTATGTTTAAATCACACATAATGAGCTAAAATGCGTTTTTGTAATGAGTCTACTACTAATTTTATAATAAGCCTAAAAATATAAAGTGCTAAAAATAATAATTTTCAATAAATAATATTATAGTAAAAATAGTCACAAAAATATTATTGTATTATACAAAAAAATATAGCACACGCTAAGTTAAAACGCCATGCTTCTAAACGTAAAGAAAATATGGGCAAAATTCAAAAAACACGCTTCAAAGACACGATAAGTGGATTAATCGTATTTTTAATCTATAGTATCCAAGTATGTCAATTATTTTCAACCCATCCATCGATCGCGTCTCTACAAAGGTTTAAATGAACGGACAACGAGCACCGAACAAACGAACAACACGACATGCGAACATTCGAGACAAGCCTTAAAGCGGGTTACGACAAACCTCTGTGGTATACGTATTAGTAGTGGTAGGCTCGGGGGTGGTATCCTCGAGTCGCGCGGTGGCGTAATCCTCTGTGGGGGGGAGGTTGGTAGTGGCGGGGAGGGTCGAGCTGGGGAGGGGGGTCGTCGGTGTGGTGGGGGGGAGTTCGAGGGGCGGTGGGGGCGGGATGGTCGCGGCGGCACGATGGGTCTGGGTCTGAAACGTGTCGGTGGTGGTGTGTGTCGGCTCGCCGTGGTGGTGGCGGTGCGGGTGGGGGGGGCGCGCGTCCTCCTAACGCCGCCCGACATACACACTAAGTTAGTACTATGCTGCCACCCGTATGATTAATACCGAATTTTTCTAACCGTTAACATGTGAGCCCTGTCTATGTTATTTATATCAAATACGTTTCTTCATACCGAGGATTTGTTTCCTTCCGAATAATTAAAGCAAAAACAGCTGTTATTTGACCGAATGAATGAATATTAGACAACAACACACAAAGCTCACACTCAGTTATTATGATTATATAATGTTCGTGAACGATATTGATATGTCCAATTGATATAGAATTGTGAATTAGGGATGGCAACGATACATGTAGACGAAACTATTTCAAAATTATGTAAATACCTATATCTTAAAAATATACATAATTATTTAAAGCACTGTAACATATAACACTTCTGGGTAGGATAATGTTTTAAAGTAAAAATATGTTTTTCTGTTAAAGAGGACGGGACATTTTTAAGGTATTCAAGTTACCACGAGGTATTAGGAGTCCATGAAATAAAAGTCATTCAACATTCCATGCTGTGGTAACGGTATGCTCTACGTTGACGTGAAAGGGTGTGCATATGCATTCTATGGGTATGCAGAGCCCTTAGTAGAAGTTTATTATTCCTCAAAACAAACATTGTTACTGTTTTCGCTCATACATTATACATTGCACGTTTACGTTTCTGTTTTCCGGCCAGTACTTTTTTATCTGCTTAAAGTAATAATATAAAGTAATGGTAATAATATACACTACTATGATATATTTAATAAATGTCAAAATGATTTTGCCAAACAGGGCTCTTTTTTACTGAACTGTAAGGCAAGATCCTGGAGCTAACTTTCATTACCATGTAAAAAACATATAAATAACAAAAAAGATAAATCCACTGAGTTTCTTGCCGGACCTTCTTTTAGTTGAGGTGTGTTCTTATACTGGTGTAGTTCTTGGTAGTAGGTGTGGTTCTTATACTACCACCGGATCGTGTTCTGATCCGGTGGTAGTATAAGAAAAAAAATGTAACTGACAATTTGTAAGTGCCCCGTAGGCAAAATAAAGACATTTCATTTCAAGTACCAAACGAGCCTGCAATCCACCTGATGGTAAGTGGTCACCGCACATGAACATCTGTAAGCAACTTCAAATGGAACAAAGGTTCGATCTGAAGACAATTAAATGCGTTGCTACTCCCGAGAACTATGACGGTCACCTCATTAAGTGTGCCGGTAACCACATCCGTCCAACTTGCAATGTTCTTTGTAATGATGAACGAAAAGGAGAGCAATGCTTGTTTTGAGAAGATACAATAAAGTCGTACTAAGAATATAGGGCCAATTTCATATTATGGAGCCTGGTATATTGGCTTGGTAAAGCGTGTTCACTCACTTCGAAATTCACAAAAGTAATCAAATTTTTGAATGGATTTATTTTATTTTGAGTATTTCGAAGTATCTGAACTGAGACACTAGTTACGATAATATATTTTGGGTATAATTTTTACTATTATGCACATTATGTAATTGATACGTATATGTAAGAATGAGTACACAATAAATAAGTCGAAAATATTAATTGAAAATTACAAGTACCCGCACGGAACATTTAAAGAAATTTTGGTTTTTGAAGTGAAACTTCTTTATCGGGGTTGGAAAAAAATGTAGTGTAACATTTTTTCGTTACGCGCCATCGTTTTCTGTTACGCGCCATCTTTTTTATTTTTCGTTACGCGCCATCTTTTTCTGTTACGCGCTATCTTTTTTTTTTCCATTACGCGCCATCTTTTTCTTATCTCTACCACGCGTGATATTAGATAGATTATTTCCGTTACGCGCCATCTTTTTCTTATCCCTACCACGCGTGATATTAGATAGATTATTATAGATTAGATTATCAGATAAAGTTTAATAAAAGCCTTTTATTAAACTTTATCTAATTTAACTTTATTTAACTAATTTCTGTAAAGTTGCATATAGTAAATTATTTTTTGAAAAATAACGTCATAAAGAAGTTTCACTTCTTACGAGTGTACGCTAGTACACGCACACATTTTTTTTATTATAAAGATCAAATTTAAATGGAAAATTTAATGTCAAATATATTGCTTCCTTCTAAAGCAGCGATTGATAAACACGTATTTTATTAATATTGATCGTAATGGCTTCAAGCTATTTTTACTGCTTATATGAATCTGTTGTTTAAAAGATTATCTCTGTAATACACCATATTAATGACAACACTACATAGAATAATGTTGATCACAAGTAACACTATAATGTTTTAAAAACAAACAAAAACAGCATACCAAAAATTTTAAAAACGAAGAAAGCTATTTTGCGATATTGAAATTTTTGACAATGCTTCCACATTTTGGTTAGTGCAACACCACATCAAGTTTATTTACATACATTTACTTATCGTCAATAAGCCCTTTCTATTCTCAAAATCATGAGGATATTAAACTGACTAGAAGTCTGTTAATTTACCTTATTATTTAAGGTTGATTCCCATGTGTTGATATTTAAAATCGTATTTTTAAAAATACATGTGGGTTTTTTGATATAATGTCAGTTGGCAAAAAGCCCTACCTCCAGGTCATAACACCTTGGAAAGAAAAGTTAGTATACATTGCTTAAGAAGTTATTATCATTAAAGGTCATAATGAAGAATATCTAATACCTATGTGAAAATATAGTTGAACTGAGAACCTCCACTTTTTTTATAAACATGGATAAGGCCTCGTATCCTGACCACGTAGCCTAATCTTTTATGAAATCTATAAACTTCTCACGAATGTTATTTAAAAATAATAGCATAGACATTCGTCTGAATTACATAATTATGAGTTAAGTTTGTATCAAATTTATTGGTGATTGCGCTGAGACCGCAAAAAGACAGCTTAACATTACGAAAGACCGGTACCGCTTTTCTCAAAATATGGAGTTCGAGTATGAACACATACACCAGTCTACCATATGTGTGTCTATTATCAGGCACATTATAATTATGTCAACCCACGTGAAGTTTATTTCGACTATTTATACATAGGGTTATATAAATCTTTTATATATAAAGTATGTTTCATAAAAATAGAAATTTCAATCAGACAATGATTTAAAATTTTCATCATTTTACAGTGAACTGTGAACATTTGCCGTTTGATTCGTTCAATCCTTCCCTCCTCCATTTTGATAGTTTAAAATCGCCTTTTCAACTAACGGTCTTGTGTCCGGTCTCTTGAAAGTATATAAAGTAAGGGATTCACTACATCGGTTTTCAACTTTTGAACTTGAAAATATATGAAGTACGAGACTCAATTTTTAATCGGACGATCGGTTTTTAACTATCGGAGTCCAATCTTCTCAACAAACATATAAAGGCCGGGTTACACTAGATCGGTTTTCAATTAATAATGCCCAATCTGTTGAAAACACACAAAGCACGATACTCACTAGATCGGTGGCGGGGTCGCTCTTGACGGTGCCGTAGTCGTCGTCTTCGTCGTCGTCGTTGACGTCGTACCCGCTGTAGTCGCCTTCGTCCTCCTCCAGGTCGTAGTTCTCGTAGCCGGAGCCGTCGTCCAGCGGGGACTGGAATTGTTGAATTTAAATATACAATTATATATGTCAGAAATGGCGGTATTGTGGCAACACCGGAACGCCAGCGCCATCTAGTGGCGTTCGATGAAGTTAGGGTTGTACCAGTTTAATGGCCGACACCTCAGTCTATCGTTGACGGTCGGCCGAAGCAGAAAACTCTAAAATCATCCCGCGTTCTTAGTGCTACGATTACTTGCCTACTTAATTTAGTTTGATTAATTCAGTGATTGTAACAAGTTTAATTCGGCAATATACTGTGTGTTAAAATCAAGTCTGCAATTTATTCTCGTGCTAACATATATGTCTCCTCCGCCATATATAACTTAGTTTTTAATTAATATAGATAGACTAGATTTTTTATTCACAGGGCTTTCAGTCACGTCTACCACAGTAAGGGGTATCCTAAGTGTTAATTTAAGTAATAGGCTATGCCAAATTTCAGCGAAATCCGACTGGTTTTTGCGTGAAAAACTACACACACACACGCACGTACACCCATAACTTTTGTATTTATAATATTAATAACATTATTATTCATTTCAGATTCGGAGTTCAAGTTTGTATTTGCAAAACTAGGAGGGTAGCCGATGGATTATTTTTTGAAGTACTATTGTTTTATATATAATGTTGTTTTAATGTGAGAGAGTGTGAGAAAAGATGCGTGTGCTATTTCAAACCGACACCACACGCCTTAGTTTCATTACGTTTTAAACCAATAAGACAAATAACCACGAATCATGGTGTAATTACCTGTCGCTTATGCCGAGGCAGTGGTTTCACAGCGACCAGCCTCCAGCCGAGGACCGGCAGTCGCAGCAGATGCTGGAGAGTTCCGTCCCGAGATTGTTCCCTCAACCCAGCGACTAGCACTTTATGACGACTCCATAACCTCTCACCACATCCCACCTGTAAGGAACGAATAAGTTATGCCTGACGGGTAACGATAAATAAGTACTACTTATGTCGGAATCAAAAAATGTACAAATATTAAATTTCTATATCCTTATCATCTTCCGTTATTGTATGTAATTGTAACGAACAAAAATCATGAAATAATTTCATTTTATTATAATGTAAACCACCTACTTCCTACCAACCTAACTGAACGAGTTACATACAAATCTCCAATAATATACATACTATCATCTCATTTTCGATTTGTACAGATTTAAAACAGTTAAATTGGCATTCAAGTTTTTTTTTCTTGCGCTACCCAACCCCCATAAGTGTTTCCTTGGTTTATAATATTTAGTGAACGGTAAAGTTTCTTGGTTCTTCAAGCTGGATGTGAACCAGCAACCTATCGGCAATGGGTTAAAAATATCCCATTCTGGCTCTATCAGTAAAAGCATAACGGGTTGTTGAAAGCTTTATGATTTATACGGATATTTTTAAGATACTTTATTATTTTTTCAAATGTAGCGACCGATTTTTCTCATATGACTGAATTAGCAAACGAGCAGTCCACCTGATGTTAAGAGGTCGTTCATCTGTAAGCAACTTCATACATAACAATGGTTCTATCATAAGTGAATCAAAGATGCTTCTCTGCTCCCGAGAACTACGATGGTCGCTTCAAATAAAAGTGAGTAATCACACCCTTTCACCGAAACACAAAAATTGCTGTACACTAGAAATAAGTGCGTCGTTGGTACCTCTACGGCCGAACTATAATTATCTATTTATTTGAATGATTGATGATTAAGGTTTTTTTTATAGGTGATACACAGTTCTATGACCTATAAAAAACCATTTTTTTTTTTATTTCACTGAAGTAGCAAACGAGCACGCAGTCCACCTGTTGGTAAGTGGTCACTGCCGCCCATGGACATCTGTAATCAACTTCATACAGAACATGGGTTCTATCTGAAGTCAATCACAGATTTGTTGCTACTCCCGAGGACTAAGATGGTCGTCTCATATAAAAGTGTACCGGCAACCACACCCTTCTATCGAAACGCAAAAATGCTTCACGCTAGAAATAGGTGTGGCGGTGGTACCTCCCCGGTCAAACTACACTGGTTCTTTTTTTTTGTTGTCGAGGGGGAAACCTTCAAAAGGTACCCGACGCCGTGGGAGCGACGCAGGGTTATGTGGGATTTTTACCGCACTAAAACCCCCCCGGTGGCCGTTCTCGGCGCTAAAAAGGAGGACTCCGGGATCTCGAAACGACTTCAACCAGAAAACTGGTTCTACCACCTGTTAATTTCTTTCCTTTAATCGGATATATAGATCGAATCATTTAGTTCAATATCCTTATTAATATACGTACGTTCAAATAGATGGCAGTAGTAGCTTCGTTGCGTCTTCGTTGCGCGGTGCCCACGCCGCTCGTGATGACCGACTGGCCACGACTAGAGTCCACTTTGTATGGCTCCATCCAGAATTCGTCCTGAAAATTATTATATTTATATATTAACACATGAAGCAAAAACTTTGTACGTGTTTTTAAGAAAAATACACGAACGGAGGAGTACGCAATTTGGCACATTTATAGCTTACAAAATGTTCACATAATATATCATAATATATATTGTTATCAGACACTAGTTCACCCGGCGAACTTAGATCCGCCCAAAATTCAAAAATCTAAATTTATCAGTGTTTCTTAACTATATTATATATTTATTATACACAAAAACCTTACTCTTGCATCGATATATCTATCAAAAAAAATGCATTAAAGTCCGTAGCGTAGTTTTAAAGATCTAAGAAAGATCAGAATGCCATTTATTTGTAATAATGCATGGAAATACATTAAGTGAATAAAAACCATTACATAACTACCATGCATTTGGGACAAACACATAAAAAAATATATATCCATACAAAATTATATCCATACAAAGCCAGCACGCAAATTGCATATGAGATGTAAGTGACGTCATAACGACATTATTTGTTTTCTTTAATGTTATTACTAAACATAGCTGAATATTTGCAGCGAATCGCGAACCACATTCCATTGGGAAGTAGCCCCATTTATGCTTTAGTTTAAATCTAAAAATACTCAAAAGATATTGACAGTGATATAGCCAAAACGTAATTCGGTGCTTCGTAATTTGTAACACCGATAGAGGTGTCTACAGCTTTTCAGGGTCGTAGAACACTTAAAAATGCTGTTTTGACATGCACTATAAAATTACTGTGAGCAGTGAGTGATGCCTAATGGTTGAAACTTGCCCTCTCGATCTGGAGATCCAAGGTTCAAACCTGCCTGGGTTTGAACCGACCGATGATTTTTCTAAAATTATGTGCGTATTAGAAATTAAGTATCACTGCTTTTCGGCGAAAGAAAACATCGTGAGGAAAACTTAAAAAAAAAGTTCTCTGAGGTGTGTAAAGTCCATCAATTGGCCAATCCACTTGGCCAGTGCGGTGGACTATGGCCTAAACTCTCTCATTGAGAGAAGACCGATGCCCGGCAGCGGGACAATAATGGGTTGACGATAAAATAACTTCGTACCGTCCTGGTTTTCTAGAAACTTAATAACAGTGTAAGAGACTAAACATACCCCATCAAGAGCCATAAAGTTGGCGAGCTCCATAAGTGCTCGTATTCGTTGCCGCGACGGAATCTTGTGGAAAGCGCCATCTATGAGGATCACTAGAACTAATCTGTTTTCGTTGCGCACGCATAATCCGTACTTTGATTGGGGTTTCTCGTCCGCTTTTTTCACCTGGAATTGAAAACAAATCTATATTTCGGCGCAGTGAATAGTTTTATTAAGATAATTGTTGTACATGTTAAGTTCATATTATGTGCTAGAGCTTTTTGGTATTATATTTTCTGTAAGGACTTATGATGATATGGATTATTTAAAGACAAATCTTGTACCCGGAATAGTTTTACAATATTAATATAACGCCTTCATATAGTTCATTACATCATCCTCCCTCTACTGTTACTTACCAAAATGAAAATGAAGACCTTTCTGGAGATTATGAGGTAATAATCACATGTAAATTAAGCTTACTGCATCTGTTACAGCTGATTATATTTCAAAAATAGCTTTTTCTTGTCCGAATGTAGGCAGTCAGTTAAGAGGATGACATATGCAGCTGACAGGTTTCGTTCAGAACATGGTTAATGGTTAACTACTTTTTCCTGCGAAGTTTTGCGTTTATTGTCGTTATCGACTCTCTTATAAGGATTATTAAAAGGTAGAACACCTGTCCTGACAGCATATGAGCATGAGACAACCACCAACTTCATCTTCGTATAAATTAATAAAACCAACCTCATAATTCTTTTACATAATTATAAGCCATTGTTCTCATGTAAGTGACAATATTGTCTTTTATGAGAAATAAAGACTTCAACCCAACCTCAATAGTGAAAGAGTCAGTGGCAGTGAGGCCATGCGTGCGGCCATGCGCCACGACAGTGAAGGTGTGCGCTCCGAGGTCCTGTGGCTGCGGCACGCCGCTGATCAGCCCGTGCTTCGTGTCCACGGCCAGCCAGCTCGGCGTGCGACGACCGTCCTCGCTGCGGACCTAGAGTAATAACCAGGTTTTAACGTCGAATATGTTGCTTATGTAAGAAATTATAAAACTCAGATGTTTCACATGTACATTTTTAAAGAGTTTGTGTAACTGCTACCATTTATAATGGTTCGCAGAATCCTGTAAATGATGCAAGGTGCATTCATCCAAAAAATCGATTCTAATCCGTTTTAAAAGTCCATGTATTATTTTAATTACTCGTTAATTCATCGAACTTTCAAGTTGTACAACTAATAGGTACTCGTGTAGCGGTAAATATTTTTGCTAACACGTGATTGGGCAAAAACGCGAGAAAAGGAGGAGAAGAGTAAAATCTTAAATATCTTCATATGGTTTTATCCCTTTAACCAATTTATTAATAATAAGTTATAGGTTTTAATCATAAGCAATTTGGTTCGTAACGTCGTACCTCTGTTGCCGTTTGTCTAATTTTACGAATGGAAGGAAGAAGAAAGAACCTTCTTGCAAAGTAAAAAGAACCTTATTACAGTGCAGATATGGTAATAAGATGTCTACAAAAGAACTTTTCGCTATTAAGATTAATTAATAGCAAAAACTTCTTATTATTTATTATTATTATTATTTCTATTTTAAGATTCAAGATAAATATATATTTCAGTCTATTGCATCGCGCATTGCGTCTGCCCAAAAACTTATCTAAAGATGATTTAGGAACAAGGGCTTACATATCCTTGTAATACAAATAAGATCAATGTAAGTAGGTACCTTGTATGCTAACACTTCACCCGAGAAAGCCTCCTTAGGAATTTCCATACGGAAGAGATGTCCCACGTAGGCCGATGTGTCAGGAACACCCCATAATCTTCTTAGGCCAATTTTTGCTATCTCTGAATGATTTGCTGTTAGTTCAACCTGAAATAGAAGGGTAGAATTAAATTACCGTTTAAACTTCTACGGAAATAAATATATTGTGTGCATTTTGTTGCGTATATGTTTTCTATATATTACGTATACAGTCATAATCCATAATCCTTTAGAAGTCTAAAATTGGCAAAAAGTCTCTATATTTCGCTGCAGTTACTACACTGAGTTTTATAATAAAGATAGGATAGAAAAGGCAAACTTGCAGAAAACTGTTACCATCTTTCTTCAGACTTGGGTTGATTACCTAGTTATCCTCGATGATTTCAATATTAGAGAGTGTTCTTATATTAAATCGACAGTACATTTGATTAAATCCGTAACCACTAAGTTTACCCCCGCGTGTCGTGCAGATCATTCTAATGATATTTATGTTTTTTAAATTATAAAAGTAGCAAATGATCATGTACTCCATACCATACATTGGGTGATCAATTACCACTTACAACCAAGGTATGGTAACTGTCAATTGCTATCCATAGACATCCGTTATCAATCAACAGGATAGAGCTATTCTGAGATCGATCACAAATACTCTGAGAACTAAATTAGAACGCTTCGTATAAGTGTCTCTTACAACATGTTTCCAACTTGAATTCTGCAGCAATTCTAAAGCAAAAGTAGCAAGGTGCCTCCGTAGCTGAATCATGAAGTGTTCCTTTAAAAATGAATAACTATCTACTTACTATAACTTTATCAGTATATATTTAAGTATTCTAATCACAGAGCCATAGTATTTGCATGTAACATTTACATCTAAATTGACTCATACTTCCAAAAACCTTTCCAGAACAAAGACAATGTGGATAGCATCATCTTCAACTTTGTTAGCGATTGAATGCGAAATGAAATTTTATTGGTCACGTCACGCTCCGGCAATCACTTTTGTCCCCGTAGCGGGTTGAGAATATAAAAAGAATTATGAAGTAAGTTGCTTAAAGTCCTTCGAAAGTAATCAAAACTAATAAAATCGGTTTCGTACCGAACGAAATTCATCTAACGATATTCCAAATACCTAACGATAAAATTATGATAAGTAGCCTTAACAGGAACATTTGCCAATCTCTTTTTAATTAGATTAAAGTAACAAAATAGGATGCATTCCACCTGATAGTAAGTGGTCACTGCCACGCATCGACATCTGTAGGCAACTTCAGACATAATAACAGTTTTATTTCAAATCAATCACAGATACGTCTATCAAAATAATCGCCCCATATGAAAATAAGCTGGCAGCCACTTTCTTTGACTGGAATGCCAGAATTGTTTCACGTTAGCAATAGGTGTGGCGGTGACATCTCCCAGGTCGGACCATAGACGTTCTAGCAATTTGCATGGATCTTCTTCTTGATGGATCGTTGCAGACCTGGATATCACAAGTCTTAAGTCTTCTCGTGATCCGACACTCAAGAGGAACGCCGAGGAATTTTGATGGGTAAGAGTCCGACATATCCCTTGCGCCGCCCTGGACGGAAACTATGAACCATTTGTACGTGTTAAAAAAAGTTTCTAAAAGAACAGGTTACCTGAAACTCCTCATTATTATCGAAGGCGAAGTCGTCATCGTGTCTGCTCAACGCCAGCGGACATAGAAGCAGCAACGCGCACGAGATGCACCCCAGACGCCACATCGCGATGTCTCGCGACTGACCCGCGACAGACCCGCGACGATCATAAACTCATTCTTATCATCTGTCGACAAGAAAAACGTCTATTAGTATAACGATGCCATTAGCCTTAGTTAGCTGTGAAACAATAAAGCTTAGCTAATGTAGTTAAAACTTAATTAGTCAAAGTGCTGTTCGTAAACATTATAGTTTTCACTTTGTTTTACAAGATTAAAGTAGTAAATGAGCATGCAGGCTACCTTATTCACAGATCACTCTTACCGACAGTTTCCTCTAACCAACTTCATATAGTACCTACAATAGTTTTACCAGCAGCCAATCGCAGATAAGCTATTACGAATGAAGATTAGGTGGTAGACTAAGTGTAGTTTGACTTGGGAGGTGCAACCACCACATATATTTCTAGCGTGATACAGTTTTTGTATTTCGGTAGAAAGGTGTAGATGCTGGTTCACTTTCAAACGCAGCGACCATCTTAGTCCTTGGGGTAGTAACAAATCTATGTTCGACTTTAGATAGAACCCCTGTTCGATATAAACTTGTTTACAAATGTCTATGGGTGGCAGTGACCACTTATTATCATCAGGTGGGTTAAATTGAAGTAGCAAACTAACACGTTTTCGACTTTAATCGGTTAAAAAAGGTTAAGATCAACTCATATGTAGTTCAGCCGGCATCCACACCCTTCAACCGACAAGGTCTTCTCGTTAGAAATAGTATTGTATATAACATTGGTCCTACCTTTCATTGTTTGTCAGTGTTATAATCGGACGCAAATTGTTTGCTTTATCTGAAAGGATTGCCATTGTTATGCCAGCTGGGCGGTCTACAATTCCTACAAACATATTGCGTACAAACGACTTAGTAATGCCAAAGACGGAAGACGGTGAGTGCGAGCGGAAACGGCTTGGATACTGTTACACAGTTAGAGAGCGTGCTTGCGCATAATGATCGCACACAAATAGCTCTAACCCCCCCCCACTCCTCCACCACCCTGCCCCCTCTAGCATGGTGTCGCAAATCGGGAACGCCTATTAAGATATCCATGAAAGAGGGTAGGGTGCGGCATGAGGGCAAATTCGTCCTTTGGATTTTAGTCTGTGTTATTTAAGGTCTATGAGTTTTCCAAATTTATATCAATTAACGTTGGAGTATAGTAATAAAGTATTGTTCTTGGCTCTTAATAACACTCTGGCCACTATAAATGCTCCCGAGTAATTAATGTAGGTATAATTAATTGTCTCGTGATACCTTTATAAAATTTATAGGCTTGTTAACTTATTTTATTCAGGAAATGTACTCAAAAGAATTTGAGAGAGAACCAGTACGATTCGACCTGGATGTTACCACCGTCTATCTCTCATTAGAAGTGGCAAGAAATCTCTGCTTACTTCAAGTACCTCCTTTCCATGTAAAATTAGCTACAAATGTCCATGGGAAGAGCAGTGATAGTCTAATGGTTGAAACTTGTTTTTTCGATCGGGAGGTCCGAGGTTCAAACCAAGGTACTGATTTATGTGCGTATTAGAAATTAATTATCACCGCTTTTCGGCGAAGGAATACATCGTGAATAAACCTACACACCCCAGAGTTCTTAAAAAAAAGTACGCACTTGGCCAGCGCGGTGGACTATGGTCTAAACTATCTCATTCTGAGAGAAGACCCGTGCCCAGCAGTGGGCCAATAATGGGTTGATGAGAAGAGAAGTCCATGGGTAGCAGTAAGCGCTTAACTTCAGGTGATCTGCATGCTCGTTACGTAAAAAAATCAAATCCATAATCACAAATATAATGCATAATATTTATGAGTCAAGCCAAAGTAATCTCGGACGGTACTTTGTGCATATCGGTATGTGACTGTCAAAGGAGACGGATTACGTGAGTGGACTTACAAACACTTGATATATGAAAATACGACAATGCCTACTACATGTATTGGGAGTTTCGAATATGATTCATATGATTTAATCTTATTTATTAATACGTAGCTACATACGTACGCGGTGAAAAGGGTAAGAAAAAAAAACGTTCTACACTCATAGCCCTAAAGTAGGATTTTCTCCTGTGTCGTGGGTGCCATGGACACACACAAAGACGAATACACAAACACCCAGAGAACAAGAATCTAAACTCATCATTCAGATACCTGTCTTGCCGGAATCGAACCCGGGACCCACTGCGTGTCAGACCGGTATGGTCATTTAAAGAATTTTGTGGTTACCGCATGTGTTTTAAAACTTTTTTTTTGTTCTTGAGGGGGAAACCTTCAAAAGGTACCCGACGCCGTGGGAGCGACGCAGGGCTATGTGGGATTTTTACCGCACTAAAAATTCAAATTACGTTTTCCTTATAATCAGAAACATTTGGGTCTTGTAGGTGTCTTGTAGGGTCCTTAGTGTGGAATACAGAATAGTAATTTGACGATGTATCTTACAAAATCGTTCGCAGTTTGTATCTATACATTCTATATTTCCGTGGAAGCCACATATCCTGCATACTTGAGCGGGCTCATCGTGAAGCACGCGGTCGATTTATCACATCTGCGTAGCGAACATTTGTAAGGACTGGATTTACGTGCCCGAAAAGAATATAGATAGTGTTCTACTATTGAAATAATATAGTTTTAGGTGTAACCAATGAGAGTTTGTTTTTCTTGAAACCGCAATAAAGTGTGGTGCGTGAAACAGAACCGCTTTTTTATTCAGTTGTGTCAGTAGAAGGGTATATGTTGATTGTATGAATGTATGTTTGCATATTTGTGTGCATGTGTATGTTTGTTTATTACAAGATAGAACCAGTTCGCCCGGGGAAGTACCACCGCCATACCTATTTCTAGCGTGAAGCAGTTCTTGCATTTCGATGGAAGGGCGTGTTTGCCAGACTTTCACATGAGGCGACCATCATAGTCCTCGGAAGTGGCAACGCATCTGTGATTAACTTCAGATGGAACCCATGTTCTGTATGAAGTTCATTACAGATGTCCATGGGCGGCAGTGACCACTTACCATCAGGTGGACTGCTTGCTCATTTGCTACTTCAGTCAGATAAAAAAAATGTGTGTATATATATAATACATATATGTACATTTTTTGGCACGCGTGACTAAACAGATTGTAACTTATGACTTATAACTGGGATTTGTATCAGTTTTCAGATTGACATAGACTATATTAATTTTTTTTTAATTTGACACCTGAAAAAAAGGGTGAATGAACTTTTTATTATTATCACAATATGCTTATCAAATGAAAACCATTAAAAAACCATTAGAAATGTATATGATTATCGAATGTCCTAAAGGCGATTTAAGTATTAAAATTCATTACATCATACGAGGAAGTTATCCGTCTACTGCAATGAGTTACAAACATAATCAAATATGGTGACAACAGTTAGATCCACTTTTTGATGAAGGACAATTACCCAGCATTGAACATCAGAATTGGAAGAGGGAAGTCCTCTAATAGTTTTGTTTTACAAATACAAATAAGACGTAATTGATAGTTTTTATCGTCTTCCGTGTTATAAATTTGAATGCAATGTCTTTCTGTCTGTGGTAACGTAGCTTCTAAACGGGTGAACCGATTTAGATGCGATTTTGTTTGTTAGAAAGCTGGTTTCCGGTAGCTGGTTCTTAAGCGTAGCTTATAATTTTATACCGACAGGGCAGATTCCGAAAATATGTGCGAAACCTACAGTAACATAGTTAATAGGTGGTTGATCCAGTGTAGTTTGACCGGGGAAGTACCACCGCCACGCAGTTTTTGCGTTTCGATGGAAGGGTGTGGTTGCCGGCACACTTTTATATAAGGCGACCATCTTAGTCCTCATGAGTAGCGACGCATCTGTGATTGACTTCGGATAGAAGCTTGTTCTGTATGAAGTTGCTTACAGATGTCCATGGGCGGCAGTGACCACTTACCATCAGGTGGACTGCATGCTCGTTTGCTCCTTCAATACTATAAAAAAACTGTGTTTGCCATATACGACATATGTCATGCGAAGTATTGTACGTCTTCTAGGACGCTTTGAATCAACCTTATGACTGCATTTGACACGCAAATGCGATTACGAAAGACCGGTAATCTCAACCGCAACTTTAATTTAATTTGTTTCCGACTAGTATTACCATTGGAAGAAGTAATCATCAATAAATAAAGATCGTTCGTCTCAAGTTGCGACCAAGCAATATAATTGTTCATTAATTATATTGATTGAGGTTGTTGCTAAGCAGCGGGGTTGTTATAGCGGCAATAACCCGATACAAAAGTTAACAACCGCATGAATCAATCATTAATTAAACCAATAAACTGTGGGATAACTAATTATGATCGTTACAGCGTCATTTTATTATAGACATAGAGCAATGGGTCACTTACATTTTTAAATGCGTGCTTAGGTTTATGTTGACAATACATGTAAAAACGGTAAATAGTAAGTAAGCCCATCTTTTAAACCACTTAGCCATGTACGAGACATGGTTATGAGATTTAAAAAGCGTATTTGTTATTCACTCATGGTTTAGCAGGAACATATTTTTTTCTTAATTTAACTATTGCGCGTTCCGTGATATGCAAGATCGCATGTCAAATTACACACACTAGGAGTACCTACCCAATGTGTACTATGTAGAGAAGTATCTCTACATAGTATAAAACAAAGTCTATTCTCGCTGTCTGTCCCTATGTATGCTTAGATCTTTAAAACTAAGCTACGGATTTTAATGCAGTTTTTTAAATACATAGAGTGATTTAACAGGAAGGTTTTTATGTATTATACATGTGAAAAATAGTGGAGAAACACTGACAATTTTTGATTTTTGATTTTTAGGTGGAACGAAGTTCGCCGGTTCATCTAGTTTACTATATAGTCAGAAAGATTTGTTTCGTAATACCATATCAAATCGAGGTACTATAATTCAACATTTACCAGATTCAGAAAATAAATATCCTACGGTGAAACTAAGACGTAAGCAGTAAAAAATCACATGTTATGGATTTAACATAACATAACAAGTCTTTTTTTAAAGACTCGTGCCCAACATTAAAACAGTAAGAGGTAACAAATAATCGATGAATTTAGAACAAAACAAAATCTGTCCGTTGTTTTAAATAACCAAATTAGAGTACTTCGTAAATGCGAAGTAGAAATTATATTGTGAAGTCTAAAATATTCCACTCCAATTATTTTCGAGATCCGAGAGATTGCCGACGGAAATACATTTAGATGTAATGTGCTTCAGTTATAAAATTTGGTCAAGTGGGCGTTAAGCTTGGAGAAAATATTAAGCTGGATTTTTTACGATATTTTTAATTGAGTACTTCTATTTTGGATTGAGCTAATATTACCAGGTGTTGGTTTAGGTGTTTTCTCTACATTATCGCTACAGAAAAGAAAATAAAGCGTGAAGCATTTCTTGCGTTTCGATAGAAGAGTATGGTTGCCGGCACACTTTCACATGAGGCGACCGTCACAGTCCTCGGGAGTAACAACGCATCTGTGATTGACTTCAGATGGAACCCATGTTCTGTATGAAGTTAATTACAGATGTCCATGGGCGGCAGTGGCCATGGTGTGGGCTGCAAGCTCGTTTGCTACTTCAGTCATATAAAAAAAAAAACAAAATGTACTCGTGTATTAACGAAGAAGTGAAATAAGTTATATGAAGTTGAGATGTCTTTTTCATTGACGAAACATAAATCTATAATGAATGATTTTATTAAAGAAGTGCTTAGATAATTTACAACTTTGATTCCCTGTTTTTATTTTTTATGTATTGATAAGATAGTGATACTATCGTAATGGTACTGCAGCATCTGGCACTATCACCTCACAAAGATATAAATCATTTTAACAATGACTTAACCTCATTGACAAAAATTAAAACAACCTTAAATCAATGAATTAAAATAAATTAATGCCAATCCTAATTAAAATGGAGATTAAAATTATTACATCCTACACATTTAAACAGAGTTAATTAAGCTCACAGTTCTCAATGGAATAAATTACAGTATCAAAAGCGTTAAAAACAATAATAAACAAAGGAGAGATAAATGATCTACATCAAAACTTTGAATTGTTTTTGGTTGTTTCAACCATATTATTTACAGTAATCAATACTACTTATACGTTAATAATCCAGGAGATTGAATATTAAGTTCATTACTAGTAATTAGTGCCCATACTTCTATACTAATGTATTAAAAATGTAAAAGTACGTATGTACTTATGTACACAGGTTAGAAGTTATACTGGTTTGGCTTAACAACATAAAATTATATATATAAAAATAAATAATACATAGGTACTGATAGATAACTTCAATTATATTGGAGCACTTGAAAATGTCTATAGACACAATTTTTTTACTAATATTTACGAATAGTAAGTATATTAATCAAAATATTGAATTTAAATCACTACTGAATATAATTTATCAGCACATATATAAATCATAATTATATGAAACTAAAATACGTGTGTGAATGTAGACACTAGAAACATGTGGATAAATACTATGAATATGAAAACAGTGAACAGAGGCGACGATGGTGCCAACTTGCGCGACTAATAGAGGTTCTATTTTGTTGGTAGCTTTTGTTTCGAGACTGCAACCGCTGCAACTTCATACTGTAACTCAATCGCTGCAACTTCATACTGTAACTTTCGTGTGACGAATCTTAAAATTTCACTCTCATCATTTTTTCATAACGCGCCTAAAGAAGTATAACTTCAAAATCAGATGATGAATGTTTGTTACTCTATCTCGGAAGAACCACTGGTGCGATTTACATGATGCAAAATGCATTGATATTGCTTATTTATTTATTTATTTCATAAAGTTAACCTACGGTTCTCAATTGAATAAATTAGTCCACCAATTCGTACTGTCCACAATTCGCACTTGGCCAGCGCGGTGGACTATGGCCTATAACTCTCTCATTCTGAGAGAAGACCCGTGCCCAGCAGTGGGACAATAATTGGATGACGACGACAACCTACGGTTATTATATTTTTAACACATCGACAGTAAAATTTAAAGTTCTTATACGGTAGATAAAAAATGTACGACTACTTAAAGACTAACATCACATGCATTATACATATAAAAAATCACAAACTATATTAAATTTGAATCTTAGACAATTTGTATATTAGAGATTATGTTTTGGAAATTGCCTTCTTAAAGGCTAATAGGGACATATTGTTAATAGTTAATATTTATAGTTAATATTTAACTGGTCAGTCTATAAGCTACTTTTAATTTGGATATTTTGCACAAGTTAAAGACGCCAACAATTTATGTGACATTCATGTCCTCAAGCGAATCACGTGTAATTCAGCTAGTAATTATTATGAATGCTAGTAATTACTTGAATTAATAATTATGCTACGTCTGTCTAAATAATGTAGGTACAAACTATACACAGGGTGGAATTAACGCGGGGTCTATTACACGGGCTTTTTCCCCGTGGCGGCCTAATAGCAGCTTAGAAACACCATTTAAATACTCGTAAGGCGTTTCTGAAAGCTTTTTACGTATATTCACTATTATATCTACGTTGTTTAAATAAGCTTAGACGGGAAAAGGTAAAAGCACGCATCTAATTCAATTTGACTTCTTTGTAGACTCTCTAAATGATTTCGTCTTGGCATTTAAATCTATAGACTTTGCTTTCGACTCGGTTCGCGTGTAGGTAATTGTTTTCTCTATGCAATTGAATAAATTAATTTGTGACATCCTTGAACCGTTATTACAGAAGTTTATACGAACCTTTCAAGAATATTTAAGACGAAGTAGAAGAAGATTAGTAATGATGACAAGACTGACGCAACATGTCCGACAAATATGATGATTGGTTTTTCGCAACTGCGTCAGAAGGACGGTAATGTTTTTCGTATTTATGTATGTATGTCAATTTGCTTGGAATGCGCTACACCCCAAACGATTTGACGGATTGGATAATATGATTTATTATTTGAATCGGCATAGTTTGCAGAGTGACATAGGTTATATAATCATCTATATATTAATACGTGAAGCAAAAACTTGTGAATCGTTTTTAAGACACTTGCCGCAGGCGCAGGAGTATGAAATTACGCACGGTTATAGTTGATGTAGAGAAGGATTGCGCAATGCTAATATTTTTTTTTTTTCAAATAATGCATAAAACATACATTAAATCAACTAAAAACACTTTACACTCACTACCTTGCATTTGGCATAAACACATACATAATAAACGAAATAGAACATTCAATGTCTTACAATGAAAACACATAACGTCAAAAATGTCAAGTGTCTTTGTCAAAATACCCGCTATTGCTGTTATATGTCGCTTAGTTAATGAACCTCTTTTTACCTTTAACAAAAATAATTTGGAAATTATTACAGTTTATTTAAATTAGAGAAATATTGGTGCTACTTTGGACAATATGAAGTTTCTGTTTTAATAACATTTCAGTTGTTATGATCAAAAAGCGGAATAATAAATATTTCGACATTATTTTAAGTATACAAACATAAAAGAGGCACGTGGAAAATATTTTACTTAGAAAATCTTTTCAACTAAACAGAGTGTACTCAACAGAGTACAACTCGACTAAACAGAGTAAAATAAATCGCTACAACATGACATATATATTGTATAGTTACGAGATATTATGATCTCGGAGACAAGCATTTAATCTCAGATTAAGGGCACATTTATTATCATAAAGGTTAGTACTAATATGACAGTTGAGATTGTTTTACATATTGCATCGAGTCAATTAGCATAATCTTGCTTGCCTTATAAATACTTACATCTGTAGGGTTAAGTAGGCTATGATGCAATGCAATACGACCGGTATTTACTGGCAAGCTTGTAAGGCAATTCAGAAATATTCTACGCATATGAGAAACAAAATAAAGAAAGATGTTTATTTAAAATACATCTCGTCAACCCATTTTTGTCCCACTGCTGGGCACGGGTCTTCTCTCAGAATGAGAGTTTTAGGCCATAGTCCACCGCGCTGGCCAAATGCGAATTGGTGGACTTCACACATCTCCGAGAACTTTTTTTTTTCAAAGAATTCTCGGGTGTGTATGTTTCCTCACGATGTTTTCCTTCACCGAAAAGCAGTGATAATTAATTTCTAATACGCACATAAATCAGTGATGCGTGCCTGGGTTTGAACCTCGGACCTCCCGATTGAATTGAGAGGGCAAGTTTCAACCATTAGGCTATCACTGCTCAAACTTGCCCAGCTAGCTCAGTCGGTAGAGCATGAGACTCTTAAAATACATATTAAGACATTAAAAAATTTCGTCCTTTTTATCAGATTGAAGTAGCAAATGAGATTGCAGTCCACCTGATGGTAAGTGGTCACTGTCGCCCATGGACTGATGTAAACAATTTCATATGGAACGGAGGTTTCCAGGATAGGACGTATCCTTGTTACATGTCTTAGCCATTTGTTGTTTACGACGGTTAGTGACCACACATACCGCCATCTTTTCCGGGGTCGTTAGCCCCGTTTTAGTCGCCGCTTACGACAGGCAAGGGATACCGAGGCTCTTTTCTGGTTCCGACACTGCTTGGACTGGGACTGGTTGTCCTAGCGTACTCTACCTACTGAGCTTGGTGACAATCTGACCAGAAGACTTGCATCCTAGAAACATTATTTTTTCTATAATAAAGTAATGGCAAACGTACATGTAGCCAGCCTGATAGTGCCGTTCAAGTAAATCTATAACACTACACGCGTGTGACTGTTCTGCTATCCCCGAAGACACGCATATTATTATCGCTCCCTTACCATAATCCATAGTACAGTATCCTGTGCTAAGGATTATATGAATGGAGTTGACGCTCTGGCTATCCTACTAGCGCTTAACATCATTCTTGTTGGCCAGAAACATGCATGGCGGTGATGCCTTTAAAGCCTAAAAAACAAAGAGTTTAACCTTCAAAATTCTGAGATAGATCTTAATGAAATTTGTATCTACCCAAGGGCCCCTATAATGGTGTTAATAAGTAGTGTTAAAGTAGGTCAAAGTATGTCGATTATAATCTTCTTCTACAACGTCGTAAGAAAAAATCGACCGTGGATATATCGAATATTCATGATGAAATGTAAATTAGGGTATTTGCATCGTATGCATCATTTTATTTTTATATCCCTGTTTTAAGTCACGAATAATGAATAACATCAGTTGTAATTTATATTTCTAAGTATACATTAATATATGTATATTGGTACTACTAACTACTACTACTACTACATATATTGGCTGTAACGCGCGTCTTCGTACGCGCAGACCACTATTAAACATATTACAGGTCTTTCAAAAATGTACATATAACACAAAGAAAAACTCGTTCCAAATTTCTAGAACCAAGAAATTTGGAACGAGTTTTTCTTTGTGCTTTGATATTGTTAGTTACAATGTTTGGGTTAGTTAATAGTTAATGTTAGTTAATATTGTTTCGGTTTATAGGTTAATTATTATATTAGTCAGTTTCTAAAATGTTATTGGTTGTTAAAAGTTGCCGAAAGGGAAACTTCTCGCGGCTTCAATATTATACTAATTCAACTTTTAAAATCAAAATTATCTGTCTGTACGTCCAAATGAAAATCGTAGTAGCGAGTTCCGAGTACCTACTAAAAACAGTATAGTTAGCTCGAAAACAGTAAATTAGTAGCTAGTCGGTGCTTACATGCGGTACATAACGATATTGTTATCGGCACACTGAGTAAACAGCATGTGTTCGGTAATGATTCGCCGCAATATGTACAGATTCGGTACTGCATCTGCATAATATCGGTAACAACATTGTTGCATTACAAACAGTGTAAAATTTATTTGCTAATTTGTATGGATAGCTTTCTCTATCGAAACATCTGTGCGCCCTGGGTGTTGGACTATAGTTATCCTATGTGTCTCATGTTACTGTTAGGTAGTTTATCATTAACGTTAAAGGTCAATATGTAACGTGAACGGTAAGTAAAAGCCTACCTATACGAAATAAGTCCAGCAGTACACCTTTAAAAAAGGGCGGTTTGATGGTCGGATGTTATATGAAGAAGTTTTTGATAGTAAGGTATTAATTACTGTTAGGTAGTTTATCATTAACGTTAAAGGTCAATATGTAACGTGAAGGGTAGGTACAAGCCTACCTATATGACATAAGCCCAGCAATGCACCTTTAAAATGAAGTTCTCTAGAATGTTTTGAAGAAGACAGCTTTTAGGCTCAGAGTTTATGATAGTAAGGTAGCTTAGTTACATTCTTCAATCAAATATAAATAAATATCTTGCTCTTAGATTGTTGTAATTTTATATTGTTCTTAGTTTTATCTCGTTGGCTAATCTCAAAAGTAATTTGCCAGCACTTTATCGGCGATGTCTCAATTTTCCTTAGTTCTCCACCATTTTTTTTTATAAAATCCATTTCTTCTATTTCAAGTTATTCAGATTACAATAACCCCTATATGTACTAATACAAATGCTTTTGTATTCATTGTATTAAATTTTATACTACTATCGTAATTCATATCTATTTATTTTTATATCTGACTGAAGTAGCAAAGAGCATACAGTCCACCTGATGATAAGTGGTCAGTGCCGCCCATGGACATCTGTAATCAACTACGTACAGAAAATGGATTCTATCTGAAGTCAATCACAGATGTTGCTGCTCCCGAAGACTATGATGGTAAAATGCTTCACGCTAGAAATAAGTGTAACTGTGGTACTTTCCCGGTCGAACTACTCTGGTTCTACCTCATAATAATCTTAATAATGCATTATCCAAAGTAGTTTAAGATGTGAACCGCCAATTATAACTTGAACATAAGTTTGTTAGCTGTCGGCAGTACGGCACATATGTACTAGTGATGTAACTAATGCTATCATTTTAACATTCGCAAATGCAAACGCGAATATATATCTTTTAATTTGACACCAATATTATCGCTAGGTTTATTTTCAGGTAGGTTTCTACACATACCTATTAATAAGAATGTATTAGAATGTAGATATGGTGACCTTTTTTTGGTGGTCAAACTGCAGTTCGACTTATGGCGATATTTTTCTTTGGTTTTTAACTTAAGCATCTATATTACAATATCTAAGATCTATATTAACACATGCACGCATACACAACACACACACACGCACGCACTCACACACACATACACATAAACTCATTCATATGCACTCTCACTCAATACTACATTATTATATTTTTATTGTTACTAAGCAAATTGTACTAGCTTATTTAAGATATGGAAGAGCGGGGCATCCTGGCACAAGTATTTTTCTTACTTAAAAGGATGTCCCAACAACAATTTATGTTTGTGGACAATTTGTTATACCAATAAAGAATTTGAATTTTTGAATTTGAGTTAAGATCTATATTCGCAAAACTTTCGCACGAGCTTTGCGAATGCGATTATCTATAAGACGCGAATAATCACGAATACGCATGCGAATATCCGTCACATCACTAATATGTACATACGTCACATTGTTATCAACAAACCGTTTACTTCGACTAAGTTGAACGAGTACGTAACGGATTCCGATAGCTCTACAGTTGTTTCTCATTGTTTTGGGTGTAATGGTTTAACTTTGTTGTCACATTTGTCACGACATAGTGTAACATTGTTATTTCATGGCAACAGCACGCGTTCTTGTTTCTACCTGATTTTAGCAGTAGTGTTATTACTTGTATTGTTACTATTTGCAACCCGCGTGGCCGAGCGGTTACTATACTGGTCTGATGCACAATGGGTCCCGGGTTCGAATCCGGCCAGACAGGTATCTGAATGATGAGTTTGGATTCGTGTTCTGGGTCTGGGTGTTTGTGTATTCGTCTTGTGGGTATCTATGGCACCCACGAAACAAGAGAAAATCCTACTGTGAGGCTTTGAGTGTAGAAAGCGTTTTTTTTGTATGAAAGGTGTGATACAGATATAATAAAATGTAAATCTATATATGTGTCGGTATATCATATTTAACTAAAGGACCTAGTAAAGGTATATATCTATAAAAAATTCACAATATCTCCTTTACTAAACCTAGGTAGGTTTACTAAAGGAGATATTGAGATTTTTTCAGGGAAAGCAAAGTGTATGTCATACTCTTCAGATAAGAATTCTGCCTTATTTGGCTATGGTGGCAAGGGTTGGGGACAATATTATCAGTTTAACATGTCCGTAGTTTACTTATACCTTACGTAGTTTACATATACGTTCACAATAGTTGATAGTTTATTGTATACATGAGCTGCAATTTCGCAGTACGGTAGATTTATATGTAAAATGTTAAAAAAATACCTATTTAATAAATGTTTCAAAGCTTATTGTATATATGTGACTTCCAAATTATTTATAGGTAATTTTATTAGTATAATATTGTCCACCAACTCGCACTTGGCCAGCGCGGTGAACTATGGCCTAAACTCTCTCATTCTGAGAAGACCCGTGCCCAGCAGTGGGACAACAATGGGTTGACAAAAAAAAATAGTATAGTAATTTTACTAGTTAGTAATTTTAATAGTATAGTAATTTTACTAGTATTATAAATGATCAAGTTTGTAAGGAAGAATTATTGTTTGTTACTCTTTCACGAACTCTCCTAAAATTACCGTTTGGATTTTGATTAGTTTATGGTCTGTATTAAAACATATGATCATCTTTGCTGTCTTGCTTTGAGCGGATAGCAAAAGCTAGTAGATACTTCTAATAGAAACAATTAAAGATATTGATTTTTAATTGTGTCTTTTATACAATTATACAACGACACGATTTCATACCTCTTGTAATAAATATTACTTAAATTTGCAACACATACGATTAATACAGTTAAACCACCTAAACCCGAGCTCAGACATAAGAATTAACAAACAAGATCACATACAACCGCACATAAAGTAGGTTTTCGGTAGTAAGTCTGTGGTTACTGGCGTTGGCAACCCTTACGGGGGTCGCTAAGAGGGTTAGCACAATGGATCTCCCCCGGCGAAATCTCTCCCAAATCTATACAAACGTGCCTCACATATTCGTACCGGCTTAGGACTGAATGGGGCGCGCGACTCATTCGAACTTCGCAAAGAAAGTTCGATACGTGTACGCTTTCACATTGAAATACGTATAAAAGGATTCCGTTTTTCAATTTTATATCGTCGTATGCGTGAATAGATGTAATTATGTTCTGTACTATAAATTATTGCTTAATACTTTTAATATATAGTTTGACACATAAAAATGTAATTTTGTAAGAATGAAATTTTGGTGCAAGATTTTGGAAAAAGTTTAAATAGGTATTCAGAGTATAAAAAGTATTTAGAGGTTCATGTACGCGTGAAATTATGTATGTAGATAAGATTATAAGATTTAGAAATTTATCTGTTAAAGCTCTGTAACCATTTTAAAGAAACACGTATTCGATAGCTTTACTCGTAAATTTACACTATAAATTGGAAGAAAATGAAGATGGCACATCACATTTTGTCTTTTTTTACGTACGATCCAAATGAAATGTCTTTATTTTATATTGTTCTACGGGGTCACTTACAAATTGTCGTTTACATTTTTTCTTATACTACCACTGGATAGGAATTGAAATAGCTAACAAGTATATAATCCACCTAATGGTAAGCTGTCACTTCGTCCAAGACATCTATAAGCAATTACATATAAAAACAGTGGTACTATACCAGAACTACATATAAAAAGGTGGTACTATACTATTTCCGAGAATTAAAATGGTTGCCTCATATGAAAGTGCGCATTTTATGGTACTTATGTTGACTATGGTCATTAATTGACTGCAACGAGATGATAAAGCGTTCCGATCTCTACCAATAAAAGTTTATTGAACAAAATTAACGATCAATGACGAGCAGATGGTTCATTACCAGTTACTTTAATAGCTCCGAATAGAGGCAAATACACAAGTACTTACAAGCCACAAATATGATACACGCAAATATTTGCCAAATAAAACGAACTTGCTCCAAGTATTCGTGTAAAGTTATTAATATTAAATATTTACCAAATAAAACAAGAAAGGCCCGACGGACGAAATACCTACCCCAATTTGTTAGGACAGGGGTGGTTGGCTATAATCGAAAAACGCTCAAAGAAAACTTGGGACCCTCAGCAGTGGGGAATGAATATCTATTGAACGACTAACGGGAACAGCGATCGGGAACGGCGATCGCAATTTAGTCAGCAATTTCTTAAACAAACCACAACAAAGCGGAGTACGAAATAAAAGTGAAGACATCTCACAATTTAAGTACCTACTTTATATTTTGTATGGCGTTTAGTATGGCAGGTTGTACGTATAATTGTGTGAGCTAATGCATTGATAGTACATAAACGATAGTAGGTATGTAAGCGATGACTACCACCACCAATTCGCACTTGGCCAGCGCGGTGGTTTATGGCCTAAAACTCTCTCATTCCGAGAGAAGACCCGTGCCCAGCAGTGGACAATAATGGGATTACGAGAGAAGAATCGATGACTAAGAAAATAAAGTAAAAATATTATTTTTCTTATCAACATTAATAAATAAAATAATTGAAATAATTCCTATATAGTATTAATACACTAGAACGAAGATGATTCGAGTGTGGTTTCGAAAAGGCGTTACCTCCGATTTACTTAAAATTATGTATAGGTAATTAAGTAATTTAACTACTCGTATCACACCAAATATCACTGTAAAGGACATATAACTTTTCAAGAAAGTTGCCAAATGAACTCTTCGTCAAAGTCGACATTGACTTGACGACTCCTCTGGTGTAGGCAGATAAATAAAAAAAAAACATAATTGTGTGCAATTTACACTCGGCAGAATATAAACTTATTCCATCCATCCATCAGCCTTTTGGTGCCCACAGCTGGACATAGGCCTCCCCTAATTGGCGCCACTCCACCGGTCCTGTGCCCTCTGAATCCAACGGTTTCCCGCTGTCTTCTTCAGGGTCCTTCTCGGTCCACCTGGTAGGGGGGCGACCTGTACTTTATCTATAAATTTATTAATAAGATATATTTATTATATTGTGTTATTTATATTGTTGTTGTTGTTGTATATGTATAAATACCAAACTGGAGCTGTTATAAAAGCTACGATGTAAAATCGTTAGCGTGATTCAGAAAGGAATATAGCGCCATCTAGTTATATCACCGACAACTGCTTTCGTAACGTGTTTTCGTTCCGAGTTTCAAATCACTAAGATTCTAAGGAAGTTTTAGTTCAGAAATATTTCTAAATTCGCTCAACAGAACCGCTTGCAGCATCGAGCGATATACCATGTCCCTGCTAAAGATACCACATAGACAAATATATTTTCATTAATGTTACACGTGTTAGATTCATGCACGGATGAACCTTACCCCTGCATTGTAAGGGACCCCAGTCTTGGGTCAATAAGCGTTTGGAGATTAACTATAAATGCCACGTCCAATGACATTAAGGCATATGTCCTATTCCTTTGCAGATGTAGGAGATAAATAGCTGTAATAAATAGCAATAGGAGTAGGCGGGGCACAGAAACACAATGCAACAAAATAGTAGAACAAAAATCGGCACACAATGGGTATATAAAGACGACTATTGCTAACGAGGTAGCCCTAAAATGACGGTACGTATATCTGATCCAGTACTCAAAAGATTCACTTGGACTTAAGGTCCCAGCACAGAATACTGATAAAAAGGCAGTAGGGGTATATTTTTGCTTACAATAACACAATAGTTTAATAAAAATAATTATTCAAGCATTTTTTTAAATATTGGTCAAATCTATACGATGTAACGAAATCTTGTATAAAGTACAAGATTTCGTTACAAAAGACATAAAACGGAATCCTTAAGATTTCGTTTCCATTCACTAATGACTTTATACATATGGTGTAATTTATAGTAGATGTGCTGTATGAACCAATATTTAATAATAATAGAGTGATTTAATAAAATCTAATAAAGTTAATCTTTAAATAATTATAAATGTACATAAAGGTTCCTGAAAGTCGTCTTTTAAGTTATATATCCCGGCGCGGTTTTGTGCGTTCATAATTCACACCATAAGCCCTTTCGGTTTAAATTTCCTAAGTAACAATTTTCTATACTGGCTTATATCGGTATCTTTAAGCACTCCTACTTTTTCATAAAATTAAAAGCGGTTTGTGCCTGAAATTATGTTGCGGAGAAAAAGTATTTTAAAGTGAAACTTCTTTAAGAACGCCTTAGTTACATTCCGTAGTGTAACGATACTTGTAACGGAAATGGTTACGCTAGAGCATTATATTACGATATAATATATTTACTCATTATAGGTCTATTGATATGATATTATACAATACACCATGACGTGAATAATTTTGTAATCTTTTTGATAAAGTAAGTAATTAACATCCAATTTATACGAGGAATACAATACTTTAGATAAATAAATGGTCATACATATAAACATACATAATAAATATGCTCGAAAATCGTCACCTTACTTCTGACGCAGTCGTTACTACAGGCATATATTAATGATAGTTATAATTAGAGACGCGCCGAATAGTGGTTTCACCGAATAACTGAATACCGAATACTATTCGGTTTAAATTTTACCGAACCGCATATTCGGACGAATTACGAATTAATTAGGTACGGTTTACCATTTCTCATTAAGAAAAACTGAGAAAGTGTTTAAAAAAAAATTAATGTTGATTTAAGGTTTAAAAATAAATGTTAACATAATTATGTTTTTAGAAAAAAATGCGAATTTAATTGAGGTTCCAAAAATGGTGATTTGAAGTTCAATTGCTTTATAATATTGGATTTATTCAACACACTTTTCATAGGATTTATTTGACTTATAACATAAATCTTAATTAAAAGTTTTGTCTAAATAACCATCTAAATATGATAGATATTTAGATGGTTATTTAGACAAATCTATACCTCTGTTATACACCTCTGAATTAGCAATTTCATGCTATGCTACAAACTAATCCAAGACTAAGATGTCCAACCACTTGTCCTGGCCAGTGATTAAGGTCCACAGGCTTGACAGGCTTATAATACGGTTGTAGGTGTGGCTCAGGGGTTTTGGACTCAAAATCGGCGGGTATTCAGGTCAGCCGGTTATCAGGCTCGTCATAATCTGAATAATTCGCAGTCCTCGCCACTGATTGAATTACATTCCATGACGCCGGCACTGGGGAAACTGAGCCGGGCATTTCTGGGAGATACGGATGATAGTAGAACAGTTTCATTGTTTTGTTTCATAGTATCTGATATTATAACGAACCAATCGAAATATTTATTCAAGTGACTTGTTTAGATGTATGTCTATTTATCTGTGTGCTTCCAAGTGCGTTTACATGTACATAAAGTATTTAGTGTTGGATGTATTTTAACAGTTACGAAGAAAAATATATCTCTTCATGGTAAAAGTGTCGTACGCTTCAAATATATTTTTTTATTTGGAGAACGGAAAAAATATGTTATAAAGATTTACTTAATGTTGAACTTTTTGAGTAGAAGTAGTAGAATAGTACATAATAGCCTAATTTAAAATATTTGTTAGTGTTATCGTTTAAACATGCATTGATAATAGCCGCTATTAAATTAATATCCATAACAATATACAGATGACAAATGATGACAGGTATTATTTATATTAGAGTCCTTTCAAGATTTGACATTCTGATATATTTATAACAACATGACTTTTTTATTTAAATATGAATGAATGAAAGCATAATTTATCAAGTTTTTAATATATTCTTTTATTAAAATTTACGATGAGTTCGAGTCAACTTATAATCATGTTGTTGCAATCTGAATAATTTATATCTCGCCCCTTGATTGAATTGCACCCTGGGTTGCCCCTTGATTGAATAAATTAGATAAAACATAGCATTTAAAATATGGGAGAAAGATACAAAAAAAATGCTACCGAAACCTTCTTGCCAAACATACTAAAGTTACTTCGTTTTTAACCGACTTCCCAAAGGAAAGAGATTACCTCTTCGTCACGTATATTTTTTTTATCAAGAACGGAAGATATGAGTTTAAGAATGTCGGAATTTTTTAATAGGTAATATATTAGAATTTACGAACGGTATCGATATTTTACTAATTTTCACCATATAATCTATACTAATATTATAAAGCTAAAGAGTTTGTTTGTTTGTTTGTTTGTTTGTTTGTTTGTTTGTTTGTTTGTTTGTTTGTTTGTTTGTTTGTTTGTTTGTTTGTTTGAACGCGCTAATCTCAGGAACTAGAGAAAGGCTTTAAGCTTTATAACATCACGCTGCAACAAAATGACGCAGACGAAGCCGTGGGTAACAGCTACAATTTATAAAGCTGAGGAGGTTGTTTGCAAAAATAAATCATGCCCAAAATAATTATTCCACGCGGACAAAGTCGCGAGCACAGCTAGTATACGAAATATGTAGTGGATGGACGTCTATATTAGGTTAACTGTTTGTATTAGAACAAAATGAGTTAATTAACCAAACTGTATCATAGTATATAATATAGGAGGTTGCCAGAGAACAGCTAGATCGGCTGTATAGTGTGCATTTAAATTTACTGCGGCTTTCTAAGCCTTTGGCACGCATGCTGTCAGACCGTGTACTGTAGAATATTCCGTATAAAGTGTCTAACCTAGCAGAAATTGGATATAGTGAACGGAGCGACTTTGACCATTTATGGCCCTTTAAAGATAAATGTTTCGTCAGTATTCGGTATGTCTCCAGAACTCTTTTTTGCTTTATTATAGTACTAACAGAACTCACGCGACTTCGTTCGCGCAGACTAATGTAATCTATCCAACCATTATACATTTGACATCCAATTCACACTGAACGTTGAACGTTAAACGGCGGTGTCCATTTTTTTTGCAGATATTGACAGTAATATGTTATCTTATATTCTAGAACATTTTTTGTTGTTATCAATAATTACTGCATAGTGTATGCGTAAAAATTTTTTTTAACAATTTTTTTATATCTTGATTCACTTTACTGAAGGTTTAATAATAGCTTAAGGAATAATGTAGTATTCAAATGGTGAAAGATTTTTCTAAATCCGTTCAGTAGTTTTTAAGTCCATAACAAACATACAAAAATACAAAGTTTGCCTCTTTATAATATTAGTATAGATATAGATAAAGATAGGAAACGAGCATGCGGTCCATCTAAGTTAAGTGGTTACAGTCATCGTTTAACATCAGTAATTAATTTCATATAGGGGTTCTATCTGAAGGCGATCTCAGATGTGTTTGAATATGCGGCCGTCTCATATTATAGTGAGCCGAACTCTAATATATGGGTTCTGTACCTTTGTGATAACATGGTGGCTGTATTTATTGGCGAAGAATTGTTCCAAGCTTATTTATAACCCATCTATTTATAAAATAATAAAAGTATTGAACATAGTTGTCGCAATTTAATATGCCCATCTGGTTATATTATGCCATCGCTGCGTCACCTCATTAGGTATAAACAAATCAAAACAGGTATTTACGATGGATTCTAAAATCTTGAAAACATTTAATGCTTTTGAATAATACATATGTACATTCTAGATAAAACACGTATTAGAGTTCAATCTTTAGTGATAATAGTGTTTTATAAAAAACTTCATAATTAGGTACAGCACTTGTTCTTTTCTGGAAGACGAAAACAAATAATTGTTGACTGAAGAAAATCAAAACAAAGTGTAACCAAATATAAAAAAAAAACACGCTTTCTACACTCATAGCCCTACACTAGGATTTTCTCCTGTGTCGTCGGTACCATGGACATACAAGACGAATACACAAACACACAGACCAAGAACATGAATCTATACTCATCATTCAGATACCTGTCTGACCGGGAATCGAACCCGGGACCCATTGCGCGTCAGATAGGTATGGTAATCTCTCCGCCACGCGGGTCGCCCAATATAATTATATCTTTTGTTGAATATAAAACATGATTTTTTCCGTGGTGACAAGCAAGAAAAGTGATAAATATTTTATCATCAACAGTTTAAAGATTCCATTATTGTTATGTAGATACATAGATTTGGTTCCTTTCGAGAAATTCGAAGCTGCATGCCTTACATTCGAATGAGTCAACAAGCAAATAAAAGACTGACGTAAAGCAACCAAAGGTTATAACATTTTGTAACCAATTAGATTTTCTTATAACTCGAAGGGTACAATTCAGCGCTAATCGCCACAGAGAATAGTTTAAATAGGTAATTTGCAAAAGCGGTGTAAGGAAAGACATTTTCCTTTTAACGGAGAATTAAAAAGGAGGATTTCTGAAATCCCGACACAAACGAGTCTTAGAGGTTGGCGCTAAAATGTCTCCGAAATCCTCTTTCGAACGCCCAGATTTCGCGCAATAATGCGAATTCACAGAAAAGGGACTGGCTAAATCGGGATTCTGTACTATAAAAATATACGAAAGTTGGAGAGATCGCAACCCCTATTCGATATTTGCGTTATAACGAACCAATATCCACAAAGCTTTTCTAATACTAGTCTCTCCCGTGGCTCTCCACGCGTTTTGAGTTGAAGTCATGATGTGACCATCATAGTCCTCGGGAGTAGTAACGCACCTGTGATTGACTTCAGATGGAACCCATGTTCTGTATGAAGTTGATTACAGTTGTCCATGGGCGGCAGTGGTCACTTACCATCAGGTGGACTGCATGCTCGTTTGCTACTTTAGTGAGATAAAAAAAATATGTCAGCATAATATTTTTTATGTTGATTGGTTATAGCACGGTATAAATATCTACAGTAGTCTAACTCCTTAGAAGCGCACGAAACGCAAGTTATACCTACGCACCTCGACTTCGGTTTGCATTCGGTCTACAAACAGACCCGAATGTGCCGTAGAGACGAGCGGACTGTGTAACGGTTTTTTGAGCAGTGATTTTTTTATTTTACTAATAATATGGCGAAGAAGAATTGTAGACTATATTGTGCTGTTTTTGGTTGTTTGAATTCTACATTAACACATCCAAAGATAACATTTTTTAAATTACCTTGAAACTACGAAAGGTAAGACAATTATAATGTTTTTTAATGTACTAGAACTACCTTCTTTCTTTGTTTCTTTTTTAATAAATTGGTTTTTAGCTTTTTTATCGAATGTAATACCTGGATCCATAAATAATTAAAGGATATTATGACAAAGGGAAGTGACATAGGTAAGTATGTGTGTCCTACATGCCATTGGCGAAGTGTATCTCTTTTCAATAAAGTACATAGTTATAGGTAAGTGATATTTTTGCAAAAAATAGAATATTGTTCGATAAATAAATAACTACATAAAATAAATAAATCATTTTAAATTTATAATTACATTTTTAAACCTTTTTTTTTTTTGTTGTCGAGGGGGAAATTTTCAAAAGGTACCCGACGCCGTGGGAGCGACGCAGGGTTATGTGTGATTTTTACCGCACTAAAACCCCCCCGGTGGCCGTCCTCGGCGCTAAAAAGGAGGACTCCGGGATCTCGAAACGACTTCAACCGGAATCCTCCGAGCGCGTTGCCCCATCGGGCTCCTCCCAGACTGGCGTTTGGGCCCACCACTTCGTCTAGTCTTTACGATAGTATGCGACCACACATACCGCCGTCCTTCCCGGGATTGCCTGACCGAACGGTTCGAGCTCTCACTCTGCAAACACGGAAGCCCCTTTTAGTCGCCTTTTACGACAGGCAGGGGATGTCATAGTCCTATTCTGATCCCGGAGCTACAGGGATGACAGACTTGCCTGAAAAAAAAGCTCTTTTTTATATTTGTGGATATCTCCTAAAACGTTGTTTGGAGAAAGATGATTGTCAAGCCTTGAAGTCATATATAAAGCCCGATCAAAGAAGCCATAATTTCAGCGAAGAGAGTCGGTTTTAAGCTACCGAGACTACTGCAAAAATAATTTACAAAGTTTTTTAATAATACCCAGGGATGATTTTGTGCAATATGTAGAAAAATTGGAGGAAATATTTCGAACTTCATTTAAAACAACACACATAAATTGTAAAATAGCTGCAGGTATTTATAACCAAATGAAAGATATTCCTTTTTCTCCACCATGTCAATATTTCCCAAAATTATTTTTTATTATGCTTTTTATCCGAATGCGAATTTTTTATACTATTAAATTTAATAATAAAGCTTTTCGTACGTCTCAGTCGAGGCGCAAATATTTTTCAGTGTCAAATTTGTAATTATTATTAGTAAAATAATGATTTGTTATTAAAAGTCTCACATATTAAAAAAATAGTTTTTTTTTATAACTTAAGTCGACTAATTAAAAAACATTACATGTATTCAACACTTCCTATACAATTCACATGAATTATATTTGTTTAAAAAATAAATAATAGTTTAAAAAAACTAAAAAAACACGCTTTTTATAGAAAACCGAACTAAAAAATAGAAAATAAATTTAAATGAATTTAAATTATGAAAATAGTGTTAAAAATTTTTATGAATATAAATTAATAATAGCTTTTTTTTAAATATTTTTTTTTATTCTATAAAAAGCGTGCTTTTTAGTTTTTTTTTTACTATTATTTATTTTCTACTTTTTAGTCAAAATAAAACATGGAATAATTTTATCAAATTAGTGTATTATCAACGGTCCTCAATAAATCTACAAAGTTTGAACGAAATCTGGCCGTTTAAAGTGGGTCCAAATCGCGCCCAAAGAAATCGGTTACAAACAAACATACAGGTGAAGCTAATAAAAAGCTAATAAAAATATATAATAATTACTGTCAAACAACCAGAAAGAAAGTATTCATACTGGTTGATGTTATTAAAATACCTACTATAGGCAGGCAGCCCTAACGCAATCTTTCGCCCAACGCCTCCGTAGGTATAAAATTCAAGGACACGGCAGAGTTAGAGTACTGTATGATATTTATATTGTGGTTATAGTGTTCATTATGACAGAGGTATTCGCATAAGTTTATTTCTTTATTTGCGATTTTTGTTCAAAAATTACTAAGAGCATATATTACCCGTGAGGCATTTTAATTTACTTTTGTCAGTGTACTTCGTAAGTATTAATTCTTTTAAATACATTAAACAAATTTTAGTTTTACACAGCGGGGAGGTACCACCGGCATACCTATTTATTATCTAATTATCTTAACACTAGAAGCGAGGAACATTTTGACACCCCTAGAAGCGCGGAAGTTTTAAGTAAAAAAAATGTGTTGCATTTACGTAGTTGGAGTCCCGTGCACAAAATATAATCATATTTAATGAGAACTCACAAAGCTTGCGATTATACGCATAATAAAATATTAACTAGAGCAGGAAGAACATCGAAGTGGGTCAAATTTGAGACGCCCACATTTCTAGTGTTAAATCATTTCTAATATTTCGGTAGAAGAGTTTGGTGACCGGTTCATTTACCGGCTACCTTAGTCCTCGGAAGTAACACCCCTGTTCTATATGAAGTTGCATACAGATGTCCATGGGCTACACTTTCCATCAGGAGAAGTGCAAGCTCGTTCGCTACTTCAATAGGATAAACACACAAGATGTGTCAAATCAACGTATAGCATCCAACTGTACATTGTAGAAAAGATAAATTAGAAAGATCTTTTCGCATGAGTCATCTCGAGTACAGAGTCACTAGTACAGAGAATTAGAAATTATAACATAAAACTGTTACAAAATTAGGCCAGAGAAACGAAATAAATTAGTGACGATCAACTCGAGTTACTAACTCGAATTAACTCGAGGCCCTCTGGTTTGACTCGAGTCAATTCGAGTTAAATTCCTTTTAACTCGAGTTTGAATTTTTGTGTAGACTGATTATTTACAAGGTTTGGTTTACAATTAATAAAAATATTTTACGAACAAAAACCTCATTTAAATAAATTCTAGCTAATTTATTTAATTACTAGCTGTACCCGCGGCTACGCCCGCGTGCAAATCAATGTATCGCAAAGTTTTTCCCGCGCAAATCTCCACTCAGTGGGAATTCTACGATAAAAGTAGTCTACATGTTGTTCCATAACATTTTCTATAGTAAAAAAACCCGTAAAAATCGGTTTAGCCGGTCAAACACAGAGTGAAAAAACGAATTTTAAGTGTGTATTTGTGGGTAGGTGCATATTGTTATGTAAAATGTTATGAAAATAAGACGAATCAGAATATTATTATCGTAAACCCCTTTTTTGAACCAATTTACAGTCTTAGTGGTCACATTAACAATATCGGAATACATCTTTTCAAACAACGATGGATTTTAACTTTTATGAATTGAAAATTCTATTTTAAGTAATTTTGGTCATTTTAAATTTCTGAGTAAGATTACATATAGGTGAACCTACTTTTAACATTAATTTGACAACCTTGACGACCCGCGTTGCGGAGCAGCTACCACACCCGGTTCGATTCCCGGCCAGACAGGAATCTGAATAGATTCATGTTCTGGGTCTGGGTGTTTCTATATACGTCTTGTGTGTCCATGGTACCCACGACACAGGAAAAAATCTTAGTGTGGGGCTATTGTAGAAATTGAAATTGTAGAAATTTTCTATTTTATTGAGTGTAGAAAGCGTATTTTTATTTAAAAAAAAAGTTTGTGTGGAGGAGTACCGGGAGGCGGGTTGAAGGAATCCAAAAATTTTGTTGGATAATGTCTTTGATCTCGATGGCTGTATCTACAGAATCTTCATCCCAAATAGTCAAATAACAATCCCGCATTGAATGTTCAGTATTCCTTTGATTTGAAATATAAAAATGTTAGAGAAATCGTTGCTACAAATCTTGAGTGGACGCTCAAAGGCGAATAGGCAGGCATTATGACCGCTTTTCAAAAGTGTGGGCGCAACGCTGGACGACGCCGCGGCAATAGCTATTTTTCTATCAGATCTTATATTTTTCGCTAATAGTAAATTTATTAAAAACGTTTTACCCGTGCCCCCTAGTGCATCTAACTAAAACTAAAAATCTAATGACAGTATCAATGATACGTAAACTAATTTTGGTTCTACTAACATTTAAGCGGCGCTCAGGTATGTTTATAGTTCATCTTTATTAGGCCTTGCTTGTGGTTTATTACATTAAAAATTGAATTTGTCGGCAAGGTAAATCCAAATTATTTTGTACTTTTACCTGACAGAGGTTAAACCTCTATTAATTTCATACAAACTTTGTGACACATTGATTCCCAGGCGTGCGAAAGCTTTGCATTTCCTATACTAAAAAATATTTTAAAATCAGCTGGTTATTAAAAAAAATATACTAAAATTAGTATTTATGAAAACTACAGATTATAATAATAATAATAATGTACATAAGACAACTGGATTCGAACCACATACCTCGTGTTTCTAATCCGCCCGACTTGGCACCACACGGCTATCACGATTTTAATAACAGATGCAAAATTCACATACTTATGAGTTAAGAACATCATCTATTTTGGCTTATTTTGACACACTTTGTTATTCTAAAATTAATTTAAAATATGTTGTTATATAAATGCATGTTTTCTATAACATTATTTATAATGAACATAACATAAATATAAAAAGAACAATAATGTTGACCATGCTCGTTTGTTATTAGAGCCATCAGCCAAGTGTTCATCAACCATGCTTCAATATTCATAAGTGCAATTATTTATCACAAAAGTTGCAAAAGCTTCTTTATAATAATAATTCATGATATAATTGTTATATCTTATTTAGATACTGATCGACTTATTAATGTTAGTATTTTGTTTAAAAGACTATCAATTGTATTTTGTCCTTAATATTTATTTTCTCTAGAAATGTACGGGTGTGGTCAATAACATAACTTTATTTATGCAATAATAGTTAAGAAACTATTTATGTAACATGAACTTGGAGTGATAAATGGAGTCGATAATTTTATTTTGAAACAATGTTAAAACATTTTATCGCCTTTGAGTTATTGGATTCGAATAACTATTTTACTATAATGGTATGACGCGCCATCTGTTATCAATTGGGAATCCTTGTACTCTAAGAGCGATTTTACATTAGGTCGCAAGATGCGCGGCCGCAACGCGTCAACGGATGCTTTTTTATTATTGAAATATTTCATAAATTCATAAATTAAATTAAAATCAATTTGAATCACATCTATTTTTATGATAATTGATAGTTACAAATTTATACGTATTATTTTTGAATGAATTCAAAATGGCATCCGGGCGGCCATGATGGCTACTGTCATGTCACACTACTGTCATGTCACACATGTTTACATTAGAATTTAACAAAATACGCGACAATCCGAATTTTACGGATATATGTTGTCGACTCGAAATCAATGTTTTTTTATGTATTATTATTTAGATAAGGTTTTAAGTAAGTCTATCGTACCCCTTGACGGACTTGTCAATATGGGACTTTGTCAAAAACGAACTTCCATACAAACATTTATGCCCGATTTTAATGCTTTCAACCCATTTTTTTCGATAAAAAGCAGCCTATGTCCTTTCTCGAGGTCAACACTATCTGTGTGCCCAATTTCATAAAGATCGGTTCAGTTGTTTAGGCGTGAATAAGTAGCAGACAGACAGACAGACAGACAGACAGACAGACAGACAGAGTTACTTTCACATTTATAATATTAGTAGGGATGATTAACCTAATATGCTATATGTTTATGACGAAAATTATCTGCTTTTTATAGTTTTACGAAACAAGCAAGAAGCAAGTTTATTATAATAATAAAAACGAAGCTATACATAAACTGTTTCATCCAGGTAACTTGAGTTCAACTCGACTTACATGAATTTCAACTCGAGTTAACTCATGTTTATCCTGAGTTGGCACATCACTAAGATGAAGCAGACGCACGGGTAGATCTATTTCTGCAACGGAAGTCACGTGCTGTTGCACTTATACACCGAAAAGGATATTATCGTTTTGTTGTCGATGAAACATATTCGAGGGATCTTCTCATTAATTTCACGGATCGGTTGAGAATGAATCGTTGTCTTTTATCACATTTCGATGTTGTTTTCTTGGACTTCTGGAGAATTATCGATGATTAATTCTTACATGTAGTAAAGTATTCCAATACTTAAGGATTTAAGATATTAGCAGATCTTGATTGTGGCATCATGATTTAAAGTGTTTCTCTAAGAACTTCGATAAAACACAGTATAGCATCGATATCTATATCGATGCAATATAGGGATATTTTAACCACACTGTTCAACCGATGCTATCTGTCTATGTTTTTGTAATTTTCTATAATTTTACAATGTATTACAGTGTTTATTACATAATATAATATGATTTCAAAAGAATATAAATAGAAAAATTATCAGCTACGTAAGATACATCGGAGTACCAGGCGCTTATAAATATGCAAGCGGCTTACGCGTTCTTACAGGGTATAGTTCAACATCGACTACCGATAGAAGGCCACCCACAAGGCCATTGTAAGTCATCTCGAGGCAAAAAAGGGCATTGTTTCTAGAGGCGTGGGGTGCAAAAGTGACGCCATGCAGGTGACGTTTCAGATAAATTACTTCGCGCGCCAAAGGTTAGATAAAGTTGACAATAAAGTTTTACGTCTAGCGGAATTTATGGTGGGACGGGCAAAATTGCGTTTATCTGAACCGAGCCTATTGATGACATACCTTTTGTGGTTCTTAAAAATAATACAACAGCATCGTTTCTTTTTAATATTTTACTAAATTGTTCATTTACTCAGAATGTAGAAGTAAAAATAAACGATTCAAATGATGAAAGAAAAATACTAAGAAATACTTGTCACGTATTTAAAAACGGTACTCTACAGTCCGCGTATTTTTATTTTAAAGTAAATTACATCACGATTCACGCTTAAGATATTAAAATTTCTTTTATTCCGCTCTCCGTGCTTTCGTAATCCATTTCGAGCATTTTGTGTCCCAGAAACAGTAAAGCGTTGCAGAGTACGCGTAATATTTGCAGTTGTCTCAATCTGCGATGGGAGCGGTACCCACACTTTATCCTCCCTCCCAAGAAACCCCCACGTGTAAGTGACTTCGCACTTTTACGACACTGTTAAATAGCACATCTATTTTCTGCTCTAATGCTTTACGAGGTGTAAAAGCGTCCATCCCTGTTGAAAAATCCTGAACAAGTATAAAGGAAATTAGCTATACACAGCGCTTGCTTAGAGAAGTGTTTTTGGAAGGTGTAAGAGTGAAGTTTTTATTATCCCTATCTTTTGCTCACAGATGATTTGTCCCCCTTGCCTAATGTACGTAGCCCCTCTAGGAATAATACAGATTTTGTTTTTGTTAAGGGAGAGAATCCCTTTGGATGACAGGGGACATAATCTGTCGAGATTGCTTTTTGGTAAGGCAGCTTAAGAACCATTAGGCGAATGACTCTTAAGCTCTACGACACTAACTTAAAATAAATGATGCCTTTATGCGATTCGAAGAGAAATGTTGTCTTTCGGTAGTTTTAAGGATAATTGATTTAACATGTCTGGTGTTTTTACCTATAAATCCTAAATTATACAAGAATTCGCTTATCAAAAAATGGCCTTAACACAATAATATTTCATATTCTTCGAACAGCACTTAACTATATAATTCTCTAAATAAATTACGTTCTACAGACTTGCAAGCCACTTTTTTGGAAGCGCTGTGACAGTTATTTTACATAAACTACTTTATCATTTATTTTTTGTAGTTAATTTATACAAATTAATGTAGAATACTGCTATCGCTTGTACAATATTTAGCCAATTAAATTATTTGTAAGTGAATCGAAAAGTACCTACTAAGCAGTTGACAAAAAACAATTTATAATACATAATTATTATGATCTCATTTACATGTTAGGAGCTTAGGAAACCGCACTTGTATCTTAGAGAACTCTTCGTATTTGAATTGTTAATCAAAACGAATATTAATGGGCGAATAAACGTTCCCTAATCCTTAGGGGAAGCTGGCACAAAGGTACTAAGTATACAGTAATATAGACAAAGTAACTTAAAGAAGATTCTAAGCATATAAGTGTGTGCGTTTGTATCTGTGTATACACACACACTTTCTACACTCCCAGCCGCACACTAGAATGTTCTCGTATGTCTTGGGTACCATAGACATACGAAGTCGAATACACAAACACCCAGAACCAGAACAAAAATGTAAATTTATTCAGATAGTCTGGCCGGGAATCGAAACCGGAGCCCGGGTGCGTGATAGACCGGTGTGGTGACTACTCCGCCACGCGGATCGTCACCATATCAGTCGCAGCGTATAGTTGGAAAAGACTCAGTACCTATCTTTAGCACAAGTTTAATAAAATTACTAATACACGTGTATTATAAATGTGAAAGTGTGTTTGTTTGTTCCTCTTTCACGTCGCCACATATCTATTATATGATATGGTTTATATGCTGGGAGATAGTTAGGAGGGCGGAGAGTGACGTAGGCTACTTTTTACCGCGCTCTCTTATTCCCATGATAATATCGATGTTTTGTCAGTTGATACATATTTAGTAGTTCCAGACGTTGTTAATAGATGGCGTTAGTAAAATTCATTTGCAAGTTCTGAATCACGCTATCAAATGTATGTGTGAAAACAAGATCAGAGGAAACATATACTCGTACTAAGGGTACAGAGAGAACAAATTCTAGATCAAAGCTTATAAAAACACTATATAGTATACGTATGCTTTAAAACTACGCTACGAATTTTAATGCAGTTTATTATTTTAATAGATAGAGTGATTCAAAAGGAAGGTTTCTATGTATAATACATGCATAATATAGTAAAGGAACACTGTTAATTTTAGGTATAAAGAAAGAATAATTGAAGTGAACGTCAACTTCATCATCACTTATATTTCTTGTACACAGAATTTGTCCACACCCCGATTATAATTAGTAACTAAAACCAGTCGTTTCGAGGAAGACAGTAAAACGAGCATAAAAGCAAAACAATGTAAGCATTTCGGCACAGGCGCGCCCCAGCGCCGTAAACACGTGTGGGACAGATCGCGGCGCAAGTTACGAGAAACATTAACATTAGTATAATGCTTGAAATTTACCAATATATCGTGTGCCTCTATTAAAAACGGGATGGTCTGATTTTTGCCAAATTGACTTCTGTCAAAATTGTTTAAACTGAGCCCCTGCAATCGGGTGTGATTTTTATCAGATTCTTCTATCAAAACAGAACAAATGAGATCTTTCAATAATCAGACTGTAAATGAATTACTAACATAGTATTTTAAGTACCACACTAACACTATGGATGTAAATCTGATTTAAATAAATATAATAATAAAAATAATAATAGATCTTTTTCTAACACGGAAATCTATCGATAGTCCTCGTTTTAGATAAACAGAGATCTGTGAATAGATCCCATTTTGTTTAACAATTTTAGGACAAGAAGCCAATTTGACAAAAATCACGATTTATACTCGTTAACATTATGGGCACAGAATTGACGTTGAATCCATTGTAAAAATTGAAAGGCTAGATCTGATAGAACACATAACTAGATACTACGTACTTTGAGGCCATTATCAATATGTCGATTCGGACGTTATAAATAGTGCAAAGTCAAAAATATTATGTTATGTTATAAGGCGAAATATACCCAAAAGGCGTCCAGATATAGCATTAAAGTTCACTTACTATCAATTCAGTTTTGTGCGATTTTCTCATAATTTTCCATAGGTATTTTCAATTATTTATCCATGTTAAAATCATTTTGATATACAGGAAGGCGATTATATCTTTAATTAATTTACTATTAAACGCTACTGAACCAAGGTGATTTAAGCTAGTTCAAAGGCGAAATTCAGTAGTAACCTGTGCCAAAAGTCGTTTAGATTTTATTATAGAAAAACGGGCACAGTTTCGTAAAAGCCTTTATTACTGCTATCAAGGTTGCTGCTATCCTATTACATAGACATCGTAAGTAGTAATCTATATTTATAAATGCCAGTAAATTACCACACAATTCATAAAGGAAAGTAAACGAAGAAAATAAGAACAGCAAACGAAAAATTTATAAATAACTTACACGTGTATCTATTTTGATATGAATTCTCTCATTGCTTGAAGGCCTAACGATTGTGCTGATGTAATCATATTTGAATTAGTTTCGATGGGTAATATATTACACATATTTCACTACGAACGGAATTTAAAATGGTTCCTACTTAATAAAATATTTTACAGTAAGTATGCGATAAGGAAATGAGAATTCACTATAAGGAAGCAAAAAAGGAGGTTTTAAAAAAACACGCTTTCTACACTCATAGCCCCACACTAGGATTTTCTCCAGTATCGTGGGTTCCATGGACCCAGACCCAGAAAATTAATCTAAACACATCATTCAGATGCCTGTCTGGCCGGGAATCGAACTTGGGACCCATTGCGCGTCAGACCGGTATGGTAACTGCTCCGTCACGCGGGTTGTCTAATCGGGTTATGATTTGTAATCTGTAATCGTGTACACATTTGTTCTGGAATAACTTTTAGACATCTTTTCATAATTATGACCTATCGTCTTCAGTGATTACAGGTTATGTTACCTTACACCCGTATATGGAACTCTTCAGTAGAAAAAAGACGATGAATATTATTTAAACGTTTTTTAATATATCACCTGTTGCTCGCTACTTTCTTAAATACAATTAAACAAGAATCAACCACCCAAACATATAAAGCACTCCAACCAATATGAATCAATAAAATAATGCTATAGCGATTTTCAGCCACATTCCATCAGTATTCCGAGCGATCACTTGCTGATACACATAGAACAAATCTTATTGTACTCAAATATTCAACACGAAATGCGAGGTTTCCAGATAAATAAACATTTCATTGGAGACGTTGGAATGCAAATGACTATCACGCGAACGTAGTCATTAGTTAATCGTCATAACATTCGTTACTATTGTTTACATCTCGTAGATATGTACCGATTAAATTCTTACTCAACAGTTTGTTAAGTTAATCGATACGTGCTGTAAGACCATTAGGACATCTATCACTCGCGAATTAGTTCCACTTTCTTAGTTTCTTATTAAGCTTTTCATTTGGATTCCTATCGTGTGTCACATTATTCATCTTCATTTACTAGAATAATGTGTTCACTTTCAATTCTAGATTTCTATTCTATGATCGAATAATATTCATTTGAATATAGAGCAATAGAGGACAAATATCTTTTACAGACTAACGTTGTTAATATATCAGAAGAGGTAAGAACTAAAACGTTATCACGAAGAGAATGCCAGAAAGAACGTGTAAAAAATCGTCAGGAAATTGCAAAGCACAAATTTTAAAATAACGTGTTGTTAATATTGCAGGAACGAAATACTATTTCATAGACGGAACGCATAAATTGGAAACCATGAGATATAGCGGGGTCGTAATGGAGCTCATGTGATCCTATTTCGAGAAATTATGGACACTATTCGTCTCACAAGATACTTCGTGCGCCAAAAGACTGGAGGAATATTACAGAAAGTACCTTTATATATACTATATTTGGTTTATTTTTAATTTTATTGTTTTCATATTCTGGTATACTTGTGATGTTCATATCAAAATCAATGAATATGTTGAATTGACCCTAATTTGATTAGAATTTGTTTCCAGTATTATAATTTTCAATAGGAAACCCTGCATATCTTCAAACTTCTTCGTCAAGCGTTCATACTTTATTTCTTCGTCGTTTTAGTTTATGGTTATTGTATTCATAATACTTATGAGGCACTCAGATATTTCAGTAAACAATTCGAGCTTTCCTAATTCCCACTTCCCATTGCACAAACTTTGCATTGGCAGTATCGCAATGAAATGCTCTTGTGCAGAGCACACTCGCGTCGCGTAATCAGTTCAGTTAGCACCTATTCACTCAAAGAGGAGGCACCAATTAAAATTCGCACCGAGCCCGCTCGTTACATGAACCACGCATCAGTTGATCAGTCAATGGATGTACCCGTAGTGGTGCCAAAGGCCTGATTGAAATGGAACGTCCCGATTTCCCTGTATTTACCAATTGTGCCAAGTCGAGTAAAACAGCTCGTTTATTTTTGGAAATGTGCACGATTTTTTTAACGAAGTCTACAGATACAGTCAATAGTGACAGACAATGAACTCTAATTAAACGTAAACCGAAGTAATCATCAATGTTACGAGCATACATACATATGAGCTCCTACTCCCGAGAACAAGATGGTCTAATGAAAAGAAAAAGATGCTCGCTCTATTTGAAGAAGGGTTGCCCTTCCATCGAAAGAGACGAAATGCATTGCTCATAAAATAGATACGACAGTATTATGTTTGATACGGCAGTATTTCATACTCGTTGCATGTTGCAAAACTTGCATATAAGTGAATCCTAGATAGAGCAGTGATAGCCTAATGGTTGAAACTTGCCCTCTCGATCAGGAGGTCCGAGGTTCAAACCCATGCACGCACTACTGATTTTTTTTAAATTATGTGCGTATTAGAAATTAATTATCAATGCTTTTCGGTGAAGAAAAACATCGTGAGGAAACTTACACACCCGAGAGTTCTTAAAAAAAAGTTCTCGCAGGTGTGTTAAGTCCACCAATTCGCACTTGGCCAGCGCGGTGGACTATGGCCTAAACTCTCTCATTTCGAGAGAAGACGCTTGCCCAGCAGTGGGACAGTAATGGGTTGACGAGGACAATTGAATCCTTTATCAATTAGTCCTGTGAATAAATAAATCCATAGCAACACTAGCCAACACTGCAGTATCGTGTGATTTACACACCATCGGCGTTATACCGCCCCCCCCCTTTATCGCGCATTTCGGGGAACTGTAATTTATTGGTCTCCCTTTCAGTTAAACAATTTTGTCGAATACGCCATAAAGGCATGTGGTGTGTTTGTGTTTTGACAGCGCTTCACCGTGATTGAAAGGTTTTAATAATAAATTTGTAGATGTAAAGGGTTTTTAGTATACATAACTACAAACTTTATTTTAGGTAGTGTATGAATTATGTATACTACGTAAACACATACAAACACACACACACACACACACAAACACGCGCGCGCGTACGCATACGCTTTTTTTAGCATGTCTCATAATGTAACTTATATAGTACAAACGAATATAGGAGAAGACGCTGGACCCTGAAAGACTGTTTCGACTACCTCAGGGTCCTGAGGCTTCAAATGAATGTAATGTACCTACTTACTATTTTGTGTCAATAAAGTTATTATTATTATTAAACTACACTCCTTTATTTTATTGATGGGTGAAAAGTTTGCAAAGGTGCCGTGGAACGACATTGGCATACGTAGGATATTATCGCACTAAAATCGCCTTGGTGGTTCACTCGATTCTATGATATCATAATTCATAACCTATTATAGCAGAGCTCTAGGATCTTCAAGAGAACCGGACTTCTTCGAGCGCGGTGTTCCTATCGAACGATTCTTGATGAGCTTATCCTCATCACGTACATTTAGATGTACGTGTTACGATGGTATGCAGCCAGACACACACACAACGAAGTCCTTTCCGGGGTCACTTCCCAGGCAGTTCGAGTTGCAACTCGTGCCGCCCGCAACCCTGGATGCCACTATTGCTTTATAAGTTTTCGCAGTGTTTCTCGTTAAATAGGTGTAAGGAAAAATTGTTTATATAGGTAGGTAGGTATAAGGCGTTACAAATTAAATCCCTAGATAAGTAAAGAATCTATGATCGTATCAAGCATGCTTGTATCGGAATATGATGAATCACTCATACTATTTCTACATTACAAGTGCCTATGAGCAGTGCCAATTAATATGAGATTGATCATGGCCGAATACTTAAAAATGTTAACCTATTTTATGTTACCTACACTCAGCTTTGCAAGTAATAAAGTTCTTATTAATTCACTATAAAAACTACAATTTGCATGTCAGATATGAGCTGCATGAAATTAAAATTGTAATGCGAAGTTCATGTAAATGATTTGTATAAAGTAATTTATTATAAGAAATAAAAACCGATTGCATATAAAAAAAATCGGTTGTCTGTAAAGTCGGTTTACTAACGATAGTTGAACGTGACAACGTCATAAGAAAATACTGAATGGTTGCATTTATCAAAAGAAAATTTTAATTTTGTTTGATAGATATTTTGTATGGATATAAAGGAGGTAAAACGAATATTCGACAATATAACACTGAACACATATTTAATATCGAAAGAATCATTACCATTATCGTCGCAATTATCGTTGCTATGAACAATTGACACCACATTTATTTTTCACTGCACTTCATACTTGACGAAAACATGTAAATGTATTAATTATTGTACAGCAGCCGTCCACGCGGACGCATCGCTTGCTCAAGTAGGAGAGAGATAGATGTCGAACGCTGCCGAACGCGGAGGCCGATTGTACCTCTTTGTCGGTCATTTGAGCTCTCACGTGCTTCTCAAGCCTTAAATAGAACGCTTCAGTGCGAGGTAACGCCGCATGGGTCATGTTTTTTGGTGCGTGCAGTCAGCTCCATCGAATAATAAGACGTTGTCACGTCAATAAATAATTAACTGGAAAGTGCAAAACAACTTGTAGGTATTAGAATACATTTTTTTTATTTAATATAACGTAATGCTAGTCAGTCGCTTATAAATGAAGACCATCTTAGTGCTCAGGAGTAGCAACGCATTTGTGATCTATTTCAGTTAGAACCCTCGTTCTATACGAATTTCCATAAGGTATACATGCTCATTTGCTACTTCAATGGAATAAAAGAAAAGTAATAAACAGTTTGAATTAATAAACAGTTTGAAAGCAGGACCTTTCCTGCTTTCAAACTGTTAAACCTTAAGTAATAAATATTATTCATTATTTTTTACTTTTTGTAAAAAGAGAGTTCTTAACATAAATCGGACGTTTGCAATTTGAATCCAATACGTTATTCAAATATTCTTTCTATTAAACCGAACACACCCAACTCTTAAAGTTGCCAGATGACCGGTTTTCGACCGGATGTATGGCTTTCGTCATGTCGGTCCGTTAAGGAAAATCTTGGAAAAATCGTCTAAGGATTTCCTGGTTCTCATAAAATATCGTCTTATAAGTATTAAGTGCTTGACCTGTTACTGATCGATAAGTACAGGGAAACTAAGGTAGTAAATCTAATAAGTCTGAACTTCTATATAAACAAATCTAGTTATTTATTTCATACTAGCTGACCCGGCGAACTTTGTTCCGCCTAAAACTGAGAATTTAAAATTATCAGTGTTCCTCCACTACATTATGCGTGTATTATACATAAAGACATTCCTTTTTAATCATGCTATCTATAAAAAATAACTGCATTATAATCCATAGCGTAGTTTTAAAGATCTTAGCATACATACGGACAGACAGCGGGAAGCGACTTTGTTTTATACTATGTAGTGATAATAAGTGCTACTTCGTCTTCAATTATTCCACTGCTGGGCTTGAGTCTTCTTCAAGAGAGAGGTTATAGCCGCAGTCGCCTGGGATTTGAACCTCAGACCTTTAGATCGAGAGATTATACCTTATCTGGGAATAAATCTTTATTAAAAGCAGTATTTAAATGCTAAATGGACAAAATAAAGAGACTGTTTATTTAACTTGGATAGTGGCTATATGATTTCTTTTGAAATTAATCAGAAAGTGGTTTTGTTTCAGCAAAATCAATGCAGTATATAAAAGATCTAGTTGAATCCCACAGCTTCGCCTGCGTTAACAAAAATCAATTGTCCCGTGGGAATAAGATATTTTCGCACAGTAAAAAGTAGCCTATATGTTAATCCAGAGTATAAGCTAACTCTCCACCCAAATTTTATGAAAATTGCTCCAGTCGTTTACACGTGAAGAAGTAACAAACATACACACTCACAAACTTTCGCCTTTATAAAATTAGTATGAAGTATGATGATGCAGCACGATTTTTATGAAATTTAGCAACCCTACCAACGCAACGTCGGTCTGTGTATATGCAGAGTTAAGAATAGGCAGCACTGTTTGCACATTCGGTAATTTATTGTGACCAATACGCACAACTGTAATGCGAGGGAGATTGCAGATCAATTGTATCTCGTCTAGACAGAGCGTAGGGCTAGAACACTGATGTTTTTGTAAACATTAGTGTTCTAACGAACATTTGCATTCGTATTCGCGATTATTCGCATGTTTTCAGATATTCGCGTTTGCAAGAATTGTCAAGAAAAAAGAATTGGAATGTTTTGCGAATATTGAATTACAATGCTTCGCAAAAAGGTCGTCAAATCTATCTAAATTAAATCGAACTGCAGTTTGACTACCAAAAAAAAAAAGATCGCCAAAAACAAAAAAAAAACATTTGCTATCGCATTCATAAACATGCACCACTGACACCCTGACATTTGTATCTCTCATATGTATTCCTACTAATAGTACAAATGTGTAAAAAAAATATACGTGACGAATAGATAACCTCTTACCTTTGAGGAGTCGGTTAAAAAGTATAAATGTGAGTTTGTTTGTTAAGCTTCCACGCCAAAACTACCCAATCGATTATTATAAAACTTTGCACACATATTCTTAGAGGTATTAGAAAACAAAAGGATAATTTTATTAAAAAAATATTCATATATTAAAACAAATTTTGGCAGATATAATTGTTCGTAAAAAAATTTGGCTTCAACGGCAGCGAAGCCGCGAGTACAAACTATTATAGTAATCCTATAAAGTAACACTGATCGACAAAACCCAATACTGAGTACCGAATAAAGTCAGTAGAAATGTATTTTCTTCATACAAAGTATCTTAGTGTGAGGTTCGGAATATAGAAAGCGTCTTTTATTCATTAGATTATTTATTCATTCATGTGAATAATTCTGTGAACACCTTGCGAGACGCGTCTTTGATAGTAAGTAGTAAATATATGTTGCAGTTGAACCATTCTCTTTTCCAACAATGTGACATAACGTCGCTTATGTTCTAACACCTCGGATTCCACAATTAGCAACTTTTCAGGAGAGCAAATAAACTGTCCCAAAAAGTTCTTTTTAATTCTACAACTACCAAATAATATATTGCGTTTAAAATATTACAAAATATTACTATACTCGTATTAAAATGTTTTTTAATGAAAATGTAGCATGTTCCTATATTATTTTGAGATACCATTATTTCATTAACACAAAATGGGCATTTTTTGAGTTACGCGGTATTAGAACTTAAGCGACTATAAATGGACTAGAAATAAACCATACAAGGTAGATTTTTTATCATGTATATATTAATATGTGAAACAAAAATTTACAAAGACGGAGAAGTATCAAATTTACCACGATTATGATTTATGTAGAGAAAGAATACGAAATGCTATTTTCATATGATGCTTATAATATCCATAAAATCAACTAAATCAATGTGTATAAATATAGATCTGTATACGTCATACAATAATATCTTGCAGCTACATCATAGCTATATATGTATTGGAATAAAAATTATAAGTACAAATAAAATTTCATGTCTACCCTCTGGCATTGTTTCACGAAGCGCACGCTATAAATAATGAAGTCTATGAAATCTCTTAATACTTCATCCTTCCTTAAAACCTCTTTATCGTCCACCATTGTCCACGTTAGAGCAATATATTACCAGCTAACTGTAAAGAGGCGATACGATAGCCACAGACTAGTCTAGACAGACTGCAGGACTTGCATTGCATAGAAAATGCAGATTGGGATACTAAAATAGTTAGTTCCAGTCAGTCTGTGATATGTTAATCATATCAGATCTAAATATTAATTATTGAAGTGAAATTTCTTTATCGGGGTCGGAAAAAAATTTAATTATTTAATTTTCTGTTACGCGCCATCTTTTTTTCCCGTTACGCGCCATCTTTTTCTTATCCCTACCACGTTGATTAGACAGATTATTATAGATTAGATTATTAGATAAAGTTTAATAAAAGCCTTTTATTAAACTTTATCTAATTTAACTTTATTTAACCAATTTCTGTAAAGTTGCATATAGTAAATTATTTTTTGAAAAATAACGTCATAAAGAAGTTTCACTTCTTACGAGTGTACGCTAGTACACGCACACATTTTATTTTAAAGTATTGACGTATTTATTGTATTCCGTATCTTATGGTAACATTGTATAGTTTCTATTTTATTCAAAACTGTCTGCTCTATATTTTTTTGTAAGCGTGGGTAAAACTGCGGGTTACACCTAGACTTTATCCAATGTTATGGCTGAAATAATAGACATAATGCAGACGATGTAAAGAAAACTAAATTATCATATCTTTTTGATATTTCTGTTTAATATATATTTTTTAAATATAATGGCATTTAAAAAAGGAAACATAATTTCATTTTATAAAATCTAGCAAAATATACTTTAAACCTAAAAGTCTAATCTTAACAAGCGCGGTCACGCAAACGGGAAGCTATAAAGTGATTTTTTCCCTTTTATTACTTATGTAATGTTACTTTGATGCAATATATTATTCTATACTTATTCAAATAATCTTATTAAAACCTATACAAGCACATAAACGGTTTAAGCCAGATTTATCTCAGCTTAAAGATAAATAGTAAAATGGATTTGTTCGTTGTGATTCCATTATTTTATCACGCTTTTGCATATTTTATGAATCCCTATAGTAGGTAGTACTAGTATTAGACATATCTTGATGTATATAAAACATTAAGTCTGACCAATCCGGCGGCCGAGGAATGTCCTCACCGACCCTCCTAACAAACTATCGTCTGACCTGGACTGCCTCTTGGCGGCCAGCAGTCAGGCAACTTAGGTGTCCAGCATAGTGTTCATCCTTCAGATGTCACTAATGCTCAACATATTACACGACAGTGTTAAAATCTCGCGGAGCTACCTTATGGAACTCCGCTAAAAACCCCTTTTTCAGCCCATGGGGGGCATATAATCGACGAAGGCTTTAAGGCCTCAGAGGCCAAAGCCAACATATGGTGGTGTTTAGTGGGTAGGCACGTAGATTCTTTCGTGAGTCCCACATAACATTCATGCAGTACAGTATGCATGAGCATTCAGCACCACCCTCCCCGCATGGAGGGTAGCCCTTTCCCCTTCGTCTGGGCGCAAAAAAAAAAGTAAAAAAAATAAGTATCGTATACGTTAATCAAATGAAATCATTTCATTAACGTATACCTTTATTCCACAAGTTTTCTGCGAGTTTTTCATTCTTATACAGTGATGTAATTAAGTAATTTAATTCAATAGTAATGTTGAAATCATAAACTCATTTCTATTATTATAGCATTAATTTATGAGATAGTCATGTTTTAAAAACTTGTACGTTTTGAACGGATCCTATACAATGAGTATTTTTCTAATCTCATATAATGAAAATGAAAGTGTCTCGTGTCCGTTCATTGCTTATATTGAGAAAATAAAATAGGTCTGAGGACTAAGAATACGCACCTAATCATAAAAAAATAGCAGCTATTAGTATTTTGTCTGTGTTTAAAAAAAGCATCAAACAAAAAAGTACTGAATTTAAAAGTAAGTTTACATTTATTTAAACGCGACTGCAACCAGCTGATATAAAACAAGATGAAAGTATACAGGAAACATTTTGCACTAACAATAAATAGATAGGTACCGTATGCAACGAATCAATTGATTATGTGATTCAATTCACCACCTGCGTTTCGTCTAGAGTGTCTAGACCAGCTATACTCAACCCGAGGTCCACGGGCCACATGTGGCTCGCCGGGCCCTTTTGATTGGCTCAGCTGATTTTAATTAAGGATATACGTAGCAAGTCAGAACTTTTTTTTGGTCGACAATTACGAGTAAGTAGGTTACGCGACCTGTTTTTGGACAACAATTTGGAGTAAGTTCGTTGCGTTTCATTTTGTTCCGCCCTGGGCGGCATAACTCCTCGCTACGCCACTACTTGCGGCCCGGGGTCACTCCGGTGAAACATGTTTGTGGCCTATGATGAAAAGGTTGAGTACCGCTGCTCTAGACAGTGTACCGATGCCCGTAGTGATATGTAGATCCTATCTAGAATAAATATTTATTTATTTAACAGATACGTACTATAAATAATGATGAGGATTAAGCTTCCTGGTGTGGGGATCGACGATGAATCACCATTTTCACATATATTTGTGGCTTACAAAAGCAGTGGTGTTGCTATTATTTGTATATAGCTTGTGCCTATACAAATTATTTTGGCACTATAAGTAGTGCTTATAATTTTTTTCCTTGTTATTTTTTCGACTTTAAATATTATTAAATGGGAGACAAAGGTACATCATCTGTAATCAACTTCATACAGAACATGGGTAACTACACAAATATAAGATTCAAATTCTTAAGTTGCTCCCGGTTTAACATTCTTTACGTCATTATCCCTTATTTATCTTCCTGTATAAACGAAGTGTGTGAAAGAGAGGACCGACAGTCTAGACAGGGCACTAAACCCGCTCCGATGGTGTTCGAAAAGATTTACAATCGCAGCTTCCGCCCACATGCGTTTCGCTGGATAAATGTTATCGTTTAAGCACCGCAGTGCGAATTGCTGTATTGGGGATATTTGTACCGAGTCCCATATGGCGACTGAATTTTAGTTTGGTTCCTCTATTTTTAGGTTCCGTACCCATTGGATTAAAAGTATCCTATTACTAAGACTGAAGTGAAGGCTGAAGATGATAGAACCAGTGTAGTTCGACCGGATAAGTACCACCGCCACACCTGTATCTAGCGTGAAGCATTTCTTGCGTTTCGATATAAGGGTGTGATTGCCGGTACACTTATATGAGGCGACCATCATAGTCCTCGGGAGTAGCAACGCATCTGTGATTGACTTCAGATAGAACCCATGTTTTGTATGTTGCGGCAGTGACCACTTACCATCGGATGGAGTGCATGCTTGTTTGCTACTTCAGTCTGATAAAAAAAAGACTCCGCTGTCCGTCTGTCTCTCAGGATGTATCTCGTGAACCGTGATGGATAGTTGAAATTTTCACAGATGATGTATTTTTGTTACCGCTATAACAAATAGCAAAAATAGAACAAAACAAATATTTAAAGGCGGCTATTTAAAGGTGGCTTTTTATAGATAACTAGCTGTACCCTGCGCGCGTTGCTACACCATCACAAACAAATACACCAGAAACCTTCGCGACCTCATTAATAACAACTTTGCTAAAGATCATTACATGATCAAATGAATAGTTTACGATTCTATAGAGGACATACAGACAAACATTCATTTTTATATAATAGAAAAAAAGATAATGGTATAAAACACTTTGTGCGCGAGGATAACTCGCACTTCGCCGATATTATTACGGCCAAGTGTGTATGGGCTATAGCATTAGGGCTTCCTTAAACATTATAAATATTACGTATTCTCCTCTTGTTAGGAGAGGCTGTTTAGAGGTTGTTTATAGGCTTTATAAACAGCTTTAACGGTTCTGTTGAGTGTTACAGATCGCGTTTGGAATACTTACTTTGGTTACATTATTAGTTGTACCGTCCGAGTTTTCGGAATCGAACCCGGGAACCACCGCGCGTCAGCCCGGTATGGTAACCGCTCGGACACGCGGGTCGTCAATGAGAAACTATATCAGCAACCATGTACCAAGTCAACCATGGTTGTTGGCACTGTCTTTAGGTATTTTTTTTAGTGTATGCGTAATTATAAACGTGTTATTATAATGTACAGTACAGATTTCGTGCAAATATCCGACATTTATTCTGTTGGTAAGTAATAAAATAATAACAATATCTGTTAAAAAACCACTTAATTATACAACACAGTACCATGTTTTATTGACCTTTCCTGACCCACATTACATATTTTTCGTTCATTCACATTACTTATATAACAAAACTATACAAATATTAATATCTTGTACTAATTTTTTAACAAAAAAATCACTCACTTGTCTAAATAGAAGCCGCGACGGACGGCGTTACAGGAACTATTATGACCTGGAAAAATAGAAACAATTATAAGCAATTTTCAATAAGTAATAGTGTCGGAAATAATCCCGGAAAAATAACTATTTATTTGTACAAGATTGAACCCCCTTTCACCACTCATAGCACCACACCAGGATTTTCTCCTGTGTCGTGGGTACACAGCAGTGATAGCCTAATGGTTGACTTGCCCTCTCAATCAGGAGGTCCGAGGTTCAAACCCAGGCACGCAACACTTTATGTGCGTAATAGAAATTAATTATCACTGCTTTTCGGTGAAGGAAAACATCGTGAGGAATCCCAAGAGTTCTTTGGAAAAAATAAGTTCTCGGAGGTGTGTGAAGTCCACCAATTCGCACTTAGCCGGCGCGGTGGACTATGGCCTACTCTCATTCTGAGAGAAGAACCGTGCCCAGCAGTGGGACAATAATGGGCTGACGACAACTTAGCTTTCTATTTAAATGACCAACAGACAAATCATGTTCGATCTATTGTAGTTCTATTGAGTGTTTACATTCACTTTATCCTAAGTATTCATCTTGTTACTCAGAGCAACATGGCATACAATCATCTATGGCTATTCTCTGAAAATCACTGTTTGATTTTATCTTGTTTCCTCACCTTTCTTATGAAACGCATGAATCACTGGGCTAGAAGTGAGATGGAAGCATCTTCAATTTTAATTTTAAAATTTTGAGTAAACTTATACACGTCGCAAATCTTCAGTCTGATTCTTCCTTCAAGGAAATGTATTTACGTACTCTAATGCGACATCGTTATAACAGGGATTAAAGAATTACTGTAAACATTCATCATGAACATACGTCGTTAACGCTACGTTTCATGGAAACGTTATCAAAAAAACCAAGGGCAAGATCGTTCCAAACGACTGGTTACGTGCACAACGTTACAGTAACCACGAACGTTCACAAATCTAACTCGTCACGCAAACGTTACAACTTCCAGCACTTATTACCCAAGTTACAATAGCTCGGAAATGTGACGTCAAACGAAATATGCGAACTTTTTATGACTTGGTATCTTTTGGTCGTTAACGGTTTTATTTGAAAACTGCTATTTGTTTGGTTTGATATCGATATAGAAACGGTTTCTTATATTGATATCAGAATATCAGAAAACTGTTTTTTCGTCATATTCAGTTGAAATTTATGTTACCTAATGTAAATTTCATTACTTTCATCTCTTTTTCACTTAAGTGAGCATTGAAAATAGAACAAAGACGTAGCCTATAGTTGGAAGATTGAAAACGTATTTTTAATCTCTATTAATTTCGCCTTATACTTTGTCTATTTCTTTTAATTTGGTTATAGTTATTGTCCTGAGTGCAATATCTTGTATGAATGACAACGGTTTTTATACTAATGGGACTATAACTAAAAACCATTCCGGACCATGCCTATATTTTTGAATTCGTGTACCAAAATTGTAAAAAGTTACACGAAGATTTACAAGAGGCAATTGTGAAGGAACTTCAGTAATTCGGTTGATTGCCTGCGTAATTTTGCAGCGTTATCTTGACGACAATCGGCGAACGAACCGAGGAAAATACTTATGTCAACGAGGCGCATAATTAGCTGTCACATCGTGGTAAAATGTCAAGTGGTTAGGATATTTTATTAGCAGAATAGTTTTATTCAATTACGAACATGCAGGCATGCTACATCTTCGACCGCATCATTACTTACCATCAGGTGAGATTGCGACAAATGTTTGCCTAAAATTATAAAAAAAGAACGTCCTGTAGTTACTGTGGCGCCAGAGTAATATGTTTATTATAATTTACTGTATGTATTAATCTGTGGGGTTATGATTCAGTTATTATGACGCCAGCCGAGTACATTAATTAAAAAATATTGTGTGTATGTTTCTATGTGTGTATGGCATCTATAATGACTAATACATTAATTAAAATTTATTGTGTGTATATTTTTATGTGTCTGTCTGTGGTATCTATGACATAGGAGACAATCCTGGTATGAGGCTATAAGTATAAAAAACGTCTAACTTTTGGAGCTATACTTATTAAAGGGCTATGGGAAGCATTTTAAGCTTTACGAACACCCGCTATAAGGTTTTATGAGTAAAAAATACGTAATGGGCATAAAGGGAAGTTGGTTATAAATGCACTGAAGGTCACTGACCTATCACGAACTTCTTAACTAAAAGTAGTAGTTAATTAAAACACGAACAATATAAAGATAACGATGCCAACGCTTGACACAATACGAGTGAATAAATAGTTTTATTTTGTAATGCACAATTGTCGTGAGCCCTGATTTCCGATACTGATATGTAAGGTAGGCTGTATAATCAGAAAGACACACAATTCTAACTTCTACTAGATAAAATTATTCCTAGGACTAGGATATAAGCATTTGCGTGCAGATAATTTCCCAGAAGACAACGCTCAAAGATACATAGACTTTCTGAAGTTCGTGAAAAATAAAACGAATTAATTTATCTCGTATTCAAAAGTGTGGGGCAAAGGAATGTTTTTATTAAAAAAATACTTAATCCCAAGGCGCTATGTGAAGGGAATCCATTACTCGTTATGAATTACTTCGTTTGTTACAACAGCCCGTTTCCCTGCAAATGGAATTTTATTATTGTCTAGAGCTTATTAAATATACGCGAAGGCTGTAGCCGCTATGCCTTGTAGCTTTGTGGTACTAAGTATGACTAAGTTGACACTGCCGGGCACGGGTCTTCTCTCAGAATGAGAGTTTTAGGCCATAGGCCACCGCGCTGGCCAAGTTCAAATTGGTGGACTTATGTTATGTTATGGACCAGGGTTATGTGGGATTTTTACCGCATTAAAACCCCCTGGTGGCCGTCCTCAGCACTACAAAGAGGATTCCGGGATCTCCAAAGGAGCGCAACCGGAATCCTCTGAGCGCATTGCTCCATCGGGCTTCTCCAAGATGGGCGGCCGGGCCCACCGCTCCGTCTACTCTTTACGACGGTATGCGACCACACATACCGCCGTCCTTCGTGGGGTCGCCTGACCTAACGGTTCGAGCTCCCACTGTAGCCGCCCGCAACCCCGGCAGCCCCTTTTAGTCGCATCTTACGACAGGCAGTTTTATTTAATAACTTTGGATTAAAAAGGATGCAGTACACCTGATGGTAAGTGGATAGTACCGCCCAGGCGCCCAATGATATCTACAAGCCACTTCTTGCAGAACAACAATTCTATCTGAAGTCAATCACAGTTATGTTGCTGCTCCCGAGGACTAAGATGGTCGCCTCATATAAAAATGTGTCAGCAAACACACCTTTTATCAAAACACAACAACCGATTCACGCTAGAAATATGTGTAGCGATGGTACCTCGCCGTCAAACCAAATACGTTCTACCAACTTTCAAAAAGACAGAATAGTATTTGAAATTAGAAACAAACCATTCAATTTTACATCCCATATCCAACCACTCAACTCTCCTTTTTAAACTCATAAAAAAAAACCTAGCACATTTACATACGCGCGCACACACACACACACACACACACGCGCGCGCGCCCGCACGCACGCACGCACACACACACACACCCTAATATTTACTTATGCGCACAAAAGGCCAAATTATACTTAGTGTTGCAGTGCAATTGAATGTTATAGTCAGTAAAATGTAAATCCATAATTGGCTAATTACTTTAACATGGAAATTATTGTATACATTCGTTTAGTAGCTATAGATTTTGCACTCCGCATTATTTTTTTCCACTGAATAGAGCGAATTATTACATTCTACAACTTTTAATAAAACCGTACAGTCGTGCACGGGTGTCACATCCGACTTTGCAACTTTGTCCTGATACAATCATGGATTCCTGACCCAATTCTCGCCTATGAATAAATGTGGAATAGTTGCAAAACGGAAAATCCTCCGATGTGTGTGCACTGGAAGTTTTCCACGGCTTTGTGACAAGGATTTTATAAAGTATGCGGTGTTATTCATGATTTTTAATTAATATTAGTACTAATGCTAGAGCTAGTCAGAGTCTAGGATATTGAAATATATTTGTTAGAGATGCGCCGAATAGTGGTTTCACCGAATAACCGAACGCCGAGTACCGAATACTATTCGGTTTAACTTTTACCGAACCGGATATTCGGCCGAATTATTTGGCCAAAATATATACGATTATCTTCTGTTTTGACTTTTTGTTTAAGACGTTCTGACGGTGACTTGTAGCCAAGAAAATAGAAAAAACTGGAATCGAATATATTCGGCACCAAAACCAAATAATTCGGACGAATACGAATAGTGAAAAAGATGCCGAATACGCCGAATACCGAATAACAACCGAATATTCGGCGCATCACTAATATTTATCTATCTATTTATTTTTCTATTTGGGAAAGTAAAAAGTAATATTAGCATGAGTTGATTATATTTCCCCCAAATAGTTGTTTGGAAAAAAACATATAATGTTCCTGTTTTCGCTCAAAATTTTGAAAATAAATTGCATGGTATGATCGAAAACGAAAACGCAAGCGTGTAATGTACATTGCAATGTATGAGCTTGTATGAACAATAAATGTATTAATGAAACATAACATACTCATAACTACATAACACCACTCAAATAATTGCACAAGCATCATATCTAAGTGCATTAACGTATCGCACTTTAATTATATAGAGCGCTCGAAACTTTTGTCAAGCTTTTTCTATCAGAACACACACGAAAGCTCGCTGCAAAGTTCAAAGCGTTCCGTTTGCTTTGCTTATCCCCACAGCGTTGCAATAAACGTTTTAAATCGTCAAAATGTATTCCTTTTTTGCAAATATTTGTTCCAGTATGCTAAACAGAAGCCGTGCAGAGTCGTAGTTTTTTGTCACATTGAAAGCTTCCGTATGCAAGTTCTGCCCCAAAATTCGCTTTAGTATAAATTTTATATTAAACGCTGTCTCCCTCATGTCACATTCCGATGGGCTTCATACGCCACCTCGCAGGTCGGAATGTGTAATATACAGTGCAAATGCCAAATAGTTAATGTATTTTAAGGTATGTTAACGTAGGGGAAAGGTATAAACCGCATGTTACTAAGCTCGCTGCATGAAAATTTGTATAACAGGCAAATTATTGAACAAGGACTTGTATTTCGCTATTCAATTATTTGAAATGATTATGATTTATTTGTATATTTATTGGTTATGTTATTTATTTAATTTAATGATATTTAATATTGTAATCATATCTATAAAATATTTCTGTAAGAACCCAAAATTGCATACCTTAACCGGTGAAATATGATTGAACTCTAATAATTGTGCAACATATGCAAGACCATATTTATGCAATAAAGAATTATGAATTACGAATTTTATAATATTTAAAGTGGAATAGACATCTGACACGTTTTCATAAATTCCTTTTTCGTTGTATGTTTAGAATTTTCCTATCGATTACATTAATACGTGTACATACACTTAGAAAGATACTAAATGTTTAACTCGATCTATACGTAGATCGTTTAGTTTTAGAAGATCTATTGACGAGCCCCGCGCAATGGGTCCCGGGTTTGATTGCCGGCCAGACTCGGGTTCTCGATCTGGGTGTTTGTGTATTGGTCTTGTATGTGTCCATGGTACCCACGACACAGGAGAAAATTTACTATGGGGCTATGTAGAAAGCGTGTTTTTATCTATGCCCAATTGTCCGTTAAAATAATCATTCGACAACGATCATTATCAAATGATTCGTAAGTCACTCGTGCTGGATTTTATCTTTAAACCTTAGGATTCAATTCAACTAAAATAAAGCCGCTGATCAAACGAATAGAATAGATACAAAGTGAGACACAAATAACACGAAATCCAAATCTCCGAAACGCGCCGCAGCCTTCCTCAGATCCTTTCCTTCGTAAAAAAATACTGTTAGAATACGAAAAGCTGGCTCGGAGCTCAAAGCGTTCCGTTTATAACAAGTTCGCTTATCGCGGCGGCCCCCGGTTCGCAACATTTAAAGCTTTTCGAGTATTCATTCCAAAACTTTCGCAATTCCCCCCGGAGAGTCGCCCGCCAATATGTTTCATCAGATAGCTAGGTGTTATATTGTACATTTCAAGAAGATTTAATACGTTTTAAGATTTTCCGTAGAACTTCGGTATCACTCCGTTTCTCTTTCATCCGACGACCCGCGTGGCGTAGCGGTTACCATAACGGTCTGACGCGCAATAGGTCCCGGGTTCGATTCCCGGCCAGACAGGTATCTGAATGATGAGTTTAGATTTTATGTTCTGGTGTTTGTGTATTCGTTTTGTGTGTGTCCATGGTACCCACGACACAGGAAAATCTTACTGTGGGGCTAAGAGTGTAGAAAGCGTGATTAAAGTAGAAAATTAACAAAAGTGGCAAAGTGGTCACTAATGTACATAGACATTTGTGAGCATCCTCATATAGAACGGGGATTCTATCTGAAGTCAATTAGATGCGTTGCTACGCCCGAGAACTGAAAACAAAAACTGCTTCACGTATAGTCATAATATCACCACAATTGATAAGTGATAATACCACCCTAGTCGAACTATACTAGTTGTCAAAACTATTGGCAACTAAAACTTGGCAGACTATTGGAAAAAATCCTATTAGGGGAGGCCTTTATCCAGAAGAACACTTCTAAATACTTATGAATGGAAATTTTAATCATTATCATTTTCTCATTTATCCTTATCATCAGTCATCATTTATACTTATTCTTTTCAGGTATGCACGTTAAAATGCCTTCCTTTTAAGAAGTGCTTTAATAATTAATTCACAAAAAACAGCCTTTGTACTCTTCTTTCGCATCTTACAAATACATTTCATGATAGGTATTTTTAATTTGTTGTATAAAACATCAAATATAAAACCCGTTTACTGGTATTCACTGAATATGTTAGCGACACGTCATTCAAACTCGCAAGGTCCAAGTGATTAAACATCTTGTGTCATGCCAGTGAATCATTGTTTGTCTGCACTTTTAGTAACTCTTCAATACCTTAGGCGGCGTTTACATTAGCTTTTATTTGTTTCAAGAATAAAGTAGCAAACGGCCGTGCACTGATGGTAAGTCACTGACGCGTATTGATATAATTATGTCACCAACTTTTAGAGCAGGGGTTCTACCTTTTTTTTGTTTTCGAGGAGACCTTCAAAAAGTACCCGACGCCGTGGGAGCGACGCAGGGTTATGTGGGATTTTTACTGCACTAAACCTCCCCGGTGGCCGTCCTCAACGCTACAAAGAGGACTCCGGGATCTCCAAGGGAACGCAACCGGAGTCCTCTAAACGCGTTGCCCCATCGGGCTCCTCCCAGGTGAGCAGCTGGGCCCACCGCTCCATACTACCAGGTTCTACCAAAATGTATTGCTTCTCCTATGACTTTATATGATAATGAGGCAACTCAAACCTTCAACCAAAACTTAAGACTTGCTTGAAGTAGATGTGGCGGTTGTTCACCAGTCGATCCGTACTCAATCTAACAGTGAACATACTAAGGCATTTTAAGGCAAATACAATTATAATAAAGTACCTATAAGTTTAGCTTTTGAAGAAAACCAGTTTAAGCACGTTGTAATACATGCTTGTCCATACAAATTCTGCATTTTATTGTTTTATGCATCGCCTTAAATAATAATCCATTGAAGGTTCACTTAAAATTATTGTTCGGAAAGCAACTCTATTTCGTCTAACTACCAAATTAAACGAAGATACTACTGACAATGAGATCTAAATTGGAATAAGACTTGGAAATATATTTCCCTTACTCATATGCCCTAACTATACTCATTTAAATTTCATTTAGTTAAACAATGAGTCATACAGACACATTTTAACATTATAAAGGCATCTTTAGATCACCGCTTCTAAGAAATAAAGTATAAATGCAACAAAATGACATAATTTTACTTTAATGTGAAATATGCGTAATAATAACATTTGCAACTATTTAACTATGAATCGTAAAGAAAATAGCATTAAAATGTAACTAAGTAAAAATAATAATAAAATTTTACACTTTTATTAATGTAGAAAGTTATTGTAATATATTTATGTTATGTTATTAAAAAACCAAGATTCCATAAAAAAATATCAATAACGCATTCATCAAACGCTTTCTTAACGTAAGGATAATAAAAACATTAAAATAGCACTGTTAAAAACTAGGGAAAACTGCTATTATTAGCAGTTTTTGCTTATAAACTAAAAACTTTCTAAATACTTGTCTGTTGGCTGTTAAATAAATATTTCCTAACGCATTGTAAAAACGATTATAATCAATCAATTACCAACCATTGGAACGTAGCCGATCCATTTTTATTTATAACAATAGCTTAATTGGCTCGTAAATCGATATCAGCTGTTACCGAAATGAGTTTAACAGGCAATTTAGATGAAATTGAAAATAGGGGCGATGCGCCAACAGCCAACTGGTCCCCCGATAGCTGGTTTATGGTTTGACAATAATAAAGAGATAAACAATTTGATGGGCAGTTATGAAGAAATATTGCAGTTGGAAGAATTTTTTACTCGACCCATAAGTTTTAATCCTTAGATAAAAGAAGTCATGTTAAATAGAAGTCATGTAGCTTTGTACAATGATAACATGTACGTCCAAGACAAAATATACATGGAGTGACAGAGATGATTGCAAACGGTATATTTTAACTGATTAGATGAAATAGACGATAGCCCTCATTGTTCGTATTATTGTTCCAGCTTATAAGAGAAGGCAAGGCGCTATAAGGCCACAGCAGGCCAATACGCATTTTGAATGAACTTGGCTCAACTCTCTCCGGTCTCAAGACTCTTTGATCACACCTGTAACAAATTGGCCTAATAAAATCCTTGGTAATTGGATCAATATTGGCGTAGCGTGGTAACTAGCTAAAGCTTTTTCATTGTTAGTAAATAACACTAATTCTAATCTAATCGTGGGGAAGAAGATAGTATTCAGTAGTAATACTACAAACATCCTACGATAGACGGATCTAAATAAATGGTAAAAACCATCACAAACATTTCAGAAGAAACTCGAATGGAAATCGAAATAAACGTTGAAAACGATGTGTTATAGAAATCATTGAATAACTACACTTCAACTCCAAACATACTTGGTGACGTAATCATGTTTGCTCAGATTTATGTCAAGTATTTGGCTTGAAGGCTCTTCTATTATTTTACCCAGCGTCACGACAAATAATTAGAAATTTAATTAAAATATAACTAGAGTCGGAGAAGTGAAGATTATTAAATTTTGTATGTAAAATAATACTAGTTCGAAACGAGGATTACTACTTTATTATTTAATTACTCACTTGTCATGGGTACAGTGGCGCCCTCTACTCTTTTTTTGGAAATGAGATGGGAATTTAAATTTCTCTTCGTCAACGCTCTTCGCGCTTATCATTAGATTTTATTAAATACAATTCGAGCAAAGCCAATTTTTTATGCGTCCACTGCGGACCATTTTAGACTTAAACCTTAACATTTTTTTCTTACAAAGTCTTTATTAAGAGATCTTCCAACTTAGTCTATAGTAGTATAACGTACCAGTTATTATCCGTTCGTGATAACATAAGATTAGACGAGTTTATGTCTGTTACAATAAAGTGAATATAATGTTCTACGAATAAGTTATACGGACAATTTTGCTGTACGTAAATAAAGCCCTTAATTGCACCTGCACCTGCCATGCTACGACACAATGGTAATCTTTCAAATCTGAAGGGTCCTTTATGCTGGCTTCTGATGCCCCTCTAAAGGTGTATTGAAGCAACTGTTTCCCTCCCTCCGTAAATGCGAAGGTGAAGTGTACAGACGCATATATTATGTCGAAGTGCTTTGATGTTTTAGTTTATACGTCTGGGTTCATGACAATTGCACCTTTCTATCATGCGATAGGGGTTACACGTATGAATAAATGGCTAAAATGCAAACAAATATAGACTTCTAGCAAGAAGTATGCGAAATAATACACTATGTCTTGTAGGAACTTCGTCATTCTTGTAGACTTCGTCTATGTAACATGCTTCGTTACATAGACGAAGTCTTTTTGGTGACATAATTTATGACTTAAAAACGAACAGGAATGAAATGCAAAGGTGGAATTCTTTGTAGCTCGATTGTTGGAAACCGCTGCTATACTCTATTTCTTTTAACTAACGCAACGGTCGAGATTCGACCGTAATTTAACTTAAAAAACTAAACTTCATATTGTCCAAAGTAGCACGAATATATCTTAGGTCATAAATTGTATTGATTTTACAGCTTAAATCACCCGTTAAAGGTAAAAAGAGGTTTTAATTAACCAAGCTGTATTTAAAAGCAAGAGCGGGTATTTTGACAAAGATATCTGACATTTTGACGTTATGTGTTAATTAGATAAGACATTGAATGTTTTATTTCGCTTATTATATACGTACATTCCTAAAATTTTTCGCATTTGTAAAACACGAGTAGTAATAAGATGAGCTTAATTCATTCAAAAGATTTTGGTAAATCCTCGCTGAATGTTAAAACTGCTGCAACATCAACATCAAATTTTACTATAGTTTTACTTAATTAATTTTCTTCAGTTCATTACTCGCTTATGAAAAACGGTAACAAAACATTAAATAACTGAAAGCAACTTTTTGCGGGACGACTTTTTCCGTAGCATTGACCTGAATTTATTTTAGTGTGAGGTCATTCTACTGTGCAGTGGGACAGAATAAAAAAGTGGGTTACGTTAATTTCTGAGTATTTATTTTAGAATTTTACTAGTTTCGCCCAATAACTCTAACGAGTATTTGTTTTCGAGTTTTAAAAGTTATTTCAATAACGGTACACTTGACACAAGGTCAAAAAACTTCGGGGCGATTGCGAAACGGAAAGTGATTTTAAAAAATTGAAGCCATATTTTTCCAACCAATATTTTTGGTTCGTTTCCATTTGAACTTTTTGTTTGAAAATATCATTTTCCTAAAAAATATTCCAAATTCAAATGTTACGGTTGTAGAAACTAAAATGAATTGAACATTTTATTGAAACGTATTATTTAGGCGATTGAAATAGGGATTATCCGAAGCTATCGGATATCTAAAACCGTAACCGATCCAGATATAAAAAATTCGGATGAATTCATATAGGGGCGGAGTCTAAATGAGAGACAGATAGAAAAATAAAGTCAAGCATGTAGCCTCTTCGTATTTTTGTGCTGTTACAATTATATTTTTAAGCAATGAAAAAGCGAGCGTGAAGTCCACCTGATGGTAAGTGATTACTGCCGCCACTTGACAGGTGGTAGAACCAGTGTAGTTCGACCTGGGAAGTACCACCGCCACGCCTATTTCTGCGTGAAGCATTTTTTTTGCTTTTCGATGGAAGGATGTGGTTGCCAACACACTTTTATATGAGGCGACCATCATAGTCCTCGGGAATGGCAACGCATTTGTAATTGACTTCAGATAGAACCCATGTTCTATTTGAAGTTGCTTACAGATGTCCATGGGCGACAGTGACCACTTACCACCAGGTAGGTTGCATGCTCGTTTGCTACTTCAATCAGATAAAAAAAACATATGTAAGCTACTTCATATAGAAGTTCTACCTTAAGTCTATTACAGATACGTTGCTACTCGCGGGGACTAAGATGGTCGCCTTATATGAAGTAAGCCAGCAATCACACCAACCCAAACATACAAAATGGTTAAATAATGTAATTGAAACCACCAGACACAATCAGATAACTTGGAATAATTTCATATATACCCGTAACGGCCATATTTTTGTACATTCGTATCGTACTAGATTCTAAATTACATATCAATAGCATTCGAAATGAATCAAATCATAAAAGCTTTTATTTATAGTCTGAAACACAAATACCTATTGTATTTTTATCCCTAATCGACCATCAAGCGACGTCGGATAGTAGCTATAAGTAGAAAGTTCGTTAATGAAAGTTTAACAGAGCGTAGAGAATTACTAAATGGGAGAGGCTCTGGAGTTCATTAGGCTGTTCCCACATTTACTGACAGCGTATCGCCGAGTTTGTGAATCGATAGGTATAGATTCGCCTATCTACTTAGGATGGAAATATCTATTGCAATTGTTTTCATATAGTCAAAGAGGGCAATAATATTAAATAATACGTGAAGCAAAAACTTGTGAAGCATTTTTAAGTAACTTACCGCAGATGGAGGAGTATAAAATTTTGCACGGTTATAGTTGACATAGAGAAGGAGTGCAGAATGTTAATATTTTTTTCAAATAATGCATTTTTCATACATAAAATCAACTAAAAACACATTACACACACTACCGTGCATTTATGACAAACACATACATAGTAAACGAAATAGAACATTCAATGTCTTACTATGAAAAACCATAACGTCAAAAATGTCAGATGTCTTTGTCAAAATACCGCTATTGCTTTTAAATGCGGCTTAGATAATTAAACCTCTTTTTTATATTTAACGGGTGCGTTCAAAATTACTTAATTTTTTTTACATTTTATTTCAATTTGAGAAATATTCGTATTACTTTGGACAATATGAACGTAAGTTTTTTTAATGTAAATTACGGGCGAATTTCGACCGATGCGACGGGTGACTAGTAATATTAAAACTGTATTCAATATATTTTTACAATCATAAACGATACATGCAATATAGAAAATAATTCAATCGTAGCCGAAAAAAAACATCAATGATTTTTAAGGAAATGTAATGCTCTCGTTCTAATGACTCCGTAATCTTAAAACTTACTTGGTATTTTTATAATACCTGTAAATTTTTATAATAAGTTAACTTATTATAAAAATTTACAGGTATTATAAAAATACCAAGTAATGTTAAACGCGGAATACAACAATCATTTCATAATTGTATTAAGTGATCCGTAACATACGCGGCATTCAAAAATCAATCTAATTCTAAGCAAATACTAGTATATTGGTAATGTTGAGTGTCAGTGTCTTCTATTGAATAGGTAAGTCAGTTAAGCGCAATTATTTTTTATTGTCGTTTAAATCTAATATATAAAATTCTCGTGTCACAGTTTTTGTTGCCATACTCCGAAACGGCTTGACCGATTTTTACCAAATTTTATATGCTTATTCTATTCAGTAGGTCTGAGAATCGGCCAACATTTATTTTTCATGCCCCTTAAGGGTTGTCCACCCTTAACATTATTTTTTATTTTTTATATGGCAAAACAACGTTTATCGGGACAGCTAGTATCTTAATAAAAAATCTAGTTTATAGAGTGGAGTTAAGATTTGGTCAAGTTGCTTGGTGCCGATTATTTTCGATTTTATTTTCTAATATTCATATTTTTAACAATACCTACAATGAAACTTCATGGTGACCCTTCGCAAGGTTTCGTCACTATCGATCAGTCAAACCCACTAGGGCCCAAAACTTGCAATGTGCCTCCACATTATGTCATCTAGGGCGCCAGTCAATTATCAGTGTGTCGTTGCACCATTATTTATATAACTGCCAATGACGTTATCGGCCGGTTTGTTAAGTGTGAATCATCGTCGGTTTTAACCTTACAGAATGAACTATAGTACTTGTACAGGACATATCTCACATATTCTCACAGCGAGAACGAAAGGGCCCTTTCAAATATCCGGGCAAAATGAGTTGAATTTTTAAAATTACTCTTAATAATCGTCTATATTCTAGCGATACACAATGATTACGAGCTAAAAAAAAAATATAAATTCAAGGTGGTAGAACCAGTGTAGTTCGACCGGAGAAGTACCACCGCCACACCTATTTCTAGCGTGAAGCATTTCTTGCGTTTCGATAAAAGGGTGTGGTTACCGGTAGACTTTCGGGAGTAGCAACGCATCTGTGATTGACTTCAAATGGAACCCATGTTCTGGACTGCATGCTCGTTTGCTACTTTAGTCAGATTAAAGAATCGAAAGCTTAGGTCAATATATTGGAATACAAAGCATATGAATAAGCTAGAGAACAATACTCGGAAGAAAAGTACCTATTAAAAATATTGCTCAACTACAAGAAAGTGCTTTCAGTGCCAAATTCCGTATATTTTATTTACAAAACGAAATTGTACCACTAATGAAATTTTTACCAACTCAATTCGTTAACTAATGAAATTGGGGTTCTTTGTTCAGCGATTTCATTCAAGGCTTGTGGAATTAGCGTGGCTGTGTTGAGAGAGATGTCAACTTCTTTCATTAAAAAACGTAATTCTAAATTGCGGAACTTGTATGTCTCTCTCGCACATTATAGAGAACGAAAGAGATGGAATTACTGTTGATATAATTTTGATCTACGAAGTTTCAGATTTAGTTCTTTGGGTAGTCAAACTACATTTTAAGGTGAGAGCCAGATCCATTAATTAATTATTCTTCAAGTAGATATACAACTTTAAGAGCTGTTACCATCTTACTGTAAAGTTCAAAATGAGTAAAATGAGATCCTATGTAGTGACTCTACAAAATTAAGTTTCATATCGCAAATTTTATTAGCTTTGTTGTGCAAGGGACTATTAATTTTCATTAGCATCTACTAATAAAAAATAATTACTTGCAACTACTATGAACTCCGGGTTAACCATTAAATAAGAAATGGATAAAAATAGTAACTTTTATCCTTATTTTCTGAATTCGCTTACAGATTATATTAGATTAAATGTACAAGATTTATCTATATTGTCAAATAATCTGGCGTTTGGCGAGCTCACTGTTCAACAAATCCATGTTTTAATGGATAAATACTCCAATTAAAAATGTATATCATATCTCTTACACATACTTAGGACAAGAACCCAATATTCAACACCCTCCTGAAACACGTTCCTTGATTTATCTAACACAGTATATCGTCGTCCCAGAATTTCAGTCTTATTAACAAGATTTGTTTGCAATCTCATGTTCATCTCAATTGTATAGCATACCCTTTCTGTATACCTATCAAAATGTTTATTCGGATCGTTTCCACTGGAGACGGGTGGAATTGGGACGTAGTGAGATGATGAAGGGAACGGATGTCAGGCGTCCGCTTGAGAAGGATAAGATAATTACTTCGAAGAAAACCATCCCAGCAATCGTTTCGTTGATTGAGTTTTGTGAGACGTCTGTACCTTATTTCAGGCTATGTATATCGATTCTACAAGTAAATTACGAAATGTTAGACTCAATGTTATCACTATCGCTTACTGTTTACCACTTGATAGAGTACTATAAAGAACTATAAGGTTAATAAATAAGTGATAGGTTTAATTTGCCTTCTGAAATTCGATTGTCTGGTCTTTTCCAGCCTAGGATAGGTCAATGTCAAAAAGGTTTATTATTACGTATATAAATTTTTGCCGCCTCTATCTGATCGTGACGTGGGTGAACGTCATCACGTTCGACGTCCCTTTTTAACCCATAAAAACAGGGAACTATAAGCCTGAAAGGGCATGGCCAATTTTTGTATGGACGTTTGCATAGCTATCGAATTTATTGTATGTACACGTATAATTGTTGGTGTTTTAGATTCGTGAACGTTGGCACATTCGATTGCTATTACAACAAATCTATCTCGTACACCAAATAGGACAGAATAGATGTAAACAGTTACCTTGTACCTTTTGTTATATTGCTAGCAATAAGTGCACCATTAAAACATAGACGTTTATGTGGATTATTATTTACTGTCAAATACATTAATACGTTCCGTTTCATTTTTATGCGCTAAATAAACATGAGATATATTAACGGTGCATGCATGGTAAGAAACGTTCAATAATATTATTTTGATTTCTATTGGTCCATCATGGCGGCAGTTGATAAACGATACGTTGAATTATAATTATTTTGAAATATGGACTGACAAGTGTGGAGAGTATGAAAACTATGTGTGAATTATATTTTTAGATTTTTATTGTACAGTATATTTTCCATGTACGTGTACGTAGAATGTTCTTTTTTGCCCAACTCCTTTATGGGATTGTAAATTTACACAATAAGGATATCAATCTTATTTTTAATTCGGTTTTAGCATTTTAAGTCTAAATGCGAAAACCAAAAATGACAGCCAAACTAATTTTGTCATAGTGAGAATCGAACCATCATTCATGGAAATTAATTCTGCAAAGATCCTTTGGAACATTTATAATTGAAATATTAGGACATGTACGTACCCATATTTAATTGTATTTCTGGTTCCGTTTAAAATCTAAAATCTAGGTTTCAATTGGAAATTCATATACCAATTGCCTGCAAACACACGAAATGGTGCGAGTTATAAATAAATTTTAGTCCATGTCACTCATTTAGAATTGGATTTGAGCCTTAGCGTGCATTGCGGTTCAAAATCGTTCATATTCCTCCACCGCAAAATTCTAGATACCCACTAGCTAGTTTGGCACAGCTACCCAAAATTTACCTTGGCCTGTGATACTAATACATGCTACTTTTGGCAAGCGTGGCGAAAATGGCAAACGCTTCAACGCTATCCCTCACATTTATCAATAGTGTTAGTAAAATGCGTTTATGATGTTTAGTTTTATCTCGCAGTTTACTACAATGAAAAGCATCGTATAATGTTAATCCAGATGTTATACTACACATGTATTGAATTGCAACAGAATCGCTTATGTACTTTGAGCGTGTAAGAGTAACACACATTTTTTTTTACTTAAAACATACGCGTTTCTAGGGGTGGTAAAATGGTCCGCGCTTCTAGTGTTAAGTAAACTATCTAACTTACTAAAACAGTAAAATGCGAGAAAAGCCATATGCAGGAATTTGTTTTTCGAGAAGCAATACTTTCATTTTTTATCAATAAACTATTAATAATAAAAACATATTTATGTTTTGTTTATCATACCAAAATAATGACCAGCACTAAATCAGGCAAAAGTAGGCAATAAAGTTCCTTGTAAGTAATCAAGTAGACAAATAAGTAACTAACGTAAACAATATAATGCATGCAATTGTGGTACCGTGACTGATAAAAATAGTTTGTTGGTCCATTTATATTAATCCGTGAATCAACGTATACTAGTAATAACTCATATTAATCTGCTAAGTCCGCAATAAAAATTATGTCATTTATTTTTTTACTAGCTGTATCCTGCGTGCATTGCTACGCCACCACAAAAAAAAAACGTGCGGCACTCGCGGACTGCCGCGGTAAAGCTATTGCATACCATTTTTAACCAACTTATACAATTATAATTATCTATACATTATTTTTTTCATAGATAAATTCAAGAATATTTCTTTGATACTGTATATTTGTCACAAATAGCTGCTTACGTATTCGTCCGATGTGCGAGCAGCTCGTCTCGATCCGTGTGAGCTTTGTACTGTCGTATCATATATATACACGTACCTTAAGCGCGGTCGCCTAACGTCGGCCGCGCTACATTGTAGGCGGAGAGGGATGTTAGGTTTTTTCGTTACGGAATATCTTGATTCGGTCGCCGCGATAAAATCTATGCAATAGCTTAAAATACCTTCGTGGCTTCATGCACAAGTTAATAAACGCTTAGAATCATCACATGATCAAATCTATAGTTTACCATTTTATAAAGGACATGTATGTCCTGTATAGAAGGCATTCATTTTATATACATAGAAGATATACCAATTCGTGGTAGCAAAAACTCTATACGTTGTGTGTTTGAAATTGAAACCTACATTATACTACGTAACCAAGTCCCTTTAAAATTTTACCCCATCCGGTATCGAAAACGATTGACAAGCTAAGTAAGAAAGAGTCCAATATGAACTGTCCTGTCTTTAAAGATGTCGCAACTTTATTCATAAAAAGAAACTTCTTTAAATTTTTGATTTGCGATTTTATTACCTAGTTCGTTCGCTTTATGGTATAAACTCGCGAAACATAAATTTTGAGTTATTTCTTTTTATGAATATACGTGCGATGTGTTAGTCCGTTTGTGGCAAATAGTGTAGTTTTAAACTATCATTCACTGAAATTTTATAAATATTCAATTCCTGAAAAATAATTAACGTTAAAATGTTGTTAAGTAAAATGCTAATTACACGCCTTTTGGGTCATTAAGTTCTTAATTGGTTATTCTTTAGAATAATAGACTTCATTCGAGTTTAATGAGATAATAATTAATATCTTTAGTACCTCTAACTGAATTAAATGGTATATGTTATTTAAGGAAATTATAAATCATATTATTATATTATAACTGCGAAGATTTGCGAGGGTGTATATGAGTTTGTTTTTCACGCAAAACGTACCTGTCGGATTTCATATAGTTTATGACCTACATTACATATAGGATGCTTGAATCCTCGGTAAATATGACCGAAGCGGGCAAAGAAGCGGGAATAACCTATAACGTTTATTGGGAGGCTAGAGATATTAATCACCAATGGGTTAATGATTTGTTAGACGTATAAAAGTAAAAGGGAATACATTTCCACGTTTATTCTTTCTTCTTCTTTTATTTATCCGGACATGACAGACGACGGGGGAAAAAACGGAACCCTATTAAGGCTCCCCTGTCCATCAGCCTATCTGGCACAGGCTGTAATGTCATGAACCTTGATTCTGTTGCCAATAACAACAAACACTTTTTTTTTTCTTTTTTCTCGAGGGGGACCTTCAGAAGGTACCCGACGCCGTGGGAGCGACGCAGGGTTATGTGGGATTTTTGGCGCACAAAAACCCCCCGGTGGCCGTCTTCGTGGCGGCCGCCGACTACAGGGACGATAACAACAAACACTAGAAACAGAATAAAATAAGTTTTTAAGGGGGACTTTTACACAACAAACATGATAGTTTTACCATTTTTATAGATAACTGTCCCGACAAACGTTTTTTTGCCATATAAAAAATAATGTTAAGGGTGGACAACCCTTATGGGGTATGAAAAATAGATGTTGGCCGATTCTCAGACCTACTGAATAAGCATATAAAATTTGGTAAAAATCGGTCAAGCCGTTTCGGAGGAGTATGGCAACAAAAACTGTGACACGACAATTTTATATATTAGATGGTTCGGACATAGCTTATGGTTTTACGGTTTTATTATTATTCGTGATAAAAAACGATCATCTCGCACGAGTCAACCACAAGGAAAATTGGGTGACGATAAAGCCTTCTTATTTTTATAACTTCACAAAACCTTACAGTAACGCGTGCTATTCCATAGTTACGAAACTGACTCTATATCTAAACGGAGTGTTAAACTAGGAGTTACGCGCGGTTGTTTAGTGAGATGATGTAACATCTTATCTCGTTGTGAGCACGCGATGTAGGTTTGTTGAGTCGTAAGTTTAAATGATTTACAATATTCGTGACTAACAGCAGAAACATGGATTTTATTCATTCAATGGACAGACTAGAGATAACTTATATTTCCTTAAATGTCTGAATTCTTCGGCTCTATTAATGCCATGTGTAAGACTGAGCGCCAATCGCCTACTATCGCGATCGTTGCTAAAATACCAGCATCCTACCACTAAGACTGCTGAACGGTTGCTTAAGTCGTTGCCACTAGAGCGGTCCACTTTGTTGGTTAAGCGACCGAAACGCGGTAAAAGTTTGATCTTATTCAAAATAAGTATACGTCAAAAGTCGGCTGTTTACTCATCTATATACAATCATATGCTATTAAACAGTCGTTGAACACGAAGATAATTTTAACAGTAACCAAGAATTGCTCAAGGAATAACAGAAACGGAGAACTTCATATTTTATTTACATTTTTATTAAACCGACATCTCTGTAACATCTTTTGTACCTTCTACTTAGCTACATAACAAAAACATTTCGTTTCCCGTAACAATTCTTTTATTAACCTTATAAAGGAAAACCCTGTAACAAAATTAACTGAATTACTCTCCCTAATTACGTTGCTTTGTTACAATAATTGTCTTCTAAGGTTATTATCTTACCGTAAATAAATTAGTCCCGTAATTATGTGAAACTCACGCGATGTTGGCCTTAAGACGTGAGATTTGATATGTTACGAAATTTTATACGAAGCTGATAAATAGGCGAAATTGTTTTTAAGAACTCGTAGAAGTTGCTGGTGTTTAAAAGTTATTATTTCGTTTGCTCATGAAATCTAAGTAACTCATGAATATTCAGAGTCTATCTATCACGTCTTTTTTTTGTTTTCGAGGGGGAAACCTTCAAAAGGTACCCGACGCCGTGGGAGCGACGCAGGGTTATGTTGGATTTTTACCGCAAACCCCCCCGGTGGCCGTCCTCGGCGCTGAAAAGGAGGACTCCGGGATCTCGAAACGGCTTCAACCGGAATCCTCCGAGCGCGTTGCCTCATCGGGCTCAGATGGGCGGCTGGGCCCACCGCTCCGTCTAATCTTTACGACGGTATGCGACCACACATACCGCCGTCCTTCCCGGGATTGCCTGACCGAACGGTTCGAGCTCCCACTCTAGCCGTCTGCAACCCCGGAAGCCCCTTTTAGTCGCCTCTTACGACAGGCAGGGGATGCCGTAGCCCTATTCTGATCCCGGAACTACAGGGCGTATCTATCATGTCTAGGTCTATCACATCGCGCTGGTCTTGTGCGAATTGTTAGTTATTACAACTTTTAAACCTTTAAAAGAACAACTTGCCGTGTATATTATGTAATGATGTTTTTTCATCCTTAAGACAATAATCTTTTTTGTTTGATTTGTATTAATCACAGTTATTTGGTATGAGTACAAGTGTTTGGGTGCAGGAAAATCTACAAAAAGCTAGCACTGAATTTATTCAGATGGATCTAGCTGGAAACTTCAAATCGGCACTGATTTTTTAATGTGATGCAGGTGAGGAGTATCAGTTTATTATTGGTAGTAATTTCGACTAGACGGTCATAATTTTCATTGCCACTTTTATGCATAAAGCTACGATTCAATGAACTTTGTATTGCATATATGTTTATAGCTCAAATCATTCAGATACTGTTGCGGGTAAAATATACACGCGTGCGTCCGCCATTATATAATAAAGTTATGATGTAGGTTTCGCATAAATTCTTTATAACTCTGTGTTTGGCCTATGATTTGCAGTCTCCCGACCGAGGGAGCCATAACTTTGAGCGACGACGTTTATATTTTGTGCATCTTTGTCTACATGTCACAGTTGATATTTTTTGTTAAGAGCGTACTTTAAAATATATCTTTAAACATCATGAGGTTACTTATAATTATAATAAAACAACCCAACAAGAAAATGTTCGCAATTAAAATTAACAAAAACTGTATATTCAGCCAAAACATTCATTTAACAGTATTCTAAGTTTCTGTATACTTAAAAAAAAAAAAAACGCTTTCTACACTCATAGCCCCACAGTAGGATGTTCTCTTGTGTCGTGGGTGCCATGGACACACACAAAGACAAATACACAAACACCCAGACCCAGAACAAGAATCTAAACTCATCATTCAGACACCTATCTGGCCGGGAATCGAACCCGGGACCCACTGCGTGTCAGACCGGTACGGTAACCGCTGCGCCACGCGGGTCGTCAAGTATACTAACAATACCATAATTTTCGAAAAGTAAAAGTAACAATCAGAATATATTTAAACATGTTCTTTTATGCAAAATCCTAGTCTATAAAATATGCCATCGCTATCCGCTCAAATCCGCTTCTGCTTAATGGCTATCGAAGTCAGCGTGTTTTTAAGGAATAGGTATGTTTGAAACTAGTATATGTGTATTTACTAGTGATGTTACGAATGTTATTATTGGCCATCGCTGAACGCGAATATCCCTTACCGTTATTCGTGTAGGAGTTCGGAGGATGAAGATTTGGAGACCTTCTTGGTCGACAAACTCAGACTTATTAAACTTGTATAGATTTGGCGACCTTTTTTGCCTTTTTTTTCGCAAAACAGTCGCATAATCCTAGCGAATGCGAACATCTAACATGCGAATATTCGTGAAAGCAAATGCTAATATTAGTTACACTAGTACTTACCGATGCACCATAGCGCAATTGCATGCCAAGCTGACATAACAGCTCCCAATTACCGCTCATTATCGAAGTGCATAGCGAATGCAGACAATTAAACTTTCGTGTCCCGCAAATTGGGTTAATCGTGTTACAAGCTAATTTAAAGTTAAAGCACATTAGTCTTTATCTCGACGTGGAACGGTCATAGGTTAGCTGTCAAAGGGATATTAACAAGGGGAACAAAGCCATGTTAGTTAAGCTACTTATATGACTCACCATGATAAAATTTTTTGATAAAAATAATTAAGAAGAGAAAAGTTTCCTAATATTAATGAGGCGAGAGTAGTGCACTATCTTAAACGCTGCGCAAAGAGACGTACGATAATTATACTCGTATGGTTAAACTTTATGTTTTTGTTTTTGTCCATGAAAGATTAAACAGCAGCTTAGTTAACTACGGTATCGATGTTTGATAGATTTTTGCCATGCAACGCGTATCAGCGCCTTAATCTTTTATTATGTTAAGTCCAAAATGTAAAACTTTAAGGACAGCCACCATACAGTTGAACTTCGTTCCGCCTCAAAGTCAAAATCTAAAATGATTAGTATTTCTACACTATATTATAGATGTATTATAAATAAAAACCTTCCTCCTAAATCACTCTATTAAAAAACTGCATAGTGCTGCGTAGGATAGTTTTAAAAATCTCTATGTATATACGGACAGACAGAAGCGACTTTGTTTTATACTATTTAGTGATAACCGTATACATATATATAGAAACTTTGATTGACCTGAAACCAACATTATCAATACTTATAGACATCATCGTTCCAATCCCATTGTTGGGCAGAATAGCAGGGTAGATACATCTACTTTCACTCTCTAAGGAAAAAGATTTGCGAGTAGCGTAAGGGTTGCCTCACTAAAGTACGGACCGCTTTTAAACTAACATTTAGTGAAGGGTATCAGATATACCCATTGCTCTACCGGTGTTCTAGTTCCTTCAACGGACAACGACCACGCCCAAACAGTATTGCACCATTACATTATCCGTAATGGACGGCCGGCAGCTGTTTTGGATGGTAATAGCCAGTTGTAACATATTTTTACGACATAATTGTTGATTTATGTATCCATGTTTATTTAAGTCGGTAATCAATAAACCTTGTATGGATATATTTCGGGGTTGGGCGAACGTTAAGCAAAACAAAATAGCTTGATATGAAAGGCAGTGTCTTTCTACGTGTACCATCAACACTTACTGCAATCATCAACATGAATGCCTGATGCGGTAACCATTGGCAAAAATCTTCATTAAGGTAGGCATTTATCCAGCAGTAAATATCAAAATTTCGGTGAAGGATACCTACACACCCGAGAGTTCTTTGAAATAAAGGTCTCGGAGGTGTGTGAAGTCGACTAATTCGCACTTGGCCAGCACGGTGGACTATGGCCTAAAACTCTCTCATTCAGAGAGAAGACCCATGCCCAGCAGTGGGTCAATAATGGGTTGTCACCATATATCAAAAACATAGGATGAATGAATCTGTCAATGTTGTGTATTACTAGTTCGAAGTTTTCCAAGCCAGTGAAGTATTATAGGAGGGCAACTTTATCTTTTGACAACTAATCATAATTATTATATCATCATCTTGTCTTTCGCGCGAAATCTAGTCTGATATTTTAAGACCTTGTGATGAATCAACCACAAATTCTATACCAGTTTTCATGAGCTACAAAGATCTAAATCTACGTCGTCGTCATCCCATTACTGTCCCACTGCTGGGCACGGTTCTTCTCTCGGGATGAGAGGGTTATAGGCCATAGTCCACCGCGCTGGCCACGTGTGAATTGGTGGACTTCACACACCTCCGAGATCTTTTTTTTTTTAAAGAACTCTCGGGTGTGTAGGTTTCCTCATCCTTCACCGAAAAGCAGTGATAATTGATTTCTAATACGCACATAATTTTAGAAAAATCAGTGCTCCGTGCTTGGGTTTGAACCTCGGACCTCCCGATCGAGAGGGCAAGTTTCAACCATTAGGCTATCACTTCTTTAAATGTACTTCTTATACTTAAAACTTTCATATCAATGTTATCTTAGTTTGCTCTCATCTTAGATCAGTAAATGGTCGAAGATTTAGAGGCATTTTAGTTTTGATCGATTTTGGATGTCTACTATAACTTCTGTGTATATTGCGCAAATATAAGTCGCAATCGCAAATAATTTCTACGTTGGCTACTGAAACAAATCTCAAAGAAACAAATAAACCTAGATCAGAAAGACAAAGACCGAATGTTCTATTTCGTAGCGTTTCGATTTCTCTATTTCTGTAATGTCGGTTCAATATAAGAGTTGTGTCATGCTCCAAAATTAAAATACCATTTCGATTTTATTTCTAGATAAAATCAATAAATGAAGCTGTCCAGATTTTTACATTTTGATTTTTTTCTACCCATCTTTTTAGTCCTGACATTTTGTATATATATGAAATATTCTCCAACACCTTTGAGAACCTTATGGAGGCCTCTCAGGTATAGAGGCTTTTTATATTTATCTTTACCCTTACATGAATTATATATGAAGCTAGCAGTCCACAACTTTGTAAACGCAAACTATTGTACATGCCAAAAACATTGAACTCTATTTAACCTTCTCAGGGGTCGAATAACAAAAAATAATTTGTTGTAGGGGGTAGACCACTAAAACAAATTATCTTTTGATATTCCAAATATTCAATATTCGAATCACGAATTAGAAGCATATATAGCAGCTTACATGTTTTCTGTTTAACCCAATGATTGACTGGTAGAGAATGCTCCTAGCATTAAGCCCGCTTTTTGTACCATATTTTAAGGTATAACAAAGTTTAAATAAATAATTCAAGCTCTGCGATGATATCTCAGAAGTATCTTTTTTTCTTATATATAAGTACTTTCTTAAAATACATAATACAGGTAATAAATGTGTATGTACAAAACATAAAATAAATGTGTGAGTGGGAGATTAAAACCCACAACCGAAAATAGATGAGGCCGCAATACCATGAAAAGCTGTCTATATCTGTTAAAATAAAATCATTGTATGGAATTAGTTATTACAGCTCACTAGCTGTACCCTGCGCACTTTGCTACGCCATCATAAAAAAACATCAGAAACCTTCGCAAGCTCATGAATAACAACTTTGTGTAAGATCATCACATCATCAAATGAAAACAGTTTACGAATCTATGGAGGACATACAGACATACATTTATTTTTATAACGAAGTAGATTAAACAGCGCTATTCTGAATCATAATTAATATACGCTTAATACGCTTTCTACACTCATAGCCCCACACTAAAATTTTTCCTGTGTCGTGGGCACCATGGACACACACAAGACGAATACACAAACACCCAGACCCAGAACAAGAATCTAAACTCATCATTCAGATACCTGTCTGGCCGAGAATCGAACCCGGGACCCATTGCGCGTCAGACCGGTATGGTAACCGCTGCACGCCTCGGGTCGTCTATTAGAGCTCATTAATGGCATGCTAAGACGAGTACTAAGATTATATTTAGCTGCTCTTACATTTTCAGCTCTTTTCATTTAAACTTGCTTAGTCAAACATGCAAATGAGCTGGAGAACATTTTCATCTAATTATCATGACGTTATATAATTTAAATATAATCTACTGTAGGTACCTATTTAATAAGCGTATTAGTTATATCAGTAACGATTCCATTTGGATTTGCGTTATATATTCGTTTAGAAATCTGTTTTTTAAAATGAAGTTGTGCTTTAGAATAAGTACATTTTATTCTGCTATAAAACACATTGAAATCTCTACAAGCGCAATTTGAAATCTTTCTTTGACGACCCACGTGGCGGAGCGGTTACCATACCGGTCTGACGCGCAATGGGTCCCGGCTTCGATTCCCGGCCAGACAGGTAGCTGAATGATGAGTTTAGATTCATGTTCTGGGTCTGGGTGTTTGTGTATTCGTCTTGTGTGTGTCCATGGTACCCACGACACAGGAGAAAATCCTAGTGTGGGGCTATGAGTGTAGAAAGCGTGCAAAAAAATAATAATTTGAAATACGTTTTCGTGTTGTTCTTCAAATATATGAGAAACAGTATCTTTAGTAATTTAAAATGCGAACGCGAAGATTCTCTTACGAAAGTGGTTTCATATCAACCTGACGCCTAGGTATAAGGTTCGATTCAGTCAGTCCATATGTAGATAAGTATTTAGATGTATGTTATTTTTGAAATATATACGGTTCGTATATATGTATTCACTTGCAATATTCAATCACGTATTCAATGTTCTCGTACATGTTTGTGTGTGTGGGACCCACAACATAGAGCCCTAGTTCGAAGATATATTTTTTTATATTTGTACCTTACGATAAGGCAGACGGGCCACCTGATGGAAAGTGGTTACCGTCGCCTATAGACATTTGCAACACCAGAGTCGCCAATGCGTCGCCGGCTTTGAAGGAGAGCTCTTTTTGCACCTTTCTTGAAGAGCCCCATGTCATAGAGCTATGCTATGTCATAGATACGAGTGAAAAAACATTATCAGGGGATCACTGTTGTAACCCAAGCAAAGTAGTCGTTTTTATGCCATTAAATCATACCAGGGTCTACATACATTAGAAGTAAAAAAACATAAAAACCGAATTGAAAACCTCCTTTTTGAAGTCAGTTAATGATAACGTCATTTAACTTTGCAAATTTCGAATTGGTATTGCCATTCAAAGAGGAAATGCTGCCAGCATCTTGGGAACCTTGCCCAGGGACTGCGATGGTGATATTTTTTTATGGTAGTGTTTTTGTTTTTCTTTTTTGTATATATGTACACTTTGCAACTAACATATAAAACACGAATTACAAGTTCATGACTAGTTATTGTTACTCGTCAACCCATTATTGTCCCACTGCTGGGCACGGGTCTTCTCTCAAAATGAGAGAGTTTAGGCCATAGTCCACCGCGCTGGCCAAGTGCGAATTGGTGGACTTCACACACCTCCGAGATTTTTTTTTTATATAGAACTCTCGGGTGTGCAGGTTTCCTCACGATGTTTTCCTTCACCCAAAAGCAGTGATAATTAATTTCTAATACGCACATGAATCAGTGGTGCGTGCCTGGGTGCCGAACCTCGGACCTCCCGATCGAGAGGGCAAGTTTCAACCATTAGGCTATCACTGCTCTACAATTATTGTTACAGCACATCTCAACCTTGATGACTCTATCAAACTATTTAAAAGTCGATGACAGTAACAAAAATAAAAAAACACGAACACGTGTCACTGTGGAACTGTTGATAAACATGTCACGAGAGCCACTGTGAGTCTTTTCAACGCTTTAGTTATTCAATAAACGAGGCCACCTGTTCTCAGTAAAACAGAATATTAAACCGGTAATCAATACGTAAGGTTAGACTATTTCGGCGTTGCGGCTACGGTCGACGTTTGTGAAGTGAAATTGGAATAGTGATTTTTAATTTACGATTTTAATACAGTGAAGTAGTTACTAAGCGTCTGATAGGATGTATCTGAAATTGACCAAGATGCATGTCTACCTCTATACACTGACCCTATAGATTAACCCTCACCAAACCCTTGATAAAACTAGTACTTATTATGAAAACCCGGAGCGCTATGACATGAGGTTCTTCAAGAAAGGTGCGAAAAGAGCTCTCCTTCAAAGCCAGCGATGCATTGCCGACTCCTCTGGTGTTGCGAATGTCCATAGGCGACGGTGACTACTTTTCATCAGGTAGCCCGTCTGCTTTATCGTTAGTTTAAAGTATATAAAAAAAACCAACTGCTTAAACTTAAATTTGCAGTTATTTTTTTATAAATTAAAAGGTGGCAGAGCGTTTACAGTTCTTTCGCTCATGAAGATTTGTAATCAACCCTAGATAGGATCAGCCCTACCTGAGATTCCACCAATTCGCACTTGGCCAGCGCGGAGGACTACGGCCTAAAACTCTCTCATTCCGAGAGAACACTCGTGCCCAGCAGTGGGACAATAATGGGTTGACGATACATGAGATTGGCCACAGACGTGAAGCTACTCCTGAGGGCTTAATCGGAATGCCTCGGCTTAATATGTCTCCCTTATTTTACGACACTCTTCAGACCAGAACACAGTACCACTTAAAACTACAGTTATTAGGCAGAAATATGTGTGGCGATTATACTTCCAGAGTCGAATTACTATTACCAAACCTAACCTTTGGTGAATCCTCACTTATGTCTGGATACACTAGGAATTTCAATATGTAGTCCTCAAGGGTACGCTTCATTGCCAAACTGTTGTTTGAAATACGAACTTATTTGGGTTCAAGTAATAACGTAGTCGATAAATGTGAAAAGTACGAAGTTCTACCTTAATCATAATACCCAACTTCAATTTAGTGGTTACGAGACCCAACAATAATTGTGCATGATCCGTAAAATGCTTTCATTTAAATATTTAAGTATAGTGATGTTAACTCGAGTTCGGCTTGACTCGAGTCAACTCGTAAATTCCTTGTAACTCGAGTTTAAATTTTTGTACGGACTGATACTTTCCAAGCTTTTTGATGATTGGTAAAAATATTTTACGAAAAATAAATCCTTTTTTGTTTAAATTTCAACTAATATAGGTACCTAATTAATTATGACCCAATACCTGTTTATTATGAATCTGCTCGACTTTTTATAGTTTGAGAAAGCAAGGTTATTAAAATTGTGAAAACGAAATGAATGCTCAATTTCATCCAGGTAACTCGAGTTGTTTCACACGACTCGAGTTCAACTCGAGTTACATGTATTTCATCTCGAGTTAACTCGAGTCATGTTTATCTGAGGCACATCACTATTTGCGTATACTTCTCGTTCAGTTCTGAGAGCACTTGGCAGCCCTACCTGCCTATCGATTTCATGCTTCACCAGATTGACGTGACATTCTAAGAAAAGATTCGATTTTTTTTTTCATTTACCTCGGTACGGAGTCGGGCTGTTTTATTTACACAGCCCTGGGAAGCTTAGTGTAATTTTTGAAAGCACTGTTGAGTGTTGACTTGAGCTTTTTATTACTGGCTTCGATGTGGCATAGAAAATATTATTTGAAACGTTGGAATTTATCAGTTTTAAAAGAAATTTAAAAAGTTATGCAGTTGACAATTGTTTTATAGTCTAATCCAGCTATACTCTAAGTGTGTTCCGCAGAACCCTGGGGTTCCGTGATACCTCTGTCAGGGTTCCGCAAGAATTTAGAAAAAAAAAGTTTTATACCTCCCACTAGTTTGATTTTATCTTTTTTCATGTTTTCTATTATTGACCTTGCCAAGTGGTGAAGTAAATAATAATTAGTAACTGTTACATTGTACTTTTATTATGCTGATTAATAAAAAAATACACTTATAAAAACAATTGTTTTATTTAAGGTTCCATCAAGTATTTTGCTTCCCAAAAGGATTCCGTTATTCAAAAAGTTTGAGAACCACTGGTCTAATCGATTTTCTCAACACATTTGCTGAGTGGACTGAGTTATTTTGGTCTTAATATTGTATAGAAAATAGATTATAGTGACGCTTCTTTGACATACTCTATTGAGATACCACTGACATTTTATTTTTTCATTTTTATCTTTATTTGACATTTTTTATTGTATTTGACATATTTATCTTAGTTACAAAATAATAGTTTTAATAATAATGGACCTTTAATAATAAACTTTACAACTTCATAATTTAAATTTTATTTAAATACGACTCAAATAATATTTGTACGCCATTTATGGCAGAATAAGCGAAAATTCTTGACTATAACACCAATTCTTGACTATAAATAACTTATTCTACAAATAAATTATTTGTGCTTGTATTTATAATATTATCAAGAAAATATACCTCGGGTGGAATGAAATTTACAATTTCATTATACTAATGCTTGTTTGTCCCAACTGCCTACAGGCATAAAATAATTACAATCATTATATTTAATGTCTTAATTTTAATCAGATCTCTTTGTCAGCGTAACTTTATTAAAACATTCATGGGTCCTTAATACAAAAGTCTTTACTAATATAACTTAAAAAATATTTCACTCCTGTCGCTTTCAATATCAAACGCGTTGAACAATGCCGTCTGCATTCAGTTTGAATTTAAAATACGTTCAGAGAAATGTGTTGCCGAATTCATTGTCGATCAAATAAGGCCTGAATAACAAACTTATTCGAAAACAAAGACGTTTATAAGGCTTCATAAAAGATCGTTTGCCGAAGCGAAATGTTGAACAAGAATAATAATCCTGATCCGACGTATCCACCCCTACCCTTAGGCCTCTTATACACGTTTTTTCGGCGTAAAAATCTACGGTTTATTCGCCGTGTGTAGGCACGGTTGTCAGTGTTGTATGGATTACTGCCGTGCACGACCTTTGCCGTGCCATGTACATGCTAGCACGTTTCTCAATTCGGCCGGTATATTTTTTATTTATTTTTATGTACCTATGTACAAGGATTACTCCGCCGTTAGTGGACCGATTTTAATTATTCTTTTTTTCACGGTAAGGTAAAGACGCCGTACGGCCCAAAAAACGTGCCATGTACAACTGGCCTTAATGTCGGGGGAATTTGAAATTGGATAATGTTTTGTTTTTACAACAAAGGAACTGAAAATCAATTTTTACTGCGAATAAATTCGAAGTTATGTTAACAATGCGGTCTTGTTCAAAACTTAAGGATTGTTTTTAGAGGTGGTGAAATTCTTCGGGAGATTCTACCTTTTTTGTTTTACGGTATTTTTTTAATGTAATTGAATTAACAAGCGTACAGGGTAACCGATGGTAAGTATATATAAATCCCGTGAAATCTCTAAGTAAATTTGACGACCACGTGGCGTAGCGGGTACCATATCGGTCTGACGCGCAATAGGTCTCAGGTTCGATTCCCGGCCAGACAGGTATCTAAATGATGAGTTTAGATTCGTGTTCTGGGTCTGGGTGTGTATTCGTCCTGTGTGTGTCCATGGTACCTACGACACAGGAGAAAATCCTAGTGTGGGGCTATGAGTGAAGAAAGCGTTTAAATTGTATTGGAGTCTTGTATGAAGTCAGTCACTCACAGATGGGTTGCTTCCAATAAAGATTAAAGATTCGATTCTTTTAGCGACTGCTTATATCATAATGTAGAAATAGGTGAGGCTTGACATAATATGTCTGTTCTTCTATGATGGACTGGGGAAAAGTATTTAATACCGCACCTTTTTTATGAAGTCGAATTTGATAGTTTTAGATGCAAATATTTGTTTACTTAACGATCAATTTCCAAAGGTGGTTTGACACATAACAGGTATTGCATGGCCATTCGCTTCTCATATGTAAAAAACCAGTAACGTTTGACACATTGATCAGGGTATTCTTAACGAATGAGAAAGTATGCGTGATAAACGATACTCGTAATATCAATGCGTGATAGGTCTGTGATAAATTGGTTTTTTAATGCGTTACCAAGACACCAAGAAACACGCATTGTGTGATGATAATTGGTGATAACAATTAACATATTTACGTTTCATTTGACACATTTGTTTCAAATATAAAACGTGTATATATATCTCATTTTATCATGTGACAATAGCTTACATATATCCCCGCTATTAACCTTTTACCTCACTGTTGGCCAAAGAATAATATTCACCCGTCTTGTTAGCAATGAAAGGGTGGATTTCACATTGCTTTAAAAATATTTCGGAAAATCCCACCTTATTTCAAGCAAAAAATGCCTTTTTTTGTTTATGAGGGGGAAACCTCCAAAAGGTACACGACTTTATGGAAGCGACGTGGGTTATTTGGGATTCCTACCTCACTAAAACCCCCCCGCTTGGCCGAACGATTCGAGCTCACACTCTTCCTGCCCGCAACCCCAGAAGCCTCTTTTAGTCGCCTCTTACGACAGGCAGAGGGTACCGTAGCCCTACTCTGGTCCGAAACTACTGACAAACGCAAAAAATACCTAATACTCAGATTTCGTCGAAATATAGAACATAGTTTTAGACTGTGATTGACATGGGGGAAAGCCGCAGGAATAACCTAATAGTAAAGAAATATGTGTGGCGTTGATACCGAAAGAAACTACACAAAGTTATATTAATGTGGGCTGAATCAAAATCTCCCAACGTAATTTGTCCGCGCACATTCAGGTAAGTCAATCTACACACTGTAACTCTATAGTAAACAAAAGTACAAGGGGAAGAGGAAAGTTAGTAACTAACATAATTAACTGAAGCACAATATCTTTGTAATATGATATTCCCTTGTTCCTAACCGTTATGCGCCGTCTTTTGTACAGAAAATATGTAGAACGCATACTTATAGACTAGGTTATTTTCACAGCTTCGTCTGCTTCGTTCATTTCATGGTAATTATTAGCAAACGATAAACAGGGCACCCAATAGTGCAGTCACAGTCTTACTCGAGGTTAGTCACAGATGTATGCTACCCTTTTTTTTGTTATTGTGGGGGAAACCTTCAAAAGGTACCCGACGCGGTGGGAGCAACGCCGGGTTATGTCGGATTTTACCTCACTAAAACCGGTAGCCATCCTCAACGCTGCGTGGAGGACTCCGGGATCTCCAATGGAATACAACCTGGGTCCTCCGAGTGCGATGCACCCTTCGGGCTCTTCCCAGTGAGCATTGTACTCACTGCGCCTCCTGGTGTTTACGACAGCATGTGGCCACACATGCCGTCTTACTACACGGGCTTGCTTGGCTAGACGGTTCGAGGTCCCACTATTACCACCCGCAATCCCGGAAGTCCCGTTTAGTCGCCTTTTACGTACGACAGGAAGGGGATACCATAGTCTTATTCTGATCCCGGAACTATAGGGATAAGATGTATGCTCCCCCTGAGGACTAATTTGGGACGCCTCGGAAAAGTATCCTTTAATGCCCCTGAAATAAGAACACAGAAGCACTTAACACGCACACCCTCACGCTTTCTACACTCCCACAGTAAGATTTTCTCCTGTGCCGTGGGTACATGGACACACACAAGACGAATACACAAACACCCAGACCCAGAACAGGAATCTCATCTCATCATTCAGATACCTGTTTGGCCGGAAATCGAACCCGGGACCCATTGCGCGTCTGACCGGTATGGTAACCGCTGCGCCACGCGTACAAAGTAGCGTAGTTTCTTGTAACATATTACAATTACAAATTTAAACTATGGGGTTAGGGAAGTATTCGTATACCTATGGTATTCTATAGATACTCCCCAAGCGAGTAACCTTAAATAAATATGAGTTAAATTTAGGCCCTCATTACCATATAACATACTACTAAATTACTGATCCCTCAGCAACAATATGAAATTATTCGGAATATACTAATTGGCGAATCATTCGCTCGCTTGACTCTTCTCTCCAGGAATGAGAAAACATGGCCAAATTAATATAAAGCTTGTGAAAACAGAAGTTCACATAATTGGTATACTTCAATTTCCTATATTCACCCATATTAACATACTCAATAAACTTAAAGCATTTGACTATGTAAGAAATTGGGAGAGGTAATTCGGGATACTGGCGCGGGTCCTTATAAATTCAATTGTTGGTTAATTGGGTCGTATTTTTATTAAATTGGCAATATCGTATACGGCTATTATTTAGTAAGCATGTATGTTTGTTATTTAAAGAATCAGCCTTTCAAGTGTACGATTGACCCCAAGACCGATATTACTTCAGGTTGTTATTCTTGTAGATGTTTTGTATATGAAATATCTGTTTAGGATTTAAGATTGTAGAATTTCCACACCATTTATTTCATTCGATCGTAAGACAATACAAAGCTGTTGATTTCCAATAAATAATTCTAGAGTCCAATGACACTGGTGTCCAAACGTCTAACGTTAAAAATCTTGCTTATCAAAAATTGCCCACGTTTCTAGTCTTCGTGCAAGAGTCATTAATTGGTCGGATAGAGTCATGATCATTGGCCATTCAGCTAAATAATGGCTATCTACTTATTTTTCGTAACATCAAACTACCTATGGGACAATTTATTATCACAGATTGATATTTCGACAGGCCTCTAGAACAAAATCGTATATGAAAAATTACCAATTTACAGTATGATGCTTAGAAGTTTTGTGGACATACAAACATTGATTACTTACGCCAAGAAAGACGATCTATGGAAAATCATTGTAATAGCTATTTAGGAACTTATTAAATAAGTTCCTAAATAGCTATTACAATCAACAACTACAATCAATAATGCTTCATACTGTAAATTGTTAATTTTTATATACGATTTTATTCTAGCACGTCGATTGATTCTATTGTGTTCACTTGCGTAGATGTTTTTCAGATTCAATTTGTATTCGAGCTTGCAGACCGTCGAAACTTAATAAGACCAAATAACACCGATGTGAATCCACTGGTATTAAATGGCGAAGCCGAATAAATGCGGACAGACATGGCTAAGTTAAAAGAAGGGTTGGAATGGGCATTTACTAACGAAGTATATGTATTCACAATACATATAGTTGGCTGTCTGTATTTGTTTACACTTGTGTATAATTATACATAGACTTTTTTTATTTGACTGAAGTAGCAAATGAGCATGCAATCCACCTGATGGTAAGTGGTCACTGCCGCTCATGGACATCTGTAATCAACTTCATACAGAACATGGGTCTATCTGAAGTCAAACACAGATGCGTTGCTACTCCCGAGGACTATAATGGTCGCCTCATGTGAAAGTGCCACATTAAAAATACGCGTAAATATGTCGTGGGTACCATGAACACACATGGACACAAGCCGAATACACAAACACCCAGACCCAGGACATGAATCTAAACTTATCATTCAGATACCTGTCTGGCCGGGAATCGAACCCGGGACCCATTGCGCGTCACACCGGTTTGGTAACCGCTCCGCGACGCGGGCCGTCAAACATTACATTACATAGGTATGCATATGGTGAGGAACGTTCAATAGTATTATTTTGATTTCTATTGGTCCATCATGGCGGCAGTTGATAAACGATACGTTGATTTACTTAATTATTTTGAAATATGGGCTGACAAGTGTGGAGAGGTTGAAAACTATGAGTTAAGTATATTATAAGATTTTTATTGTACACTAATTTTCCATGTACGTGTACGTAGAATGTACTTTTTTAGCCAACTCTTATCGGAGGAACCCGACCGGTTGTTTCTGCACGAAAGACAAACAAACACACATACATTCTCATAAACTTTGCATTGATTAGTCATGTAGGGTTTATTATCGTCGTACAATTAAACCTGTAAAACATGCAAAAGTTAATATGCAAAAAACATGTGGCGGTCAATGCCATTGTATTTAAAGTAAATATTGTAATTGAGCATAAATAAATTACTTATAATATGTCTTGATGTCTGAGAATTTTATTACTACAGTTATAAATAACGCGTTATTTATCGGTAGAAAAAACAATTAACAAACTTCTAAGTATTTCAAGTAATTAGCCTAAATAATATATAAATTATATATATAAGAATCTTATAGAGTATTCCTTTTTAGAGTATTCCTCACAAAATATTAACATTTATGTGAGTTTTACAAAACGGCATTTAAAGCTTTTTAAACCTCAAACAAGGACTAAGTGAGTCACAAAATCAAGCATTTTCTAAATAACGTATTAGAACTATAGCTTATTTTTAAGGCAAAGGAAAAAAACGTATGCAAAATTTTTAGTACAAATAAAAAAATGGGTACATGTAGCTACACTTTGTTAGATTAACTGACAGATATTGATGACAATTTTGAAATTACAGTCGTTAGAGACACGAGGGTGAGCGAAAGACAAACCTAGACATGAAATAAACAAGCCTAAGGCCATCTCTATTATTATTCCGAGCGACGACATGTATCATAGACAATAATGGGTGTTAAATGTTACCCAGAGTAAAGGGTAAACGTTACCCATGCTCAATGTTCCTTAACTTCGTAGATCATTTGAGATCTTGTGCGCGTTTTATATAACGCTGATAGTATATAAATCCTATCAATAATATACCTAAATACGTAAGTTTATGAGGCAGTAAGTATGTGTGTTTATAACTCTTTCTCAAACTAAGTACTACACTTTAAATGCTCAAATGCTCACTGGGAAAGAGCCCGAAAGGCATCGCGCTCGGAGGACTCTGGTTATGTTCCATTGGAGATCCTGGAGTTCTTCTCGCAGCGCTGAGGACAGCCCCTGGGGGGTTTAGTGGGGTAAAAATACCACATAACCCGGCGTTGCTCTCACGGGGTCGGGTACCTTTTTTAGGTTTCTCCCTCGATAACAAAAACCAAGGTATGTAAAATACACTTTACAAAACTCTGGCCGGATTTAGGTGAAATTTATGACCTGGATCAAAACATGGGATACTCATTACCGTGGTAAAGGCGATCGAAACGGGCGGAGGCACGGGAATAACCTAGTATAACTAAGGGAGGAAACCTATACGCCCAACAAATTTTTGACTTGAAACAAGAGAATATGTCTTCCTATGAAATTTATAAAAAAAAAAACGCTTTCTACGCTCATAGCCCCACAGTAGGATTTTCTCCTGTGTCGTGGGTGCCATGGACACACACAAAGACGAATACACAAACACCCAGACCCAGAACAAGAATCTAAACTCATCATTCAGATAGCTGTCTGGCCGGGAATCGAACCCGGGACCCACTGCATGTCAGACCGGTATGCTAACCGCTGCGCCACGCCGGTCGTCAAATATATAGTTAGTTATAGTTATAGTTAAAGTCAACTAAACTAAAGCTGGGATTCCATGTAAAACAACTAACACTAACATTCGGGAGCGACAGCGCATGACGTTGCGTGCCTCGCACACTGCAACTCGTAAATTGCAGGGAAACAAGAGAGATTAAACTTATACTCACTAAAGATATATGTAGAAGTATCAGATATACCTACACTGCATTATCTAACTGAAGTAGCAAAAGAGCATGCAGTCCATCTGATGGTAAGTAGTCACTGTCGCTCATGGACACCTGATATCAGCTTTATACACAACGTGGATTCGATCTGAAGTAAATTACAGATGCGTTGCTACTCCCGAGAACTATGATGGCCGCCTCATATAAAAGTGTGCCGGCAACCACACCCTTCCATCGAAACACAAGGAATGCTTCACGCCGGAACTAGGTGTAAACTTTATTACAGGTTAACAAACGTCAGATTTACAAGGTGCTTTCGGCAAAAGAGTAACCGATTTGGCAATCGAAACAGTCAATCGAACCATTTGTACAATTTGAGCATCATTTTAACCAACACGTTTTTTGTGCCCATAATTCGATACTTTTTATATTAGTCTACATCTCTAAGAATGTCGGTACTATTTTTTGGTAATGTTAATGAAGTTAGCTTAATAGATTCACAGACAGAAATGTGGTCATAGTTTCCAATGAACATTTGTAACACTGAGGCACTTTAAAGCGTTACCAAGTTTAGTCAATTAATTAGTTTATTTGTTCATATATTTATTGCACCTTTATAAAAGTTACAATAGGGAAAATTTAATGCCTGATGGCATTCTCTGCCAGTCAACCCTGGCTGTCTGGAAAATTTGCGGCAGGTGTTTTAAACACAAAGAATTGAGATATTTAATATGTTATAAACAACATCATATACATATATCATAAAAATATATATTATACATACATATAGTACACAAGAAACAATACATATTATACAAAAATTAAATAAAATATGATTAAGAAACGATGACAGTGTTCAGATAATGCTCTCGGACAAGCTTTTTAAAGATGAACTTACTTGTCCCGATGTGGACAATTAATGCACTTTTCCATGCTCACAACTTCAAGGTCTTGTTTTTATTTTCCCTATAAGATTGTTTGCATATTTATTTGATCGCGTTCTACCTAAACCATAGGTACCGATGGAGTACATGCCATTTAAGCGTTGTCCACATGTAACGGACAGGTCGCCCGGCGACTAGTTTCACATTTCTGCTACCTATTAGATTTTCCTATTAGATTCTTTGCATATTTTTTTTTTTTTTATCTGACTAAAGTAGCAAACGAGCATGCAGCCCACCTGATGGTAAGTGGTCACTGCCGCTCATGGACATCTGTAATCAACTTCATACAGAACATGGGTTCTATCTGAAGTCAAACACAGATGCGTTGCTACTCCCGAGGAATATGATGGTCGCCTCATGTAAAAGTGTGCCGGCAACCACACCCTTCTATCGAAACGCAAGAAATGCTTCACGCTAGAAATAGGTGTGGCGGTGGTACCTCCCCGGTCGAACTACACTGGTTCTACAACCTGACAACAGTTGACCTGACAAAAACTTTAAAGTGTTACCAAGTTTACTCAATGCACTTTTCAATGCTCACAACTTCAAGGTCTTGTTTTTATTTTCCCTATAAGATTGTTTGCATATTTATTTGATCGCGTTTTACCTAACCCTAGGTACCGATGGAGTACATGCCATTTTAGCGTTGTCCACATGTAACGGACAGGTCGCCCGGCGACTAGTTTCACATTTCTGCTACATATTTAGACGTTAAAGAGATCAAAGCAACGTTGAAACTTTCAAGCGACTGACAGAGGTATTTATACAGCACTTATTTAAAATTCAAATTAGAATTCATAATGAATCTTGATGTAAAGCCGCCACGATATGCTTGCTTTGTTTTAATTTGATTATCATTTCTTGAACGACCCTTTGTACTTTGAAGACTTCATATCAAATTCTTCGTCCTAAAATAATTTAAAGTAAAATCGTGTTTCTAGACTTAGCCTTAGAGTATTCTGTGTCGTATATTAGCTCATGACAACGTAAAAACACCTATATACACAGACACAGAACATAAATCTAAAAACGTCAATATAACGCTAAAAAATGTGCCGGCCCATTCACAAAACATGGTTTCTTAGACCTATATAATGACCACAATGTTAATTCAATTTAGTTTTTTAGACATATTTAATCACTACCAATGTTCATTTACACCCCAAACATAAACCATAATGTAACATAAAACGAGTAGGGGAGATTTATGTTCAGAAAATTTCAAATTACATTTTTGGGATTGACTTCATCTCGAATCAACCCTCAGGCGACTCACTTCCCTCTCAATATTTGAAATAGGGCTTTTCAATGCATACAATTTTATTAGGGGTGCGAATCAATAGGCCCGGTTTACTTCTTTTAATATAGCCGCAATATTTACCCTAAATAAACTTTAAAATCTGGTGCATTTAATTGAATAGCGTCTATCATTGTCTTCACAAATACATATGTACATACCTTGATCAATCCGAGATAAATCACTAATCAAGAAAAACGCACAATTGTTTCCAAATTTAAATAATTACACACACAAATCCAATATGAACGGGGCATTCACGTGTCACTTCGAAGTTACGTGCACTGAAGAGCGTACGTCCAACTCGCACGGCGTCCGCGGGGCGACTGCACTCACGATATGAAGCTCCCCTCACCGACCACGCTTCTATTCCCCGAGAGATCAGCTGGGTCCTTACCATTACCGAGCCATCTCATTACATTACTAAAATTAAATGCCTTCTAAATACAACTTAAGTAGATGCGAGTACCAATTTTATGCGACGCAATTATTCGGTTCCAGAAAACAATTAGACGCTTCGAGACATCGCGAAACTTAAACAAAATACTCCATTGTACATGTACGTACAACGTGCTCATTATCAAGATTTATACAAAGTAACATACGAAAGAATAAAGTAACGTAAGAAATAATGGAGCAAACAAATTGGAATAATAGGCCCGTCCCCCAGACGTGTACCCGGGAGCATTATTTAACAAATGACAATAGAACTGTTTTTTCTGTAATGAGTTCTTTATACGAATGAGGTTTGGACAGATTTCGGTACGTTTCATCGTCACGAAGTTATGCATACTTTATTTTAGGTCGGCGTTCTTGGGATCCATCAATCACTGACTCACGAACCTAACTCAGACCTTCATATAAAAAATGTACGGGATGTCATTATGGATTTTCTTTTATTTCAGTGCGCCCCAGGTTTTCGGGTCGAATCGAAGTTAGGAATAGATTAGGGTCTGAAATTATTCAATGTTTCACGTGACCACGAGCGTAAGTGAGTTTTTCGCATAGGTGATAAAAGGAAAGTTTTCAATTAGAAGACCTTTTTGTGTGAAAAATTCGGCATATTTTCAGGGTATGAAAATAAATCTGAAAGTGACCGACTTTATTTCGGCGTTCACAGCTGTAACAAAGCTATAACCACACCTAAAATTGTATATGTATGAGACCGTTATACTCGCAACTTAACTATATTTGACCGATCACCGCGACACCACAAAATAATATGTAGGTATTTGCCGAGCCTAACGTTTTGCATCCAAGTTTTGGTAAATAATGTTTCTTTACAATCTTTTTTAATTTAACATTTCAGATTAGGACGATTTTACTCCTAAACAAAAGTTTCTAGTTAATAAAGTTGTGAGCAGAAGTTATTACATTAAATACGGTCGGTATTTAATGTAATAACTTCTGCTCACAACTTTGATCCAGCTCCAATGATTAACATGGGAATAAAAATACGTTACAATATAACACAGATAAATCAGCGATTATAGTTGAATCGTTAAATTCACGACCAAATAAATTAAAACCGTAATTTAGCGATATCATCGCTAAAAATGTCAGGAAAAGTAAAAATATTGCCGTCAGAAAGTGTTCTATAGGTTGATTTATGCGACATCGGCATCTCCACAAGAAATCTTGCGAAGGAAGCGACGGACGACGGTCACGCAACACACGCACTGACACTTCGTATGAACGTGCAATTACCCGGACATCTGTTGTTTGATGAATATCTTTACTGCCAAATGTGTGATACACAGAATGCAGAATAATACTAGCAAAAAATGTAAAACTCCAATTCCAATTATTGATTTATGTTAAGTAAATACACACCATCTATTGTCCACCAATTCGCACTTGGCCAGTGCGGTGGACTATGGCCTGAACTCTCTTATTCTGTGAGAAGACCCGTGAACAGCAGAGGGCTAATAATGGGTTGATGAGAGAATAGGTAACTCAAAAACTGCAGCAAGGTAATGCCGCCAGTGTTTTGGGAACCATGCCGCACACGGCAATTTTAGATGGCTTGTTTTATTTCTAATAGTAAGTTCCTTGCTGTTATTTATTTATAAATTTAGTTTTTATTTAGTCTAGTTTACGTTATTTATTTTTATTTACTTTCTATGTTGTATATATATAAATAAAGACTATGTACATACACACAAAAAATGCAGTGTTAAGCACGATTTGAAGCCGAATTAAAACATTAGACATAACATCTTCAATTCTACAGAAAAGAGAGCAGCAGTGACACTTTTATCAGCCTCACTACATTCTTGTTGGCTACCTTAGTCTCATAATGATTTTTGTTTTAATATAAGGCTAAATCTAATATTGTGAATAGTTAGAGCGGTAAATCGTTACAGTTTTCATTTTAATTTCATTCAATGATATTGATGATAATTGGTAAAAGTTTGAGCTGTATCGAACCAGGGTTTCGTCTCGAACGAAGGTGCTGTAAATTACCTGTAAAAAGAAAATAAATATATATTTATTGTCATATAACCGACATAATATTGAAATAGTAACCAACTGACAAAGAGTAACTGTATTTAGAACATCTAATTAACACCCGAATAAATGCACCTCGGTGAAAATATTCTGAATCATTAATTATTCATTGGGAACAGCTATAAGTCGGTCAATATGTGTCTAATTGAAGTACAGTTTATCAAAGTGAAGTTTCAAACTAAACAGAAAGCAGTTACAAAAAAATAAAGAAAGTAAAATTGTTAAGAGCCATTGTACAACAGAGTTTTAGCATGTTAAGTGGTCACTATTAGCGATTGATCTCGAAGATTCATATCTGTAGTAAGTCATAGTGTAGACATTGCTGAAGATGATAATAACTATGCTTTTGAAACTAACATACAGAAATACAAATTTTCTACTTCTCCTTCAACTGACGAACCCCACAGTCTTATACGCTCTCATAAAGGGTTACGAGTCTGGAAGAGAACGCGACAAAATATGGGCGTAATATATTCAATGCTCCGTGATTACAGAAAGTTACTCTGTAAACGGTGACAACGAAGTGAAATTATGACGCGAAGCAAGTCGAGACGGAGCTTTTCATTATCAACTTGGAAATTTAGGTCAGACAAGCAAAAGCAAACAAGATCCGGTCGCTCGCGACTCTTGATGTAATTTTTACGTGCACTTATTCTTTACTTAAATAATTATAATCACCTAAGCTTTGTTAGACAAGGAATAAGCAACTATTGCTTGGAAGCTTAATTAGAAAGGCGCAACAGGTCATAAATACTGCGGTCTGCTGTTATTACACCTCTTTGTTTTCTTAATGCGTAATATAATAGTGTCGGTACAGTTGTCTTATCCACGAAGGTGTGATATTTAGCCTTTTGGAAGCAGCTCTTAAGAATTCAAATGCATTGTCTGTGACATCGTTAAAACCGTTGGTGCTAAGCGAGTCACCAGACTGCAGTGTTATCGCGCTAAAGGCGATTAGCTTCGTTTGTCGCTCGACGTGTTAAACGCTACTCAGACGGTGCTTTGTCGATACGATCGCAGGTCACACGTGAAATTGCTGCACGCACTGTCTTAAGGGCTGTTCAACGAACGAATTCACGGCACGTGTCCTTTAATTGGTCCTACTCCCTTGTAAAAGTTCACTTGTATGCACCTATTATGCTATACAAGTTTTTCTAGAACCTTTTATATTCATAGGCAGGTGTAATTGTCACGTCTAGGCAGTTATTCGAGTTATCGAAACACGTCAAATATATTTTTAAATAACCAAACATTAAATCTACAAAAAAATGTGCTGTTACACGTTAATATCTGTTATAATTCGTGAGAAGAACTTTTCAAGATGAAGTCAGATTAGCTCTACGTGATTGGTATCTTAAAAAGATTCAAAGCACTGCGTCTTTGATAGATTCAAAGATACGTTGATAAGTTTAAGACTAGGTCAAGCGAGAACACTAGATGCAATAGATACTAAAAGGTTTATGATGATTAACACTTAGATGATAAAAATATACGTGCATGAAGGGTATGTATACATGAAATAAATAAAAACATAGACGTACTAGTACATATCATGAATGTATACCTTGAAATGCGTACTCTGATTGGTAAAAAATTACGACTAAAAACTCGTCGTTATATAACTAATATCGAATTTTACTTTTACTTTCAATCAGATATGAATATGATATCTTACGTGTCGGTGAAGTTTAATGCTGTTTTATTTTCGCGAATGAACGTAATTGCACGTCAAATTATATATCTTCTCCTATCTTAATTACATCACAATTAGTTCAGTAATTATATAATTTGACTAACTTTCAAGTGAAGCGAAACGTCATATAAGGGAAAAATCTATAAAGCAAATTAACATAAAGAATCCAACACTGTCTAAAAGCGATATTTTTGTAATACTTTTTATTTGTTTTCCGGCTGATGTTATTTAAGTACAAAGCTGCACACCGTACCAAAACATGGACTTTCTCTCGTCAACCCATTATTATCCCACTGTTGGGCACGGGTTTTCTCTCAGAATGAGGGAGTTTAGGCCATAGTCCACCGCGCTGGCCAAGTGCGAAATGGTGGACTTCACACACCTAGGAGAACTTTTTTTTTCTAAAGAACTCTCGGGTGTGTACGTTTCCTCACGATGTTTTCCTTAGCCGAAAAGCAGTGATAATGAATTTCTAATACGCACATAAATCAGTAGTGCGTATGCTGGGTTTGAACCTCGGACCTCCCGATCGAGAGAGCAAGTTTCAACCATTAGGCTATCACTGCTCTAAATGTACTTCTTATACATAAAACTTTCATATCAATGTTATCTTAGTTTGCTTTCATCTTAGATCAGTAAATGGTCGAAGATTTAGAGAGCTATATATCGGTAGCAAACATGGACTATATTAGTTGTTTAATATAGTGTTGACCCATACGAAAAATAATACTGTTAAGAGTACTTTAGGCAATAACATTGTGAATGAACGTTTGAGACAGCAGCTCTACAAGCGTATACCATAACATGAGTATTGTTTAGAACTAGATCCATGATATCATGACGGTATAATATAACTGTGTCAGTCGAAACAATGGCGATTAGCATCCATCTTACTCCCATCGACCTAATTGAGCGTTAGCTGTAAAATTGCCTGTTATTTGCAGTGTTATGATCCGTAGCGTACCGCAAGGAGTGTTGAACTGCTTTATCTTTGAGATTAAGATCAAGTTTTATAGGGTTCGATTGGTGATTAACTTTTTCTTCAGCTCTCGAATTGTATACGTTAATTGACATCCTTGTGTTAGTGTATCGATTCATTTAAAACTCTGCTCTTACGTATGCACTGTGTAGGAGATCAACAAAGTTTTTAATTTATCCGAAGATAAATTTGACGTGTTTGATAAAAAGACAAACAGATACTATTTAGGAAGGAGGGGAGGAGACTATGTCCAGAATTCTACTTCAAAAGATTGATGGATGGATGGATGATGATAAAACAATTGTCGAATGCGGATTTTGCAGAGATTCGGATTTTGACGACGATTTGCAGAGTAGCGTTTATCTGTCGATTTGTTTATCGACAGGTACTCGTTGATTTTGCAAAGGACATATAGAGAAGCACATATAGATACATCGAAGAAGAGAAATACCAAAATTCGGACGAAGCGTGTATTTTGTGCGTATAGGGAAAATCTCCGGGATGTAAACCTGTATAATTGTCAGCTCTTTTTTAGTGTTTTGTAATCTACTTGAGTATAATTATTTCATCCTCTGACGACCCACGCTAATTGTACCCTTAAACATATTAACAGGAAAATTATAAATCCATTGTCTTTTAACAATCAATGTTCTGTTAACAGATGGTAATCAAATAGAACCTGATATGAGAATTTACATTAGCATTCCAATAGGTATTTAGGGTCAACTAGATTAATGTACGCATTCTAAAAATATTTCCTATTGCTTTATGTGCTTAAAAGATCGCTTATAAAATAGTTTACATGATTGCTCAGGTGATAGATAACTTTAGATATTCCTAAAGAATTTAACCTAGAATCTATTTCTAGTTTACGATAAACCTGGATCGGTTTCTCGCCGGTGAAAGCTGAAATCTCAGCAATATTTAAACACGTAAATATTAAATACCCGTAGTTTCAAGAATACCAACCGGCTATATCGGTAGCAAATTAAATATTCTAGGAAAGTGATTAATCGTTGCTAAGTAATGGGTAATTAAAGAAGGAAAAATACGGAGGTAATAGATAGGAGGTAATAAATTGTTACTATCGTGACACTTAATAAGGCCATTAAGTTACTATGTTTATTAATTTATATAAGTGGGTAAGTGTGTGTGAATGTAGCGCATTTTGAGGTCAGAAGCCATCAATACAATAACGGTCAATAAATGCAGTAAATATCACATGAGCAGTGATAGCCTAATGGTTGAAACTTGCCCTCTCGATCGGGAGGTCCGAGGTTCAAACCCAGGCACGCACCACTGATTTATGTGCGTATTCGAAATTAATTATCACTGATTTTCGGTGAAGGAAAACATCGTGAGGAAACCTACACACCCGAGAGTTCTTAAAAAAAAAAAAGTTCTCGGAGGTGTGTGAAGTCCACCAATTCGCACTTGGCCAGCGCGGTGGACTATGGCCTAAGCTCTCTCATTCTGAGAGAAGACCCGTGCCCAGCAGTGGTTGACGAGAAATGCAGTAAAATTTATCATTTTTTCCTTCAATGATACATATAGTCATTACAAATGAACACGTTCAAACTAACCAACTAAATGTATGCTTCTTGCTACCTTATTCCCGCGGCTCTGTCTGTTTCATTTTATTTATTTATTTGTCACACCAACAGCTTACAAACAGCATATTACACAAATAACATTTACAAATATAATAATTGCTATGCATGTAAGCCAATTACAGGCGTGCACATCATTGACATTAAAATATATGACGCATTGTTGCACATTTGAGTATTATAAGTAGGGGTATTTTAAAAGCAAATGTACGTTACAATGTATATCGGTTTCGGTCACATTTTTCGCCGTAATTATGTATTCCATGTGTTTATTTAGGTCATAAACTATGTGTGTGCCAAATTTCTGCGAAATCCTACCATAAATTATTGCGTGAAAGAGTAACGAACATACAAACATTCTCACAAACATTTATATATAATATTTACCACAATAAAATAAATAAACGTAGATACATACTTTATAATAGAAGACAAAACAAATAATTTCTTAGAAACAATATACTCGTAAACAAGTTCTACAAAAAAAGTAATTGTGTTGGTTTAGAATTACGTTATCTATACCGTTATTTACATTACAAAATTGGGATGGAGGTATTGTTATTACTCAAACTTTCGCCGGGGGCTAAATCAATACGCCACTGTTGTGAGACCTCCCCTTTACCCAGTTAAAATAAACGGAGATTTTCGTAAACATTTCGTTCACTTTTACAGATAGATACATTTATGACGCGATGTTTTTAGAATGTTTCTTTATATTTTAACAAGCAGACACCGCGACTTCGTTCGAGCAAACCATAATTCATCCATTTAGAGTTTTAAGGTCCACAGCTGGTCCCCCTCCCCGTTTTGTCAACAGACACCAATATACTCGTATTATACCTCAAAGCCAAATACTAAGTTCCATTAAGTTAGCATCAAAAGTAGCGGTCTTTTGTACAAAACTACCACTTCATTTTATTCACAGTAGTTTCGCTGTACGTTGATATGTCAGACATTATGTCAGTAAGATTTAGTTTGGAAACATGTGTCACAAAATAGATTAAGATCCGGCTGCAAATATGTGTAGTTATCGTGTGCGTTCTAAAGTCCACATTTTTACTCTTAATTATGATTAGGAGGATGCAAAAATCACCAAAATATTTTTCTGTTTCGTTAGACGATGAATTTTAATAAAATACGAAACACATCATCAATGAATTCCATTAATAAATGTCTATCCGAATTTTGAAGTAGATCGGACCAAGAAATCACGTCCCATACAAATTTTGAAGCCGTTTTTCATACTCTTAGAGGGGAAATTTCCGAAAATCCTTTCTTAGTGCTCATTTGCATCATGAAAGGAACTCCTGTACCAAATTTCAAGTTTCTAGGTACAGTAGGTTCGGCTACGCGTTGATATATCAGTAATTAAGTATGTATGTAATTAATTCAGTTTTCCCTTCGTCGCAACGATTTTAATTCGACCGTAAATGAAAATAAAAACTAAACTTCATATTGTCCAAAGTAGCACCAATATTTCTCTAGTTGAAATAAATTGTAAAAAATTTCAAGTAATTTTGAACGCACCCGTTAAATTTAAAAAGAGGTTTATTATCTAAGCTGCATTTAAAAGCAATAGGGGGTATTTTGACAAAGACGTCTGACATTTTTGACGTTATGTGTTTTCATAATAAGACATTGTCAAATTTCAAATGCAAGGTCATTTGAAAATCAACTAAAAACACATTACACACACTTGTGTAATGTGTTTTTAGTTGATTTTATGTTTGTTTTAGGCATTATTTGAAAATAATATTACCCTTGCGCAACCTTTCTCTACATCAACTATAACCGTGCGTAATTTCATACTCCTCCGTCTGCGGCAAGTATCTTAAAAACGGTTCCCAAGTTTTTGCTTCACGTATTAATATATAGATATATCATTGCGTTACAGTAAAGGAAAGGAACAAGAGGAAACCTATAAACCCAAAAGGTCTTAAAAACCAAAAAATACAAAAAGTTCTGTGTGAGTGTGTGAGTCTACCAATCTTTCAGCCCGAGAGGTACCCTTGGAGGACAATAATGGGTGGACAACGATATCATTTAATCAGTGAATCTAGTACATAACATGTTATGGAATCCGACAGAAATAGGTATGACAGTGGCGCCTTCAGTGTAGAAACACAAAGATTTATACCAACTTTCAAACCACTCCTTGGCTTATCTGGAAACGCATCAATTATTCGATACAAAATTTTAGTCTCTCCTGTATATCTAGCAATTTATAAACTTTAAAATTAACTCGTTGACCCGGCGAACTTCATTCCGCCAAAAAGTCAAAAATCTAAATTATCAGTGTTTCTCCACCCTTCCAAAACCTTCCTGTTGAATCACTCTATTTATTAAAAAAACTACATTAAAATCCGTTGTTTTAAAGATCTATGCATACATATGGACAGACAGTGGGAAGCGACTTTATTTTATACTATGATGATGAAAATGATTAAAGCGAACTCTTAGATAAGAAAAGGACGATTTATTATTGTATATTTTTGCAGAAAATATGTATATGAATTGAGTTCATTGCACCACACTACACATACAATGATACATAATGATGTAGTGCGGACTCCTGTACCGTGCTATTGTCCGTCTCTTTCGTAAACTCATTATTGTCCCACTGCTGGACACTTGCTCAGAGTTTTCTTTCAGACTGAGAAGGGAAACACACTGCACTGGGCGAGCCAAGTGCGGGTTGGTAATCTTCAAACACTCTAGAGATTTTTTTCAAGAACACTCAGGTGTGTGCAGGTCTCATTTTTCCTTTGTCGTTTAAGAAAGTGATAATTATTTTCTAATACTCGTATAACGTACAAAAATCGGAGGTGTGATGGATGGAGGGAGCCTGGGATTCGAACCCTGGATCTTAGATTGAGAAGTCGATTGTTTGACCACTTGAGTATTACTTCTCTCCTGACTCCTGTATTTTCGCGTACCTCAAATTATTAACTCTTAAAGAATGGATGAGCAGTAATAGACTTATGGTTGAACCTTGCACTCTCGATCGGGGGGTCCGAGATTCAAACCCAGGCAGGGACCACTGATTTATGTGCGTATTAGAAATTAATTATCACTGCTTTTCGGTGCAGGAAACCATCGTGAAGAAACCTACACACCAGAGAATTCAATAAAAAAAAGTTCTCGGAGGTGTGTGAAGTCCACCAATTCGCACTTGGCCAGCGCGGTGGACTATGGCTTAAATTCTCTCATTCGAGAGAAGACCAGTGAGACAGTCATAGGTTGGATTTCGCACTAAAGAATGAATGAAATAATGTTGGTTACACAACTTGTTAGGGAAATAATTTGGCTGTCAACGTGTATACCAAGTCAATCATACGAAAAATTGTAAGCCATTGTGCTACTAAAATAAATAAAGCTGTTCAAAGGAAGTTAGAGCATTGTATTATTTGTTAAGACAGGGACGCATTAAAAGACTAAGTGTAAAAACGTGTTCCGAACAGCGACTATAAATTGTACCACACGTTTGCAAACGGGACACATTGTGTTAGGGTAGACACATGGTTAGGATTTAGTGGGATTGGCCAGGTGTCAGAAAGCCAATTACTATTTCAAATTCAGCGTGAAATAAAATTTATTTTCTCATGTTGAATGGTTGAGGAATGAAAAAATAAAAGTGGTAGTGTTCGTACAAATATTTTACTCTAAATATAACAAAATATAGAATAAAAACAGTGACGGTGGAGGATGGTAAAATATTTCAATATTTTATGACGGCCTTATGTTGCAAATATTGGAAAATACTGCTTTAGATTTTAGAGATTACACAATAACGATACCAGCATTCACTTTTTAGTATGTGGAAGTACTAATGTTTCTTGTATGTTTTTTACTTTTTAATTCCTTTTAGACTCTTTAAAACGAAAAACACGTTACTTTAGTATGCATATGGATTAGTTCCTGTTTAGTGTTTCATTTGTTACTTCTCAAATCACCGTATCTCGTCTCGTCAACCCATTAATGTCCCACTGTTGGGCACGGGTCTTCTCTCAGAATGAGGAAGTTCAGGCCATAGTCCACCACCGCGCTGGCCAAGTGCGAATTTGTGGATTTCACACACCTCCGAGAACCTTTTTTTTTAAAGAACTCTCGGGTGTGTACATAGGTTTCCTCGATGATGTTTTCCTTCGCCGAAAAGCAGTAATTACCGTATGACTGTATTAATTTTACAAGTTAATCCTGATAATAAAATGATAAAAACTGGCAACCCTACATTGCATACAGACAATAGATAAACACGGGTCCCAACCGGCGACCCTTGACGACACAACCGCTCTTTTGTACTGTAACGGCATGTTACCTAAATATTACCACTCTGAGGTGGAATAAAGTCGTTTACAAGATTTATCGATGGACCATTTTATTTTAATTGTTGTAGGAAAAAATATAGTTAAGTTGGTTAGTCCGCCGCTCCATCCACTTCGGACGATCAAATGTTAATCTAGATTCTAGATCTAGATATTCCAATCTATAAGCTGCCTGGGTGCCAAATTTCTGTTTAAAATAATTATTTTGATGTTCACTGTATTTTTGATGTGACTACTGTGATAAACAACATTGTAAAACTAAAAAAAAATACGATAACATTTTTTTAAAATTTTTAACAGTATCTTCAATACGCATATTAATTTTCAGTTTTCTAATCGCTTCGTTGAAATACGAATGCGAAATATTTGTTGTTTACACTTGAATATAAATGAATACCCAATGATTTTTTTTTAATTTCTGGTCAAAGTAGAACAGTTTTTTTTTTATAATTATTATGAATAAAATTCAGTATTTATTTTATGAATAATCAGTTGAAAAAGTCTAATGTAACCGATGTATTCCAGAAATACATCTAATGGCATTGTTTGCGAATCAGTTGTAACAACTAGTTCGAAACATTTAGCTTTCCGAGAAAGTGTCACCCGCACTTATTTTATCGCCACTGTCCGTGCCAAATAGAGTTACTACGCTTACCGCAAAGCTAGGACGTCTTGTTTCTAGGATATTGGACGATGTTTCCTGATGAGGTGAATAGAGGTACATCTTTTTTTTTGTTCTCGAAGGGGAAACCTTCAAGGGTATACGACGCCATGGGAGCGACGCAGGGTTTTGTGGGATTTTTACCGCACTAAAATCCCCCCGGTGGCCATCGTCAGCGTTATGAAGAGGTCTCCGGGATCTCTAAACGAACGCAACCTCCTCTCCTCTCCTCCTCTCCAAACGAACGCTCCTCTGAGCGCATTGCCCCATCGGTCTCCTCCCAAATAAAGGTACATTTAGCAACAACATTTTAATCTACTCAAACTATAGCGACAACATATAGCAACAGCTGAAATTCTTGAATTTTACTACGTCGATCGTTTGTTAGCCGCCTTATTCCTTCCGGGCTACACATAAGTCACATAATTGAGGTTTGTGTATACACGGCCATTAAGTTAAACTGATATGTTGAATGCTTGTGCAAATTTTGTGACGATGCAATATAACATTTTTATATATTCAACAAAACAAACCTTTATAGGGTTTATTGAATTCTTTCAATATGTATCTTTAGTTTCAATACAAAAGTCAAATAAAAGCACGTTGCATATATATATATTTAGAGCGCTTTTTAGCAATGCAATTCCTAAAGTCAGCAGCTTGTAATTTCACTTCATGCCCCATGTCCTGTTTTCCCCTCTCTCCTCGTGTATACAGCGTGCGTTACAAATACTCCGAAACTGATTCATCCCGGGGTGCACGTAGTAACGGGTCAACGTCTTGCCAGAAATAGGCGCTATGGTCTATGTCTTTCAACGCCCGGTGCAGCGGTCCGACGTATCGTTAATATGTCGACGGTTATCGATATATGCTACAATGCAGTGATGGATTCTGATTCGGATTTACGACTGAGAGCATGGAGACTTGGTGGTTTAATTAAACGTGTCATTAAATTGTTGTCGATCTTTTTTACATGTATTGGTGTTAGATTAAAAAAAACTTTTACCTATTGAAAATAACGCCAATGTGTGTAAAAGACACGAATTATGCATATACTTATAGCAAATCAATCGTTCTATTTGGCGTTTAGAAAATATATGCAACGTGCTTAAATTTTTTAGAAAGTGCAGTTACACAAATTTTTTTTGCACTACGACCGGATCGGAACACGACCTCAACTGAGAAGATCCGACAAGAAACTCAGTGGGTTTGTCTTTTTTTTTATATACCTTTTTTGTCAACTTGTTATTGTTATTGTTGTTAACAATGAAGTTAAATTAGTATTAACTAGTATAGTTATAAAGTCAGATAAAGAAAGTGGATTAGACCAAATTCTGCCGATTTGTCTAAGAAACAGCAATTGTCCCCATATGTTCGGTGCAATAGAGATTTTGCGTATATTTAGTTATATTAATGTACAATTTACAAAGGAAAAAAATATGCTAATTAGTCAAGTCGGCAGATTAAATTCAGTAACTAAATATTATTTAAATAATGAAATATTCTCCGAGGCGTCATCTTTCTTTTTTGTCTCAGGTCATTTTTGTCATATAATTTTGATTGCTATCATGAAACATGTATGTTAACAAACAAAAAATAGTTACAATTCGGTCATTTTTATTAATAGGAGGAACGTTATAATTATACCAAGTGGGTCAATTATAATAGGCAACGACAGTTAGATGAGTCGACATTAAATTGCATCGTAGCGAGAGTTTGCATTAATTGATATGACGCTATGTACGTTAAGCAAATAGAACTTCAAACAGAAAGTAAATATGCCCGATGACGTCATGTGAAACTGTAACCAAGAGTTCACGAGGCCTTCCAACTTAGGTACCTTACACACGAGCAACTGTACGACATTTGTCGGCAGTGATTGTCGCCTACTGGGATCTAAAATGTTACGGGACCAAAGTTGTTGCCTTTTGTCAGCAATTGCGGTCTCCGAGGACGCTATGCAACCAGCAATCAATATCTATAAATCTAGTTGTAATCACTCATTTATAAATAGTGCCCGTAATACAAGTTTATTAATACAGTGCCCTTAATACAGTTTTCCCAAAAAAGCAAACAAAAAACATGACGGCTTTATGTTTTCATCCACACACTGCAGTGTGTTGCACGTACACAATGATTATTTTCAGGAGTCGTAAAAAAATTGGTACTAAACAAACAAACAAACACGCATTCTACACTCATAGCCCCACACTAGGATTTTCTCCTGTGTCGTGGATACCGTGAACACACACAAGACGAATACACAAACACCAGACCCAGAACATGAATCTAAACTCATCATTCAGATACCTGTCTGGCCGGGAATCGAACCCGGGACTTATTGCGCGTCAGACCGGTATGGTAACCGCTCCGCCGCGCGGGTCGTCAAACTAAAGGCACAGATGTATATTTGACTCGTATGTTTTCGACGGATTACTATTTTTACATCACCAACAGTACTGTGTAACAGTGTAACAAAATGTGAAATTAGACAACGGGAGTCGGCGAAGGTCGCTGTTAACATAGCGACAGTTGAAACTATCGGGTTTACCTCGATGTCGATCGTGTGTTAGGCGCCTTGCTTACGTTCAACGCATCTGTGGTCGACTTTAGATAGTTTAATCCTAATTGAGGTTGATCTATGAACGGCCATGACCACTTAATATCACGTGCTTGGTTGCTATCAACTTAGTAAGCGTAGAATTTTATTAAAGCAAGGACCTAAATGAATAGGGACTATGTTGAGACTTATATGACCTCACGATATCCTGTAATTAATAATTCAGTTCTTACAAATTAGAATGCAGTTTGAACTACAAAGGGTTGACAGTTTTTAAGATTAGTTTTTTATCTGTTAAGTTTACAATAAAAACATAGTAGACAAACTGAAAATAGTAATCTCAATTAAACTCAATACTAGGTCATTTGATTAAGTACATGCACTAAAAGGTCAAATCGATCCTTTATCAAAGAAATAAGCATACAGTCATGGCTTCGCATGCCGCAAAATGTTCATAAATTAATCCATAGATCCGAAAATTACCTATTTGGAGTCTATTAGTTCACTTCATCTGTATACATATAAAAAATTACTTAGCAATTAGGAGTCTATTAGTTTGCTACGTCGACACAGGTCGATGACCGCGACCTATATCAATAAAATATGTGACAATATCTAGTTAAACCATTTTATTCTCGCACTTTATTGTTTATCGTCTTGGCAGACTAAGTACCTACTCTATAACAAGATTTTCGAGAAATAATTTGTATAGAAATTCGTGGATTTCATTTTGTTCTTTTGTTTTCATTCGTGGCTTTGTTTCGAAAAGCTTTTTTAGAAAATCTAATTTTAAAGAATTTATTGAAACGTCACTTTGAATATGATTTTATTCACTATTTAAATATTACTTTGTAACGTAAACCATATTTTGTGTTTACTTTTATGGTATATAACTATGGTACATAACTCTAAAATCATTACAAAAGTAACGGGAAACATTATTCTGCAGATTAACATTTTTAACTAAAAGCAATATCTTTGCTATCAAATCTTCATTACGAAAATAGATAAAGCGATGTAGGTCTAATGACTAACACTCTTATTTTAGAATTATTCCAAAAATAAACGTGATTATAATAGACCGTGACACAATTAGCTTGCCAAAATTTAACGGAAGGTGTTACCTACCACAATCAGTACGATCTCATTAGTAAGAGATGTATACACTGGGCAATATATTAACCTTATCAGACAGTTTGTCTATATGGCTTCGATTCATCACTGTCACCGACGACAGTGGGAGTTCTTACACTCATTAGTGCGGTATCTGTCTCGTTCGTTACGTTAAGTACGATAACAGTTGTCCGGAGGCCTTTTCAGGTTCACCAGACTAAGGTCTGCCATAATAGGGAATTTTGCCTATGTTTACAGCATACGCGAATTTTTGATTGCAGTGTCACAATGGAAAAATGCTGCTTGATATCTTTTAGATTTTGTCTCTTAGTGAGTTCCTACGCCTTAGCCTAATGGTTGAAACTTGCCCTCTCAATCGGAAGGTCCGAGGTTCAAACCCAGGCACGCACCACTGATTTATGTGCGTATTAGAAATTAATTATCACTGCTTTACGGTGAAGGAAAACATCGTGAGAAAATCTACACACCCGAGAGTTCTTTAAAAAAATAAGTTCTCGGAGGTGTGTGAAGTCCACCAATCCGCACTTGGCAAGCGCGGTGGACGATGGCCTAAAACTCTCTCATTCCGAGAGAAGACCCGTACCCAGCAGTGGGACAATAATGGGTGGACGATGATGATGATTGGTTCCTACGAAATCTTCTAGAAGGAAAATTGGTGGTATTCGAGACCAAACTCATACAGCACATTGACGAATTACTATTTAATTAAAAGAGATTTTCAAAGTATGTAGCTAATTATAACTACTAATAAAAACGAATGATTCAATGCCTGGTACAAACGCCTACCAGAAACGCCTAAGACTATAATTAAACAATATATTTTGGAACTGTGCTCTTGAAACCTTTTACACTTGAACATAAAAGACATTCAAGATATTAAATACAAAAATAGATGAATGCGCGGTACCGAACAAGTAACGGCATATGAAGTCTGAACGCAACGATTTGTCGTTGATAAACGAGCGAATACCCTAGCACACGTGAATCGATTCAATTTCAAACAATATCTTTCACATAAATTACATTGTTCATTAAACCTAGTGTCCCATATGTGGCGCGAGAGCTGCTGGCAAATTGGGAGCAGTTTAAATTGATCGGCGTCTCTCCAACGTTCATCCTGAAGTTTTTCTTTGAAGCCCTCTCAATCATTTTCCTTGTAAATGTAGTCATTTGGAGATAATATTTTGGGATAACAAGCTCATTACGCGATTGGAATTTGGAGGGACGAATATTTTGTCAGATCTCGTTAAGTAATGAAATTGTACTCCGTAATGAAAGAAAATTACAATATCAAGAAACCATTTAATAATAAGCAAGACGTCGAATATAGTTTTATATTTAGGTTATGAAAATCTTTGTGAAGAATTCGTTGACCCGATAGTTTGTACTGAAAAAAGATCGTTATTATGATCTCAGCAACATTAAAATACGTGTAATTTGACTTTAAAAAGGGAACAAATAGTATGCGAGTGTGTAATACTTTTTGCATACACAACGTCTACAGTCACTTCTTATCGGAACATTGTTTGCATCTCAGCACAGTCTTCATGTACAAAGGCTTAACTGTGTTGTAACTTTTCGTTCCTTCATTTGCTTCCAACCAAAGGCATTCCAGAACTTCGTAGCAAACTTACAGTACAAGCGTGATACTTCAAATTCTACTGCATTATTTAGGCAAGCTGAGCGTAAGCACAGTACTAGTATCTACAGTATTCTAACTTCTTACAAACGCACGAAACGCAAGTTGTACCTACGCGCCACGATTTCGGTATGCACTCGGTACCCAACAGCTAGCGAATGTGCCGTAGTGGCGAGCGGGCGATGTGACGTTTTTTAAGCAGTGCATCTTGTATTTAAATAATAATGTAGCGAAAAGCAGTTGTAAACTATATTAAGCTGTTTTTGATTGCTTTAATTGTGCATAAACACGTCCAGTGTTAATAATTTTTATTTTGGTTGGTAAAATATTATTCAGTCTGAAATTTATAACTATTATTTGTGTACGCTTTATTATAAAGTCCCTTAAATATTAAAAGAACACTTTGTTTTTTTACCTTAATCTACTGAATAAAATACATAATAGTAAGAAAGAAGTCAAGTATACAGATGTATTAAAATACTTTAGGCGGGTAGCCCTAACGCGAACTCTCGTCCAGCGCGTCTGTAGGTATAAAATTCAAGGACACGGCAGAGTTAGACTACTGTATGATATTAATAATGTGGCGTAAGCTTACAAAAACTTAGAATTGTTTTATTACTGCGTGCCGGCTGGTTGAAATATGAGACGTCCATATGCTCCGAAATAACGGTATTGTTCAACTTTGAATACACATTTCTTTAAACATTACGCTATTTATTGGAACCTATTTAACCGTAACAATTACTAGGGGAATAATGACGCGTTACACGAGTTCACTCAACGGTAATTGCACTCAAAGTCAAGCGTAAAACATTGTTTTACAGCGAGTTTCTGTGCAATATAAAACCGTGAATTCCTCATGAATGGCCATTTAAAATGAATGAAAGTCCGACGTAAATATTCGTACAGAAAATCATGCCGGCCTAATTCTAGGTATTCATTTTTAATGCGTCACGTTGTATACCAGTGGTTCCCAACCGGTGGTCCACGGACCACTGATGGACGGATGGTCCCTGGAAGCACCCGAAGTGGTCCGAGAAGCCATCCAAAAAATATTGTAATATAAGAAATCAATACAATGACAATCAAGTAGCGGACAGCCGTGACTGAACCAAGGATCAGGAATTAGTAAAGAGTATATAGAAAGCACAAAAGTTTGTATGCTTTGAACAACAATGTACGCGTGTTTTATTAAAAAAATAATAACCCCATATTAATTTTTATCTTAAATTATACCCTCATACCGGTGGTCCATTGGTCGACAGATATTTTGGCAAATGGTCCTTCGTCACCAAAAGGTTAAGAACCACTGGTGTATACGGATGTACGGGTGACGATGGTATTAAAGTGTGTAAATATGCGTATTTCCTGTGGCGCCCGAAAATGTTCCTTCCGTAACTAAATGATAGGCGTTCGGTATAATATGGACATGCATTGATTTAAAATTATAAACATTTTAAATCAATGCATGTCCATATTTTTCTTTAATCTTAATTGATTGGCTTGCATACTCCTGTACTACTCGTATATGCAGATTCGTCCAGTGTAGCATGACCTGGGTTCGGTTGTTTTTCAATCTACGGAAAGTCCAAACAGATTGGTTACTGGGCACGTCAGTAATTGTAATTGAATGAAACAAACATTGAGTAATATTTTAAAATTCTCTCGTGCCTTTGTTTATTTTTCTTTATTTTTATCAATTAATTAAGTTTTCTTACATATATGTAATTTATTAATTTCAATGCACTTAATGTTAGTTCCATTACTTATCATTCACATTATATAGACGTACATTGGATGTATGACAATTCCTCGAAATAATGTACCTCTTGAAACAGGCAAATCATTAAAATAATTGTATTTTAGATGACAATTAATTAGAAAATTAAGCAACTATCCCATCCATTCCCATTGACAAATCAATATGACCTTATAACGCCAGCGTATCTATCGTTTTTTATAATAGGTACTGAAATAGGAAATCAGCTTGTATTCCAACTGATGGTAAGTGTTCAATGCCGCCCATGTACAGTTGTAATGAACAAACACATGCAGAATAGGCTTACCACCAGTGTAGTTCGACCGGCGAGGTACCACCGCCACACCTATTTCTAGCATGAAGCATTCCTTGCGTTTCGATGGAAGGTTGTGGTTGCCGGTACATTTTTATTTGACGCGACCATCCTAGCCTTCGGGAGTAGCAACGCATCTGTGATTGACTTCAGATAGAACTACTAAACTTACTATCAGGTGGACTGCATTCTCGTCTGCTACTTCATAATTATAAAAAAGTAACTTAAATTGATTACAAATGCGTTGTTACTCGTAGTAACTGATCTTATCATAATTGTCAGTAAGCTTTCATACAAACCCTTGCACCGAAATGCAAGAACTGATTCACGATAAAAAACTTGTGGCGGTAGAATAACTTTGAACGAAAATCCTACAGCCTTCTACATTTTATATAAGTTCTACAAAACGCATTCGTAATACACGTAAAATTTGTGGAGCCCATCATTTCCGTAACTAAAAGGACTTTGCATTCGCTTGTGGGAATCGTTCACGTGACTCAGTGAAACGCGTGTACCGGAGCAAGGCACGTCCCGCCCATGCCGTTCACAACCGGTTATTGTATGCAAACGAAGCCGGGACATTTTTCAAGCCTACCGCCGGATTAGTATTCGCCGTTTCGCGTTCGCAGCTCCGATTCTATTAGGCCCTGTAGGTCACCAAGCGTTTAGACTTTGTCGGACATTTTGGATTTTAATGGCTTTTTATAAGGGCTTTATTTTTTCTCGAGGGGGAAACCTTCAAAAGGTACCCGACGCCGTGGGAGCTACGCAGGGTTACGTGGGATTTTACCGCACTAAACCCTCCCCGGTGGCCGTCCTCGGCGCTATAAAGAGGACTCCGGGACCTCGAAACGACTGCAACCGGAATCCTCTGAGCGCGTTGCCCCCTCGGGCTCCTCCCAAATGGGTAGCTGGGCCCACCGCTCCGTCTAGTCTTAAGGGCTATCGCGTTAATAAAATATGATCATTTGTGGCATGAATGATTATTATACAAGAAACAATTTTTTGTTAACAGCTTCTTGTTAACGTAAAATACTTCGTTTTAAGTGGCGCAAAGTTTTTTGGCTCAGTTTTATGCACAGTTAGCAGGCGTCAAAATTTCATTGGACATCCCTAAATTATCTGGCCTCTTGACTTTGTTAGGTTTTTGGTTAAGCACAATAAGATTCAACCGAAGATCACAAATAGGCAATTTAATATATATTATCTTAATTACTGCGTAGTACATGATAGTAGAAATTAAATGCTGAGTCCGCCTTTCTTTTTCCGTTTGGCTACCCGAACGTACTGTACCTATGTGGCTTAGGTTTTTTGGGTTTTATATTACGATGGTGTTCGTGGGAATGATTTTTATGAAACTTTTGTATGGGCACGTTCGGGTAGTAGCGTTTTGTGATGGTAGTGAATATATCGCTCCTTTGCTCGAATAAACACACAATTCAAAATTCATGAATTTTAAGTAAAATATACAGTTTATCTAAAAAGGCCTAAAAATCAAAACTTGGTGCTATAAGTACACCTAAAATATTCTTATGCTTTTGACTTCATCCATTAGAAATAAAACGAAAAGTTTTTCTAAATTTTTATCTGTTTCTATTGTAAAATTAGCGGTTTTATGTTGTAATACTATTCAATCCAAGGTGCGATATATCTTTTTAGTAATTCAATTAAGCGTAGTCTTTTACACAAAAATTAAGCATCTTATAAGATTTCTTTCTAAAAGTGCTTTTGCTAAAAATCACCGCGCCTGGTGTATCGATTAGTGGTCGTAGTGTTAAAATTATGCAAGGTAGATATTAAAAACTACATATTACTCCATTAAACAGTATCTAACTGTAGGGACGAGAACTTAAGTACTACTAATGGAGCTCGGAGAATTCAAAGCTTAGATTAGAAAAGATAGACGCACTCTATCGAAAAGAATAAAGGAAAGGAAACACTGCATACTTGAATAGTGTCGTTTACAATATGCAACTCACACATACCTATAAAAGAATAATATCAAAATGCTGTTCTTGAGAAATTACGAAATGGAACTTTTAAAAGTAAGTATACATGACTGGAATCTCGGAAGAGTCATTAAGTCGTATTATGATATGAAATGTTTAAAAAATACACAACTACTTGCAAATAAAATACTACATACTAAAAGTACTTCCATTCACACATGAATAGGTATAGTATGTACGGAAAATCTTAATCAAATATTACATCGCGGTCAGTCACTCAAAATTTGCGCGTTTGGAAATTATGCTGTAATACTGTTGTGCGAAGCGTTGTCTTTATTTCTAGTCCGAGTTCATAAGACAAAAGACAACTGATGAGTGCCCCAGTCTTTGTCGATGAGAATTCCGACGTTGCTCCAATAACCGCGACCTAAATACCGGAATTTCATGAATACATTTTACTACCGGGTTTATGAAGAACCGTAGTTTAATGTTATATTACGGAACATGCAAACTGAAGGGTTGGGAGCCTCAATTTCGTTTGACAAAACGAGTACTACAAAATGCGACAAAAAGTAATGAAAGTAGACTTTGAAACAAAGTACGACAAAGTATCGTGCCAAAAAACTTATAAAATAAAGTGGCACGGATAATGTCCCGAGTTTCCGAATCCAGCTAATTAATTAAAATTTGAAACTGACTGAAGGATGATTAATTACTTACTTTATTAATATCCAGCAGATTGCACCGGAACTTTGAGTTTAATTATATTCCCTAACAATTTTTTAAATATAAAATTTTAAAAAGCATATATACAATTTAAGTGTATGAACTACATGCGGAAGATTCGACAAAAATCCAAAGTCCAATTCCTAGATGATTGTATATTTTCCTCTTATCCGTTAAATTTCTAAAATATATATATATTTAGTGTAACGTTAGTAACGCGTACCTTACACATAGGGAACTCTCGCTTCGATCGCGGTCAGGGAAATATTTCTTTTTTTTTATAATAATAATGAAGTAGCAAACGAGCATGCAGTCCACCTGATCGTAAGTGATAACTGCCGCTCATGGAATATCCATGTAAGCAACTTCATATAGAACATAGGTTTTATCTGAAGTCAATCACAGATGCGTTGCTACTCCCGAGGACTAGGATGGTCGCCTCATATAAAGTTTGCCGGCAACCAAACCCTTCCATCGAAACGCAAAATACGCTTCACGTTAGAAATAGGTGTGGCGGTGGTACCTCCCAGATCGAACTACACTCGTTCTACCAAATTTATCAATAATACACTTACTAAATAACAGAGTTGTACATGATAAAATGAAACTGTAACGATTTACTCCTCCACATAACAGAAGTAAACAGTTGATTTGAAGTCTCACTAGTCCAGAGGACAAAGCCATTTATGACTGTACTAGAGTATTGTACTGTCGAGGATCCAGTTGTACCACCAATCATCACGACCTACATACTGACAGAGTTATAATGTAGATACATTATTTGCATTGGTTATTTGCATTTATGCAATGTATTTTCTAAAACTCTTTCATTAAATGTGCTTGTAAGCGACGTCTTCCGCGTAGTATGTAAGCATTTTTAAGTTATATTAGTATCACGTAGCATATAAGTATTCAATTGTATTCTAAAGTAAGCGTTTTGTAGTATGTAAGTTAAGTTTATTACTGAATAAATGTTTATTAGCATAGAATAGGGATAAAAATGTATTAGCTAGGTTGTTTTTCATTTTAGTAAGTACTAGCTGTACCCGCGGCTACGCCCGCGTGCAAATCAATGTATCGCAAAGTTTTTCCCGCGCAAATCTCCACTCAGTGGGAATTCTACGATAAAAGTAGTCTACATGTTGTTCCATAACATTTTCTATAGTAAAAAACCCGTAAAAATCGGTTTAGCCGGTCAAGGATTACCCGGACAAACACAGAGTGAAAAAAACTAATTTTAAGTGTGTATTTGTGGGTAGGTGCATATTGTTATGTAAAATGTTATGAAAATAAGACGAATCAGAATATGGTAAACCCCTTTTTTGAACCAATTTACAGTCTTAGTGGTCAAAAATACTAAAATTAGTATTTATGAAAAGTACAGATAGTAATAATAATAATAATAATAATAATGTACATAAGACAACTGGATTCGAACCCCAGACCTCGCGTTTCTAATCCGCCCGACTTGGCACCACACGGCTATCACGATTTTAATAACATATGCGAAATTCACATACTTATTGAGTTAAGAACATCATCTATTTTGGCTAATTTTGACACACTTTGTTATTCTAAAATTAATTTAAAATATGTTGTTATTTATATGCATGTTTTCTATAACATTATTATAATGAACATATCATAAATATAAAAAGAACAATAATGTTGACCTTGCACGTTTGTTATTAGAGCCAAGTGTTCATCAACCACGCTTCAATATTCATAAATGCAATTATTTATCACAAAAGTTGCAAAAGCTTCTTTATAATAATAATTCATGATATAATTGTTATATCTTATTTAGATACTGATCGACTTATTAATGTTAGTATTTTGCTTAAAAGACTATCAATTGTATTGTGTCCTTAATATTTATTTTCGCTAAAGATGTACGGGTGTGGTCAATAACATAACTTTATTAATGCAATAATAGTTAAGAAACTATTTATGTAACATGAACATGGAGTGACAAATGGGGTCGATAATTTTATTTTGAAACAATGTTAAAACATTTTATCGCCTTTGAATTATTGGATTCGAATAACTATTTTACTATAATAGTATGACGCGCCATCTGTTATCAATTGGGAATCCCTGTACTCCAAGAGCGATTTTACATTAGGTCGCAAACGGCCGCAGCGCGTCAACGGATGCTTTTTTATTATTGAAATATTTCATAAATTCATAAATTAAATTAAAATCAATTTGAATCACATCTATTTTTATGATAATTGATAGTTACAAATTTATACGTATTATTTTTGAATGAATTCAGAATGGCATTCGGGCGGCCATTATGGCTACTGTCATGTCACACTACTGTCATGTCACACATGTTTACATTAGAATTTAACAAAATACGCGACAATCCGAATTTTAAGGATATATGTTGTCGACTCGAAATCAATGTTTTTATATGTTTTATTATTTAGATAAGGTTTTAAGTAAGTCTATCGTACCCCTTGACGGACTTGTCAATATGGGACTTTGTCAAAAACGAACTTCCATACAAACATTTATGCCCGATTTTAACGCTTTCAACCCATTTTTTTCGATAAAAAGCAGCCTATGTCCTTTCTCGAGTTCAAAACTATCTGTGTGCCCAATTTCATAAAGATTGGTTCAGTTGTTTAGTCGTGAATAAGTAGCAGACAGACAGACAGACAGACAGACAGACAGACAGACAGACAGAGTTACTTTCACATTTATAATATTAGTAGGGATTAAAAGTAATGAGTAGATAGTAGCTATACGTATGGAATATTTGTGAGCCCCGAAATAGGTCGAGACACGTCCGAACCTGTTACGACAGGTAAGGAATTTGTGAGAGCAGGATAGCGAATTGCGAGAGCAGGATGGCAAAGAAATCAAACGCTATTGGCCGAAAGGGCCATTTTACTAGTTACAGTAGTTGACATTTGTTAACCTATTTCGGGGCATATATATAGAACCCAAATGTAGGACCAGCATTCATTCGGAATGCGACTTCGGACAAGGAAACAAATAAAAGAAACTAAGAAAAGGAGCACTGGAGGTTTTATTGGAGAGTATTCTTCGGTCGAGCCGGCACCCACGTATTGCACTTTGGCCTCACACGCCATAATTGCTGGTCCATTCGAGCGCCGGATAGGAAGAAAGAAGCAAACCGAAGATGCCCATCCGTTCAAGATCACCGTCACGCTCCAAGCAAGAAGAACGAAGCTCCGAAGAATCAAGAACAGACTGGTCGATGTATACGCCTGCAGATACAGTAACCGCATCAACGTCCACGGAAGCAAGCACCGCTCATCACACAAGCGCCACCGCCTCGACCGCCGCGTCCAACGCCGCCTCGACTGCCACATCCGCCACTGCCTCGACCGCCGCACCCGCGTTAACCCGCGTAAGAAGAACACGCGCCGCGACGGCCGCGACCACGGCCACCGTCGAACCCACGACGACCGAAGCACCGAGAGCGACGACGACCGCGACGACGACCACGACTACGACATCGAGTAGGACTACGCGCACCGCACCGACTGCGACTACGTCGACGCCCGCAACGATGATGCCCGCACCTGCAAGCACCGAACCACGCGCGCACCTGAAGAACATTGGAAGGCCTAATGTCCCACCGTTCGCGTCTTCAGAAACCGTGGTTCCCCGGACGAACAGATCCTCCAGATCCAGGAAAGCAGAACTCAAAGTGCAAGCGGAACTTCAGAAAAAGCAACTGGTAGCCGCGGAGACCGCCGCGGCACTCGCACGCACCGAACTGGAACTCGCCCAGTACGACTCCGAGGATGAAATGGGGAACGAATATGAAGTCGAACACCAATCGCACGTAGAACAATGGGTGCGACACACGACGTCGTATGTTGAACACGCCGAAGAAAAAGAAGTACCTTCGAGCAAGAGCGAACTCAAGGACCTCGCCGACGCGATCATCACCGCCGCGCGGACAGTACAACCGACATCCGCGCCGCACAAGATATGGGACCTACCCGATTTCAACGGCGCTAATGAAGAATGGCTGCCTTTCAAGAGGTCATATATGGACAGCGCGGAGCAGTTCAACGACGTACAGAATATGGCTCGCTTAAGAAGAACGATAAAAGGAACCGCAAGAGAAGCAATACGAAGCCTGCTCTTCGCGTCATCGGAACCTCAGGAGATCCTCGCCGCTTTAGAACGCCGCTTCGGAAGACCAGAGCAATTGGTTCTCGTCGAAGTCGAAAAGCTGAAAGAATTATCGCGCATCGGCGATACACCGAGGGACATCTGCGCATTCGCGAGTCAAGTCAGCAACGCAGTCACAACAATAGAAGCATTGAAGAAGGCCCAATACTTGTATTCGCCGGAAATCGCAAGAATCGTCATTGAAAAGCTGTCGCCCATACTTCGGTATCGCTGGTTCGACTTCAATGCCAGCGTGGACCACGACGAACCGGAACTAGTGAAGCTCAAAAAGTTTCTGAACTCCGAAGCGGACCTATGCGGATCGTTCGCGCTGCCGGAAATCAATAAGAGAAGATTCGCGCAAAGAAGATTCCCCGTTCACGCGGCGCGAGAAGAAGAAGAGACCCATACGGTAGCAACGTCATCGGAAACGTATAAGAAGAATTGCTTCCATTGCAATGGAGACCACTGGCTCACCGAATGCAGGAAGTTTAAAGAAGCTGCTACCAATGAGAAATGGGAAATAGCAAAACAGAAGCGTTTATGTTTTAAGTGTCTGCGATTGAGACACATACGAACGAATTGCAGAGCGCAACCGTGTAGAAGATGTAAGAAGCCGCACCATACGTTGTTGCACTCGGAGCTTACTCACACAATAGCACCGTCTACGCAACAACAGCAGCTCACGCCGTCACCGTGTAATCAAGCGAAAGAAATTGAAGAAGCTCGACCCGTCTACGCCGCAGCGGACGGAACAAGAGTCTATTTGAAAATGATGCCCGTCGAGATCTATGGACCCAAAGGATCAGCCCGCGTGCTAGCACTACTGGACGAGGGCTCAACGGTTTCACTAGTAGACGCTTCCATCGCCTCACGCATAGGGGCCACCGGGGAAGAAAAGGAACTCATACTGGAAACCGTCGGTGGGAAAATAATTACCAAAGAGAGGTCACAGAAGATGGATCTGAAGATAAGAGGCATACACAGGAAGGACAAGCGAGCTTTGAGAGGCGTGCGCACCGTCGAAGAACTGAAGTTGTCACCCCAATACGTCGACAAGAAGTCAATTGAAGAATGTAACCATTTGAGAAGTCTGAATAACGAATTGGTTTACGAAAAGGAAAGGCCCGCACTGCTCATCGGTCAAGACAACGGGGACCTCATAGTCTCTAGGAAGATCTTGAAGGGAAAACGAAGCGAACCTGTAGCTTCTCTCACGAGCCTAGGTTGGGTACTTCATGGGGGCCACGCCGGGATAACTTCAGTCAACTTCATAAACCACTGTCGAGCTGCTAGCAACGAAGAAACTATTGAAGAATTAATTAAGAAGCACTTCGCGTTAGACTTGATCGGAATACAAGAACGACGTCCTAGCAACGACGCGGATGAACGAGCGCTGACAATACTAAAAGAATCTACAAGGCAGTTACCAGATGGAAGATACAAGTCCGGACTTCTATGGAAATCGGAGAGCGAGACGTTACCAAACAACTACACTCAAGCTCGAAGCAGGCTACTCGGCGTCGAGAGGAAACTGGATAGGGATGCTACACTTAAGGAAGAATACAGCAAGCAACTGAGCAACCTGTTGTCAAGTGGATACGCCGAAGAAGCACCTGAGAATATTACAATAGGTCGGACATTCTATCTCCCACATTTCGCCGTGACGCATCCATTGAAGGGGAAGATTCGCATAGTATTTGACGCTGCCGCCAAGCATGAAGGGAAGAGCCTAAACGATGCATTGCTCCCCGGCCCGGATCTGCTCCAGTCTCTATTTGGGATACTCATACGATTCCGAGAGGGGCCCGTAGCAGTCGTCGCCGATGTTAAAGAAATGTTCCTGCAAATCCAAATTAGAGAGGAAGACCGCGACAGCCTGCGCTTTCTCTGGCGAGGAGAGGACCGAGAATCGAAGCCCAAAGAATACAGAATGAAGTCGGTAATCTTCGGCGCAGCGTCTTCTCCAGCAACCGCCATATACGTAAAGAACACCAACGCGGAGAGACATGCAAGGGAACATCCCAGAGCGGCCCGAGCTATCGTCCGTAACCATTATATGGATGATTACCTACAGAGCTTTTCTACCACGGAGGAGGCAGCATCCGTTGCTGACGAAGTAAACCGAGTGCACAAAAGAGCTGGATTCATTTTGAAGCAATGGGCCAGTAACGAAGCGGAAGCCTTGGCCAAGATCGATGCGAGCGAAAACATAGAAGAGAAAAGACTTGGCCAAGAAGAGAAGACATTGGGTATGAGGTGGCTCGTGCAAGGAGACGCATTAGCTTTTAACGTCGGCCTTAGAAACATACCAATAGAAATCAAGAATGGCAAGAGGAAGCCAACAAAGAGGGAAGTCACCAGCGCCGTGATGTCCACCTTCGACCCGCTGGGACTCGCCGCCCCAGTCCTGGTGATGGGGAAGAAAATGATACAAGACCTCTGGAGATCCGGAGTCCAGTGGGACGAAGAAGTCAACGAGGAACAACATCACGCCTGGGAAGAATACGCCGAAAGCATCGAAGCTCTAAATCATGTCAAGATACCGCGATGTCTGGCGCTTACTACGAGATCGGGCGAAATACATACCTTCGTCGACGCCAGCGAAACCGCATACGCCGCCGCCGTGTATTGGAGATCTACGGTTGACAACGGAGAAGTCAACATCAGGCTGGTGGCTGGGAAGGCGCGAGTGGCACCCGTCAAAGCCACATCGGTTCCCCGCCTAGAACTGCAAGCTGCGCTGTTGGGTGCAAGATTGGCCGCGTCCGTGTGCGAAGAAACCGACCTCACGGTTACCAATAGAGTGTTCTGGTCGGACTCCACGACGGTTCTACAATGGCTGAAAGCAGACCCGCGACGCTTCAAGGTGTTCGTCGCGCACAGACTCGCCGCCATAGAAGAGCTCTCCAAGCCGAACGAGTGGAGATGGGTACCAACCAAGGACAATCCAGCTGACGACGCGACTAGGAACGCCCCGCGAGACTTTAACAAAGAGTCAAGATGGTTCAGAGGTCCTGCATTCCTTTACGGCCCGAAGTCTGACTGGCCCGTGAAGGAAATACGAAAGCAAGAAGGCGACTCAGAAATAAAAAAGAAGAACGCGTGCACCATCGCCGTAGTCAAAGAAAAAGAAAGGTTGATAGACTCCAGCAAGTTCAGCAATTGGTGGCGCCTGCTAAGAACAATGGCGAGGGTACACATGTTCATAGATATGTGTCGAAGTAAAGTCGACAAAGAACGCTCCGAAAATAAGAACGATAAAGCCCGCCTGCCCATTGACAGAAAGTATTTGAAAAAGGCAGAAGTTACACTGATAAGAAGCAGTCAAGAGGAATCGTTCGAGCGCGAAATAAATAGCGTACGGAAGAATAAACCGATTGAACGCTCAAGCCGCCTAAGAAACGTCGACGTCGCGCTTAGTGAAGATGGGATTCTACGACTTCGAAGCCGGACGTCGAAGATCGAAGCCAGCAAACAAGGACTGCCGATCCTAGATGGAAGAGAACGCACGACCCGACTCATCGTAGAACACTATCACCGACATTTGTTTCATGGCAGTCACGCTACGGTCATTAACGAGCTACGGCAGAAGTACTGGATTGTATCGCTACGCGAGGCTGTAAGGAAGATCGCCTTCGAGTGTCAATGGTGCAAGATGCGAAGAACGAAACCGCAGATTCCACCACTGGGCGACTTACCACACGAGCGACTAGCACATCACCAGCCTCCTTTCACCTGCGCAGCCGTGGACTACTTCGGACCGATGCATGTAACAATTGGTCGACGACGCGAGAAACGTTGGGGTGCTCTCTTCACGTGCCTTACTACTAGAGCAATACACCTAGAATTAGCCTCGTCTCTCAGTACAAGCTCTATGATTATGGCCCTACGACGGTTGGCAGCTCCGCGGGGAAGCCCTCGCGTCATCTTCAGTGACAACGGCACGAACTTCGTTGGAGCGAATAACGAACTGAAAACTGAAATTAAGAAAATAAAAAACGAAGACCTCGTCGAGTCCGCGGAACGAGAAGGTATAACATGGAAATTCATCCCACCAGGGGCTCCACACATGGGGGGAGCATGGGAGAGAATGGTGCGCTCGGTGAAAACCGCACTGATCGCCGTCCTCGGAGAGAAGAGTCCGCCTGAAGAGGTCCTTTACACCCTGCTGACCGAAGTCGAACACACGGTCAATTCCCGTCCTCTCACACACCTGAGCGCCGATCCCCGAGATGAAGAAAGCCTGACTCCGAACCACTTCTTAATGGGCAGATCATGCGGTGCCGCGGTCCTCGGGGAGTTTGACGACTCCTGCCTCGTGGGGAAGGCGGACTGGAAGACAGTACAGCAGATGGCGAATCATTTCTGGTCCAGGTGGATGAGGGAATATCTTCCTACCCTCATGCCGCGGAAGATCGACAAATCAAAGAATACAAACTTCCGCGAGGGCGACGTGGTTATCATCGCAGACGCTACGCTCCCGCGCAACACATGGCCGCGGGGACAGATCGAGAGCACGTTTCCGGGTCCTGGTGGGAGAGTCCGCATCGTCAACGTGCGCACCAAGGGAGGAGTGCTGAGACGACCGGTGTCCCGCCTCATCCTGATGAACAAGACGCCGCAACCCGAAGATGAAGTGTGCGGACCGCCGGACACTGGGGGGAGATTGTAAGCGACGTCTTCCGCGTAGTATGTAAGCATTTTTAAGTTATATTAGTATCACGTAGCATATAAGTATTCAATTGTATTCTAAAGTAAGCGTTTTGTAGTATGTAAGTTAAGTTTATTACTGAATAAATGTTTATTAGCATAGAATAGGGATAAAAATGTATTAGCTAGGTTGTTTTTCATTTTAGTAAGTATTAAAAGTAATGAGTAGATAGTAGCTATACGTATGGAATATTTGTGAGCCCCGAAATAGGTCGAGACACGTCCGAACCTGTCACGACAGGTAAGGAATTTGTGAGAGCAGGATAGCGAATTGCGAGAGCAGGATGGCAAAGAAATCAAACGCTATTGGCCGAAAGGGCCATTTTACTAGTTACAGTAGTTGACATTTGTTAACCTATTTCGGGGCATATATATAGAACCCAAATGTAGGACCAGCATTCATTCGGAATGCGACTTCGGACAAGGAAACAAATAAAAGAAACTAAGAAAAGGAGCACTGGAGGTTTTATTGGAGAGTATTCTTCGGTCGAGCCGGCACCCACGTATTGCACTTTGGCCTCACACGCCATAGTGCTCCTGGTACAACTATATCCTATTAATATTACTAGTCACCCGTAGCATCGGCCGAAATTCGACCGTAATTTAAATTAAAAATCAAATGTCATCTGATATTCTTGACGTTGTGCCTTTTCATTTTCATTTACTAAGTACATATGTGTTTGTGACAAATGCAAGGCAGTGTGTGTAATGTGTTTTTAGTTGATTTTATGTATGAAAAATGCATTATTTGAATTTTTGTGTATTACAATATTTACAATACGGTCGTCCCTGTAGCCTCGGGGTCAGAATAGGGCTACGGTATCCCCTGCCTGTCGTAAGAGGCGACTAAAAGGGGCTTCCGGGGTTGCAGAGGGCTAGAGTGGGAGCTCGAACCGTTCGGTCAGGCAATCCCGGGAAAGACGGCGGTATATGTGGTCGCATACCGTCGTAAAGACTAGACGGAGCGGTGGGCCCAGCCGCCCATCTGGGAGGAGCCCGATGGGGCAGCGCGCTCGGAGGATTCCGGTTGAAGTCGTTTCGAGATCCCGGAGTCCTCCTTTTCAGCGCCGAGGACGGCCACCGGGGGGGTTTTGGTGCGGTAAAAATCCCACATAACCCTGCGTCGCTCCCACGGCGTCGGATACCTTTGGAAAGTTTCCCCCTCGAAAACAAGAAAAAAATATTTACAATACATGCACATATCCTATTATTATTATAATTGCGAAAGATTTTTAGTCTGTATGTGTGTATGTTACTCTTTCATGCAAAAGCTGTTGGTCTGATTTCGCTGAAATATGGTACAGAAATTGTTATATGACTTTGGTTGTGGTGAGATACTCAAAACTGTGGTTGACATGACTGAGGCGGGCGATGCCGCGGGATTTACCTAGTATTTATTACATCAGTTAATTGTACAAATAAACAAAATTTACGAGTTCCGGTGCCGTGGTCATACTAATACGCAAAGTTCTGAGTTCGATATCTGGTCTAAAATATTTCAAGACTAATTGAGAATTCTGTTTTGGCGCTGAGTGTTTGTGTACGCGTCTTTGTGATATAAGGCACAAACAACACAAGGAATATTAAAGTGATCATTGTAGAAGCCAGCATGGAAGCCATGCAACCAGCAGCATGCATTTCGACTTATAGTAAGTGTTCACTGCCTACCATTGATAGCTGTAACCAACTCCATGGACAACAGGGTCATGAAACTGCCGAAGATGGTCGTATCAATTAACACCAGTGTGGTGCACCATCGCAGCGTACGAACTTATTTACGCTCCAAACATATGTTTCGTTTTTTAAATTTCATATACTAAATATTTGTATGATGCTAAATAAAATAAAAAGTTACTGTTATCTGTTTGTCTGTAGTATGAGACAGTAAAAAAAAATCTTAAAACGTCTACCGCGCGAAATGACAAGATAGATTTTAAAGTCATCGTAACGTGTTGAAGGTGTAGGTATAGAAAACAAAGGAAGTATAAAGAAAGCAATAGTATTTTAAGAATCTTATCTTATTTAAAATTTTGTTAGATTTTAATGCAAAAACTACAATCAAATTCCGTTCAAATTTAGCTCACACGTAGTACTCATACCGTGGTAGACGTAACCTAAGCGAGCAACGCCGCGGGAATAGCCTAGCATGCAACTAAGTCAAACCTCAATTACGGAGTGATTAGGCAATCACTGTATAAACAGCTCAATTGCTAATACTCCTGGGATGGAGAGAATCAACTCCAGACTAGCTAATCCAAAGACAAAACTGAATGCATTGTCGAGTAGAATCCAGGCGTTGTGCCAATCATCGCGACCTACATACCATTCCACGAATTGCTTCTAACTTTGTCTATAAATTGCTGTAATGTTTCGTTACTGCCTGGTTCTGTAAGCAATGGCTCGTGGTTTGATATCGGCCTCTCGCACTGATATGGTTTGAATCCTGGGCACGTCGGATCCCACGTTCGGCGCTTATATGTAAGAAACACACGCACACACGCTTTCTACACTCATAGCCCCACAGTAGGATTTTCTCCTGTGTCGTGGGTACCATAGACACACACAAGACGAATACACTAACACTCAGACCCAGGACAGGAATCTAAACTCATCATTCAGATACCTGTCTGGCCGGGATTCAAACCCGGGATCCATTGCGCGTCAGACCGGTATGATAACCGTTGCGCCACGCGGATTGTCAAAAGGGTATGGTTTGAATCTTGGGCACGTCGGATTCCACGTTCGGCGCTTAAACGAGTTGGTTTGAAAGCGCGTTGATTAGGCAATCACTGTATAAACAGTTTAATTACTGTAGCTAATACTCCTGGGATGGAGAGAATCAACTCCAGACTAGCTAATCCAAAGACAAAACTGAATGCATTGTGGAGCAGAATCCAGGCGTTGTGCCAATCATCGCGACCTACATACCGTTCCACGTATTGCTGCTAACTTTGTCTATAAATTGCTGTAATGTTTCGTTATTGCCAGTTTTTGTAAGCATGGTTCGTGGTTTGATATCAGCCTCTCGCACTGATATGGTTTCCTGGAACGTGGAATCCTGGGCACGTCGGATTCCACGTTCGGCGCTTATATATAAGAAACGAGTTGGTTTGAAAGCGCGTTGATTAGGCAATCACTGTATAAACAGTTCAATTGCTGTAGCTAATACTCCTGGGATGGAGAGAATCTAGACTCGATAATCCAAAGACCAAACTCAATGCATTGTCGAGCAGAATCCAGGCGTTGTGCCAATCATCGCGACCTACATACCGTCCCACGAATTGCTGCTAACTTTGTCTATAAATTGCTGTAATGTTTCGTTATTGCCTGGTTTTGTAAGCATGGTTCGTGGCTTGATATCAGTCTCTCGTAATTTGATTTGAATCCTGGGCACGTCAGATTCCACGCTAGTCGTGTATGAGAAGGATCAAATATTGGTTTGAAGGTGAAGAAAACAATTGTATGGAACTCGAAGGAGTTCTCTTAAAATCTCTAAGAACAGAAAAAAATCTCACATGACTAGCACGATAAGAGAAGGATGAATGAGATTTGCATTGTGTGCAGCAAAGGTACAAAAATGAAATGATGTAGCTGTATGCATATAATCCTGTACACTATGTTTTATAGAATTGTCTTACAACTGTCCGTGGAGACAGGTCAACGTATGTATCTTTTTTATCTGGTTGAAGTAGCAAACGAGCATGCAGTCCATCTAATGCTAAGTGGTCACTGCCGCCCACGGATATCTGTAAAAAACTTTAAAACAGGAGATGAGTTCTATCTGAAGTAAATCACAGATGCGTTGCTACTTGCGAGAAATATGATGTGTGATGAATGAACCTCATATAATAGTGTGCCAGCAACTATACCCTTACATCGAAATGCGAGAAATGCTTCCCGCTAGAAATAGGTTTGGAGGCGGCACTTCCTCGGGTGAACTACACTGATTCTGCTACCCGTAGAAATATATAAAAAAGTAGAAAAATATTTAAAATGACGCTAGGGTGGGACTTTCGAGCGGGGAATAGCGAGTGAACATGACATGTGACAAATTCTGTGATAACATAACTATAAATATTTAAGGACTTAGTTGTGGAAAAACAAAATGATAAGTATTCATTTTTGACTAACCACACTTCTAAGGCTATAAACATGAAATTTGGACAGTACATTATTTTTAAGGTGTAGGTACCCACTAAGTATGGGTCTTTCGATCTTCAATTTCTAATTGTGTTCTAAGAGGGTTGAATATTTGGATATGTGTACGGGCATCAATTCGAGCACTAAACAAATAAATTATCATAAATTCCATTGTTTCAAGAACATTAATCACTTGTCATAATTGTTGTCTCAGAGCAATCGAGATTACAATGTATCAAGCGATTTCGTGTTGGTATTTCACAGAATAGCATCAACAGCACTCTAGCTTAACGCGTGCTCATCTGTTTTATGTCACACAGACCAGACTTGCATGTGTCATTCGCTGAACGGTTATTATAACGATAGACCTCACACATAAGATAAAACAGAGCATTTGAAATGTAAACATGCATTAATAATTGATTGAAATTACCGAACATGACTAAGAGCGATTTCAGTGTTGTAAAATCTTGAAGTCTAATAATCCAGAATTTGAAGTTAAGGCAAACAAGCATCTCTGATTTTTCTGAAGTTAGTTTCAAGTATTACTTACTCTGACAGTAAAAGAAATCGCAAATAAATCTAACTGTTCAAGTGTTTTAACAATTCTTCGAGTTCCATACAATTGTTTTCTTCACCTTCAAACCAATATTTTGTTCCTCCTCATACACGCCTAGCGTGGAATCTGACGTGCCCAGGATTCAAATCAAATTACGAGAGACTGATATCAAACCACGAACCATGCTTACAAAACCAGGCAATAACGAAACATTACAGCAATTTATAGACAAAGTTAGCAGCAATTCGTGGGACGGTATGTAGGTCGCGATGATTGGCACAACGCCTGGATTCTGCTCGACAATGCATTGAGTTTGGTCTTTGGATTATTGAGTCTAGATTCTCTCCATCCCAGGAGTATTAGCTACAGCAAAGTAATTGAACTGTTTATACAGTGATTGCCTAATCAACGCGCTTTCAAACCAACTCGTTTCTTACATATAAGCGCCGAACGTCAATTCTGAAAGATGTCTAATATTAACCACGCTGTGGATTTGTTTTCTTCACTACATATCTAGTATAAAACAAAGTCGCTTCCCGCTATCTGTTTCTATGTATGCTTAGATCTTTAAAACTACGCTACGGATTTTAATGCAGTTTGTTTATAATAGATAGAGTGATCCAAGAGGAAGGTTTTTATGTTTAATACAAGTATAATATAGTAGAGAAACACTGATTATTTTAGATTTTTCACTTTTAGGCGGACTAAGTTCGTCGAGTAAATTAGTAATATTATAAAGGCGAAAAGTGTGAAGATAGATAGATGTTATTTATTTTTTCGTGAAAAAAGTACTGATTTGATTTATTTGAAAATAGGCATAGGTACAGAAAGCTTTAAATATTTCTTATTTTTAAAAGTCTCATACTAAGTTGTTTAAGCCATCCAAACTAATGTAAAACCATATGTAAAGGAAAACAAAGTACTTAACGAAGTATTGAATCCAGTAATAATAGCCAGAATGAATTTAATTATTTTACAATTAATGAATGGCAACATATCAATGAGTTGAGGAAAACACAATGAAGGAATTAATCAGTACTGTAATTAAATTTAACTTTATATAAGGAAGTGGTTATAATACGTATTGGCATGTTAAATTTACTGTAGGCATATGGTTTAAATAAAAGTATGCAAATATAGCAATACTAAGTTATTCCCGTAGCTTTGCCTGCTTCGGTGATTTTTTCTTGAGGGCGAAACCTTTGAAAAGGTACCTGACGCTGTGGGAGCGACGCATGGTTATGTGGAATTATTACAGCACTCCATGGTGGCTGTCCTCGGCGTTACAAAGAGGACTTCGGGATCTTCAAAGGTACGCAACCGGAGTCCTCTGAGCACGTTGCCCCTTCGAGCTTCTCACAGATGGACAGCTGGGCCCACCGCTCCGTCTGGTCTTTACGACGGTATGCGACACACATACCGTCGTTTCTTTGTCTTTCTCGGGATCACCTGGCTGGACATTTAAGGCTCCCACTCTAGCCGCACGCAACCCCGGAAGCCTCTTTTAGTCGCCTCTTACGACAGGCAGGGGATACCGTAGCCCTATCCTAATCCCGGAACTTCAGAGACAATCGATAATGAGTACATACTACTGCGGTAATGTTAGTCATAATCTGTGTGTGCTAAATTTTTCCGGTAAATTTTATATGTGGTAATGAAATGCCTTTATTTTGTATAGGCCTGTGGGGGCACTTACAAATTGTCAGTTACATTTTTTTTCTTACACTACTACCGGATCGGAATACGACTTCAACTGTGAAGATCCGGCAAGAAACTCAGCGGGTTTTTTTTTTCTTATTTATATTCATTTTTTTAATATTATTACAATCATGTTTTTTTTACATGGTAATGAAAGTTAGCTCCAGTATCTTGCCTTACAGTTCAGTAAAAGAGAGCCCTGTTTGGCAAGATACGCTAGTAACAAACACACATCCTCACAAACATTTATAATATTAATAACATGCTGATGGGTCTTTTTCAAAACAGACATCAAGCTAAAAAGGTGCAATAAAAAGTCTCATTCAAAGCTTGCAATGCATTCCCCTGATGCAATGTCAAGATTAGACGTCCGTCTACTTTTTAATTTAAATACTTTATACAAGCGTTGTCAATGTTTAAAATTTATAACTCACATAACCAAAGTATATGTTTATGTAGATTTATAGTCTATAAAGTTAAGAACCTCAGGCTGTTACGAGAGTTTGATGGGTAACCTTTAGTGCCTAAATTTCATGTCTACTTTCCTCGGTTCAGGTTGTTAAAAGCTTATATATTTGAATATGTATGTCTAAGCGTTTTTGCCGTTTAAGGTTGACTGCCGTATTAACGATTATAATAGGGATTTTTGCTAACGGTCACCGTAACTGGGATGCGTGTTGGAAACCGCAGTAAGCCTTGATGATACACAAAAAGACGCCGCTGTCCTTGTCTCTCTCGCCTCTTACAACATCCATGAGAGTGTTACATTTCAAGACGCAGACCATACGGAAGATATGTCATAGATCCTATGGGTGGTGTAAGAAAACCATAACAAATACATATTGGCTACTAAACCTTATTATCATTCCATATTGCTTGCCCACATTACTTGCCCTCTCAATCGGGAGGTCCGAGGTTCAAACCCAGGCACGCACCACTGATTTATGTGCGTATTAAAAATTAATTATCCTTGTTTTGCGGTGAAGGAAAACATCGTGAGGAAACCTACACATCTAAGAGTTCTTTAAAAAAAAAGGGTGAAGTTCTCAGAGGTGTGTGAAGTCCACCAATTCGCACTTGGCCGGCGCGGTGGACTATGGTCTAAAACTCTCTCATTCAGAGAGAAGACTCGTACCCAGCAGTGGAACAATAATTGGTTGACGATGATTCCAATTGCAGTGCTCAGTCGGGAGTTATCAAAAGTACTCCAACGACTTATTATAAAACGTCAAATCGACATGAGGCGAAAGTGAATCAGACTTAAAGATAACAAGTGCGGCGTACAACTATAAACGGCAGCTCAATAAAAATATGAATGTGCCGATCGTTTATGATACTTATCTATCGGTGTGTCCAACATACTAATAAGCGAGAACAAGCACGAGTCGTCGACCCCGAGCGCGATCAAATTGATTAAACGTTATTATGATACGACTATTCACGCATGCTCAGTGATGCGACTCGAGTCACTCGAGTTAAACTCGTACTCGATTAAAAGTTTATCACTCGAGTGTCTATGCACTGAAGTTACTGAGTCAACGCGGCGAACAGAGCTGATTTTGTTTGTTGCCTCTAAATTTCCCTTGACTGCTATTTTTTTTGTCTATGCTGTGCTGGCCGATTTTAAAACTGCGAGCGAAAGGTTTAAATTTGCATGATATAGTTTTGTACTTTAGTAAGAAAATAGACCGATTGAGCCTTAGGCTATAAAAGTGTGAGATACGCGTTATTTTGAGTCTGTTGTTTGTTGATATTCCAAATATTGGCGTTTAAAATAAAAGTGTTACTTAAAAATCTCACTCAAGTGACTCGAGTGACGTAGTAAAATTGCTCGAGTGACTCGAATCACAAATTTATTCGAGTAGCATCACTAACGCTGCTTCTATGCTCTTTAATTGGCTTAATTACTAACCACTGAGACGCTACTGAATCAAGAAGTGAGATTAGGTACTAATTTAGTCGGTGGAGTGAGATACGGTAATGATCGATTTTGATACATTGACACTAGCAGTGTTACGTATACTTTCACTATTAATTACTGTTTAACTTTAAAGCCTATCATCACACGATTTGATGCTGTAATTATTTTTGGAACGGAGATTATTATTTTTTAAAGTTAAAAAGATACGTTGTCTTTACATTACATCAAATTTAATTCCAATATAAAAAATGACTTTAATTAAAAACATTTGATTTGTCCGAGATATAATAAAAACTATAATTAAAATTTCAACTAAGTTCAGTTTACCGTCAGTTGCTTTTGGAATGTAAAGATAAAATGAAATAAAATATTAAGATGCACTCAGCTTACATTAAAGTGCGTATACGAAAATTATTTATTAACTTTTAGAACCATACTCTTGAAACAAGCATACAACATAATTTGACACTGTTGTTATAAGTTATTAATAGGCATGGCACCGTCAGTTGTACAACTATTTTAAATGACCACATTTTAATTTTATGTTCCTTGTATCCACCGCCTAAAGTGGTCCATTTCTGTTCACCATTAAAACTATTTTGAAGCATTTAACACGTAACTATGTGACATCGAAATTTTATGGAACCAGCTTATCCATCACTTGCACATGAAAAGAGATTATATGTTCAATTTTATCCACCAATTCGCACTTGGCGGTAGTCTATGGCCTTTACCTCTCCCAGTACGAGAGAAGACTCGTACCTAGCAGTAGGACTTTAATGGGTTGACGACGACGAATTTTATCTAAATTTCATCGAAAGCAATATGTGATTGATTACTGAATCACCCATCAACAATGCACGCATTAACATTGTTTATAATCCTCTACGGTTCACAATCCTTCGCGCGTGTGCGCAAGCGCATCAAAGAACCAAAAATAGCTCCTGACTCATATATAACAGAAACGCCTCGTCGTGCGGTGAAAACAAACTGCGTTTTGCCCTGTTTGTGAATTGAGCTGCATTGTGCATCTAAAATAGACGCTCGACTGATTTACGATAGGTATTTTGTACATCCTTCCTGTACAGCACCGATTCGTGTGATAGATGCATGAGGAAAAACAGAAACTTTCTTTAATACCAAGAAGTCATTCACAATAGTTCATAGAAACATTTTAATCAGTAATCAGTAAATTGTCAAAAACAGGTACATTAATGGTATAAACAAATTGGTATTATTGTCTCTCTGTTTTTGCCCACAGAGGCATACAATATTTTAATATGAACATACATGTAAATATTTAATAAAAACATAATTAATATTTAGATCTAAAAATTGATTTAATAGTGTATTGGAGAACATTAGGTAAGCCAACTTTGAAATAATGACAGGAAATAGACTATGTAAAAACCCCCATACTTTTCTGATGCAGATAATGTTCTATGAATTTATGTATATATTGTTTTAGAAATATTACACGAGGATAGATGTGACATGACTTATTCCCGAATTAATTAGTAGATTTTTAGTAGTTGCCAAGCTCATTTTGAAAATAATTTTAACAAGAGTCAGACTTTATAAATTAGTATATTATTTTTCAGGAGAAAGCGCTGAGGTGATGTCATCTTCAACCCATATCTAATGAACTGCAGGTAGTAGAAGCAGTGAAGTTCGGTCGGGAAAGAACCACCGCCACACCTATTTCTAGAGTGAAAGATTTTTTTGCGTTTCGATGGTGTGGGTGTGGTTGCCGGCACACTTTTATGTGAGGCGACCATCATAGTCCTCGGAAGTAGCAACGCATCTGTGATTGACTTCAGATAGAACCCATGTTATATGCGAAGTTGCGTGATGTCAATGGGCGGCAGTGAGCACTTACCATCAGGTGGACTGTTTGCTCGTTTGCTACTTTAATGAGATAAAAAAATATGTTTGGCCCTTTCAATTTTGATGTAGGTATCTATTTTAGCACAAACAATAGTGCTAGACAGTTAAACAAGTATTCATGGTACAAATATGACTGTTTAAGTTGCTATGCACATGTTTGTAAAAGAAAACCTCATCGTCGCTATTTCATTGCAGATAAACATGAAACGCTCATACAAACAGTATCTCGGTTGTATTTAATCTGTTGTATGCAGCTCTGGACGACGCCCAAGGCTCCGGGCTACATTGTTTACGCGATGCATGCTTGATACCGGCTTGTTTGTTCAAGACATACGTACTAAGAATAGATCCTGTGCCATATTTGGCATGGTCAGACCACGGATAGTAACGCCAAAAATGGCTAGTTAGCTCATAACGAGCATAAGGCGTTTTGACCTTTTCTAGAGAAAGAAACTTCGATATTCCATCCTGTTTTTATGTATCCAGTCTTTGGAAAGAACGAGATGATTACAAGTCGTAAAGACGCTGGCAAACTTATTTTTGTTAGCATTAAGCTCTCTAAATGCGGGTCTAAATGTGTATATGGGTTCTATCTGAAATCAATCACAGGTGCGTTGCTATTCCCGAGGACTATGATGGTATCACATAAAAGTATCACATAAAAGTGAGCAGGCAAGGATACCTTTCCATCAAAACGCAAGAAATGCTTCACGCTGGAAATAGATGTGGCGGTGATACTTTCCCGGTCGAACTAAGCTTGTTCTACCACCTGCAAAGGTTCTTGTAGTGAGGTGTCCATAAAGTTGGCGTCTCTTAAATGTGGGACAGGACTAGGTAATGATTAACTTATAATTAAGTAGGTAAGAACAGTTATCTTGTTTATTTATAGCAAAGCAGCGCTGTTTTCCTTATCGGTCCGTATGACCGAGGGTCGAGGCGGCTCCGTTTCACATATCAATGTCAACTTAGCCTAATATAAGTATATTATACCTACATAATATCCGAAATATCGATAAGCATGTAGCCGCGGACATAGGTAAAACTCTGGGAACAGAAATGAAATAACTACTTTATTGGGAAGTAACGTCATAGAACATCCAGATAAAGTTTGAAAGGTTGAAAGAAAGAAGACTTTGAAAGGTTCGATTAATATTTCGACCAGGCAGCGACCTCTGCAACACCTTCTTCCTTCAGTGTAGTTAATGGTTTTTACGGAATTTGGGTTTCGAGGAAGAGTATGGACCAAAGGTAACACCAGCAGTAATGCGTCTTTAAACGATATCGGGTAAAAGCTGATTTACTTGGATTACGTGGATTGTATGGTCGTTTTTTATTTCTACCTTATATGAATCTACCTTCTATTCTATTCTTAATTCTACCTTATATGCCTTCAGTAGGTCAAATAAAAAGTATTAAGAAAAATATTTTTTTTAGTGGTTGCTACACTACTCACTACATAGTATAAAACAAAGTCACTTTTTGTGTCTGTCCTTATGTATGCTTAAATCTCTATAACGACGTTACGGATTTTAATGCAGTGTATTTTAATAGATAGAGTGATTATATGTATAATACATGCATAATATAGTGGATAAACATGCGGGTTAACGATTTTATTATGTAATTAGTATTAGCTCTAACTGGAAAATATTTAAGGTCATGCGACATATTAAAAGACACTTTAAAAGCCCTATAAAATAGCACTGCCGGAAGTTAACGTTTTTTTTTTTTAATAAAAATGAAGTACTAAATGTGTATGCAGACCATCCGATGATAAGGGGTCACTATTGCTTGAAGACGCTGTACGCAATTTAATACACAACAAAGGGTCCATCTGAAGTATTCTGAAGAATGGACACGTTGCTACCTCCGAAGACTAAGATTTTCACCTTTTATAAAAATTAGCAACCATACCCTTTCATCTTAACACAAAAACTGCTTACCGCTATAAATATATTTGGTGGTACCTCTCCGGTCAAACTACACTGCATTACCACTGTGTAATTATTATTAGCACTAACTAACTGAACTATATTTAAGCACACGCGACATATTAACCCTTAATATAGCCTTATTAAATTGCTGTAAAATTATGTGTACATACCTTTCTTACATAACAGCTTACATGTCCCGCGACATAACAAATCAATTCTGTCTTAATAATCATGTTACGGCTAAGATGAAATCGAGCCGCCGTTTCGCTCCATATAGCCTTCCGGTGCAGAGGTGGACATTGATGGATGGTTTGTAGACTCATGAATCGGCACGAGCGATACTGTTATTTTAGTGTTACCCCCATGGCTATTGGTTGCAAATTACGTATGAAACTTAATTTATCAGAATTAAGTTTTTTTGGATTTTTTTGTAAACAATTATGAAACTTATCCTCTAAATCGGGAGGTCCAAGGTTCAAACTCAATCACGCCTCACTGATTTATGTGCGTATTAGTTATTAATTATCACTGCTTTTCGGTGAAGGAAAACATCGTGAGGAAATCTACACATAGACCCGTGCCCAGCAGTGGGATAATAATGGTTGTACCCCAAAAACCTGGTCTAACTTCGAAGGTATCTTCAGTCAAAAACACAACAGTGCTTAACATTGCTCATTACTGCTGTCAAAAATATTACACGAAGCAGCTTCCAGATTCCAAGCACAATTTATCCATATCATCCTTATGAAAATGTCATTATGTACCTCTACATGTTGCCACGATTAAATTTGGATACCATATCAATTTATACCCAGATATTTGCACAGTTCAGTGGTACATCATGACATATTAACTTTTAATCCACTAAGGTCCTGGATTCGACTTTATTTGAAGGCTTTATATTTATTGAAGGTTGTAGAGCCAGTGTAGTTCGACCGGGAAAGTACCACCGCCACACCTATTTCTAGCTTGAAGCATTTTTTGCGTTTCGATGGAAGGGTGTGGTTGCCGGCACACTTTCACATGAGGCAACCATGATAGTCCTCGGGAGTAGCAACGCATCTGTGATTGATTTCAGATAGAACACATGTTCTGTATGAAGTTGCTTACAGATGTATATGGGCGGCAGTGTTCCCTTACCATCAGGTGGACTTCATGCTCGTTTGCTACTTCAGTCAAATAAAAAAAAAAAAACTTAATGTTTCATATCATGCAAAAACATAACGTATTCAAGATTTTGTTTTTAAAGTCTGCGACTGATATGTTTCTATTTTGAAGTGTGCTTAAATCGTGTGTACCACGTTTGGCACAAAATTGTGTAATTTCTTATGGTATTATGTTTAAGAGTCTTTATCTTCTTAATAGACTGGAACTGTGTAAGCATTAAGATCCGATTAATTACAAAAAGATCACGACCTGTGATAATATCGGAGAGCGATTGTCGCAACCAAATTATACACACCGAATAAAGAAAACAACTCTTTAAATTGTATACCCTAACGGGTCGAATATAGAGCTCACCATAAATTTAACCCAAACATCTGTATAACCTATATTCACGAATAAAGATATTTGTATTTGTATTTTAAAAATTTACTGTCAAAATAACTAATAAAATATGAGTAACCAGTAGTGCATTAGGTATACATATTTTGCGGGTAGTAAATAACACTATGGTTTGACAATGATTAATTATGATCATTGTAAAGTTCTTACTCGTTTCAGTTGTAAAAGAAAACATTTTTATTTTTTTTCCATATCACATTTTATAGGCCCGGAAAAAGTAATCACGTGAGTCGAAATTCAAGAGGTGAACTATATGCCACCAAAGAGTACCACCATCTATTTTCTAGTAACATCATCAGATCAGCTTCAAGATACCAAATAGCTGTATTGTCCTAACTTAATATAAATAGACAAATATTGATTGTTAAGATCTGATTACATTGTTATTAATTAGTGATACTTGTAAGTTGAAGCGAATAAAACATACTAATAAAACATGAGATGCTTTGTTAGCCAACGACTTTGCAAGCTCGATGTATAACTTGTGACGTCGCCTTTATACGGCTAGAATGTGCTATTGCGGCAAACGATTGGTTCCTTGGACCGGATACGGCGATATTATAATGTGTCCGTCCAATGTTTGCGCTTTAAAAGGCGGATTATACAGAGGAAGTGCTGATACCAGCCACGCTGAGTAGACCCTTCGTTATCGCGCTGCGTCAATTATTTTTCTTCAAAGAAACAACCGAGCTACAATTAATTACGAACATACACACTTACACACACACACTTATACACAGCACGATAATACTATTTTAACCGACAAAAATGAGCGTTCCGCAAAAATGTTTCAAACGATAAAGCTCTGATAGTTGCGAAGATTCATAATAAAGGCCCGAAAATGGTTATAACTTTTGCGCGAGTCTTTTGTGCGATCCCAATCTCGTCCGAGATTACAAATTCATAACAAAGCGGAGAACGCAGAAAATTGGCCGAGTCCATTAACTGTCGATAAAAAGTCGGGACGTCGCGGAAATTCGCTTTTCACTCCCCATTACACACGTAACCGTAATCTTGAGTTTTTCCCGGTAACGACGCTTTTGGTTTAACTACCGACGTTTTCAACTTTGAAATTGCCTAGTTTTAGTTGTGAAACTGTAGTTACGGTATTACGCTGATGTAGATTCTAGAAATTCGAGGGTTTCAGTTTTAGTTACTGTATATACGTTAATGAGAAATGCAGAGGTAATTCCACTTAGTTACAAAAGCTATTTGTTGAATTCAGCTGAAAATGATATTGTCGTGAATGTTTCTAATTTGACACAATTATTATATTTCTTTTTTATACTATACTTACGTTGAAAACCGTTTACTGTAAGAAAGCCACAGACCCATGAATTAGATATTATCAATTTTACTATTTATTGAAGTCTAAGAAATTACTATAGTTCAAGACTATCTACCGAATCAAAGCGCTATTAAATAAAACATATTATGGCATTTATATTTCCATTCTGAAGCCTAGATTAAAGAGATTTTTGATAAACGTTTTGTGTCTCTCGGATAAGTAGTATTTTCACAAAAACTTTTAAAGAAAATGATGTAGCCACACCATACATCTCTCATACTAAGACGTAACGTTATTTTCAATATATTTTACGTTAGTTAACATGAATATCACGACTGTGTCCAATGTTTTAAAAATTTACCAAGTTATTCATCTTACGGCGCCTGACAAAATGAAACAAGAATAAAGTTTTTGCAATTCTTACCAACTTCGCGAAAGTAATAAATAAGTATAATAAAGAAATATTTCTAGAAAAATTAAAATGTCTAGAGAAACGTGCATGGATAGGAAAAGGAATGCACTGACAACATTAATTAATACCGACTAGGTTCATTACTCTTATTAGCTGGAGTGGCGTTGAATAAAAGATGATTTGGTGCAAAAAGCAGTATCTACCGACAGTAAGAAGAATCCAGCGATATCAGTCACTATGATAAATGAATGTGTGTCCTATTACCACGAACTCTTGATCATTTATCCGATGCTAAGACTGTTGAAAATGGCGCGTCGAAGATATATGGCATCGCTGAGCAGTAAGTAGACAATATTTTAGGATGATATTGTATCATTAGTTATATTATTGTACAGATTGTAGATTTATTTTGTAATGTAAAAGTAGTAAACGATTGTTAAAAGCAGTAGAGGTGTTGGGAACACCTTTTGATATTTGTGAAATGATAAGTAAAACTGAGTGTAAACAAAGGTTTATTGAGTTATATATAAACTAATGTAAATGAGTGCTTGTATGAAAGATTGATCAAGTACACCCGCGAAGTTGTCTTGTTTCGTACGCGTCACGTAGTGCACTGAATGTTATAATTATGTGAATGAAGTAAATGCGTGATCAGCAATGTGCGGTCGAAGACCGTACAAGAGGATTGTTTTTTTATAAGATTGAAGTAGCAAATGAGTATGGATACTACTTTTTAGTAAGTGAACACTGCCGTCCATCGACATCTGTGTGCAACTTCACATAGAATATAGCTTCTATCTATAGTCAATCACGAATTTACGAATGCATTGCTACTCCCGAGAAATAAGATAGTTGACTCATATAAAACTGTGCCGGGAACCACTCCATTCCAACTAAAAGAAAGAAATGCTTCTCGCCAAAAATAAATGTGGCGGTGGTACCTCCACGGTCTAATGAGACTGGTTCTACCACCTGGTGAGGTATTGCATTAGATGAAAAGTCACACTCTAACCTATTGTCCAATCTATAATATATCTCAGGTAGGAATGGAATCCCATCTAAGGTTAGCCAGAGATATATTGCTACTCTTGAGAAGTAAGTCGCAAAAATTCGTACAAATATTTTCCTTACCATATCATACAAAGAACAACAAAAAAGCTGGTAAAATCTAATACGAGACAAGAATAATTGTAAAAAAGTGTAAATAAATATTTATTATTATGACTTAAATATTTGTGAAGTTTAAAATGAACATGATTACATTTCAGATAAAAACGATAAGCCAGTGAATTCATTCACAAAACATTGTAGCATTAATCAAAACCTATTAAGCAACATAATGTCGTTGGCTTCAAAATTAAATATGTATGGCGCGTTGTAATTTTAAATAGGTACCACAAGCGACCAGAGATAACGCAGTTTGCGACGTCGCCGGCCATGCATTCATGCACTGTCATGAATAGTGATGGAAAATCTGCCTGCATAACTGAAGCGGTGACGGTTTTTAAGCGATATTCGTCCAGTCGCTGGTGGTCCGAAATTTAACCCTAGATAGCTAACCTTATACTGTACTCTGTTTAAGCTAACCATCCGTCGAAGTGACGGGTATTCAAATAATATTTTTATTTGGCACAAGTTATTAAAAAAGTTGACCTCTTTTTTATGGTTTCGTTTATAAATGTTATTCTAAATAAGAATCATTTTGTAAATTGACTTTCTTTATTATATATTTATATTAAAATAACTTTTTCTAAACTCCTTAAAAAAATTGGAACATTTTTAATGATCTGCTTTGATAAGCAAAATCAACGATAAATTAAAATAAAACAATTTTTTTTTCGCTTCATATAGTACATAGAAACATTATAAATAATTAAAACATAAAACAAATTATATTTCTTCAGCGCAAGTAACACAAAAATCAAACTTTATGTTCACTGCATATGGGAGCGATGCAGTTGGAACACGTGCTTTTGGTCATACGCTTTTTCTCTTAGTGGCACTTCCGAAACGCTTTTTTTTTACGACTTTCTCCACTAGATGTTGCTGGCTCTTCTCTGGTGTTATGACCTTGTACAGGAGGAGATGATTTGCGATTTTGATTGGTAGATAATGACATAATTTTGACAGATTTTTCGACTTTACTCCATTTTACAATATCTTCAAAAATGTCGATGGTTAAAAACTTAAAAAAAAAGATGCTTCTCCCATTTATCCCCTACAGGAACGGGTAGGTCCCTTCGGAGTATGCACAATGTTTCTTGCCGAAGTTCTTGTGGAAGTGTGACCCAACCGTGCCGATTCCTATCTCGTACCTTCCTTTGAGGAAGTAATATGATGCTACAATGCATGGTTTGTGAAGGTGCAGTATTCGAGATAATAGGTGAATCAGGATCCACGTCTGAAGGAAAGTCTGGTAGTGCGCTTACATAGCATCCCCTTGGAATCTGCACATTATCTTCCACTATAAAATCTTGTCTCGCTAGCAAAACTATAATCAAGGGCAGCGTCACTAAGTTCTTGTTGTAGAAGATCAATTATTTCATCTTCTCGTAAAGAACTTAAAGAAAACATGACGTAAATCAAAAAAAACGCAAATTACTTTGAAAATAACCAGTGCAATCGAATTCAATTACTGACGGTAAAGCTAACCACCCGTCGAAACGACGGGCAAAGGTCAGGTACCTCAAAAACTATGACACTTAGCTGTTCGCTGCATGTGCCACTGCAACGGGCTCCCTGGCGGCTGAGTTGGTTAGCCAAGACAGCACGTTCGGATACGCCGTTAAAAAATGCGAGCGATATTTCTTTGCACTGCCCGTCGAATCGACGGAGGTTAGCTATCTAGGGTTAAATAAAAAAAAAATAACACGCTTTCTACACTCATAGCCCCACACTAGGATTTTCTCCTGTGTCGTGGGTACCATGGACACACACAAGACGAATATACAAACACCCAGACCCAGAACATGAATCTAAACTCATCATTCAGATACCTGTCTGGCCGAGAATCGAACCCGGGACCCATTGCGCGTCAGACCGGTTTGGTAACCGCTCCACCACGCGGGTCGTCAAAATGTAAATAAGTTGGAAGAGAAAGAAGCAGCAAACGAGTATGCAGTACATTTGATGGTAAGTCGTAACTACTGCTAATTAAGATCAGTCTTACATGAGTGCGTTGCAACCCTTGAGAACTAGTCGGAATGTCCCGGATATTCCCGTTACCACACTCTTCTAAACAAAAGACAGCAGCACAGCAGCACTTAATACTGATTTTATTAGGCAGAAATAATTTCTTCAACGATGAAAGGCCCGTGAGATGTTCTACATCTCTGCAAGTTCTTTATAAACCAGTACGTTTTTGACAATACCCATAATATTTAAAGCATATTTAGTTACATTGTAACAATTGTGCGTGATTTGTTTAAAAATATTTAACAGAACAAATAGTCATGTCTATCGGAAAAAAAATGGTTGATTTCTTTACAGATCACACAGTAGGTATCACATAAACACGTAAAGATTACAACAACACGACACCTATACATAATAAATAACTTAATAATAGCTGCATATATTCCTTCAGATATAATCTCAAGAGTGACACTCTTCTACAGCGTTTTCCTATTTAAAATACTTTTTGGAAAATTCTTTCGTGTTTTCGATAGTGAGATATTGGCAGCGAACAACTTTGTTTGATCAAATCGGCGCGAAGAGCACAAGAGTTGAGCAAATATTTGTGAAGTCCTCTGGCAGATTTACTTTCAAGATTAAATCTGATATGTTTATGATATATTTTTAAGGGTGAAAATGGTGGCGAGGCGAATATTCTTTTTGCCATAAGAAAATGTTATGCTTTAAAATTGGGTTTCTGTTTTATGGTAACGCATATAGTCTATTGTTTTTTTAGTTTAGAGGCGACTACTCAACTGTGGTTTTAGTGATATTATCGCTTTTTTTTTTGTTCTCGAGGGAGAAACTTCAAAAGGTACCCGACGCCGTAGGATCGGGTTCCTCCCAGATGGGCGGCTGGGCCCACTGCTCCGTCTAGTCTTTACGACGGTATGCGACTACATATACCGCTGTCCTTCCCGGGATCGCCTGACCGAGCGGTTCGAGCTCGCACTCTAGCCGCCTGCAACCCTGGAAGCCCCTTTTAGTTTTCTCTTACGACATGCAGGTGATGCCGTAGCTGTATTCTGATCCCGGAACTATAGGGACGTTTTCGTAAAACCTACTCATCGGATTCAGATGATAGTATATTAGTTGGATTAACACATAATACAACCTTTACCGTGATCAACATGTCCCAAGTGGATCAAACCGCAAGAAAAGTCTACTACATTATAATGTTTGGTAAGCGTATAATAGAGTTGAAAGCAATATCAAACAGTTTCTACATAGATGTAGGTATAGGTGCTGCGCGTTCCATAAAGTTGTTTAGAAAATATCGGCGCGCCACGACTACAGTCTGTTTAGTAAGCTGGTGTTTGGTGAAACTGACGGAAAGTGTGTTGGACGTTCAATATTCGTTGAATCTAGATATTGTACGGTACAAACGAATTGAAGTAAATTAGGGTCCAATTTCAATTACTACATGCAATAAAAAAGTTAATAGATATTTAAGACTAAAATTAAATTAGTCCTAAGTTAGGACTAATTAATTTAATTGTAATATTTATAAAATCATATTTAATAAATTAGTAATAGTATAACACATTAATATTTCTTTTATTTTCCACTTTTCTTATTTTTATATATTAGCAAAAACTAAACTTAACGATGTTGCAGATAGACTATAATCCCTCAATCTACAATAAACTTCAAGTTCCTGGATTTTGAAAGAGCTTAATTATTACATTTAGGGTACCCTAAATCCAAAAGAACTATTTTTTTACGTGTACATGCAATTTAACAAGCTAGGCAGAGCGCCAAACTAAACATAGCCATATTCTTTCAACGAAATCCGACCGGTAACTTTAAGTGAATGAGCAACAAAGACACATATATCCGCATTCAAAACTTTCGCATTTACTTAATAATAAAATTATCTAGTATAGAGCAGTGATAGCCTAATGGTTGAAAGTTGCCCTCTCGATCAGGAGGGCCGAGAATAAAACCCAGGCCCCTGATTTTTCTTAAATTATGTGCGTATTAGAAATTAATTATCGCTGCTTTTCGGTGAAATAAAACATCGTGAGGATACCTACATACCAGAGAGTTCTTAAAAAAGTTCTCGGAGGTGTGTGAAGTCGACCACATTGCACTTAGCCAGCGCGGTGGACTATGGCCTAAAGACTATGGTCTGAGAGAAGACCCGTGCCCAGCAGTGGTACAATAATGGGTTAACGTGTTTCTAGTATTATTAACGACTTTCTTTTCCTTAGAAAGACAACCATTTATGGGATAGTATTGCAAGATTTTATGATTGGTTGTAAAACATGTCTTCTTGTCGTTAACTTATTCGAACATGGAATATAAATTTTATTATTGTCATAAAGTCAAATAAGGTACTACATGAATTCATGATATTTCATGAATTTTATATTAAGTTTGTGCTAGATATTTTACATCTTTATGGCGTGTCTGTTACTGTAACAAGTAAAAGCGAGACAATATCCTTCTGATGGTAGTGTAGTAGAAATTTATAGCGATAATCTCTATCTAAATCATACTTATTAAGTCAATTTATTTCTGATTGTTAAAGTTTTTACCTACAATTTGTAATATTTCACCATTTGTCATAATAATGTTCTCCTACCTACTGAATTTGTATGTTCCTTTGCTTGATGTATTTCGTTTATTTATACAGAAATGAACATTTTGTATTTTCTATTTTAAGTGAGTTGTACTCTATTTAGAAAATAAATATCTTAAACCTCATAATATTGTTATACGAGATATTAGCTCGTCTTGTGTGTGTCTATGATATCCACGACACAGGAGAAAATCCTACTGTGTGGCTATGAGTGTGATTTTTTAAAAGTGTAGAAAGTGTTATCATGCTATACGAAGAAAGTATCTCTATCATAAGATAGCAAAGCTGAAAGCTTAATACAGTAAGACGGGAATGTTGTACATAATTGATAGTGTCTTGTAGAACACCCCGAGGTCCCATAGCGACATGGAAGGGTCAACATGACTTATTAATTTGATACATGTGAGCATTGAGATCGCTAATACTAAATTAGGACGCATCATGTGATTCCTAGGGTATTGGAATAGATTCAGTATTCTCTTTGAAAAAATGGCCAAATGCGAGTTGAACTCGCATAGTATTCCGTACCTGCAGAAATATTTAAAAAATCACGTTTGTTCTATGGGAATCCCTCTTAAATATTAATATTATCCTGTGTTTAATATATGTTGTTATAGCGGCAACAGAAATATATCTGTGAACGGTTCACGGTTTTTGACATACAGACAGACAGCTTGGTGACAGACAGACGGACAACGCAGTGTTAGTAATAGGTAACCCTATTTTTGAAAATGCTAATTCTTTGGGTACGGAACCCTGAAATCATTTATGGACCTATATATTATAGGCGGGTTATGAGTGAAAGCGGAATTTTATGTAACTGGAAACCATATTTTATTGATAGTCGCTTATTTTTCCTGTAAATAGGTGGAAAATATTATGAGTTGATTCAGTACTTATTAGGTAATTTATCAGAGCCTACCTATTGATTGCTATCTATAAAAACATGCATGAATATCATAAATTAACGCGGAATTAAAGATCGAGTCCTGAACATACCTTAAAATTTTAGGAAATAATGGTTTATTATTAATCACTTCACTAGCCCTAAGAGCTCGTCCCTGTAGTTCCGGGATCAGAATAGGGCTACGGTATACCCTGCCTGTCGAAAGAGGCGACTAATAGGGACTTCCAGGGTTGCGGGCGGCTAGAGTGGGAGCTTGAACCGTCCAGCCAGGCGATCCCGGGAAGGACGGCGGTATGTGTGGTCGCATATCGTCGTAAAGGCTAGACGGAGCGGTGGGCCCAGCCGCCCATCTGAGAGGAGCCCGATCGATCAACGCGCTCAGAGGATTCCGGCTGCAGTCCTTTGGATCAATTTTTCAGGTAGGTATTTAAGATGATTACCGATTCCATGAGCGGTAGTTGACACTTAACATTAGAAAGAGTGCTTATTGGACACATTTTTTAAAAAAGATATCTTTTGAATCAACCATACGTAACGCATTAATGAAGTTTGTATAATTGTTACCCAAGTTAAATTATGATGTCTATTAGTATAAAATAATGAAAATGACGTTACCTTAAAATCGATGGAAGTCTCAACTCGACTTTGTAAAATAATTGACCTGTAACAAAATATAATATTAAAAATTTTTACTAAAATAACATACTGCTAATATAACACGCTTACCACACTCATAGCCCCACAGTAGGATATTCTGTGTCGTGGGTACCATGGACACACACGAGACGAATACACAAACACCTAGGCCCAGAACAGGAATCTAAACTCATTCAGATACTTGTCTGGCCAGGAATCGAACCCGGGACCCATTGCGCGTCAAACCGGTATGGTAACCGCTCCGCCACGCGGGTCGTCACTGCTAACATAACGTATTTAGATACGATATAACTATTACAATCATAAATATACTTGATTTGTGTTATTATTAATTCTAAACGCACGTTCTATCTTCAATGATACAATTTTCATACTAAATCTACGTAAACTGTGTAACATATTTGCTAAACAAATCCATTGATTCCGCATGAAGGATATAAAGGTCAAGTAAGCGATATTGGAGATCATGGTTTTAACCCGGAGTTAATTAATTGGTAAATAATGTATGTCGGGATATAATACGGTCAATATGTGCGTCGCGTCGGCGGCGTAAGTCCCCGAGGCTTTAATTGATGCATACTGTATCATATCTATAGGTTAGAATTACTTTTTATTTTGAAGGTGGTCGTGGCCTAAAGCTCTCTCATTCTGAGAGAAGACCAGTGCCCAGCAGTGGGATAATGATGTGACGAACAGCAGTGTTAAGTGCTGGTGTATTCTGATTTGAATACACTATAATACGAAATGTTACAACTTAGACTTCAGAGGTAAGATAAGACCAATCTTTGGCTACAACCCATCGTTGTCCCACTGACGTGTACGGGTTTTCTCTCAGAATGAGAGTTTTAGGCTGGCCAAGTGCGAATTGGTGGACTTCACACACCTCCGAGATTTATTTAAGTACTCTCGGGTGTGTAGGTTTCCTCACGATGTTTTCGTTCACCGAAAAGCTGTGATAATTTATTTCTAATACGCACATAAATCAGTGGTGCGTGCCTGGGTTTGAACCTCGGACCTCCCGATTGAGAGGACAAGTTTCAACCATTAGACTATCTATCACTGCTCCAATCTTTAGTTGTCTTTAACATTACCGCGACACCCATCAAATCCAATATCAGTGGTGTCAAACGCTGCTGTGTCTTGTGTGAAGAATATATTACGTAAGACTAAAGAATTCAGACAATTGCCAAACCTGTTTAGAGTTGGTTAGAGGCAATAACTGCTGAAATCAGGCGAACTGTAAGCCTCAATCGCTATTTCAATTTTCACAAATCAAATAGTTCCTTTTGAATTGCAGCAAAACACTTAACCCAAGAAGGCCCTTTTGCTGTGATCGGCTTGTATGTGCTGGATGGACATATAATGTTAGCCTTTCATTAAATTCGCAATTTATTGCCGCATCCGTAACGACTGCTAGTCGCTGATTGAAACAATTTGATCGTTAACTATTTAATAACTTCCTCTCATTTAGCTCGGGAGAAAAAAGTCGAAACTATGAGTATTTTTACAATTAGCATATGTAGATACATCCGCGCGTATATAGGGAGAAAGGAAATCATGCACCTATGTTTCTCTTTTCGCTATGTTTCTAAGTTCCTACAGCCGCAAAAATTGTCTGTTAATTTCCTTTTTGTATAAAAATGTTCTGCGGAACTGTTCCTTTAAAGAGACGACATGATGATATGATGAGTTTCATCAAAGGTTAGGTAGCTCTCATAACATCATCTGTGCCATATATGAGGTCATTTACAAATGGACGACAGAAGAACTATAGTGAGCATTGGTACAAATATACATATCTGCAGACTTTGTAGTCAGTATTACGAGTCGTATTTCTTAAGAACACAAAGATTCTCTTTAAGTTGTTCTGCCCAGAATCCCGATTACTTCACGTTGGATCTAAGTGTCTAATTAAGAAAGCTTCAGCTAAAAGCCAAGTTCGAAACGAAAGCAAAACAATCCCGTCATCTGCTAAGTAGCGTGGGTATCGCCCACCATAAATAATATAACGAGTTCGCAAGTTACAATCCGATGGAAACAACAAAGGCTTATTCCCCCAGTCTTGCATCAAGTAGGCAAGGTGTGAAGTTTGAGTACCGTCGAGGTATAAATGATGCAGTGCGTCTGTAGCTTTCAGGGAAATGGAGGGCGTCTGGATACGGCTTCTGCGTGTAACGTTGTATACTGAATATTTAATTCTTAAGTGTGACTTGTGTATTTTAGGCTTACGCTAATTTATTTACGACCTAAAGTTGACTCTTTAGTAGGAAACGAACAGGTCAAATTATGATAACGAGTAATTGAGTGACATGAACGTTCTTCTGAGTTATTCCCGAAAGTCTATGACATGGAGTTGTTCCAAGATGAGAACAGTCCAAAATGAGCTCTCTTTAAAATCCGTCCATATACTGGGGACATTTGTCCATGTAGCACGCTTTCTACACTCATAGCCCCATACTAGGATTTTCTCCTGTGTCGTGGGTACCATGGACACACACAAGACGAATACACAAACACCCAGACCCAGAACATGAATCTAAACTCATCATTTAGATATCTGGCCGGGAATCGAACCCGGGACCCATTGCGCGTCAGACCGGTGTGGTAACCGCTCCGCCACGCGGGTCGTCGACCGCAACAACTAGTAGCACGATGACAATTTTCCATCAGGGGTCGTCTTTTACTTATTGTTAGATACAGCTATTAAAATGTAAATGTGTATGTCGTAGAAGTACCAAACGATCATGACTTGATTATAAGTGACAACTATCGTCCAAGGATATCTATGTACCTATAATATAACCAACCACATATAGGAATTAGAGTTTTATTTGAATTTTGGCCACAGATGTACCTAATACTCGTAATAACAAAGAGTGTGTTGAGTCAATTTGTTGTACAATAGGGAACAGTTGATACTGGTGCTATAAGAGGAAAATAGATGTGGCAACGGGGCCTTTGCAACACGAAGGGTTTTACTAAATTAGTTTTTTTTAAATTCCTCTCATTGTAAGTTCATGTAGATAGTTAAAATTATAATTTGTAACTTAATTACTACGTCTTACACGAGCCTTTATCGGATTTCTGTCTTGATTTTTAAAAAGACAGACTGACTTGAAAGCAGTTGATGAAGTGGATTTTTATGTATACCTTGCTCATTATAATATTCGATAACAAACTGATGGTTTACAGTATAATACACAAGGTACTTGCCTCAAACCCTCATTAAGACACGAACCGGCTTTATAATTGCACCCCTCATTAAGCGGGATCAAGCTCGCAAATTAGATATTTCTTGGCGAGGTGTAGATTAGATGGATACAGTGCTTGACTTTCGAAGAGGCCATAGTCACAATTTTTATGTCCTAGAGCTTTTATGTTGCTTATTGTTAGCATCCACTAGTTGCTGAATAACTTCTGGTGATATATTTTTGGGCGAATGCATCAGGAGGGTAATGATTTTCTAGCGTATGTATATGTACTAGTCACACGTAACATCGGTCGAAATTCGACCGTAATTTAAGTTAAAAAACTAAACTTCATATTGTAACTTCATATATAAAAAGAGGTTTAAATATCTAAGCCGCGTGTAAAAGAAATAGCGGTATTTTGACAAAGACATCTGTCATTTTTGACGTTATACGTTTTCATAGTAAGACGTTGAATGTTCTATTTCGTTTACTATGTATGTGTTTGTGACAATGATTTTATGTATAATTTAAGCATTATTTGAAAAAGAAATAATAACATTCTGCAGTCCTTCTCTATGTCCACTATAATCATGCAAAATTTTATACTAATCCGTCCGCGCCATATTACTTAAAAATGTGTCACAAGTTTTTGCTTCACGTATTAATATAATAATAATGTATTACCATTTATTTAGCACGCGTTAGAGCACAAACGGCTTGATATATTGTAACATATGACATATCAATTGGAACGACTAAATTGTGAGCCGGAATCCAATTGGAATCGTGGTGGTCCTCCTTAGTTCGGTTTGCACGCTCACTTTTGCCACGGACCTGCAAGCTGAGGAATGAGCTTCCTCCTGAGGTATTCCCGGAGCGCTTTACCATGGGGTTCTTTAAGAAAAGTGCGAAAAGAGCTCTCCTTCAAAGCCGGCGATGCATTGGGACTCCTCTGATGTTGCGAATGTCCATAGGCAACGGTGGCTAGTTTCCATCAGGTAACCCGCCTTATCGTTAGATTAAATTATAAAAAAAAATAAGTGACAAAGCGACTGACTACGGTCAGAGAAAATGGAGGGGGACGGACGGTTTTTTTATTACCATAACAATATGGGTTTCAAATCAAAACTAGTAACTAGACTATTACGGATACAGATGAATTATAACACTTATATTACCATTTTGATGCAAGATCCTGAAAAAAAACTTAACACTAATATTACAAAACCAAGAAAGCGATTGATTCGATTTTAAGCAGTCGGGTTTTTTAAATAATTTAACAATTTTACTTGTTATCAATAGAATGAACCTGGGCCATAATTAATCGATGACGGAAAAATACATTTCGCTATAGAGTTTTGCGGTAACTGCATCTACAGAAGAATGTTATTTACACGTGGGTAGAAGAAATAATATTTTTTTAATTGGAAGTCAGTCAAACTTAATGAAAAATTTCGTTCTTGAGCTAACTATATGACCATTGATTTGGTGATCATTTGCGTCTTTTAAAAGCTTTTATTTAACTTACAATGTTTGTGGATTCGCACTTGGCCAGCACGGTGGACTACGGCCTATAACTCTCTCATTCCGAGAGAAGACCCGTGCTCAGCAGTGGGACAGTAATGGTTTGTGTAAGTACGTCTGTTTAAGTAAAATTTTGCAACCGCAATTTAACCCACTTCTCAGTGTACAATTGAGCTTAAATTCTGAATTGTGTGAAAAGTCCTGATGACAATGCAATTATTTACTAATAAAAATATATTTTACTGCAATATCAATGAGATGAAGTAGATATTTACAAAACAGATAAACCGCATTTATCTCGAAACTAAATTTTGCACACGCATTTTTCATTATGACGGCAGTATACAAGGTAATCAAAAAGTTGATATCAACGTAACATAGCACCGATTAACATAGTTGTGACTACGCCATATTTCATCGGAGTAATTTGAGATTGATTTTACATACGACACCGGATGCGGTGGACACATATTGCTTTGTGTGGGTTTAGCTTGTTGCTAAAAACGATACTGCATATAATATCATAACTCTTTTTGAAAAGTTTTACGTGATTTTTATTGAAATTTAGAGCGTTAGAGAAATGGTGACCTAGTAACTATTTCTAAGGTAAATGGAGCCTATATATTACTAAATAGCTTCCGCCCGTGACTGAGGATTTAAGCTTATGAGTTAAGTAAATACCAAAACAAAAAAGATATATCATGATGACCGTTATTGCACAGAAATAATCATAAATATTGGTTGTTAAATTGAAAAAAATATCACTACATAGTATAAAACAAAGTCGCTTCTCGGCTTCCTTATGTGTGCTTAGATATTTAAAACTACGTTACCGATTTTAATGCAGTTTTTTTAATAGATAGAGTGATTCAGGAGGAAGGTTTTTATGTATAATACATGTAAAACATAGTAGAGAAACATTGATATAATATAAAACCAACTAGTGTAATCTAAGGCCTTAATAATATGTCAGTGGCAGATGATGAGTTTGATCTTTGAATTTTAAATCGCTGATTATTAGAATCATAAAGGAACGCTAACGGTTTCTACAGACACAGCTGTCTATGATTTTCTCTTGTGTCCTGGGTGCCATGGAAAACACGAACACTCAGGGACAACTAAATGCATTACTTCGATAACTGCCTGGAAAGGAATCTAACCTGGAAACCACTATGCGTCAGATTAGTATAATAACTGCTCCGATAGCGGATTGTCACGTCCAATGAAGTATTACAATTCATGAATCAATTTAAAGGTGGCAGAACGAGTACGGACCGACCGGCGAGGTACCATCGGCACATATTTGTATGAGGCGACTTACTTCTCGATAGTAGCAACGCATCTGTGATTGACTTCAAATAGAATTTATTTACCCACTTACCACAGGATGAATTGCATACTTTGCTACTTCAATCGTATAAAAAATAACCATTCATAAAATCACATATCGAAGTACCTATAAAAAATAAACAATTCATAAATCACATATCGAAGTCGGTTTTACATTACAAATTATCCAATAGCTAGTCATGTTAAACTAAAACGCCCGTACAATATTGCTTCAGGCAATTTGCTACGCTCATACAATATTCGGATTGCGATGCCTCAAAACACAAACAACGGGTCCCGACATTTGCATGCCTGTAAACTCAATAAAATCGAGCATACAACTCGTAGGCAGCAGGGGTTACTGTACCTAGGTGCTCTAGATCGTTTGATATTTGTTTTATAATTGTGCTGTGGTTTTTGTGCCATTATTGAGGTACAAATGTAAAGCTGGTTTCATTTATTAATCAAATAAATCTTAAGTAAAAATCCGATGCGATGGTTTTTACTTATTATTAGTCAAAAAATTATAAAGTAAGTTATAGAATGTATCGTAATATGTCGCGTAAAGCGTTCCAAATTAGGTGACCTAAATGGTGAATAAGTGGTTTGCGTGTGTAATGAATGCACTGGGAGTTTATGTCTAAGAAATAGAAATGTTCTACGTGTATGTACATAGCATTTATCTGTAAAAAACTTTGTTTAATCAATCCAAAAGTACTGAATTTCATTGAATGCTTGGAAGTTTATTTATAGCCCGTATCTTGAGGTAACTTTAAACGTAATTATATTACCTTCTTTCAAATGCAGATGACAGTGCGGGGCAGGGATAGTTATGAATAAATAGGTATAAAACTTAACGAGATTTTAAAGGTAAATGTGTATTGAGGAGTTTACCCGACTGCATCAAAGGAAATGAACATTAGGTTTTTAGTTAAGTAGTGCTCAGAAGCAGGTCCGTCTTAAACTATGCTGGGGCCCTTGGGAAAACAAGAATGCGGGGCCCTTTTGGAATGTAAAGAAAGTATGATGTACTTTACATTCCAAGAGGGCCCCGACGACTTTCCTGCAAAGAGAAAAGTGTAATGCGCCCGACCATATTTTGATATTAAATGTGAGAAAAATTCTCGGCCCCTCGGGGCCCTCTGAGGATGGGGGCCCTGGGCACTGGTCCCAAGTGTCATTATGGTAAAGATGGCATTGTTTAGAAGATATAGTTTCCAAATAAAACATGCATAACGAAATATTATACTTTCGATGGACTTTTAAAGACTACTCGGTTGACTCACGCCCCGCGTGTGGTCTGGCCGTGTTTGGCTCAAGCTGTAAACCATCTAACAATAAAACATGTCTCAAGTTTATACAAATGTTTGTTTTTAATATTTGAAATATCATCAACGCTATCGATGAATATTTTGTATATGTACGCTGTATTTTTCTTTACATACAGTCCTAAGTTGTAATTATAAGAAAATAACAATTATAAACAATATTATCAAACACTTAAACGTAATGGCACTTTGGAAGCCGCCCCGGGTTGTTCGCCATCTCGCCCGACAAAAAATCGCCCGATCGGGCGATTAGGCACCTTTCGAATTTACGTAATATTTCTGTTGTCGACTCTTTTTCATATAAAGAGATTTTTTTTTATCTAAGTAGCAAATGAGAATGCAGTTCACCTGATGGAAAGTGGTCACCGCCGCCCATGGAAGTCTGTAGTCGACTTCATACAGAACAAATCTATCACAGATGCGTTGCTAATCCCGAGGACTATCATGGTCGCCTTATGTGAAAGTGTGACGGCAACCATAACTTTCCATACGCAAGAAATGCTTCACGCTAAAAATAGGTGTGGCGGTGGCACTTCCCCGGTCAAACTACACTGGATCTACCACCTTCAAATGTTTAAGTCGTCAGGAATAGCAACGTAACAGCTATTGACTTCAGGTAAGTACCCTTACTCGATATGAAGTGACCATGGGGGGCAGTAACCAGGTACCATCATAACTTGGTAGGTTGTTACTTCATGGGTATGAAAAAACTCCTAAATCGTGATTCATTTTGACCGCCTTATGTTTGTGTACACCACACACATACCCTATCCTAAAGGACATTCGTATTATACGGCATAATTCAGTTTAGCGGTGACACCTTTTAAAAACCACGAAATATCTTCCGCCTTTATTGGTTCTACAGTATATTGACGGATTGAGAAAATCCTCTCTTATTTAGACGGGAAATTTCGAACACATGGCGCAGCTTCACGTCTCACACATGTGCTAGCTAGATAGGAATGATGGAGTGAAAAAATAAGCTTTGAAAATAACGTTGCATGATAAAAGCTTCAGAATAGCTCCATTGTTTATGATGGGTATAAAGCTTTATGCTTTCATTTTATATCTCAGAATAAAGGAATACATTACAATACTCCATAACGTAAAGAAAATAAGGACAATAGAAAACTAACGGATTGAGCAAATGATTATTAAATACGGAGAGGGTAGTGAGACAATTAAGCTTTTCCTGACTTTCTATCGCATTTATGTACTTCGTAAAGCGATATTTGAAGTACAGAAGATAACGTTCCTAATATCATAGTGAATAATAATCCACTTGCGTCGATGGTTTAATAAATCGATAAGAACATTATGTACGATGGGAATTTGAAGGGTGAGAACATTATGTATGGGACGATGGGTTTGAATGGTGACTGCTAGTTGCTAATTTCATAGGCATTTTTGATCTACAGAGGACATTTTAGGACGTTAAATCAGTCACAGACCTGGCGGTTTTGAAGACATCTGACATCCGTTGACACCATATTGAGTAGCATTACATCTTTTCACTAATACGAAGCATTGTGAAGTATAGTGAAGTATATAAAATCTATACTTTTGAAGGCAGACTTATTTTGGGCAATGTGGCATTTGAAATCACTTAAAGCTTAGTAACCTGCATGCCTATTTAGCTCTCTATTTTTACAAAAAAAGTAAAATAGTCTTTTAATAAACTGTTTAGCTCACAGGATTCAAGCTTTGACTAAAATTTTGTTTTCTTTTTAACATTACGATGATGTAATTGTTATTCTAAACGATTATCATATATGTAATATTATTTATGTAAATACCTTATCTTTATTACACTGATTGCTACAAGAAATATTATGAATGACTGAATAAGATATCTTAATAATATATGAAGACTATATTAATATCTGATAAGATGTAGTGAATCAATAGCATTTACAACGAAATAGTATAGGATATAGAAATAGACCAAAGATTGTTATTAGTATCATAACAACATTAATGTTATTTGATATCGTCGTAATACGCTAAGTAAATGACTAATTTTATTATTACAATAGTATTGAGTGATTAATTATTATTGTTCGGACAGGCGATAAGCGTATGAATAAATATGATTAGCGCATTGATATATTTATAACCCTAATTACACTCATAGTCTAATTAGTATTTAATGTATGAAGACCAGCAAACACACAACCTTAAGCCAGAATAATATCATAATAGATATCTCTCATTAACACTGCTGCTTAGTTGGAATCGAACCTGGCAATCTTCCTATCGGTACGATGATCGCTACGCCATGATTAAGGTGTAAGTATTGCTAGATTATGTGTTGTAGATATAATCTGGCATCAAAATAGTTTTAGTTTATAATGATTATTTACAAAACACTTTCTAAACGTAAAGTTAAATCTTACTGTAATCTCATCTTTAAAACTGGTCATTCAGTCGCTAATAGTTATGCCTAACTATTGAAACACAAGTTCATTTTTGATATGCTTTACATGATTTTCGGAGTAATTTTGAACTTGCCCATAGCCACTTTATTTTCTAGTAGGTATAGAAACCACTACAGTGGTCTCAGTTATCGTGTTTCGGAGACCAGCCTAGTTCCTACGTGAACCTACTTCCACGTCCACCTATATCTAACGTGATGCATTTCTAGCGTTTCGATAGAAGGTTGTGGTTGCCGGTGCACTATCATATGAGTTGACTATCATAGACCTCGGGAGTAGCAAGGCATCTGTCATTGACTTTAGATAAAACCTACGTTCTATATGAAATTGCTTACAGATGCACACAGGCATATCCGTATTCACAAGGCTAGTCAAACAGTATAAATCGTATCCACTTAATTCAACACATGGCTGCATATTTTATTACCCTGACCCCAATATACGGGCAGTTTACAAAATTTGTAATCCAAGCGTTAGGCTAGATTTGACTACTGAATTTTGATACGACAGTTAGTTGGCATTAACGATAATTGTCAGGTGTTCCCTGTACTTTGTACGTACGTAACTTGAGCTTCCTGTTTAGAAATACCAGACAAAATATTAATATGACGATGTACGAATACACTTAAATGTAGTTTTGAATATCTAAAGTATCTTAAGTTGCTTTTGATGTTCAATGTTCGTATGACTTATATTTTCCACTAAATATTAAACAGATAATTTATTCTTTTAAATGATATTTTCCATTGATAAAATTCAGATTAAAGCCTGTTGTACATGGCACGTCTTTCTTTACCGTGAAAAAAAACGTGCTAGCATGTACATGGCACGGCAAAAATCAGTGCACGGCAGTGATCCATACAACACTGACAACCGTGCCTACACACGGCGAATTAACCGTAGATTATTACGCCGAAAAATCGTGTGTGTACAAGAGGCCTAACTCTAATACGGCCCGCTATTAACTTATAAAGCTATATGAACAGTATTGTCAAAAAGGCTGGCGAACGCTGGTTTAGTAAATAAACAAGTCTATATCTAGTTTTGTGGTAACTGTGTCAACAACCTCATATTTATTAATTACAAACGCAAACAAAAACAAATTCAAACAATACGTTTTTATTTAATAAATTGTGACACTTTATCGAGCCTTGTCATGAGTCAAGTTTGCCACAATTAATAATATTTCTATTTCGAATTCAATGTAAGTAATATGTTTACATGATGAGGTGTCACAACTATAATTGGCTCTTCGGAGTTGATATGCATAGCTATTGGTCGACAGTGCCATATAACTTGGGCATAAGCGATGTACCACGAACTTCTTTTTTCATTTTCTCTTTGACAAGTTGATTGTGTCATCAGTTTCGAATATGTCACATCTGATAATTAATTAGTTTACGAATGACAAATAGAGTATCATCAGGTTGTTATTTTTAATTTTTAATAAAGGGAGAATTTATATTTGTACAGGTTTTGAAGGTGGTAGAACCAGTGTAGTTCCACCGCCATACATATTTCTAGCGTGAAACATTTCTTGCGTTTCGATGGAAGGGTGTGGTTGCCGGCACTCTTTCACATGAGGCGACCATCACAGTCCTCGGAAGTAGCAACGCAGCTGTGATTGACTTCAGATGGAACCCATGCAGTCCTGTAATTAACTTCATACAGAATATGAAGTTAATTACAGGACTGCATGCTCGTGTACTACTTCAATCAGATAAAAAAAGAAAACTAAGTTTTTACCATGACTTTACCCGCTTCGAGCATACCACGGTAATGGGTACCCTGTTTGTTAATGTAGACTATAAACTTTGTGTCTGCTAAATATCAAAGAATAACGGCGGTTAATTTTTGCGTCAAAAAGTCACAAACACATATAATCCTCTTTCGTAATTACAATAACAAAATAAGAATAAGATAGTCATGTCTATTGAAAGTATAACTAAAAGCATGCAAAAGAAATCATAACTAGCAATACGAAGTTAGCTATAATATGAATTATATCAAAATATTTTAGTTTTGTACATAGGTATTAAAATACCAACGAATAGTAACAAAATATGGTTTGTAATAAACTTGTACCTACATTCCTTTAGGCAATGGACGAAGTATACGAGCATGTAAATCTACAAGTTATTACATAGATTTTACAGGCTATGTTTGTTAAGTTATACTTTTCTATGGTCCAGATATTTTGATTATAGCGACGACTTTGACAACTCGCGTAGCGAAGCGGTTACCATAACGGTCTGAAGCGCAATGGGTTCCGGGTTCGATTACCGGCCAGACAGGTATCTGAATGATGAGTTTAGATTCATGTTCTGGATCTGGGTGTTTGTGTATTCATCTTGTGTGTATCCATGGTACCCACGACACAGGAGAAAATCTTACTGTGCGGCTATGAGTGTAGAATAAAAAAAATATTTCAAAAAAGATAGAACTCGTTTTCTTAATTTCACTCTGAAGGCATTGATGCCACATCTTTCGTGCCTAATAACTGCATAGTTAGGATACTATGTTCTGAATTAAAGGGTATCGTAAAGATGATTTGAAGCGTTCTGACTTAGTTCTCAACGGTAGCAACGGACCCATTGACGAGCTCAGTTAAGATTTCAATCTTATTTGGGGTTGATAACATGTGTCCATTGGTGGCAGTGCTACTATTAGTTAGACTGCATGCTCATTTGCTACTTTTTATATTGATTTAGCAAAAATAGTTACAACACTGATGATGAACTTAAGACTCACGCTAAAGTAATATGCATCTTGTAGCATAAAAATACTTACCGCATGCTCATGAGCTACTTTTTAAAAACCCTTTATGAAAGGCAAAACTGGTGATGCTCAACTTAAACTCATCCTCAAGTAATATGCATGTTATAGCATAAATACATTTACCGATACGCACCCAAACCAGTTCTGCATAAGATCAACCAAACCAAGCCAGATAGGACATGTGGGCGAATCCGTGGGCGTACTGTCAACATTCTGTTAAGGGCCGGCTTTTATATTTTATAGACCGAAAATTTTATCTACAAACGTTTCGAAAGGCTTGTTTTACGCTTGTCCACTTTTATTAGGTGGACTTTATGTGGGCTGTCGGCTTAAACTTAATTGTAAAGGGAATTTAACTTAATAAACAACTACCTACATCTTATTCCAGTTAATAAACACCTACTTTACCCACTTATCCTTTGAAGACTGGTTTATTTAATATAAGAATTATTCTATTTCCTTTTACACACATATGCTGTAAAATCGTTTATATCCTTCTATTATTATAAAGACGAAAGTTTGTGTGGACGTATGTGTATTTGTTACTCATAAACACAGAAGTTACTGTAATTTCGCTGAAATTAGTCACACAGATAGCTTATGACCTAGAATTGCACACACTACCTCACGTCCACGCTAAGATATTCTTCTATGTCGTGGATGCCATGCACAGACATTGACGAATACACAAACATCCAGACCCAGAACAAGAATATAAATTCATCATTCAGCTACTTCAGGCCGGGGATTGAACCCCGAACCCATTGCGTGTCAGACCAGTATGGCAACCACTCGGCTATGCAGATCGTCAAATTATATCCATATAAGATATACTGAATGATATCATTCATACACGTTTATTAAAAGAATTGTTTCGCGAGAATATTATTTTTAGCAATTAGTCACTTACCCGCTGAAAACTCGTTCACTTATACAAGAATAATTAATTGCAATCTTTCACATTCGCGTTTCACTTCGTATGCATAAATCGGCAAGAATCCACACTACTAATATAAACAAGAAATTAATTTTGAATATTTGTTTGTGTAAAACGCTTTTACGGACATTGTTGGGAAGAAACATTTGAAGACAGTCCGAATCCTAGGAAGCCCACACGCTCTCCCTCGGGGAGATCTCCACCTTGTCGTGGTGAGGGGGCTTAGTAACCGTGGCTTGGTCCACGGTGCAGTCGAGCGGCTTGATATACACGCTTTCTACACTCATAGCCACACACTAGGATTTTCTCCTATGTCGTGGGTACCATGGACACACACAAGACGAATATACAAAAAGCCAGAACCAGAACACGAACTCTTCATTCAGATACCTGTCTTGCTGGGAATCGAACCCGGGACCTATTGCGCATCAGGCCGGTATGGTAACCGCTCCACCACGCGGGTCGCCAAATGAGGATTCATGGTATCCATGACGATTCAAAAAAGAAGGTAACACGCTATTTTTTTTCTAAATAAACCTGAATTATTGTCATCATTAATATTACGACATGTGTTGTAGTTTAGGGCATTTCACACTATCAGATAAAAAACGAAGCTATTTTCGACTTTACTTAATTATCTTCTGCAAGTGCCGTAATTTATTAATTTTAATTCTATCATTTTTGTATATTTCAATCTGTTTAATTTTTGTATAAAAATGACACTAAAATACTGATTCACTTTTTTTTGCCAGTACCTACTACTAGCAAAAAAAAGTGTCAGTATAAATTGCAATATAGTTGAGTACTTCTTAAATTATTAAGTTAAATATTTAAATATTTTCATGAACTGATTTATGCTGTGACGAAGGCTAAATAAATTAAAATGAAAAAAGATACAAATATTTCGCGATAAAGTATTCAATAATGTGTTAGTTATTTCTATCCGTATGAGACCGTGCGTTAAAATTCATAAATCATGCAACCGTACTCATCCATTTTGCTCTGAAGTGATGATGGTCGAAAACACATGCCACGTGAACCGCTGTGCTCACTGATAGCGAATGAACGATGAGCGATGCAATTTTAAAAGCTTTTAATTCAACTTGTCTTGGTAGTTAATACGTGAAGATCAGGAAACTCAATTTCATCCCCAACCATTTAAGCTGAAGCTTTTGTTCTTGATTTGGATGTCGTTTGATTAGTTTAATGTCGTCATTCTAAATCCAATATGGCGCCCCAAGATACTTTAATGAACCCCAATAAGGAGAGTTTTCTAAGATGAACACGATGAATACAAGTTTTAAAACCTTTTGTGATATAAATTAATTATCAGTCGTGAAATAATTAAAAAAATAGTTCATTTGATTCAGACTAACTTAAATTGATACGGTTGTTGACGATTCGCGTGGCGCAGCGGTTACCATACCGGTCTGACACGCACTGGGTCCCGGATTCGATTCCGGGCCAGACAGGTATCTGAATGATGAATTTAGATTCTTGTTATGGGTCTAGCTGTTTGTGTATTCGTCTTTGTGCGTGTCCATGGCACCCACGACATAAGAGAAAATCCTACTGTGAGCTATGATTGCAGAAAGCGTTTTAATTTTTTTTAAGTTTGTTTATATTGTTATCTTTTGAAAGAACGTAACATATTAAGGCCGAAAAAGCTATGTTTTGTTTACTAAACTACCGTTCCAAAAAAGTAGGTTCGTTGGGAGGCTGGTCGTGACTAAGCGGTTCACTTTGAGGTTTTTGCACGAACGTTTTACAATGGTTATGTTGTAAGACTGAAAATGTTACGTTATACACAATGTATCAAAAAAACTATTGCAATGAACGTGTGTCAAAAGATCTTTTTTAGATCATTAACAATGTGTCATTATAATATCGTTTGCACTTATTTTGTAGTTACAACTTAAAATTTATTTTGATGTTTTCCTTAATAACTTGCAAGAAATAAAAGAATTCAAGATAAGTTATCATTGTTTCTTGCAAATTTTCATACAGTCACATAATATATATATTGATTTATAATGCTGTTTGTCTAAATTGTTACTCCGCATGGATCGAGAAAGTCCCTTATCCCTAAAGTTCGTTGCACTCGTTGCCTTTTCAAGATAACCTAATGTGAAAAAACTCATCTTCAAATACGACATGTAGCAGTTATCATAATATTTTGCTGTTGCCTAATGAATATATATATTATTTTATTTACAGATACCCCAATAGACTTTTTAACCTATAATGTAAACCACATATATTATTACAAGCAGAGATGAAACGGATCACAGAAAGCGTTGATTGACGAATAGCTTTAAGGGATTTGTAAAATAAATATTCTTGGCCTTGTTACAGTCATAAGATTTTATGTGCTTGTTCACTAAAAGTCGCGGGTGTGGTCACGAAATAAACATATGGCATTGTAGGAGAGTGTTTACAATACGTGAATCAGTACATAGTATAGAACAAAGTCGCTTCTCGCTGTGTCCCTATGTACGCTTAGATCATTAAAACTACGCTACGGATTTTAATGCAGTTTTTTAATAGATAGAGTGATTTAAGAGGAAGGTTTTTATGTATAATATATATATGTAAAGAAACACTGATAATTTTAGATTTTTGACCTTTAAGCAGAACGAAGTTCGCCGGATTAACTAGTGTGGTATAAGAGAGCGGCTATTAAGGGCGTAAGGCGATTTTAGCGATTTTTTGACTACCCTGCCCAATTGGTAAAATGTGAGATTTTGTTACCCCTCCTTCCACAAAAACCTCATGAGATATCTCAAAATTAGGAAAGCACCATATTTTTTAATGTAATCCAGTTTTCTGGATATTTTGCGCGGTTTCTTGCAGAAAATATATCTTGAGATATATGTGGATAAAAACTATATCTAATACAAATCTTTATTCAAAACTTGCAGGCAATTACCTAATAAGATTTTTTTTATCGGAATCAATATAGCTAATCTTCACCTCGACCCATTGGTCTAGGGGTAGGTATATGTTCTGATACCTACTCTAAGTTAGAAGCTGTTAGTAATAATGATGCCTACTGATAAAAATATATTGAGGCTATTCCACTAGCTCTTCGCGTAATACAATCAAGGTTACAAAAAGTAGTTTTCTCCTTACAAATACAGTCTCCTTCATTAGTGTCCTTCTGTTACAGTGCTAATGGATGGCGAGTTTTTATCTTGAACTATCAGGAAAACTATGTAGTTGAAATAAAGTAGTTGAAAATCTGCTTTAATACTTACTAGCAGAATCGACGCGACTATGTTCGCGTATAATGTAATCTATCAAACCATTACCTGTACATTTGAGCACTACTCCTGGATATTTTTAATCTATTATCAATAGGTATTACAATGTATGCAATGAAAAAAAATTTTGAGCAAAATTTTTGTCACTTTGAAACACATTACTCAAGTTTTAGCAAAGACGCCTTATATATTCTAGTAATAAAAATAGCCTATGTTTCTCAGGAATAACGTACCATTCTAATGGTGAAAGAATTTTTAAAATTGTTTCAGTAGTTTTTAGGTTAATTCATGACAAACATACAAAAATACAACGTTTTCCTCTTTATAATATTAGTATAGAAGTAAAGACTAGTATAGATATAGATGACATGATTACAGGATAACTCAAAAAATCATTCAATAAAATAACATTCATTCATTCTTCAATTAGAAAGAAAAGAAAATTACAAATATTTTTACATCAGTAAATACTTAGGAATCCACTATAAAAAGAAAATGAATTTGTAATCATTTCTCGTGTTTGTATTTTTAATTGTTGGAGGTAAGACAAGTGCAGAATAAATTCCGATATGCTTTCTACAAATATCTAATTACAACAAAAAATAAATAATATTAAATACCATGTTTTACTTCAATGAAAAAGATATATTTTCTCCACGGAATAATTACGTATGAAAAAAGAGTAAAGACGTGGAATATTACTCACATTCCACATTTTTACGCGTAGCGCGTAAGAAAGCTTTCAAATACGAATTAAAAAACTACAAATTCAAAAACAAAACCCCGACCGTTTGAACTAAAAGAGCTACAATCACGAAATATATTCAAATAGAAGTTATAATATATGTATTATAGAGTACTTACATGGCATGCGGTGACTAACGTAATTATGATAGATTTTTTTATGTTTGTTGGGCCTGAAGCACCATATAAGCTCTAGGTATTTTAGCCGTATTTTTACTTTTCTGTTAAAGCAGTCGATTATTTTTTGTTTTTGTAAAAATATATATAATTTAACGCTTTTTATGAGTTTAAGTCTATATATTAATCTAAAAGTAAAATAAAAGAGTTACCTAATTATGTATTTTTGTTTGGGGAACATACAATATTAATTAAGACTTATAGATAGGTTCTAAAATTAGGGCATATATCAGTAAAGTTTCCACTAATAACTTATTCATTAAATGCATAGTAGAAGAGACGTAGAGCAAAACAATAGGTATTAAGGGGTAAGAAATTAAAATTGGACAATTTAAAATTTAATACAATATGCTGAGTTATGGAAAATCGTTAATGCATGAAAATAAACACACTTTAAATTAACATTAAATGCAGAATTATAAATGACTATGTTGTCAAATGAATATAACTTGGATGAATATATAATATGCTCATAGATATATCTATTTTTGTAATGGTACAATTACTTGTCTATATTCGCTACCTTTATTGTTGTGATTACAAAAATCCTGCGTTCCTCCATTTTCCTTGTTCATTGTCGCCATATTTAAAAAATATATAAGTAGATTATTATCGAACTGTAAACAGATGTTTTCACTCTGTGAATCGAGACGAGTCAATGATATGTTATATGTTACAGTCAATTCATAGATTTGTATAGCAAGCCAGTAAAATTGACATACATACAAACATACATACTCAAAAATTACCCTCCATCTGACGCAATCGGGTAAAGTCGCCAGATGTCTTTCCGGCCAGCATAAATCGACCACTCCTAACTGTATCTGTTACACGGCCGGCCATTGTAATTACTGGAGCAATATCAATAAACTATACAATCCCGATAACAATTGGAATTGGTGTGCGATGATGCAATCGCGGCGGGTTGTATTGACCTTAATTCCTAATGGATCGGCGGACCACATTTCTGGCCCGAATTAATCACTTTATTAGCCACAATGAGCTCGCGAGTGGAACGGCCAGAGGATAGGCATGTGTATGTGGAGCGTGTGTTGACCCTGCATGGGCGTTAACAGTAGGCAATAAAGGTGCGATAGATCGTACACGATGCCAAACTATTTTGTTAGTATTTACTACGAAAGTGTGACGTTTTGACTAAGGCTTGATTTCATAACATTGATATGTTGTAACAGGCCAGTTTATTAGAAATAAATGTATTTATGTACAAGTTCTCGCCTACATTTATTGTTTAATAATTAATACGATATTAATAAGATGAAGTGAAAACAGTGAAGCTCATTTTTACGTTTTATTCCTCAACCGATTTTTTGCGCTTTATTTGCTTTGGAAGCTGTTTACGATAAATTTAGTGTTATCAATAAAATAATCTTGTGTCGTCAACCCATTATTGTCCCACTGCTGGGCACGGGTCTTCTCTCAGAATGAGAGAGTTTAGGCCATAGTCCACCGCGCTGGCCAAGTACGAGTTGGTGGACTTCACACACCTCCGAGAACCATTTTTTTTTAAAGAACTCTCGGGTGTGTAGGTTTCCTCACGATGTTTTCCTTCACCGAAAAGCAGTGATAATTAATTTCTAATACGCACATAAATCAGTGGTGCGTGCCTGGGTTTGAACCTCGGACCTCCCGATCGAGAGGGCAAGTTACAACCATTAGGCTAACACTGCTCTATGTATAATCTTATTTTTTAAATCTTAATTAATTTAAATTTTAATATAAAATAATCTTATTTTTTTATATTCGGACATATACCGCTATGTATGTTCGAAGGTGTTTTGAAGAACCAGTGTAGTTCGACCGAGGAAGTACCACCGCCACACCTATTTCTAGCGTGAAGCATTTCTTGCGTTTCGATAGAAGGGCATGGTTGCCGGCACACTTTTACATGAGATAGTCCTCGGGAGTAGCAACGCATCTGTGTTTGACTTCAGATAGAACCCATGTTCTGTATGAAGTTGATAACAGGTGTCCATGAGCGGCAGTGACCACTTACCAACAGGTGGACTGCATGCTCGTTTGCTACTTCAGTAAGATAAAGAAAAAGAAACTTATATAATTGAACATGAATAATTGGATTTCTTAATTTTTTTTTCAAATGTTCTATTAACAGTTTCGAATACAGCAAAAAGTAAAACAATATAATCCAAGAGAGCTATCGAACATTTTCCTAAATCAAGAACAAGAATTATCACTGAAAGAAATCCGTCGAAACATTTATCTAACAGTACAGGCCACATCAGACTCAATATCAAGATAACACAAGAGATTTATCTACGAGTTTAATAACATCCCGAGAGGGCGTCGACTTGACCCTGTATAAATAGAGGAACTAGCAACAGTACCTATCAACACTGAGTCATCGCCACGTAATATCGCTAATGATACTTTGTAAAGCTGTGTGTAGACTTACGGAAGTACATCTGTTTCTATAATCTGCCCAACTAACGGTTTCTTAGTGTGGTTACACTATTCTTTTATAAAATTTTCTTCCTCAATATATCTATGTATTATTTTTTTTTTGCGTCAACCCATTATTGTCCCACAGCTGGGCACGGGTCTTCTCTCAGAATGAGAGAGTCATAGGTCATAGTCTACCGCGCTGGCCAAGTGCGAATTGGTGGACAAATACATATAAATGATAAATATTTGCATTAATACGTGAAGAAAAAACTTGGGATCCGCCATTACCTAATGTAAATTACGCGGACGGAGGAGTATGAAAGGCACCATTATAGTTAAAAAAAGAAAAGCTGCATAGGATGCTAATATTTTTTAAATAATACATAATACACACATAAAAAAAACTAAAAACACATTACACACACTTATATATTTATCACCAACAAATAATGGGTCCCATCTGTTATCTATAGCACCTATAAACCTACTAAAACATGGATGTTTTAATTATAAATAAATCAACCAGACCGTGCAACTTATTCCATTTTTATATCTAAATCAAAAAATAACACGATCATGAATTTCGTAAGGTTGCGACATTTATGGATTAAAATTTCAACAGGTTAGTGAAAAAGTGACAAGGGTAGGTGCGAGTGAGACTTAAAACCCGTTGGCTATCACGTATCAAAATATACAACCTTTGAAAAATGAGATGGACAGACGACATAGGTTTAGTCATACTAATATAATAAAAGCGAAAGTTTGTGAGTGTGTAATATATTTGTTACGTATGAACGGTTGGAAGGATTTTCATACAATTTGGTAGGGAATCAGCTGATAATCCGGATTAACATAACCTATATGTATATACTATTTACTGATGAAAAATATTTTATTCCCACGGAACATCGATTTTTGTTAACGCGGGCGAAGCTGCGGGATTCAACTAGTTGATAATATATTGAGCTTTGTACGGACACAATCGAAGTATTCGAGATGGGGATTCGATAAATAGTCGACGTACTTCCCACAGAAATGTACAGTTTTATGGTGATGGAGTAACAGGAAGATATGTACGTACCGTTTCTTGGCTAGCTCGAACTGAATTAGCTTCAACACTATTACTTATCCAATATACTCGAACTAGCGGACCAAAGTTTGCATGACAGTGTGAATCAATCTTAATGATACTTAGTGCACTGCACAGACTTGGGGAAGTAAATCTGGTTTTATAATCTGCTTTCCGACTCAAGGTATGAGCTGGAATGGCATGGTTGCAAAGTGGCTTACGCAAAGAAATAGAAATGCATTGTATGTCATTTGCTTACAATGATTTAGTAGAATGCGTTGAATCTCAAAAAAACATCAGAGCAAGCAATTCCGAATTAATAAAAGAAGAGATCGTTATCAACTTGTTAACGTTTGTGACGTTTTAAAACTCTCGGAGGTTAATAAGTTTAACGACTGCTGGATAATAAAAACTTGGATGAAATGCTAAGCCGTTGGGAGTATCGAAACAGTCATAGAAAGTTGCGACGAGATTTGTATGACTGAATATTTTACCTTCATTTTACGACTGTAAAAACTGCGCAACAATGTTACTTAAAACTAAAAGATGACCGAACCGAAGAGATGGACGTCGTATTCCTGCAATTTTCACGGAAACTTCGGAGTTTTGCCCTAATTTACAGATTATCAGGTCACCGTGACGTGGCGGTGAGCAGAAATTGCTATGGTACTTGTACATCCAAACCCCAGAGGATTCTTCCACCTTCAAACTTTTTATGCCTTTGCAAACAATGAGATGAAAACTTGAGATAACGCCAGGCTCACAAGGTTAATGTCCCAGACGCACTTAAGTGTGCGTCTTGCTTTCAAACTTAGAACATTTTCTGAAGGTCTGAACGTAAGATGTTCCTCCGAGTCTAATTAGAACAACGCGGCGCTTTCCTAATTACTACATACGTCTTGGAGAGTCACTGCGTTTGCCAAGCGTATCCGTCCATGGATGTTTAAATTGCTGTACTATATAGAATTACAACTCTGGTACGATTAAGTGCAATAAAACAAATTCATTTACTAATGTTTGTAATTTAGTGTTTGTAATCTTTTAAATTACCTACATTACATGACTATATACTATACTAGGATCATACTTATTACTTAAGTATTTCACATATGTCAAAATGATCTATTCTAAGCAATTGATCTCACCAACGACGGCAAAGAAGTCCTAAAAATTCTAGTTCTTTGTTCTTAGTTCATTGGTTTCCGTTAATCTACTTGCCCAAGTCACATTGTGTATTTAGGTACTCATTTTTCGGTTCAGTTATTAATAACTAAACAGTCTCAAATCCTAAATTGACGATGCGGGTTAATTTTAAACGAGGCACAATACATCGGCAATTTTCTCAAATTTCTCTTTCAAATTGCTTACCGCATTGATCAAGTAGCACGTGTCGGTCCACAACTCAACACATTCTATCTATTCCATTATGATCATCGCTTACGTTACAAAAACGATACTGTTGTGTAGCACAAAAAGTAGTCAAATCCATTTGAGATGAACCAATGGCCAAATCGGACGAATCTTCGATTAAATGCTACCGTTGCTTTTAATGAAAATCATAACAGTAACTTTTGTATGTTGTCAGTATAAATTGACGTAAAGAATTTGAAGGTTTTAAGAAATTGAGCCAATGTAATCGGAGTTTTAACTAATATATTGCGTTGGGATAGCTATGAATATGGTGTTTTGTATTTTGATGGTAAGGAATAAAAAAATATAAACAAATATTTTTATAATCCTATCTCATGGTTCCTGTCTCATGGCCATGACCCGATAAATACAAGGCCAAATTGTATAAATCTGAATGATTACAAAAAGATTATTATAATAAATGCTACCTCCAAAAGACAAAGAGTAGGCACTTACATAATGACTTGTCAACGGGAAGTTTTGTCATAAAAATATACCTATACATAGTATTTTATTTTCCTTGAAACTGTTCTCTATATCTTGAATATATTTTAATATTTGAATATTTACGATCCGAAGCTCTTCAAAGTTGCAACTAAGCGAATATCTGGACTGTAAGCACCTGACCTATTGACATGATTTTTATATTCGTTTTTTTAATCATACAAGATAACTGATTTATTCATACTTTTAAGCAAATTGCGTTTGTAAATTGATACTCTCATTGTCTCTAAAAAGTTAACGTTAGAAAAAAATATGCAAGTTGTATAAAGAACACAAAATTGATATAAAATTTAGTTAACAACTTATCATCGATACTTAGTACTATGCATAACATTCGATTGGACACGTACAAAAGCATGAAATTATTTACATATATGGAGAATGATCTCATAAGTAACGATTAACAAATTAAAAAACCAATAACGGATTTTTTCTCTTACTGGTCCCATCTGTCTCTTCGTCTACACTGTTGTTCCTTATCGCAGAAAACAATATTGACAAACAACCATATTCCAACTATCAATGCCACCCACTTGGCACTCTATCAGCCAAAAGCAGTGCTCCGTAAAATTTAGCAATAACGAGAAAACATAGAAAAAACCTAAATAAATTAGGCGGTAGATTGGTAAATGTTCGAGGAAGTAGCGCGTGACACTCGAGAGCGGTCGAGAATGCTGTAGGTGAATACACTCCACGCATCTGAATTATTATCATATTACATTATCACGCAATCATTATCGTATAATTATATGAGAAACTAGTTTTAAAGGTCTCTTCAACGTCTATTTTTAGATTCAATCGGGATAAGCAAAGAATTATGAAATGTAGTTCATAAACATCAAAAATGATTGAACATTTCATGCTATTGCTTTTTACAACACACTCATTTTTATACACACATTTACAACACATTTTAACGACAGTAGTGTTTAGGTATTAACACAAAGTCGTCTCATGCCTCAGGTGCAAGTTTAGTCAATTCCAAATCGCTAATAATAATCGCCAATTATTATTTTTTAATAACTACTACTACAAGTGTGTCTATTTATGACCAATATTATTTTTCATATGTAGCAGAATGTTTCGTGGTTTTCTGTGAAGGCACCACGGTCAAGGTAGTTTCGGAAAGAAAAGCTTAATCTGGTGTACCTTGTAAGTAGGATAAAGGAAGGGGTAATTACATTTTAACTTTATTATCATAAACAACATGAATTTATGATCGATCTCAGGAAGGAGTTCGTGTGGACTCGATAACAAAGATCAATGGACGTCAACGAAATTAATTATTCAATGAATTTACATTCCGTAAAAGTATCTCGTCAGGTCGTTGAAGTCCAACATTTCTCCGAAGTCATGAATGCCCTCGCACATTGCATTTCAAGGATACGAGATATGACAGCATAATGGAAACATTTTAGTAAAGTGAAATGTATCCTAAGCACCCGTTGCCCTAATTGCGTTCATTGGTTCTAACTGTAACCGATCCCATTCATCTGCTTCTCGTCGCTCTCAAGAACAAATTGACCCACTTCCTACCATTTGTATAGGGCCTTGTACGGTCGTTTTGAGTTAGATATGTTTATGACGCTGGTAATGACTTTCAAGTGCCAGATTAGCTGTTCCTTCATTAGATGCTCCAATATGTCGATACAGAGTATGCACGTTTCATTGATGCCACGTGTTCAGAATAATATGGGTTTAATTAACTACCAGTGCAGTGTGGATTGACATAAGAATGAAATGCAGTAAATTAACAAGAACTATCCTGTTTTTTTACATAATAAGCTGCATGTATGAAATTAAAAGTTCTCTACGCACCATACACTAGGGTTTTGTCCTGTATCGAGTTGCAAAGACACAAAAAGACGAATACACAAGCACCCTGATCCGGAACAGAAATCTAAATTCATTATTCAAATATTCGGATACCTTAGTGGCCGGGGATCGAACTTGGAATCCCATGGGTGTCAGACCAGTATGTTGACCGCTCCGCCACGCGGACAATACGCGCGGCGGAGCAGTCAAAAAGTTGATCGCCAAAATTAATGAAATTAGCGTCAGGCATTTCGCTTCGTGCATTGTACAGTTATTGGCTAATCAATACAAAAAATAATCCGCATAAAATCACGACAAACCAAGAGTCCACCTTTTAAAAATATTTAAATAAGTATAGCTCACTGGATTACTTGAATATAGGTACCTATACGATCGTAACCAATGGTATTACTTTCTGTTTCTGTTACGATATTGTAATTATTTAAATACGTTGATAAAGACCGTTTGGGATTACGAATATATTTTCTAAAATAGACATGCACTTCATTAAGGGACTCACCACATTTCGTTTTAAATAATGATATATTAATAGTTGAGTCAATTAAATGAATTAGGGCATTCCTCGAATTATAACGGCCATATTTCATTCAATTAGGGCAAATGTTAGATATAATCCATCATGCAATTAAGGCCATCTCATCCTTGCACCACTGATAGAGAAGCTTTAAGAGATATGACGCATATGTATGAACTTTGAAAACTGTTCCACGACTGTGTCAAAAAGAGCAGAGGCCAAATAATCCTTACAGACATATGTATAACTACGTTTGTTGCCGCTATCAATGATTGTTTCATCTTTTAATTTATACCGTATTCATGATTGTAATTTTATTTTCTCTTTTCATTTTGGCGAATCGGTTTTTTTTATTTGACTGAAGTAGCAAACGAGCATGCAGTCCACCTGATGGTAAGTGGTCACTGCTACTCATGGACATCTGTAATCAACTTCATACAGAACATGGGTTCTATCTGACGTCAATCACAGATGCGTTGCTACTCCCGAGGACTATGATGGTTGCCTCGTATAAAAGTGTGCCGGCAACCACTACTTTCCATCGAAACGCAAAAAATGCTTCACGATAGAAATAGGTGTGGCGGTGTTTCTTCCCGGTCGAACAACACTGGTTCTACCCAAGGCTCGGAACCGGTTTAAAAATACCGGTTAATTTCGATTAAATACCGGTAAATATAATCGTTCTTTCATTTACCGGTTAAACAGGTGAACGGTTTATAATTAACCCAAATGATAAAGGTTACCGGTTACTTTTGTACGATCGGTTTGATCACCCAAATTAACCGGTTAATTCCATAATACGTTTTTAATAAACTGGAGTAAATCGGATAGATTCATGTTTTGATATGTTTACGCCGAAGCATCGCTACGGGCGCATACTATTATCATCCATTGTTGTTAGTTGGATTCAGAGGGCGTAGGACAGGTCGGAGTGGCATCATATAAGGGAGGCCTATGTCCAGCAGTGGACTTCATAATTTGTAGCAAATTATTTTGCCTACCTTTGCCTATGATTATATAACTAATTGCCCTAATATAAAAATTAAAGAAGTTATAAGCAAAAAAGTAAGAAATTTTTTATATTTTCTTTTTTGCTCTAGGTATAACTTTAATATATGTTTTACAAAAAAAAAACAAAACTTCAGACCAATCTTGTAGATGATCTTTTGAGGAAAATACACGCTTTCTACAATCATTCTAAAATTATTCACTATATACATATTTTATTAATTTCATACATCTTAAACGCTGCTACAGCGCTCCAAAGTTAACCGGATTCGCCAGTGCTCATGAGAATCCGGTCAAAGCGAAATGTTATTTTTGATTTTTTTATTGTAAAATGTGTTATCAGAGGTCGAGGAACAAGGGAAGATTTTAATTCTAAGACAAATAATGGAGAAGTCTAGAGAATTTAACATCCCACTTTATATCTGTTTTGTAGGCTTTCGTAAGGCCTTCGACACCGTCAAGTGGGATAAGTTATGGGACGTACTTATGCATATGGGAGTACCTAGCCACCTAATTCGTCTCATACGCCGACTCTACGAAGATGGCACTGCGACTGGCCGTATCGACAACATCGACTCGGAAAGTTTCCAGACACATGCTGGGTTCGACAGGGATGCATACTATCCCCACTCCTGTTCAACATTTATACATAGTGCATCATGAGAATCGTTTTGGAGCAATGGGATAAGGGTGTTTCGGTGGGTGGACGGAAGACATCCAACTTGAGGTACGCTGATGACACAACACTTCTTACTCAAACAAAAGAAGACATGGAACAGCTGTTAAGACGCCTAGAGACAATTAGCCTCTCCTTTGGACTCGCGATCAACAGAGACAAAATCAAAATGATGATCGTGTACAGAGCTGAACTAAATCATCCTGACATCAACATGATTGGAAACTGTAAGGTTGTCCAAAATTATGTGTACCTCGGCTCCACGATCACGAACACTAGAGGGTGTGAGGATGTATAAAAAACTTGATTTTCCTAATTTTCCTTTACGGCGCGGAAACGTGGACAGTTCGCCCGAAAAACCGACGCAAAATCGATGCGCTCGAAATGTGGGGCTGGCTGGTGCACGGGACGCTGAAGATCGTAGGGACATGGAGGCGCATCGCAAGAGTTGCAGTATCTAAGGATACGTCATCGTGAAACCACGATCACTCTGCCAAGAGTGAACGACTAAAGAGAGACAACTCTGTAGGCGCGTTTTTTTTCAGACTCTAACTCAACTTCCGAACTCTTTGCCACCTGCAAGGAAAAGAGTTCGAAACGAATAAGTAACAAAATTCTGGGAGAAGGGCAGCAGCATCTCCTTGCGTAATTGTTACACCTGCTGCGGTCACCAGGCGTGGTGACTATCGGTAAAATCCCCAAAATGAAAGGTGCAGAGAAACCGGCCCCCAGTCCCCGGCAGCCCCGCTATTGAAGGTAACGTCGGGGCAGGGGGTGTTAAGAATCTCCGGCAGACATCCGGCTACCAGAACCGACGACTTCTGCACCTGGAAACATACAATACCAGGACACTGAGGACCGACGAGTAGATGAGTAGATACAGGAGCTGGAAGAAGAGATGCACAAGTTAAACTGGAGTGTTTTGGGAATGTCTGTAGTCCAAAGACAGGGGGAGGACACGATAATCCTAAAATCAGGCAACTTGTTCTCTCACCGGGAGGGCGAACATCTGACCCAGGGTGGTGTCGGGTTCCTCGTCCACAAATCCTTCGTCAACAACGTGGTAGCAGTTGATAGTGTGTCGCCAAGGTATTCGCTGAAGGTTATACAGGTACATACATATATGCGCCGACTTCGACACACCCAGACTATGAGGTCGAGATTCTGTATGAGGACGTAAGTAGAGCCATACATACATCAAAGAGGCACTTAACCGTTTTTATGGGGGATTTGAAAGGAAGACTAGGCACGTGGAATGATGGCAAGCGGAAGGAAGCGGGACCCTTTAGAATTGGACAACGGAACGCCACTTGCTTGCCAAACTTCTTGGAGAGGGAAGACTTCTTTATGATGAACTCTTTCTTCAAGAAGAGGGCACAGCGAAAGTGGATATATTTCTTGATGTCTCTGTGATGTCTCTAGGTCTCGGGTTATCTCAGAGCACACTCCCGGTCTCATGAGGAAGAAGCGAGAACTATGTTGTATGTGTGACTGCTCAATAAACAAACCTCTCAAAGTAGGCGACGCCAGTGGCGTGCTCATAACACCCACAGCATAAAAGACGCTATTGAGCGAAACCGAGGCTTAAGAGTGTTCGCCAGGGACCTGTGCGTTGGGCAGAGCCCGCTGACGAGGTTGAAGACCGAATCGAGCACCATAGTTTCGTCTTAACACGATATTCTGAGAGAAATTAAAAAATACTACGGACAGTTGTAGAAATACGGCGGACGACAAACGTGCACTATACTGATGACCTCCCGGACATCAGCATGTTCGAGATAAGAGAGGTTCTCAAACAGCTGAAAAACAACAAGGCACCGGGCGATGACGGAATCACAACAGAACTGCTAAAAGCTGGCGGTAAACCCGTACTAGTGGCGCTCCAAAAGTTGTTTGATTCTGTCATCAATAGCGGAACCACCCCAGAAGCGTGGAGCTATTAGCGTAGTGGTGCTGTTGGTCAAAAAGGGCGATAAAACCCTTTTGAAGAACTACAGGCCCATTGGGCTTCTGAGCCACTTGTATAAGTTGTTTTCGAGAGTCCTCACTAACCGTATTGCACGCAGGCTTGACGACTACCAGCCTCTGCTAGTCTACTACAGGTATATCGAGATGTTGAAGTGTGTCTACACAGCCGCCACCATGTCAGGCACTGCCTGAAGTCGAAATTTTTCTAGCAAGAGACATGATTCGAAATGATGAAATCCGTAGACGAACAAATCTTACCGACATAGCTCTCAAAACTAGCAAGCTCAAGTGGCAATGGGCCGGCCACGTCGCTCGTAGGACCGATAACCGATGGGGAAGGAAGGTCCTCGAGTGTCGACCACGTTTAGGCAAAAAGAGCACAGGTCCTCCCCCTCCCCCCCAACAGGTGGATAGATGACCTGAACACTGTTATTCATCATAGGATTGTTACTGAAAGATAAAAGAGGGTGAACGACGACGTTATACAAAATTGAAGCGCGTACGATTGCGTCTCAAAACTTTGTGATAGTGAGCGCAGCGTCCAGAGCATGTCTAAAATACGGTAGAATATTAATAAACTTGGTTTTAACCGGTTAATTGTTGCAACCGAAACCTAAATTCGTGAAAAACCGGTACTTCGCATAAACCGGTAAAAACCGGTTTAGTACAACCTTTAACCGATATTGATTTAGGTTTGGGGTCAATGACCGAAACCGGTTTAGAAATAGAACCGGTTTCCGAGCCTTGGTTCTACCACCTTCAATATAATTTATAAAATTAGGTAATATTCTGTCTATTTTGTTATAAAGTTGAAAAGTTAAATATTTTTTGCCTCCTAACAGAACCGTTAAGCGCTGTTGTGTTCATTTAAAATGGTGTAAGGCACACATACCGTACCGAGTAAATTAAACTTAATACTCAGGGGTAAGATAGTAATTTTATCGAATCGAAGTTAGTTACAGATGTTTGAGATGTTAATGGACGGGACCGGCCACTGACAATCGGGTGAAATGCACGTTTTCAATTTGTATATTATAGCCTCTTACGACAGGCAGGAGATATCGTAGCCCTATTCTTATCCCGGAAATACAGGGACGATCTAACTCTTGTACTGAATCGGATAGATTTTTATTTTTTCTGGAAACTTCGAAGGCAAATACAACAGTACGAGCCGTAACTTCTACTACCGACTCTGTTTATATTTGACAACATTATTTTATAGAATGAATAACGAAATAGTTACAACACGACCAGCGTTATTCGTGCGTACTGTGTATGACCTCAAATCTGAAGGTTCCTCACCCCGTACCTTTTGAAGAACATTGGTAGTACTACATAAAGGTCAAATGGGTTGCGTTTTATAGTACACGCCACTTTATTAATATTATTCAGTCACGGATTAAAAAGTAGGTAAGTTAGACGTAAATTACCTTATCATAGTAGTTCATACAGCTCATGTAGTTTTATTATCTAATAACGAAATCTAAGCTCGAATCGATTTTAGCTTACTTATATGTACTTATAGTACTATTGGCGAATATACAAAGCTACGGTTTTATTTCGCAAATTCGTCGTCAAGTTATTATTTTCTCTCAGAATGAGAGTTTTAGGCCATAGTCCACCGCGCTGGCCAAGTATGAATTGGAAGACTTCACATTCACACACCTTTGAGATTTTGTTTTTTATTAAGAACCCCCAGATATGTCGGTTATCTCACGATGTTTTTCTATAAAGTAAGTGATAAGTAATTTTTTTGTTATACGCACATTGTCTCCACAACCCATGATTATCCCACTGCTGGGGACCGGTCTTCTCTCAGAATGAGAGTTTTAAACCATAGTCCACCGCTCTGACCAAGTGCGAATTGGTGGACATACATATAAATTTTTTGTACGCACATAACTTTAGAAAAATCTCAGGATTTGAACGTCGGACCTCATGGTCAAGAGGGCAAGTTTCAACCATTAGGCTATCCTGCTCCTTTCGCAATTTACTTTTATAAAATTTTCGTGAGAATCAGGATAATATTATTTCAAAATGTATGTTTTAATTTTATGAGCCCATTAAGAGCTAATGGTCTAATTACTTGTGGAAATAACAAAATATATTTTTAATATAATATAGCAACATTTTAACTTTATTAGCAACGGCAATCCGCTGCTAAAGGACAGTTTCAATATAAAATTTTACAATAATATTTTATATCATTTTTCATAATTACTTTGGACTCATAACATTTATCATTTTTTTTCAGACGGAAGATACCTGGTGTCATAGCCGAAGAAACATTTCCGTCAGGTGACATATTGCTACCTAATGCCGGAACATAATAATTATTTCATATTTGATACATACCACTAGGTAATGCGCGACGTACGTTATCGTTAAATCATTAAAAAATGCTAAACTGTTCGAAGGAATACTTTTACAGATGGTCACAAAAACGTTTTATTGATTATTCAGACATCAATAATTCATTGCGAATGTTTAAATCAAATATGTGTTTATAATGACATAGGTATTTCCTTTACTGGTCATATATATAGGTAAGTCAGAATAATGGTTATTACCTGTATCATATTTAGACATTCTAAAGTGGAGTGTAGATACTATAAAAAAAAGTAAACAATGGATTCCTGGTAGGTTCGAAATATTTCTTTCCCGTTGAAATGGCATTTATTGCTTTTAGGGCGTTTAATAGCTATTAGAAAGGTTATTATAACTTACTATTAAATTAGTGAAGGGTGCACTGTATTATCAAACTCAATTTATGGCAATATCGTACTTCGATTATGTCACCAGGTATATCGAATTAAGGGCTTTTGCAACTTCACCATTTCGTTCAGGAAGCAGGTTAGATAAGATTGCGACAAGTATTGCAATGGTTTACGTATTGCTAGATACTGGCCAAATAAAAAGATCGATTATTGCCCTAAAGTTAATGTAAAATGGAGGCATTTTATTCAATGTACGCATTGTCAATTTATTGATTATAAATAACTACTCGAGTGAAACTGTCATCTGAGTGGTTACGTTACATCTTTGGAATTAACAAACAAGAAAAACAAAATATGTTTAACCAAATAATCGCCCAAACCATAAAAAGAAAATAATAAATGTATGGTTACACACAAAGGAAATTAAACATTTGTTATACTTATAAAAAGCCGCGGGAGAGTATGAAAGTGAAATAATAAATATATATATAAATTACGTGTCACTTTATTTGCGGAATTGCGGAATGCGGAAACCATTGCGGAATGGACTCTTAAACCTCTGAACCGATTATAATCAAATTTACACAACATGTGCATTTTGATCCAACTTGAAAGATATGATAGTTTATATCTTAATTTATAGGTTTAATTGCAAATATTTTTTTTAGCTTCAGCTGTTAGCTTTATATAATCCTAATAACAGATGGCGGTGTAATGTTATCTTTATCTGTTAACTTGATTAAGTAAGTAATGACGCTTTGTTAAAATTACAACAGTTTCACATAAGCTACTATTTAATATCATGACCAAAGATAAGTTTAAGTTTCTAACTTCGATCAGTAATATTGGTGATCAAAGGTTACTAAAGTACCTAATAAATAGCCATCTCAGTATATTCTGCGTTGATACGCAACCTTACCGCCAAATAATGTAATATGAGATATTAGATGGCGCTCTTTACGATACAGTCATCTACATGAACCGAATGTATTGATGGCGCTTTGTTAAAATTTCATATGAGCAAACGTTTCATATGAGCGACAATATAGTATTATAATCAGGTATAAATATATCCTTATAAGTTATTAAAGTAATACAAAGCTATCTCAGTATATTCTGCGATGATACGCCACCTTACCGCCAAATCGAAATAGTAATATGTCTGAGATATTAGATGGCGCTGTTTACGTTACGGTCATCTATATGAACCGAATGTATCGTCGATAAATCAATACCGTTTCAGTTAGTCAGTTTTTGTTATTTTAATTTCGTATTTCCTTAAACTAAAATTGACAAATAATTTTAAAAGCAATTTAAGAGTTAAAGGAAACATATTTTATTAATAAATAAACCTACCCATACAATTTTAATTTATTACTGGCAACAATGCATGTATTAAGACTAAAATAATATCGATGCGTTCACCTGACATACATTTCCCTAAAAACAAAGTGTAAAATTATATCAATCGAACAGTTGACTCAATATTACATAAAGTTATTTTTCATTAAAGTTATTTCATAGTTTACTGCAAACAATTTGTTCTTTAATTATAGAAAACATTTATTTTGATGAAGTATTTTTGAACGCAAATTACATTTAAATTCGTACTGATGTGACCGTTAGGTGGCGCTACCTAACCTATTTTGTTTTTGTTTGTCGATGTACTTAATGTAAGAAAGACAAACTAACGTGGTTTTTATATTGTGGTGATCACAATACAGTTAAATCTCAATATTCTTGGTTTTTAAATTTTTGGAGTTATAATAGACGGCTACGTGTTATTTATACTGAAGTATAGTATAGTAAACAATAATTTAAGTCAGTATAGTGAACACTAAAACTATTCCTGCTTTTTAATTAATAGTGCTTCATTGTTCGACACTTTAATTTAAATAAATAAAGACAGGATAACTACAAATATTGTAAACCGAGAAGTGCTGAATTAAATTGAATGTCAATTTTCTTAATAAAAAAATATAAATGTCATTGTTGAAAATTTAATACCATCTGCCCTTCTTACCTTATTTATAAGTTTATATGTTACATGTTGTCTACTAACAACTTTGTAGTATATTAATTTCTTTCAAATACGAAATAATACAATTTAAAATTTGTTTATGTAACATTTCTTTAACCACAGCAACGCGTGGCCGGGTCTGCTAGTAATAAATATATTGTTACAAAAAACTTGAAATGTTTCACAACAGATGCGATATAAGCTCGCGTGCTCCGTTCACATAAAGTTTACAACTTTACAACTCGGCGGTAACAAATGATTTCTCTATGGCATAAAAAATATTTATTTTCTCTGTTTATTATAGGAATTATGCCTTATAACGAGCACGCAAAAAGTTAAAAGACACAAAAAAAATTATTTAATTCGAAATCGTGCGTATATTTTTTTAATAATGATTTTATGGTCACATTAAAATAATAATATTTCTTTTGCCGAAAAACTAATTTCTTAAAATAAAGGATATCTTTAACACAATAGTTAAATTGTATTTCTCTACTGGATAAAAAATAACAGTAGTTTAGCATCCATATTACAAAGGAGAGACGTTATGTGAAAATGATAGGCGAAAGTAGTGTCCTCTATAGGATTTATGCGAAACATTATAATACCCACCCACAAGAGCGTTTTAACCATTGCGTTATATATTATTGCGGTAAATCCCGATATTTCTGACTTGATTATCGTAATCTTACTGATGTACCTACTGATTTTTTAAATTTTACATAGTGAAAGAAGATTTTCCGTCCACCCTAATAGCACATATAGATACTGACTGTACATATTTTAGCATTTAAAAAAATATAATTACTCCTACTTAAAAAAAGTACTTTTCATAAACTCGATTTGGGTAACTTTGAACATTTTTTACAATATTTGTGATATTATAATCTGTTTTATATTTATTGCACCTTGTTTTTATTAAATGAATAGTGTCATTTTTAGCTGGTTTATTAATCTAACACAATAAATTTACGGAGAAAACAATTAAACTATCCACTATTACCCCTAAAACTCAATTCAAAGTTATCCTTAGTTTTGGGTAACTTTGAATATAATTTTTTGAGGATATAAAATCCGTCATTAATCGAATATTTTAAGGTCTGAGTAAAATTAATTAACATATTTTTGTTAATTAAAACCAAATCTATAAAAAATACATTTATTTTGTTATATAAATACAATAGACAACTTGGTCTTGCCATATGAATCAAGGTCGATCAATTTGGTGGTAAAATAAGATACTAGTTTTTTTTTTGATTATTTATTCCATCCATCCATAGGATGGACGGAACATCGGGTACCTTTGGAAGGTTTCCCCCTCGAAAACAAAAAAAAAAGGATGGACGGAACATGGACATAACATAGGCCTCCCCTAAATGGGGCCACTCCAACCGGTCCTGTGTCCTCTGAATCCAACGGTTTCCCGCTGTCTTCTTCAGGTCACCGGTCCATCTGGTAGGGGGCGACCGGTACTCCTTTTGCCTAAACATGGTCGCCACTCGAGGACCTTTCTTCCCCATCGGTTATCGGTCCTACGAGCGATGTGGCGGCCCATTGCCACTTCAGCCTGCTAATTTTGAGAGCTATGTCGGTAAGCTTCGTTCGTCTACGGATTTCATCGTTGCGAATCATGTCTCGTAGCGAAATTCCGAGCATAACCCTCTCCATAGCACGCTGAGCGACCCTGAGCCTCCGAAAAAAATATTTTTTTATGATACAGGTAACTTTGAACCGTTCAAAGTTACCCATATAACATCCAATTTCGACGTCGTCAAAAGTTTAACAGTTTTACGCAATATTCAACAGGGGATAGGGATAGTACAGTTTCAAAATAACAATATACATTTTAAAGATAAACACCAAAACACACCTGTTTACGGTAAGTTTTATATTATAATTGCTATTTCAAAATGAAGCATTAAACACTTGCAACAACTTCACTACGGAAAAGGCGGTATTTTTTAAAATTAGGACATTGACAGGTACCTTTTTTTACTTTCATTGCTATTACAACATTTTGGCAAACCATTTTACGCAGGTACGATATTGAAACAACAAAAAGTTTCCATGTAATAAATTAATATATTTTTTTCACAACTTTGTTCAAAGTTACACCGCTGTTCAATGTTACCCAAATTGATTGTACATAAAATGAGAAAATAATATGAGCAGTTGTATACCTATTTTTCATTTTTCAAATTTTGTTAAATATGATAAGGGACTGAGACAAATGACAGAGGTCTGTTTTAAATAGAATAGAAGTGCGCGATACTGATTACCAAATGAGATTTGCAAATAAAACTGTAGGGTTTTGATATCCGTACCATAATGGTATCGTAATTTAATATTTTATCTGTTACTGTTATATGAGAGTTACTCATTTAACAAAGATAAAATAGTAAATCAGCATTTCACTAGGTACATCTAGTTATGTTAACCAATGCCACTGTTTTTGTCTTATAAGAGCAATATTTGAGCCATTGATATCTGGAATGTTCTATGTTAATTCTTAGACACACTGGACCTAGCTTTTATTAATATATTTAAATGATATATTCTAAACAAACAAAAAAGACAAACCCGCTGAGTTTTTTACCGGACCTTCTCAGTTGGACTCTGTTGAGCACAAAAGATCCAGTAAACATATTATGTGAAATTGATTTATAAACATATCCGTGATCTACTAATGAAGTTTTATTATATGCATGTTATGTCTTATTACACTGGTGATTTCCAAAAAAGTAATGTAATATTAAGATTTCTTATTTTATGGTCAAACATTGAACTGCGTTTACTCGAAAGTAAAAAAGCTGTTGGATCTTTTCTGCTTAACATGGTACAGTTGAGGTCGTGTTCCGGTCCGGTGGTAGTGTGAGAAAAAAATGAAACTGACAATTTGTACACTAAAATGCTCCCATAGGCTTATACTAAAAAAAAAACATTATTTCACTAAAAGTGTACCAACACTAAATAAAGCATGCAACCATGTAAAATCAAATATCAGATGAAATAAATGCTCATAAGTATCAGTTCATTTAATACAATTATGTACCTGTAATCTAATTTTCTTCAAACAGGATATATTAACTTTCCAGTTCACTTCTATATAGGTAGCTATAATACATTTAATTGCTTGGCAACAGGCTCCATTATCAAATAGGATAAATTAACATTATCCTACTTAATGCAACTGCATTGATATAAAATAATTAAAATAAGTATTTTTTTCAAAGATTTTATTTAACTTACCATTTTCAAATTTCAACTGATATCTATACTCGGGGCAAATTCGATATAGAATGTTTAATAACAAAGCGTTACCTAGCAACCAATGACAGGCAGGGGAATGCAACTTTTTGTTGTTTTATCAGCCGTCTCTTTTACCTATTATTAACTTTAGCTGTAACATAAAATAGGTTGAAAATCCCTTCATGGAATTAGGGTTGTAACATCGTTAGTTATACAATGACGATAATGCTAAATAAATTTTGTTTGACCGGTTTTAGCATATTATCTTGCAATTGGTTGCTATTAGTTAATCAACTCTTCTTAATTAAATTATTTCGCGATAATTTAATACATATTTTGGTTAAATAAAAAATGCGTTTGTGTACAAATTCGTGCAAATTGGTGATAACCCTACATAGGAATTTTTATGGTTTGTTTACATTTATTCCAGATCGAATTTGCCCCGAGTATAGACTAGACTATGTTATATGACTGAGCAATTGCTATTCTATTTTGATCTTCCAAATGGTATATTGTTGTACAAGTCACCCTCATTGGTACTGGTTGCTTAATGATTACATTTAATATCATTACTAGAGAGGAGGCTCTATATCTTAAAAATTATTAGGTTGTGTTGTTCATAGCATTTCTTATGCTAAGAAATTTCTTAACTTAAGAAATGCTGTTTACAACACAACCTCTGCTCTTATAAGACAAAAACAGTGGCATTGGTTAACAGTTAACTAAAACCATCATTAATATTAAGTTCCTCTGAATTCAAATAATTTCAAGTTAAAGGAAAGCATAATGGATTTAGTTGCTGATTAATACTAAGCGCTAGTTTGAAATCTAAATAAGTCTACTTAATGTTATGTTGGAAAGTATTGAAAAAGTTATCACAAGTATAACTTGTATACAACTTCTTAACATAGAGATAAGCAAGAATTCCTACTTTATCTAAATCAGTGTATGATAGGTACTCTGTGAGATCAATGTAATCAGGTTATCTGTAGTGGTTATCTGTGTTATGTCAACCATATAATTATTATTAGGAGAGCATCAGCTAATTACAAAGTGTGTCAACTATGTGTCAGCTTTCTATACAAATTCTTAGGAAATTATGAATTGTAGAGGTATTTTGATAATCAAGGTAACGTGAATCACATGATAAGCCTTGGAAACAAATGGAAGATCTTGCTAAACTTGGCCGACTTACAGTACCATACACATACCTAACCTTTACGTGTACATTTTATTCCGAATTATGAATTAACACATTTTATGAGAATGTGCTTAAGTCAACAGACAGGCTAATTAATAATTCTATAATTTATATTCATAACGTACTATCTACAGCATAACTTTAACATAAATAATGTTTCACATGAACAGTCGAAGCAAACATAACTCGATGTTACACTATTTATTCTTGAATTCAAAACTCCACTCACCTTTTACAGCGTTCGTTTCAATATTTATAAAAAATAGATAATAAAAAAGTAATAGTTTATAAACAAAACACCACACAAATCAATCACACGCACAACACTAGCTAGCTGTCGTCCCACGCATAGATAAGTATAAGTTACTGGTCCCACGACGCACTCTGTCCAAACCTCATCCGGTCCAACCCAGCTGTCCGACCGGGCAAGTTCGGCTTTTCGAGTATTTTTTGTACCGCTCATTCATTGGCCATAGATAAAGTTTGATGTACGGGAGACGCCCTAAGGTGTTATTTACATTCATATTTTTGGTTATAAAAATATTCTAAATTAACAATAGAGATATCTCAATAAAATTTTAAGGTTTATACAAAAATTAAAGCTCCTAAACAGAAAGTACAGTTCTTCTAAATTCTTTAAAAAAAATGTGTATTTTTTGTGATGGCAATTTTACTGTTCAACGTCAACTCAATGACATTTTTACTTTTAATCAATTAAAGGCAAGAATAATTTATAAAATAGTATGCTATATATTTTTTGAACCACTCCTTGAAAAGTAAATTTAATTATTTAAGCATAGTAACACTTCAGTTTATAATTCATATCATAAATTATAAATTTATCAAAAAAGTAAGTTATATCTTGTAAGAAAGCGACATCTGTTGTCTAATAGTTAAAATTTGAAGATGTTTTCTTATTAGTACCATCTCGTGGGCGATAGCTCAACTAAAAGAAAAATATTTATTCAATTGTTCAGCAGAGGGAGCTGAGTGCGTGACTGTATAAACTTATGACATTAATGACATCGATAGATGTCGCTTAAAGTCATAATTTAATGCATTTCTTAAAACCATGTACCTATGTATAGACAAAATAGTTACCATGATAAAAATGTTGCTATGTAATATGTATGTGTGAAAAAGTAGGAACGTGCAATAGAAATGCAACTCCATGTTTTCTAAGGTCATAACAACATATTTTCTGTGAGTAGTGTAGTAACATTAGTATAATCTTTAATGATTACTTTTTCATAGTTTTATTATTAAATATTCTGAATTTGGTTTTTGTTTATGCTTAGTTCTTTGTTTTCTAAAATAAAAGTAGCAAACTGAAGTAGTCACCGCCTCTACAAATTGTTTAATCGGAGTTTAGGGCTGTGCCCAATAGCTCGGAAAGTAGTCTTTAAAAGCATCGCTGTAACACTGTTGATTAGGCAGAAATAGATAAACCTACCGGTGACAACGTCGTAGTCCTACAAATTTGTTCAAAAAATACACTCACAAAGGGAGAAAGAACGAACGCGACAATGGTCTACACTAGCTGCCTTTTGATGACCGTCGGTAGCTGATTTTGACGTAATTCACGTAGCCGAAGACAATCAGGAAACGGCAGCGATGGTTGTCGAAATTGTCTTTGGTGTATTTGCTGCACGAGAAGATACCTATTCCCAAGACATCAAAGGAGTAATCTTATAAATTTATTCAAGTATGAATGTGAAAGTTTGTGAGGAAGTGTATTGTAGGTAGGTACTCTTTCACGCTAAAACTGCCGATCGGATTTGTTTTATATAATTAATGTAGCAAACGAGTTTGCTGTTCACCTGATGGTTGGTCGTCACTGCCGCACATGGACGTCATGCCGCATCTGGAAGCAACTTTAAGCAGGACATGGGTTCAATCTGATGCGTTGCTACTCCCGAGGACTACGATGGTCGTCTCATACAAAAGCGTGCCGGCAACCACACCCGTCTCAAGAAACGCAAGAAATGCTTCACGGTAGAAATGGGCGTGGCGGTGGTACTTCCCCGGTCGAACTACACTGGTTCTACCAATTGTACATCTTTCAAATTTAGCACACACAAGTTTATGACATAGAGTGACACATAGGATACATTACCGCGGTAGGCGAACGCAAAGTGGGTAAAGCGGCTGGAATAACCTGTTTTATTTTTTTTTGTACCCGAGGGGGAAACCTTTAAAAGGTAGTCTTTACGACGGAATGCGACCACACATACCGCCGTCCTTCCCGGGATCGCCTGACCGAACGGTTTGATCTACTCTAACCGCCTGCAACCCCGGAAGCCCCTTTTAGTCACCTCTTACGACAGGTAGGGGATGCCATAGCCCCATTCTAATCTCGGAACTACAGGAACGAGCGTTATAAACTACTAACTTCATAAGCAAATGAAGATTTGCTGATTTATCTAATAAAATAAAAAATAACAACCGACTGTATCGCTATCGTATCTACGAATACCTAACATGAGGGTGAATTATTACGTCGAATTAGATAAAGGGCCGAGATATGTCGACAATTGTCACAACTTTGTCATTACTCGGCAAAATTACAACAAATGCCTGGGAACTTCGCCACTTGTGAACCTTTGTTTCTTTCGTAAAATACAATAAAAACATGTGTGTTTTTAAACAGTTTGTTTATTTCTAAATGTGATCCTCTTCCTGTTGACAGATTGATCTGATATTTAGTAGGTAGGTAAATACATTTAATTCCGATGTCAACACAATACATTCCGTATTATTACAAATCCAAGATAGGTACTACCTCAATATGGGTGGCAAATAAAAGGGATTGACTACCTAGTATAATATCTACTAAGTATGATAAGTTAAAAACTAAGATGGCCACCGATTTAGAAATAATTTTAGAAATTAGAAATTGAAAACATTTAAACTATATAGAAAAACTGGCATTGAAGGCGCAAATTAAACACTAAGTAGCGGATCGTCGACTCGCGACAGTGTATTTAAATAAAAGTTTAAATTTGCATCTATTAAACCAATAATTTCGTCAATTTAGAACTTAGAATTTTGTCAGGATATAAACCTTGTAGTAACATGTACAAAATTAACTAAAAATAATAAGAAATATTGAGTAACAAAATTAAAAAACTATGGACTTTAAGATAAATTAAGTTTTTTTTTATGTTAAACGGTTTTATTTTGAAAATAAGGATAGATAATAATGATGTAAAAAATGTACTAAAAGTTAAAAAATAGTTCGGTAGATTCTAGGTACCAGTCATCACATCACTCTTCTTATCAATCTAGGGAATCGATCTGACAAATACATAAAAAAATAAATAAATAAATAAATATACGTGACGAATAGATAACCTCTTTCCTTTGGGAAGTCGGTTATAAACAAAAAAAGACGTTGGGCAGTTGACTCGAAAGAAATATCGCACCCGAAATTTTTTTCTCTGATCAATACCCTAAACCTAACGATCTTCCCAATGATCTACCCATTTATCTTTAGCTTTTATTTTAATATTACAAAACATGTATGAAATTGGATGTATAATTGATAATTCTTTCTATTTTTTCTGTTTTCACCTCTATAAAAAAGAACGTAACATAATATTTACCCAAGCAATATCTCAACGACTAAACCTAATTTCATGGCATATTCGTATAAATTAATGTCAAGTAAGGCGTACAATTTTCCCATAGCATTGTGTGCGTAAACTTACGCGTGAAGAAGATTAAATCGACCGAGCGTTAACGATTAAACTGCTATGAATTTTGCTAAGCGTTTTGACAAGCGTACACATTTGCATTATGTACCTAGTCGTGCGCTCATCGAGCCAGAAAACTTACAATTAATATTAAAACATGCGCAATAAAATAAAGCCAAGCAGTCGGAAAGTATTCGCGTCACTCGAGCAGTGTTTTTGACATGGCTATTATTTTAGAACAATGATAAAACAGCGTATATCCGAACTCTGTTCACGCTGTTTTACTTTTTAACGTAGACGAAATTAGTGCGGCTATGCCTTGCTTTGTTTAATGTAAGATTTGAAAACGTTTGTCAGCATTCTAGACGATGCAAATGATGAGGAACTCGGGATTGTTACACAGAATGTGATAGTGTATACAGTAACAAACATTTATTGTGTTTTATGTTTAGGGTGAACTTGTAATGCAGTAGAAATTTACTGACATAGATTGCGCTTTACATTTTGTAACAACATTTGAAACATTTAGTTGTGTAGAAATAATTGCATTGAATTACAATAAAATATTAAATAGAAGCTACTTTTCCGTACAAAACTCTGTACATATTCTCCTTTATTTATGCCATTATAAGTACCTACATAAATTAAAAATGCTAAATCGTATTAATATAATGGTAGGTGCATGCGAAAGTTCTGTGTGCGTGTATTCTTTTACACAAATCTACTTATCATCCGGATTGCGCTTAATTTGGCACACACATACTTTATACCCTTATATGTAATTCGTAACGTCTTCTTCGTAACGTAACGTAATCTATTCTTCGTAACGTCTACCGTTACGAAGCGGGCGAAGCCGGGAATATAAGACTATATATACGGGTAAGTTCATTGTAGGAGAAAAGTTCATTTGGAACTTCTTTAAAACGCCTGTCCTAGCGCTCCGGCAACGTTTCGTAACATATTATTTTAATCTTCTATTTTGGTATACATCTCAACGAATTCAAAATACATGAGAGCATTCCATTCACTAGCGCTATCATATGGATATTCGGCGTGGAGTGAAGCTATCTTGTGAAAAATTGTACGTTTTCTGTCCCCACATAGTGTTCTGAACGGGTAGCGAGCAATCGCCGAGGACCAGTTCAATTCTACATCATCCCATCTTCAAGCAATCAGCAGAGTGCACGTATGTTCGTATGTAAATACGGTACCCACCAGAGTAAGATTTCTAATGAAATTGACGGCGAAATAAGATTGTTTCGACCGCAATGTAGGTATCTATGTGTTGTACTTTGTAATACGTTGGACAGTGGTTCTTAACTTTTTAGAATTCGGATCGGAGAAACTTCATAAAATGCTGACGTAAAAAAACTAACATAGTCTTCCTATCTTTGTTACATTCAATCTAGAAATCTATAACAATTCATTCTCTTAATAAACTCTTTAAAAATTCTTAGTAAACGTTTACTATCATTTACATCTTACTATCTTTTTCATATAAAATCTAGAAGTTTACAACAATTCAGCCTCTTATAACAAATTTTACAACAATTTAGACTCTTTAAAAATACTTAGAAAAAGTTTACAGACTAGGGTTAATTCTACCCTCTACCCGATGGAACATAGGCTACCAATATATTAAAACTTATCACTACATGGTATAAAACAAAGTCGCGTCGCGCTGTCTGTCCCTATGTATGCTGAGATCTTTAAAACTGCGCTACGGATTTTAATGCAGTTTTTTTCAATAGATAGAGTGATTTAAGAGGCAGGTTTTTATGTATAATACATGCATAATATAGTGGAGGACACTGATATTTTTCGATTTTTGACTTTTAGGCGGAACGAAGTTCACCGGGTCAACTAGTAGGTACTAATTCAAATCAAACTTGATTCATATCGACTACATCTTTTTTACGTCAATAACTCAAAACCATGGCGGAAGGTGTTTTTGCTAGAAATCGAAGTGCATAATTTCATCTTAAATTTTTATTATTGCCTCTTTATCACCAAAAATACTTATAGATAATAGTTTTTATGCAAGAATTCAGATTAAATGTAATCTAAACCAACTTATAGATATATTTTGAAACCGTCGACCCCACCCTCTTCACTCTATAAACAGTGCATACATTCAAGCGCATTATGTTAATTTCATTGATTATAAATTTCGGTTCTTAAATCGTATGCACCCAACTTCTATTCACGAATTTTACATTCTGTTTTATTTTGTGGATTTATAAGTAAATATTTTGTTTGCATCAGCTTATTTATATTCTCTAAAAGCGTGTGAAGTCTAATTCCAATCGTACCAATTCGCCCCAATTCGCACTTGGCCAGTGCGATAAGCTATTAACCTAACTACTTACTACTCTCTCAGTCTAAGAGGAGATCCATAATTTATTTTATGTATAGTTGGTTACTAATAGGTACCATGAGCGTCAGTGATCGCTTACCATAGTAAACTGCATGCACATTTGCAACTTCTGCAATATAAAAAAGGTGATAGAATCTTTCGTAGTTTGACTCCTAAATTTCAATTCATTTCATTCCAATGATGATTCTCTTCAGATCACCGCCTCACTGAAATATGCTTCATACCATCATTGATAAGCGCTGCCATGTTTGATTGTAAAGGAGCGACACTTAGGTATATGAGGCGTTTATCCCTGTGGTTCCGGGATCAGAATTGGGCAACGGTATACCCTGCCTGTCGTAAGAGGCGACTAAAAGGGACTTCCGGGGTTGCGGGTTTACCAACTTAATGTACATTAAAAATACATAAACCAAAAAATTTAAAAGCACATGCCTTCAGAATTATATATTTCATGAAATATATAATTTTGTTGGTTTGCAAGATTTAGTTAACTACTCGTATACATGTAGATTGCGTCTCTCTGGAAATCTTGCTAATGGGTGTTGAAATGGGTTGAAGTGTTGCAATTCTCATTGGGTGTCGTTTCGTTAGGATTCACTTATTTAAATTAAATGTAAGTTTGAATATGCAATGCTTCCATGTCTTGTCTGATGAAAATTCCATCCTCACGTATGTACTTATACATTTTATAAGATTATATAAGCTAACGAACAAGCAGTCCACCTGATGGATTTTTTTATTGTTACACGAGGACATCTGTCAGCTACCAGAAAACAATTTATACATATAAAGAAGGGGATCTATCTTATTTCTCCTGAAGATTTCGATAGTTAAAAGACTTTAGTCTCATTAAATGTTTATAAGTGCATGAAATTACTAAATATACGAATCCACCCGGTATACCCTTTCTATCGTAACGTCGGTCATTACCGTCCTTGAAGTTCAATAGTTAATTTGATCTATTTTGACAATTCATGTATTTCCGTGTTTGAATCCCGGCCAGACATACATTTTATTTTTTGTTGCGAGTCTAGAAATTTATCTACCTACACGGTATATGTAACCATTATGTATTATTTTATTTTTACAACAATTCTTAATTATTTTCATTTTTAATAACGATCTTATACATGCGGTTAAAAGTTCATTTCTTCAAAAGAATTGGTTACAATTCACTTAAATGAGAACGTAAGATTAATCAAATAACTCTCATAAGTAATGAGCATGAGGGTAGACTGCAAATAATATCTCGATTTTGCTACTTAAAATTCTTAATATAAAATTTAATTATATTAAGATACTATATTAAGATACTTTATATTAAGATACTATTAGTAGATAGTACTATTGCAGTATTAAATAAGTCTTCCGGCAAGCCACTAGAATAATACCGGTTCTCTGGAGATTTAGTCGACGCTATCGTATTAGCAGATTGGATAGCCATCTGTACTAAAATCGAAACCGTGAAACATTTCACATCACTCCATTGAGCAGCGCTTTGTTTGTTTCAGCTGAAAATACCTATAAGTATTGTTATACTTATGTTCAAAATGGTTTAAACAACTGTTTTACGCTATTTAAACCTTTTATTGTATGGGTACAACCTATTATTGTCCCACTGCTGGGCACGGGTCTTCTCTCAGTATGAGTGAGTTTTTTAGACCATAGTCCACCGCGCTAGCCAGTGCAAAATTGTGGACTTTTACCTATTGTATATCTAGAACAAAAAACAAACACAGAACAAAGTCACTAATTAAAACCGGTCTTGTTGATCAAAACAACATTAGAAAATTTCATAGAAATTTGAACTTGAAGCATTAATATTAAATGAACAGCAGGCAACAAATTATTTATCATTAAACTCAATCGATGTTGTTTAAAAATATAACCTTTTTGCTAAGGGGTATGCGTAGAACGTAGAACCACGCGGCTACTGTATAATAAATACGGTGTAAATTGACCCGTTTAAAATGATGTAGGGAATCAAGTGTCGCCATTAATTTACATTCCGTAGCTCGGAAGCTACGCCGTAGATGGGCACCAACCCCCACTTACTTTATTACTTCAATGACTTGACATTTATTATCAGTTATGAAAATAAATTCCCTTCGTGAAATAAAGGGAAAAAATGAATTAAAGTCAGTCGACCTCGAAACGTGTTTAATGTTGAGACCTGCTTTATCGAGAGCGTGAAACTAGTAGCTAGTTAAGCGATACTTAAAAACTGAGTATTTGTAAAATTTCTTCGAAATACATAGATGACACTAAGCTAGTATCAAATGCAACAACAAGCATAATATACGCTTTGAATGTATCTGATAGTTCAAAGTTGATCAAAATCGCGTTCAAAGATTCCGTTACACGTTAGATAGATATATATATATTCCACGGCGTCGGGTACCTTTTGAAGGTTTTCCCCTCAAGAGCAAAGAAAAGATAGTTATATACGTCCGCAGCTAATAAAAGCGTGTTAAAAAGGATCATTGTCTATCTAATTTGTTTACTAGCGATGTAATATTGGTTATGGATGTCTATTAGCCCATTAGCGGTAGTACCTAATACTCTTCTTTAAAATCGTATCGCCAATCGTCTACTAACACTTGGTGCAACAAGTAGATGATGTTATGAAATATTTTAGGTCGAGCTGTTTGTTGCAGTTTTATGATAATGTAAGTGTCAACGCCCCTGTTTCAAGTATTAAGGGCTATGCCAGATCTTTAAGGATTAATGATTTTTTTATTGTTGATGATATTTTACTTATTGCGGCAGTAGGAAGCGTTTATTACTAAGTACTTGAGTAGTAATCTAATTTCGTCGTCAACACAATATTGTCCTACTGCTGGGCACGGGTCTTCTCCCGTAATGAGAGAGTTTTAGGCCATAGTCAACCGCGCTGGCCAAACGCGAATTGGTTCACAATAGTAGTAATAACTGAATGAATAGTTAAAAAAAAATCAACAATTATCACAATAATTAAATTCTTTATTATCAGTCAAAATTTGTTATTTTTGTAGATATTTTTTGCTCATAAATAAAAACATTTCGCTCGTTCTGTCGCACTAGGGTGAAAATGTATAAATTTAAACAATGTCCACACTCCAGAGGTAACACAAATCAATTGTTATATTTCTTGGACCCCTTGGACTCTTGAATTGAACCCTGAAACCTACCTGCGTGTCGTGGTTTATTACCATGATAGTATTAGCAGCATGCTACATAAAAATAGACTTAAGGTCTATAAATAAGAATGAGAATAAGAATAAGAATCTTATAAAACATACTGAAGGTGTGTCACTAATTAAAACAAAATAAGCAGATAATCCAATTGCTCGTAGTTAATAAGATCATATTAGACACTAATTCAACTAGATGAGAAACATATATGAGACTATTTTTAAATAAAATCATGCATCATTTTAAAGCCATAAAGACTGAAACGAAAACATTTTCGGTGCAATTTTACAACGGTCAATAACAGTGTTCGTGACCGCGTCCTGTTTGTTCGGTTTAACACCTTGTAAATCTTGCCGTAAAAAATACAATGTTGCCGCAATGTTTCGGCGGCACCCTACATTCTTGTTACTTCGTTCAGAATTATTGTGGGCAGTTTCATCAAGTAGTAATACGCCTAAAAGAATGTATTGAACGCCATCATTCTAATGTTGTAAACGCGAAAGTTTCGAGGATATGTGTGTTTGTTAGGTACTCTTTTGGGCCGTACCTGTAGCTCCGGGATTGGAATATGGCTACGGCATCCCCTGCCTGTCGTAAGAGGCGACTAAAAGGGGCTTCCGGGGTTGCTTGCGGCTAGAGTGGGAGCTCGAACCGTTCGGCCAGGCGACCCCAGGAAGGACGGCGTTATATGAGGTCGCATATCGTCGTAAAGACTAGACGGAGTGATGGGCCCAGTCACCCATTTGGAAGGAGCCCGACGGGGCATTGCGCTCAGAGGATTCCGGTTGCGTTCCTTTGGAGATCCCCGATTCCTCTTTGTAGCACTGAGGACGGCCACCGAGGGGATTTTAGTGCGGTAAAAATCCCACATAACCCTGCGTCGCTCCCACGGTGTGGGGTACCTTTTGAACGTTTCCGTTCGAGAACAAAAAAAAGGTACTATCGGGCAAAAACTAGTTGATTACAACAAGCAATGATTATAATTATTATCTTAATTGATATATTTTACCAGAAAATATTGTCATATAATGTTGTGTTAAGGAAAACACATTTACTTACACCCGAGGCTTTCCTGCCTAATCTTCAGGGGTAGCAACACATCCCTGATCAACCTCAGGCAAGACCGATATTATCTGTAGTTGATTACAGATGTCAATGAGTAGTGACCACTTACCATCAGGAGAAGTGAGTGTTCGTTTGCTACTCCAATATATATATAAAGAAAATAGGTTTTCTTTAATTATTTAGTTCTTTTTTTTAATTTGACATGTCTGTCAAAATTTTAAAACGTCAGAATATATTTTGTGAAGAAAGATAGATTTGGTGGAATAATAAACTTGAAATGTCGTTTTATAAGTATATAAGTATATATATTATCTAATTATAATCTATTAAGATGAAAATATTTGTTATTACACTTTCCACTAGCACTTTTTTATATATGATCATATATGATCCAGGATATTACATTCTAAGTATGCTCTAAACTGAGCGTCTTATACCACGTTTATTATAATTGTGTAACTTAATGTGTCCTTTACACGTGGAAAAGAGGCCACGGGCACACATTCAAACTCGACTTGGTACTGGGATTTTGAAAGAGTATTCATCAATTAAGTAATTAATTTAAATATTTCTTGGGTGGAGATTCTAAGAAAACATAGAACCACTGGTAAAGTTACGCCTTGCGGCTTGTATAGACGTCAATCTATCTTCAAAGTTAAGCAACGTTGGTCACGGTCTAATGTATGATGGGTGACCGTTAGACTTTAGCGAATGGAATGTAACCAACATTCCATTCGCGCTTTTTGCTTCGAAGGTCTACACGACTTTTGGTCCATGATTTTATTACTGGATAGCAGTTGCTGAACCTCGTGGAAGGCTTTATGAACAGGTAGTAAGTATCCAGCCGCCTTTGGGGCCATTATCCGATGAAGGCTTGAAAGCCTCAAAGGCTAAAGCCAACCTCTGGTGGTGTTTAGTGGGTAGGCACGTAGGTTCTTTTGTGAGTCCCACATTACCAATGCGGACGGCCGTATTGGTATGCATAAGCATTCACCATCACTCTTCCCGCACGGAGGGTAGCCCTATTTCCTTTGTCTAGGCGCAAAAAAAAATCAAGCCGCCTGATGATGAATAGTAAACTTCTCCTTCTTCAAAAACCTCTTCTTTTGTGTACCATTAGAATATGTTCAGTACGTTATCTTAAGTCTATAATTCTTTAAGTATCCGCTCATACATTGCATACAGTTATTTTTCGATCACAACTTGCATAGTACATTGAAATGATAATCGAAAACGTAAAGAATGTCTGTTTTAAAGATATATAATAAACTAATAGACTTGTACTATGGGTTTTGGTAACTACATTGGATAAGAGGTTTGGCGGGGACACAAACAACTGTCTCTTTAAAAACTATTTACCATATGCTTATGTATAAAGCAACAAAAGTAGATCGAAGTAACCCCACTTTAATAGGTCGTTTTAAAGCCTAAAGGTCAGATTTACAGCCAACCTTCAGATGAAGATTGAGCCGGTGCCCTAACAGTTTTTTTGTGTAGGTGTAAATCTTAAAGCGCGTTTACGAGGCACGTGTGGTGCATATTATAAGAGAAAGCGAAGGATATTATTTATCTGAATAAGGTACCAAACGAGCATGCAGTCCATCTGATGGTGAGTGGCACTGCTGCCCATGGATATCTGTAAGCAACTCCATGTAGAACATCGTTTGTATCTGAAGTCAATCACAGTTGCGTTGCTATTCTCGACGACTGAGATATAAAAAGTGTGCAAGCAGCCATAATACTATGTAGTTGAGAGCTGTAAAGGTGATAGATTAAGCATAGACATCACAAGATATAGATCTTTCCTACCAAAGTACTTATTGGGTTCAAAGTCGCATACAATTAAGGTGGCAGAACCCTTTGTTGTCCGACTCTTGAACCACCGTTAACTTGAGCAGATGTCTTCAGAGCAGAAAATCTTCAATAACAGTAAAGCGACCATTGCAGGACAAGGGGTGTACCATTGCCGAAGGGCAGCCAATAATACCAGTACACTGTATTCACTGAAGGAATTGCCCGAACTAAAAGGGTTTCCTTGAGGCCCACAAACCCTACGCCAAGTGGTGACGCCACCGCCGTGACATAGGACGACTTTCAAACTCAAAAACTCCAGAGGCAACACCGCCATATGTATTTCTCTTTATCACAACATTGTTATGAGCTGATGTAATCTGGTTTGAAGCTTTAAACATTAGGTAAGGAAGAATTATCTTATTTGGGATTATTTATCACTTATCAATAATAAAAGCTCGTATTCTACCTCTGCATTAAAAAAATACAGTGGACAGTAAGGTAGGCACTTTTTTCTCCCAGGGTAATATAGAAGATAATTTTTAAACTTCTTTTCATCAATTGTATACACGTGTATCACGTACTATCAGCTACAGTATCGATTCGTCGAACTACGGCCAACATTGCTACCAAATATATTTGATTTGCGGTATAATACAAACATATAGAAGAGCAAGTCAAACAAATTTTGGGCAAGTTGAAAACGCGTTACGTCAAACAGATAAATATTTGAGGGTTTCACTCATTTGTGGAACTAAAATTCGTTCCAGGGATAAAAATAGTTTTGGTCAAATTATTTATTTATAGTAGGTAAAATTCGTTCCTCAGGTCACTCTCTCTCCTTTTACTCTCTCTAAAGATTTTGAATTTTATTAGTAAATTTCACTAGTAAAGAGGGCACTATTCTCTTTGCTCACCTTTTTATGATAAATCTTAATGCAAACCTTCGAAAGGAACTGTAATGTATAAGGGCACACACATGGTTAGTATGTAGAACTTTCACCGCACTGTAACTCTTTGGCATTTCTAGGCATTACGAGACTTTTGTGATGTCCAACGCAACCAGAATCCTCTTGTCCAGTGTAACCCTGTCGAACTCTGCTCATCCTTCACTCTTTAGTGTTTACGACAGTATATGACCGCAAATATTGTCGTGCTCCCCAGTGCCGCAGAGCGGATGAAGCTTTCGTTCTTGTCGGATGTAACCACTAAGACCCATATTAGTTGTCTCTTGGGACACTCCTCCTTGCCTTACATTTAGTAAGCGCTAAAAATATACCGCCAATGAACCAGATCATTTTCTTCAAGTATCTAAATTACCAATACGGACAAAAAACAAAGAATTACATCATACTTCATATCATACTAATCACATCATACTTCATACTAATATTATAAAGGCGAAAGTTTGTGAGTGTATGTTTGTCACTTTTTTACCTGTAAACGGCTGGATCGATTTTCATAAAATTTGGTAGGGAATTAGCTGACATTCTGGATTAACATATAGGCTATTTTTCATGTGGGAAAATATTTTATTCCCACGGGACAATCCATACATCGTTTTTTTTAATGTGGGCGAAACTGCAGGGTTCAGCTAGTTAGAAATTATATCCAAATCAGTATCTAAATTAGCAAACGACTAAGCAGATAACTTGATAGCTAGTGATTGGATAATTATACTACATTAATCATTCGATATTTTCTGCACCACAACACTTTGGCAAAGTGTTAAGTCCAGACCTGTGCCATAACAGCCATGAACAGTAAAACAACACTTTTAAGGGCTCGTGAAATTTTAACGCCCGTGCGGTCAAGATTTAAGGGCGCAGTCAACATATACGGCTCATTTTTCTCCCGGATGCGTCCTCACTTAGTATTACGATTATGTATATTATTTCGTGCATTATTTGATTAAACATTTCACAATGAAACCGCTAGATTTAAGTAGGATGAATGAATTGGCCGTGAGCTTTAAAGTTTAAGGGTACCTTGCCACCGTTGTTTCGAGGTGGTAGAAGCAGTGTAGTTCGCCCAGGGAAGTACCACGGCCACACCTATTTGTAGCGTAAAGCATTTCTTGCGTTTCGATAGAAGGGTGTGGTTGCCGGCACACTTTCATATGAGCCGACCATTGTAGTCCTTCGGAGAAGCAACGCATGTGTTTGACTTGAGATTGGACCAATGTTCCATATGAAGTTTATTACAGATGTCCATGGGCGGCAGTGATCACTTACCATCATGTGGACTGCATGCTCGTTTGCTACTTCAGTTAGATAAAAAAAAACATATACCCAACTAGAGATAGTTAAAAGTCTGGGGGTATTGCCTACGATGTAGTTTCACGGAGACTTATTTCGCCTTTAATACTGCTAGAAAAAACAACAGGCACAAATACGTTTTTTCGATAAAATTTAATACTTTTAAGCCATAAAATTTATTACCTACAAGTGTACTTTACTTTTTACAAACTTCAGCGAAATTTTACGTAATAATGCTGTGAATATTTGAGCAAGCAGTTTCGCTATAAACATGTTGTAATGTGATATTGTGCTTTGTTTTATTTATTTCGAAAATGTGTATGAAAATTAACTTTACCTTTATTATTCTAGTTATATATGTTCTATATATTCTGTGTTATGTGATAGCAGGTATGTTGTCTACTAGCATTGTGTTTTATTAGTATAACTCCTCACAGTACCAACATAATTTTTAATGGTAGAAAAAGATTCTTGTTTAAACGTCGAAGCGACCTCCAAAATTGTAACTAAATCAGAGAAGAATAACTACTGTGTTTTACTTGAAATCTTCAAGAATGAATAATTGAATAGTAATGAAGACTCCTGGCCTTCCAACTTCACACGTCACATTTCACGCACTCTCACTTCGTTATATACTATTAAATATCACGAATTAATGCTATAAAAATATACGTATACCAAAGTTATGTCCGATATTTCTAATTCAAGAACAAAAATTAAATATGCTTAGTTTTTTTTCAGTTGAAATCACTAATGGATCACAGACTTGGTGCGTATTTTTAAACATTAGTATATAACAAATGATAATAAAAAGATGAAGGATAATTACGATTGAACCAAACATTTTAGGCAACCCGTCCTAAATTCAGACAAAGTAATTAGTAAAGTGAAATTAGCTGACAATGCGCATGAAGGAAACCGGATAAATAAAACCAGGTAATATTTATATTTACTACCACTAAGAAGTCTAGGCAATACTTGGAGTTCTTGAATCTAGAATATTTTTTCATTTTGTGCGCTTGTTTTTTTTCATACTTTCCTTTTTGATTTATTTTTTGTTACATCGTCATTAATTCATTTAGATGTGTGTCGAACATTTTTATCATTTTAAAGTTATAAGTAAAAATTTGTAAATGGCTTTTACTTAGTATTGTTAATAAGTTAATTAGAACGTAATTTAGCTGTAACTTTTCCAAATAAAATTAAATTAAATACTTTGACGATAATTCTTTTTTGTCTTACTCATTGGGCATTTGTTCCCACATCTATATCTAGCGTGAAGCATTTCTTGAGTTTCGATAGAAAGGTGTGGTTGCCGAAACACTTTTATATGTGGCGACCTTCACATATAAAAGATACGAGACGATTTCTGGGCAAAGGGCCGTTAATTATTAGGGAACCTGCATGATTGTTTCCTACGTCAAGTTTAGGAAAAAAGATATATGTAAAAAATATTTGGAGTACAGGAAAAGCTCCTTAACCGCAGATTCTGCATTTGCGTTTTATTAATCTTAGGTAAAAAAATAGCGAACATATTTTTCTATTTGCGACTATAAACGGAGTGTCACCCCCGCGAATAAGGAGTTCGGCTGTATTAGACCTTAAAAATTCATATATCGTTTTTGTTTACATGTAACATACAAAAAACATTTCATCATTATTTTTTCTTTATTAGGTTAAAAACTCCAAAACCTTTCAGCCCTGGTAAGAATAAAGTACTCGTAAATGCGACTGAATCTAAAGCGCGTTCTACTACCAGCTATCGATTGGGAATACGACTGGACGATAAACGACACACGACACAGAAGAGGAACTTGACTGGCAAAATAGTTAAAACGTATGTTGGTGATATGTTGGTGACCTGGCTATCCATATTATTATTGTAACCCGTTGCAATGGTTGAAATTCGACCGTAATTCAACTCAAAAACTAAATCGCGTGGAGCACGGAGCCCACCTCCAACAGCAAGGCGCGCCAAAAACACAAAGGTGCCTCCCGCCTCAAGGCCCCCACCCGCAGAGCAACGCACCAACCCCGTAACCACCACGCAGGAGCCGTGGGCATGGGCAATCGACACCCGCAAAGCCTTCCACATCTCAGGCATCCATCGCAGTCATCAACCTCCCGCAGCAGCAGCATCCTTAATTCCGCCGCAAACCACCAAACGGCCGCAGAGGACCGGGAGGACGGCAACGATACACCGCATCGCCTCTTCCTCTGCGGTCCCCATCGCCAACGCATCTGACGGTGCGACCCCGTTCGGTCGCGAGAGACAGGGCCAACGGCAACGACACACCGAGACACCTCTCCTCCCGCGGCGCCTTCTGGCTGCAGAGGCCAGAAAACGCCGTCCCCCGCAGCCCTCTCGGATGTATTACAGATGATTTACAGGTGGTAGAACTAGTGTAGTTTGACCGGGGAAGTACCACCGCCACACCAATTTGCAACGTGAAGCATTTGCATTTTTTTGGATGGGTGTGGTTGCTAGCATACTTTTATTTGAGGCGACCATCATAGTCCTTAGTAATGGGAACGCATCTGTGATTGACTTCAAGAAGAATTTCATGCAGAATCCATGTTCTATTTGAAGTTGATTACAAATGTCTCCGGGGGGTGTGACCACTTACCATCAGGTAATTGGTAACCACTGCATGCTCGTTTGCTACTTCAGTCTGATATAAAAAAATGCATCCAGAGAGGGCCCACAGTCAAGACCACTCGCCACACCCTGGGATCCCTGTTGGCTTCACCGTGGTATTCCAAGCCACGGTTACTAAGCCCCCTCATCACGATAAGGTGGAGATCTCGATGAAAATAAATGAATAAGACCCGTACATTGAATTTCCTTGAATTAGATTACCTATGTTAACTCTTATGACAAAGGGGTTTTAAAATTACAACGGTTTTTTTTTAATTTAATAACTTTTTCCTTTGGTTTTAGCCTTGAAACGAAGCAAATTAACGTTACCGAAGATAAAACGAAGCCTACTAAAGGCAGCATCCGAATGGGTAATCGAGGTAAACAGCAAAATTGGCCAAAAGTGCAGAAGCGTCGGCTACGGGATAAATCGTATGTTCAGATATTTTTCTAATCAAGGTGTAGAACGAATATCGTATAAAGCTATGATTGCCTTTAGAACGTGTTGAAGTACGAAACTATACCCATTAAGTGTCTTACAGATGATTCTAGATGATGTACTTCTCTTGTTTAGAACCAAGAAGTTATTGAATAAATAGTCAATAGCCAATAGATGGCAGAAAACGCATAACTCACACATACACGCTTTTTACATGCATAGCCCCACACTAGGATTTTCTCGTGTGTCGTGGGTACCATGGACACACACAAGACGAATACACACACACCCAGACCCAGAACATGAATCTAAAGTCATCATTCAGATACCTGTCTGGCCGGGAATCGAACTCGGGACCCCGCGTCAGACCGATACGGTAACCGCTCCGCTATGCGGGTGGTCAACGAGCTAAACTGATATCACTAGAAGTACGAAGTTATTAAGTAGTTGCTAAAGGAACATTATTTAGCACCAAATAGATGTATTGCAAATTTATCTCCTAAGTAAGTTAATTAAAGACGAAACTAATGATAGATGAAACCTAGAAGAAAATACATTTGTTATCGATATTCTTCTTATAAAGAAAATAATTCATGAAATGAAAGAAGATCTTACTAACTGAACCAACAAACATGTTAGGAAATGTTGTACAACTTTTGGACAATAAAATATAACAACTTGGTATTAGCTATAATAATTATTTAAAATAATTGGTAACGTGCTGTTTTTCTTGTTTTTAAAGACGCACAACAAACGCAATAAGACTTACTAAAATGAATATGATGCAAATGGATGACGAATCTCCGTAAGTATTGCAGCTCTGTTTTAATTTTACTTAATGTGAATGATATTTTAAAATAGCACTTTCTACATTTGTAGCCCCACATAAGATGTTATTCTGTGTTATGATACCATTGACATCCACAACGATAAATAAGTAAACACCCAGATCTTTATCAGAAACGTAATCAGAATTATTCAGATATCTGTCTAGTCAAACGCGGGATTCAGTGTCTGTTAGTCCAGGATAGTGAAAGCTCCGCCATACGAGTCAATAAGATGAGACGAGTAGCTATTCTGAGAACTAACATTTTTTTGCGAGGGGGAAATCTTCAAAAGTTACCCGACGCCGTGGGAGTGACGCAGGGTTATGTAGGATTTTTATCGCACTAACCCTCCCGGTGGCCGTCCTCGGCGCTACACAGAGGACTCCGGGATCTCCAAAGGGGCTTCCATCGGGCTCCTTCCAGATGGGCTCGATTCCCGGGATCGCCTGGCTGGGTGGTTCAAGCTCCTACTCTAGCCTCTCGCAATCCTGGAAGCCCCTTTTAGTCGTCTCTTACGACAGGCAGGGGATACTGTAGCTCTATTCTGATCTCGGAACTACAGGGACTCTGAGAACTACCTAATAGCGCCAGATCTAAAAATTCAATTTAATCTTACTTTAAAGCAATGTGTTTTACTGACATGACTTGAACACAGCATAAAAAGGGCAAGTTTTGCAATTTTTTATTCTAGTTTACGTAAAAAATAACTTAAACTAAAGATGTTTTGTTTCAGCCAAAATAAGCCATTATTTTCACCGTTCTCAGAAGATGCCAACTTAAATGAAGTTTTAAGTCCTTATACCGTTAGTATATCATATTCGGTTCATTTATATTGCTTTTTGTATTGGCAATATACGTAGAAACATTCATTAAAAATATTTATTTATATTTCATATAGTCATTAAGATTTGCTGATTCAGATAGAAAAATATAATATGTACATCCAAAGAACACTTACGTATTATATGTGTGTGTGTAGAGATCATGCTTAGATATATAAAAATCTGAATGTTTCACCAAGCCTACACTCAGTACAGAGATCTTTTTAGAATGTTCGTTGTACATAGAAGCCAAGTTAGCATATCTAATAATTGCCATTTTTATTTAACTTGTATTATTAGTCCGTATTTATGTATATAGGTTAGATCTTGCAACTGAACTTTTAAACAATTGAGCTGAAATTACATTTACTTTAAACTACTTTAAACTACTACGTAAGTATAAACCTGATATAGTGGACTCTCCGAAAATGTGGAGTAAATATTTTTTGCACTCATAATTCCTGTGATTTAAATGATAGGGTTTTCCAAGAAGAATACAAGAACGAAAACCACGCTGGCTTTATAATTTAGTATGTTTAGTTGCCGAAACATATGTTTAAAGTAATGCGTAACTTAGGATATAAGAATAATTTTTCCTGCAAAACCGTCACAGAGTACATTAAATCAAACTCACGTGCTGAAACATGTCACAAGAGCAAAACAAGATGACCACACCGAAATTTTGGTACTATAAACTTGTCTTAAATTGAAATTTATTTATTTTCCAGTTAAAACAACAAATGACGCGAATCGCAAGCAAATTCACGAATGCCAATATTACGATCGAAGTAATCGGCCGAACACTAGAATATAATGACATCGTTCTTTTGAAAATAACGAAAAGCATCATAGAAATTAGTCGTTTTAGAGCCGACGACAGAAAATACGAAGACGATGCTGGTCAAAAGAAAATCATATTTATCGTTCATGGTTTAAGTGTTATGGGAATGTATGCCATTGATTGTTTAGCGGAGGAAAATGAATTCGTTCGTCTTGTGTCTTATTATTTAGAACATTTAGATAAATTCGACATATTTCTGATTCCAATGGCCAATCCAGACGGTTATGGATTTAAGGTACGAATCGCTATTTTTTTGAACATATTCAATGTTCGCAAACACTTCAGGAAAAATTATTTAATAACAATTTATGCTATATATCACAGGATACATCTCTCGTTATTAGTAAAGCTATATGTATATATTCATTAAATATTTAAACTTATCAATGTTTATCTGATATTGTAATATGTGCACAAATCAGCAAGATTTTAAACTATAGATAGGTAGCTTTCACAAAGCCTTTTGGCTTTTTTTTTTTTCAGGTAGAAATGTGGAACAAGAACCTATCCCCACAAGACGCATGTCCAGGGGTAGCGTTGGACCGCAACTTCGACATCGCATGGAACTCCTCCCGCGTCATCAGTTCATGCAGTCAGCAGTACCCTGGACCCACACCCTTTTCCGAACCAGAGACGAGAGCTATACGAGATATCATGCATCGATACAGTAATAAAATTATTGCGTATATCCATGTGCATGCTGGAACGTATTCTCCGGAAGTGTTTAAGGTACGGACTAAGAGACGGTGGTGGAATCTTTTTTGGTTCTAATACAGAGGAACATGTGACATACCTATTTTTGTTTTATAACAGCATAGTTAAGCGTGGTATTGTTATAGGGTTTTGCAAGGGTTTATTTGATTATAAGTAGATAAACTTATTACAGCTAGTCTTACTATAAAATAATTGGAAAAAATACTATTCGTTGAAATAATCATCGCATACCTAATTAATATATTCAAGGAAAGCGTTCAAATTGTATCCGGTTGAGCCTACAATACTAATATTTAATTTATAAAGTGACATAAAGATCTTAAGGAGACTCCCAATTCGTTGCAAGTAAAGTTAACCTATAGTAAAATTCAATCTGCTCTTAATACAGTCAAAGCGATTTTATGAAATATTAGAAGACCAAGTGAGAAGAGGAGAGAGACGCGTATATAACGTAAACTTAGGTAATAGTACTTTCTAATCAGCCCTTGTCCACTGCTGGACGTAGGCCTCCCCTAAATGGCGCCACTCCAACCGGTCCTGTACCCTTAGAATCCAACGGGATAGTACTCTATTTAACAATTATCAACAGTATCCCTTATTTACGTTTAAAGGGCGACGCAGTTCTTTATCCGAGAGGTTACACTGACGTTCAATCAGATGATGACAAGTACATTGACCTAAAAGGAGAAATAGACGAAGTGATGAGGAAAGCCAGCTTCCAAATATATACCGTTACGGTAGACACGCTTCATAACTGGTACGGAAGGGTTACCGGAACTAGCGTGGACTATGCTTCTACGGTAATTCATTTCAATCGCTGTAAGCTTTTTTTAGAGCCGTTATAACCTAATGGTTGGAACTTGCCCTCTCAATCAGGGGTTCCGACGTTCAAACCCAGGCACGCACCACTGATTTATGTGCGTATTAGAAATTATTATCTCTGCTTTTCGACGAAGGAAAACATCGTGAGGAAACCTACACACCCCAGAGTTCTTTAAAAAAAGTTCTCGGAGGTGTGTGAAGTCCACTAATTCGCACTTGGCCAGCGCGGTGGACTGTGGCCTAAACTCTCTCATTCTAAGAGAGGACCCGCGCCCAGCAGTGGGACAATAATGGGTTGACGACAAGCTTTTTTATGTCACTGCTTTATTATTGTATTTTATTTGTTGTAACGATAAAGTTATCAGTTTGTTTTGTTAAGAGTAGTTTTGTCATACTAGCCACGCAATTGGCGAATGCTCTGATGGTAACCAATGTAATTCTGCTAAGGAGGTTAATTGAGTTTCGATGGAAGGATGTGGTTGCCGGCACACTATATGAGGCGACCATCCTAGTCCTCGGGAGTAGCAACGCATCTGTGATTGATTTCAGATAAAGCCTACATATGTTCTATATCAGGTGGACTGCATGCTCGTTTGCTACTTCATTGTTATAAAAAAATCTACCTACGACAAGGCGAGTCACAGTTTATTAATTTAAATATTATAAAGAAATGTTTACGTTTTTTTGTAGGTATATGGAATCCCATACGCCATGGAATTCGTGATGCAGCTATATGACGACGGGAAGTGGTCAAAGGTGCCTTCAGTCGAGGCCACCTCTAACCACGTGGTGGTGGAAGTGTGGAAACGAGTTATAGATGTAGTTATGGATAATATCTGGAACAGCTTTCATAGCAATGAACTTTGAGGATATCTGATTAGTTTATAAATGTATAACGACAAATATTCTATACTTATAAATATTTTTACATTTAAAATATTTGGTTTCGTACGTATAATGCATTTGTATTAATCTTGATTTTAAGTTAACCAATCTGTTTATTTTTTAGCAAAAGTAAAATAGCACCAATTTACTTAAATTGTTATCATTTTCAACTTTTTTTGAACCCGTTAAAGGCAAAACGAGGTTTATTAACTAAAATGCATTTAAAAGCAACAGCGGGTATTTTGACAAAGACATTTGACAGTTTAGCATTGCGCAATCCTTCCCTACATCAACTATAACCGTGCGTAATTTCATACTCCTCCGTCTGCGGCAAGTATATTAAAAACGAATCACAAGTTTTCACTTCACGTATTAATATATAGAAGATTAAAACAGTAGTCGTCTCATTTAAATATTTATGTAAGGTTTTTTAATAAAATCGATAAGCCTGACAGTTCATGAATTAAATCATACTCAGTTGTGATAATTAGTCTCCTATTTAAGTTTCACTAAACCACGAGATGCAAAAAAGAATCTGAGTCAAATTCCAAATTCTTAAAAAGTTCTGAAAAGGCTGATGGTTTCCAAATTAAATTCCTGCTTAATTATGATGATTTAAGATTCTATAATAAATTACCAGAAAATAAATCTGAATCTTATCCCAAAAGTTCAAACAATACCAATACGTAATTCTCATAGATATTAATATTAAAGTCAGGGGACCGACTGATTATTTATTAATATTATTTTGAAAACAATTCTACACAATAAACAAGTTTGTAATAATGTCATCAGTAACCAGTTAGAAAGAGCGCGTGATACAACATATTTGGCAAATATTATGGTGGCACTTTCTCCAGTACACTGCGTCATTGGTCACTATGTTATTGTGTTACTATCACAATAATAGAAGCCATAGATTATTTATATTACATTGAATGTGTACTATCGTAACCTGAACCGTTCATTAATGAAAAAGAAGCAATGGATTGGACAGCGAAAATAATGTCGCTGTTTATTAGTAAGTGTGTCAGTTTACAACAAGTCGTGCATACAAAAGGAGTTAAGAAGAAAGTGAAGGTCACGTTTTGAGGTCTATAAGTGATATTTTTGAGAGTTGCTATCCTGGTACAAAGAATTTAGGGTCGTGAATGAGCACAACTGTTTAAGTTCCAACCATTTGTCTTAATTACAATGAACATTACAGTAATTGTACGAAACACGAATTGAGGTTAAGTCGAAATAGATCGCCTGTGCCTAATCTCATTCGGTTATTCAAGGAAAATAATATGACATGTATTTCGGGGAATTTTCTTAAAAATGTATCCTTATACATAAATTTCTTAGAACGATCTCTTAGACTAATCTTCTCAATAACATGGAATAATAATAACAAAATCCAAATTCAAGCTTATAGAGTGTTCAAGTATTTTGAATTGATATTTTCTGCATCACATTTGGTTACCTTATATGAAGTGTGCCTTAAACATATAACACCCAAGCCCACGTGGTAATTTTTACCTTAGCATGTATGTAACCCTAACATAATAATATTATCCAAATTAGCGAAACTTTTAAAAGGCTTGCACATTACCATAATGGTGGTATGCTTAATACTAATTTTGATTTAAGTATCTAGTTTTATAGAACGTTATTCTCATAAAAATAAATCAACACTTACATGATGACACGTATGCTTATATTAGAATTTTAATGAAAGTATGCTGTCACATTGAATGATATAAATTCTTTAGTTTCCTACCTCATTTCTTTAAAGCAACATATCTGATATAAGTATCTAAATATAGATACCCCTTGTTCAGCCTATTGAGGTCTACAATGGGTTGGTGCCAACCCTCTAACAATGGGTTACACTGGAAGATATTTCTTCCTCTCTTCTGGATTCTGTCGCTTAGCCCCTTCTTACGTTCGCCACATGATGAGAGAGTGTGGTTCTCGAAACCAACACCATTTTTTTTTCTCGTGGGGGTAAACCTTCAAAAGGTACCCGTCGCCGTGGGAGCGACGCAGGGTTATGTGGGATTTTTACCACACTAAAACTCCCCCGGTGGTCGTCCTCGGCGCTACAAAGAGGACTCCGGGATCTCCAAACGAATCGCAACCGGAATCATCTGAGCGCGTTGCCCCATCGGGCTCCTCCCAGATGGGCGGCTGGGCCCACGGCTCTGTCTAGTCTTTACGGCGATATGCGACCACATTTACCGCCGTCCTTCCCAGGATCGCCTGGCTGGACGGTTTAAGTTCCCACGCTAGGCGCCCGACACACCAACAAACCAACCAACACCAAACGGCTCATGTAAAAACTATTTAATCTAATATCCAGTGTCACATTGTCCATTAAGGTACGTCTCAACGTAATTTTCTTTCTGAAACAGGCGACAAGTCCATTAAAACCAGACGTAACGTAAAACGCGGTACATACATCTCTTAATATCTGATTACTATGTATCATTTGCACTGTCCTTACCTCTAATCCGTTTCTGATAAATTAATAAATTGTTTTCAAAATTAAGTGTTATCATGTAGAACTGTCCATCTGATAATCAATGTTTAAGTGATCCGCACCGCTTTCTTTTCTAGCGTGGCTCGGTGGAATGGTGTGGTGTGTTTTGAAAGCAGCAACGTATCTATTATTGACTTAAGGTAGAATCCTTGTTCTTTATAAATTTGCTTAGGGATATCCATAGGCAGTAGTGATTATTTACCATCAGATAGAATTCACGCTCTTTTGCTCCTTCAATCTCATATTTTTTTTATCTGATTCTAAGTGCTCACTGCCGCCACTTAATGCTAAGTGGTCACTGCCGCTCATGGACATCTGTAAGCAACTTCACACAAAACATGGGTTCTATCTGAAGTCAATCACAGATGCGTTGCTACTCCCGAGGACAATGGAAAAAAAGTCATAAAAAGTATCCTCTTCCGGCCACCAATACGCACTTGTCCAGCGCGGTGGATTATGGCCTAAACTCTCTCATTCTGAGAGAAGACCTGTGCTTAGCAGTGGCACAATAATGAGTTGACGAGAATTGTGCTAATAGTGCCTTTGGAGACAAACCAGGGTTTCACCACCTTCAGGAGTGATGAACAAAACAAGTTATTCAGAACAGCTGTTCGCTATAACGTCACACAGAATTATAACGCATGGAAAGTAAGTAAACCTTTTTTTTTTTAATCGTATTATAGGCTAACGTTTGGCCGCGATCTTACCTGATGTTAAGTAAGATGCAGCCTAGGATGTTACACGCTTGCCTAGATAAAGCCTATTCACCCTCGTCTTGAAAATTTCTAGATTATAAGTATCGGGGAACAACGAACGCGGAAGAGAATTCCATTCCTTGGCAGTTCGCAGCAAGAAGAAATTACTGAAGCGCTTTGTGCGCCCAAATGGAACATCAACTAGATATTGGTGGTTCCCGCGGTTCGTCTAGATGTCCGATGGTAGAAGGGAGCTGCAGGAATTAAATTGTGTAGTTCGAACGCACACTCTCCAAAACGTATTCGATAGAATACTGCCAGGCGAGCGACGTGGCGTCGATGTTTTGTGCTAAGTAATTTGGTGTCAAATAGCGCGTCGTCACTAATAAGTCGTCTGGCTCGCCTCTCCACCGAGTCCGAGAGATCCAGCTGACACTTGGCAGAACCGTCCCAAAGATGACAACCTTCTTAGTCAGATTATGTTTTAGACATACCTGTCATAGCTAACAATATGTAACAATGGAGTCCCATTAGTGGTGCCTAGGTCGTCCTATTTACGTCAATCGGGACTTAGAAAGAACCTGTACTCGTATCTTGTTTTTGTAACAAAACACCAGCGTGATTGTTAGATACAGTAATAATTCTCCTAAATAGCTACGAAAAGGCTACCCTAAGTTACCTTGGTTACTAATGTATCTATTATCTTATATGTCCTTTTGTGTAATTGAAAAAGCAAAGGATAGTGCACCCTTGCTGCCCACGATGGTAAGTGGTCATTGTCTATAAAAATCTGTAAACTCCTAGATTGAACAGGGATCCTCACGAATGGTCGCCTCATATGTATATTAGTCGGCATCCATACCATTCATTTTTTTGTTTTTGAGGGGGAATTCTTTAAAAGGTAGGTAGGTACTCGATGCCGTGAGAGTAACGCCGGGCTATATATGATTATATCCACACTAAAACCCTTTCGGTGGGCGTCTACGGTGCTGCGAAGAGGTATCCGGGATCTCCAACGGAGCACAACCGGAGTTCTCAGAGCGCGTTGCCTCTAGTCGGCTAACTAACATACCAAAGCGCAAACCTGATTCACGCTAGAAATAGGTATGGCGGTTTCTTCCCTTATCGAAATATTGGTCTTACTTACTTAGAAGGTGGTAGAACCAGTGTTGTTCGACCGGGGAACTACCACACCTATTTCTAGCGTGAAGCATTTCTTGCGTTTCGTTCGAAGGGTGTGGTTGCCGGCACACTTTCACATGAGGCGACTATCATAGTCCTCGGGAGTAGCAACGCATCTGTGATAGATTTCAGATGGAACCCATGTTCTGTATGAAGTCGATTACAGACGACCATGAGCGGTAGTGACCACTTACCATCAGGTGGACTGCATGCTCGTTTGCTACTACAGTTAGATAAAAATAAAAACTCTTTCAAGTTTACAATACTTCTTCAATGTCTCATTCTTTTGCATGTTGCTTGAATTGCATTAAATGATTACTTATTCCGAATAGCGGCATCTCACAACAATGGGTGACAACAACTCATGCGTGGGTTGTCCCACGTTACTGGTTCATTAAACCCGACACCATTGGTTTTATCTCCGATCCGCTTTGTCGTACTGTTAGTTATTTTGTGACATTACAATACGTTTAGCATAATATATTACATGTGATTACAATACTGCGATGAGTCTTTTAAAATGGTTTCGAGTGAGATTTAATCTTTTTTCAGACAAGAACTTGTCACTTGGATTATTGTTGGACCTAACGAACGTCACATAAGTCGTGGCATTGATCCAGAAATCAATCACAGATGCGTTCTTCCCGTTAAAGGCTTATTGGTACCTAGAAACTTGAAATTTGATACAGAGGTTCATTTTATAAGATAAGTGTGCTCACTTAAGGAAGGATTTTAAAAAAATCAACCCCTAAGGGGTTAAAAGGGGGAAGAAAGTTTGTATGAGAGTCTACAAATTTAAAGGCTACTCTAATCAAACTTAGTATTTGGCTTTCTGGTTTGATATACCTAATTGTAAACGTGTTTCATCATTTTAAGACTGGTATGTGTGAAAGCCTATTTGTTACTTGTACCAACGAATATTCGCAGAAAATACAAGTTTAAACCAAATTATAATCCGAAAACATATCATCCAACTTAATTTGCTTTTATATTTGACATATTTATCTTAATAAATACTTAATCAAAATTAATGCAACATTTTCATGTAGAGTTATCCAAAAAATAATATCACATAGGATTATATATTAGTCCACCAATTCGCACTTGGCCAGCGCGGTGGACTATGGCCTAAACTCTCTCATTCTGGGAGAAGACCCGTGCCCAGCAGTGGGCCAATAATGGGTTGATGCGAATATCACATAAGATTATCTAAACGTATACCTAAACAACAATTCTTCAGTACTGTATAACAGTTATCATTATCATCATCATCAGCATTTTTCGCACTCCTGCCAGTATTGATAAAAAGTAGTAATTTTAATTATTTACGAGTATTTTACGATCTCGATCCTTGCTTGATTAGGATGATGCCGTTACGGTTATTAAAGATTTCGTCGTCCGCGCAGTGCGCACGCGCATATGATTCGAATTAGTGCGAGATCGGCCGCTGCGGAGCGCGCATGTCCGCATTCTAACAGATTAAATAAACACGTGATATATTTAAATTATTAAAACATTTATTTATTAAAGTAATTTATTTATTAAATATACAATAAGTGAAAGTGGCAAAGTGCTGAAATATGACGTTTCGATTGATTATATTGTTCGGTGAGTTTCTGTATCATTTCCGAGTGAAAACGAACATTTGCGTTAATTAAACGGAAATAGAAATGCTTGCTATCAATCTAACAGTAAAAGTTTTTAATCTAAATAATGATTGGTCTGGATCTCTTTCCGATTAAACAATTTAAATAAAAATAGGCTAGTCCATTCTGATGATTTATTTAAATTTGACGAGTGCTTCCGGAGATTGACGCATTCAATCAATCTCTGTAGCTTCGGAATATTTGTATAGATTAAAGGTTTTTGATGAAATAAAAACGTTCCATTATTATAATTACGTTAAAAAGTTTACAACAGTTTTTTTTAAATACAAAATGAAAGTTTAAAGTGACACACAAATTCTATAAGTTTTGTTTTTAGAATCTTCGTATACTTAATGTATTTGAAAATTAATTACTTTTAGTAAGTAAAATCGTAAATTTAGGTTCAATGTTGTAATATTTATACTAACTTTTACGTTAAATTGTTAATTAAAGAATGTTACATGTATTTGAATAAATACACAATGAAATGGAATATACAATTATAATATATTTTTAAACTGATAATACTTGTAAATATTGATTTACGTTAATTAAATAAATCATATAGATGTTTATAAAATGGAATATATGTAAAATATAGCATACGTAAGCTCGCAAAGTCTTGTGGTATAAAATTCAACACATATACGGATTAGATATCAATATCAATATCAAGTATGTGATATTACCATTTAATTAGCTCTCGCTTTAAATGCGTAAAGAAATCGTTCATGACTTAAAGGTAATTCCAAAAGGTCTCTCATTTGAAAACGTTGATTTTTGGAAGACAACATTTTCGTTACAACTCAGCTATGGGACTGTAACGGACATGGAGCAAAACATGCCTTAAGACATACTAAATATATTGAGGACTTATCTTACAATCTACAATTGCATCTTACAATATACAATTGCATAGGTACATCTTACAATATACAATTCCAGGAAATTTGGCACGTAGATATAACATGACCAAGCTGCTGGAATAACGTAATAATTACCTCTTTAATATTATTACTGTGAATGTAAGTTTGTTTGTAACGCTTTCACGCCAGAACTACACCACCGATTACCATGAAACTTTGTCTACATATTCTTAGAGGTATTAAAAGAAACATAGAATACTTTTTATTGTTATTCAGGCAGACATGATTGTTCGTCGAACAATTTGAAAATCCAGGCATCTCCGCTGGTAAAAGCTAGTATTATATAAGAGTAGTTTACAGTGAATCCCGATATTCACTCCGTTGCCCGTTTCACAATATTTTTAACATCGGAGCTATAAAATTTCATCTGAACTAAATCGAATATCAAATATCCGGTAGATATTCGATTGATATTCCATTTAATAATTTTTCATACGAGTGAATTTCAAATACTCCTGTATATTGCAAAATATTCTCCGAGTATCGTACGGTTCAGAGTATAAGTGTAATACCATGTTATTCCGAAAATGCAGAGATTATATAAAATGCAGTTCATATTTATTCCCCATTTTATTCGTATTTGATATTCAGTATTACATTTCGATAGTGAAATATATTTTCAACTTTAAATAAGCATGCGAAATATTTAATGAATATGCGTTGTTAACAGGCCGTGACAACTCGACCTTTTCTATATAATTAATTTTGGTCTATAATATTTCATTGTTGTAATATGGGTATTCATGGTTTAATTTTTTATACCTTTGATTATTTTTAAGATAATTTCACTGCCAGAATAAATATCTATTTCATATTTAACTTCAAACAATATGAATAGAAGTTTACGAAATGTGTTCATGAAACCTCTATTCATTCTACGTTGACAAATCTGATTTAGGAGTAATTTAGTCACAGAAGTTAATAACTAATATATTGCTACCTTTGAAGACTAAGTTGGAACGTCTCAAGTGTGTCTTCCTTACCACATCCTTAAGACCTGAACACAATAGCGTATAACACAGCTTTTATTAGGCTGACATAGACAGCGCGGTGGACTATGGTCTAAACTCTCGCAGGTCCACCAATTCGCACTTGGCCAGCGCGGTGGACTATGGCTTAAACTCTCTCATTTTGAGAGAAGACCCGTGCCCAGCAGTGGGACAATATTAATGACGTGGTGTGGCAGCGATGCATCAGGAGGTTAACCACACGGAGTTCTACAACCTTTATAGAAATAACATTTTGATTGATATTTGAAAAATATGTCCGTAGTTAACAATCATTTGCTTCTATGACAAAGGAAAACATAACATCGACCCTATACACTGGAGAGAATTCTAAAAATAAACCTTATCTAAAAGATGTAGGAATTTTACCAATCCGAAATTTGCCATCCTCGACTATACCTATTACCTTTACCTTTTTCATTTTAAGAGATCCATGCGTAGCAGTAGAAATAAATGATGACGATGAAGATAAATTATACCCAAATTATTAAAAGAATGCTACTTACTTTAAAATTAATTTTGATCAAAAATATCATCCCAAGCAATTACGTGCAGAGTGTACTTAGAAGCTGGAGAAATTCCGAGATGAATAGTATCATTTCATTCAAATATATTGATTAATTAATATTCTGAGAATGTAGAACGAACTATGTCAAAGAACGTTATTAAACTTGGTTTCTTCCTCTTGACTTAGAATCGAAAAATTCCTTCTAAATTAAATTAAAATTATCGGGGATTCAGTCGTCGATCAAAGGACGGTCTAATGACATCAATTGGTTCGGAATTGGTCCGCGGGAAGAAGCCACAGGAGCGACCGATGTAAAGGGAGCTAAATTACTTGAAGCCGGAGCAACAAAATAAATGTCGCCACAAATTAAAGAATCGCTCAACGCAAATAATCTTCTCCAGGAAACTTTAGGATCTAGTCTTAGTTGAAGCGTGAAACGAAATATGCAGCTTTTGCACTCCATCTGATGATAACTGGTTAATGCCGCTCTTGGACATCTGTGGCAAACTTCGAGAAACTTCACTAATGCAGTCTCTTTTTGATACTGACAGTCCTACTAATATTATAAATGTGAAAGTTTGTGAGGATGTATGTGTATTTGTTATTCTTTCACGCGAAAACTACTCAACGGATTAGGTTGAAACTTTACAGTAGTATAGGTTATACATCAGAATAACACATGGGCTATAATTTGTAATGATTTTTTATTTATAAGGTTATAATATAACGAGAAATATCAGGTTAGTCGGAAAAAAAGTTGTGCTCTGAGAGCTATCTTCGCGTACGCTGCCTAAGCCGTTGGAGATATCCAAATATAATGTACCATGGGATTGTTTGGCTCACATAGATCTAAATAAAAGTCCGCGACAGCATATGTCTATATATTATGTATAACCCACAATAACTCTTTTTATACTTTGAAAATTTTAAAAATATCAAGTTGATGTTTCCATGAGTTTTATACAAACTAAATATTAATCCTTATCAAAATAAATGATTTCAAAAAATCAAGCATCTAATAAAGATTGAATCTGCTTTTTACACCATATAAATTGGATAAGTAGTTTAGAAGATATTACGAGTATAACATATTGCGTAGTCAATTGATTGACCGGCAGTAAGCGCCATGCGCCGCCGCCGTATACAACGAAGTTGTATGATATTAATATTTGAATGGTTATAAAACACGGAGCAAAATGTGAAAGGTCAATGACGTCTCTGTAGTTCCGGGAATAAGGCTACGGTATCCCCTGTCTGTGGTAAGAGGCAACTAAAAGGGAGCTTTCGGGGTTGCGGGCGGCTAGACGGAGAGCTCCAAACACCCAGTCAGCAACTTCGGGAAAGATGTCAGCATGTGTGGTCGCATGCTATCGTGAGAGCCAGGATGGACGGAGCTTGAACCGTCCAGCCAGGCGATCCCGGGAAGGACGGTGGCATACGTGTGGTCGCATGTCGTGGTAAAGACCAGATGGAGTGGTGGGCCCAGCCGCTCACTCTGGAGGAGCCTGATGGGGCAATGCACTCAGAGGACTCCAGTTGCGTTCCTTTGAAGATCCCGGAGTCCTGGTGCTTTAAGAATCCCAGATAACCATGCTTCGCTCCCACGGCGTACCTTTTGAAGGTTTCTCCCTCGACAAAAAAGAAACAAAGTCAATGAGAATGAAACAGCGGAAAGGTTAAATATGTTATTCAATCGTCATTGACCTTTTAATGTAACACAACTCGGCACATATATCAGATTAGCAGTAGTTTAGGTCGTAGTTGACCACGCTAGCCAACTGCGCGTTGGTAACCGTCACGGGTTTTGAGACCCTTTCTTAAAACTTTTAATTTCAGAGTAAGCATTAATATCTGTTGCCGACAAAACTAATTCAAATTAATATACGTGCCTGTGATTTGAAATTTGAACACACTGATTTAGGCGATTAAGGCTACGTACTCACGGCGCGGTTTTCACCCGCGGCCGCCGCGGTTGCGGGCCCGCAGCTTCTATGCGAAACTCACGAGACCGCCTATTTTTGCGGTTCCGCTGCCGTCGTGGTTGCGATTATCGACCGCAAACGTGGCGGGCGAAAACCGCAAGACGGGCCGTTTACCATCAGTTGAGGTCCTGACTACTGCACTCGCCCGCCAACTGACCGCAGAGCGCGCGGGCGCAAACCGCCGCGGCTGCGGCTGACCGCGGCCCGCGCGGTTCTACAGATTGCCCGCCGGTGCAGCGGGAGCCGCAAAAACCGCGCGCCTTGCGGGCGAAAAACGCGTCGTGAGTATTGCTTTAATTTTTTACACTTATATCTGCATCCTACAGAAGCTGCGGGCCCGCAACCGCGGCGGCCGCGGGTGAAAACCGCTCCGTGAATACGTAGCCTAACACACGGCACCGCGCACCGCCGCGAATAGCGGTGTCCCGCGCGCTAAGGCGGTTTACGCACCTGTACGCGCGGATGGACCGATCATCAAAATAAACTTTTCGACATCGAAATGCATTTTTGCTTCAACGATGATCCGCGCGCTTAGGCGCCAGCCCGTGTGTGAGGCGCCGACCCCCCGCACTGTCGTTCGCGCGGAGACACGGTGGTGATGAGAACACCGCTGGACCGCGCGGCCAGTCGGTGTACGTTTGTGAGGCATCAACAGATTTATTAGACCCCAATACAACATGAGATCCGCTTCACCGCCTACCGTGGCAGTGAGCGGTACCGTATGTTAATCGCCTTAGGAAGTAGGGCAAGGGTTCAATCTGAAGTAAATCACAGATGCGTTACTACTCCAGAGGACTATGATGATCGCCTCATACAAAAGTGAGCCGGTAGGCACACCCTTCGAATGAAACACAAGAACTGCTTCACGGTAGAAATAGGTGCGGCGGTGATGCCTCCCTGGTTGAACCATTGCTCTACCTTGCAAACTTTATGTGGCAGACTAAATTCCACGCGAGCGAAGCCGCGGGCAAATGCTAGTAATATATAAATATCGGATTATATGCACTATCAAAATGCCAAAATATGGATGCAAATATACACAATAAAATACTGAAATATGCTAAAAAATGGTTGAATGTACACAAAATATGCACTATGGAAGAAACATTTATCTTATTTTATCAAATTTTCATCTTAATTACTAATTAATCAAGCATCTTAATTATTGACAGAACTATCTGTTAAAATGAAAAAAAGTGATTAAAGCTGCTTAGCGCGAATTCGAAGTCACTTATTTCTTTCTTTGCTAACAAACCCCGCGCTTCGTAAACTATGTGTTATCCACGTTGAAAATTTTCACCACATTTTCGTTGTGTTTTTTAAGCTATTTCATAGCTTTTATCGTGCTTTGAGCGCGGCGACCGAATCAAGAAATTCCGTAACGAAAAAATCTAACAACGCTTCGCTTAACGTGGTAATATGGTACGACAGTACGAAGCTGGCACGGATCTAGACGAGCTGCTCTGAAATTGGACAAATATGTAAGCAGGTGTTTGTGAGAATGTGTATAGTATCAAAGAAAAAACTTGAATCAATATCAGAGAAAAAAAAGACTGCATAAGTAATAAATAATTAATTACAATTGCAAAGTGATAAAATAGAATATGCAATAGCTTTACCGCGGCAGTCCCCGAGTGCCGTACGTTTTTTTTCATTTTTTTTTATTTTGTCACCGATGTTCACGAATAATCACGAGCCTAGCACAGGTATATTCAAGTTCTTCGCTAAACCTCACTTTCAATGTTATGATTATATAACATACAACTTTAATAATATATTTCTACATGCACTCGCTTACACGTGTAGCGATAAAAGTATTTTCTCTGTTATTTGTTAACTGAAGGAAGTGTTTAAGTCAGACATGCCTCTGGGCGTTTAATGGGCTGTTTTAAAAGGGCTCCTTGCTCCATTAGAGGGATTTTGCTCATTTGTATACCCACGCGGCCATTAAAGTATTTTTGTACGTGTATTGGAATTTGGCTTAAAAAAACATGATACTTCTCTTTTTTACAATAGGCGTAAAGTAGCAATTATTTAGAGCTTATGCCTTTCTTATAGCTGTTATTCAATATTTTTACGTCTTCGTACCTCGAAATTTATTTATTTATTTATTTTGATCACCTACATAGTTTACACCAAATAAAATATAAAAATAACACAATTATACAATACGGAAAAGCTAAGTGCAACTACATTTATAGGCGAAGACTGCTTGCAAAAAGGAGCGAGTAACAAGTAAGTCAAATGATAATAACAATAGTAATAAAGAAAAGAAAAGAAACATTTTTTCTGGAATAAAATTAAAATTAAATTAAATTAAAATTCAATTAAATTAAATTTAAATTAAACAGATTTTATATGTCAACATATTTTATGATATATGAATTTATTAATAATATATTTAAACTTGTAAATACTATCATTAAAAATGTCAATTTGTTATTGTTCGTTATTATATTCGTCTGCTAACGTTCCTCGGAGAGGCAGGTAGGACACGAGCTAAAAATAATTGATTATAATATATCTATTAATGTACAAGTATCTCTCCATGGCCACATATAGTAGAAAAGGTAGGTTTAGACTTAGAGTCTTAACTACCTTAGTTAAGACTCTAAGTCTTTAAGTTTAAATATATTAGGTTCCTATAGGAAAAATAAGCATATACATAATATTGTTTTTTGCTTCAAATATGTGACATGTACAAAATATAGTACTTTAAATTAATTATATCATATTATCATTTAATTTTATATCACACTAGCTTTTGCCCGCGGCTTCGCTCGCGTGGAATTTAGTCTGCCACATAAAGTTTGCAAGGTGGTAGAGCAATGGTTCAACCAGGAAGTTATCACCGCCGCACCTATTTCCACCGTGAAGCAGTTCTTGTGTTTCATTAGAAGGGTGTGGCTGCCGGCTCGCTTTTATATGAGGCGATCATCAAAGTCCTCGAGAGTAGCAACGCATCTGTGATTGACTTCAGATTGAACCCTTGCCCTATTTTCTAAATCTGTGTGTTCAAATTTCAAATCACAGGCACGTATATTAATTTGAATTAGTTTTGTCGACAACGGATATTAATACTTATTCTGAAATTAAAAGGCTTAAGAAAGGGTCTCAAAACGCGTGACGGTTACCAACGCGCAGTTGGCTAGCGTGGTCAACTACGACCTAAACTACTGCTAATCTGAATTATGTGCCGAGTTGTGTAACATTAAAAGGTCGATGACGATTGAATGACATATCTAACCTTTTCCACTGTTTCATTCTTATTGACCTTTTTTTTGTCGAGGGTACCTTCAAAAGGTACCATACGCCGTGGGAGCGACGCAGGGTTATGTGGGATTCTTATCGCACCAGGACTCCGGGATCTTCAAAGGAACGCAACTGGAGTCCTCTGAGTGCATTGCCCCATCGGGCTCCTCCCAAGTGAGCGGCTGGGCCCACCACTCCATCTAGTGTCTTTACCACGATATGCGACCACACGTATACCACCATCCTTCCCGGGATCGCCTGGCTGGACTGTTCAAGCTCCTTGCATCCTGGCTCTCACGACAGCATGCGACCCCACACGCTGACATCTTTCCCGAAGTTGCTGACTGGGTGTTTCGAGCTCCCAGTCTAGCCGCCCGCAACCCCGAAAGCCCCGTTTTAGTCGCCTCTTACTACAGACAGGGGATACCGTAGCCTTATTCTGATCCCGGAACTACAGGGACGTCATTCACATCGACCTTTCCCATTTTGCTCCGTGATTTATAACCATTTAAATATTAATTTCATAGAACTTCGTTGTATACGGCGGCGGCGCACGGCGCATACTGCCGGTCAATCAATTGAGTACGCAATATGTTATACTCGTAATATCTTCACAACTACTTATCCAATTTACATGGTGTAAAAAGTAGATTTAATCTGTATTAGATGCTTGATTTTTTGAAATCATTTATTTTGATAAGGATTAATATTTAGTTTGTATAAAACCCATGGAAACATCAACTTCATATTTTTTAAATTTTCAAAGTATAAAAAGAGTTATTGTGGGTTATACATAAAATATAGATATATGCTGTCGCGGACTTTTATTTAGATCTATGTGAGCCAAACAATCCCACCATACATTATATTTGGATATCTCCAACGGTTTAGGCAGCGTACGCGAAGATAGCTCTCAGAGGACAACTTTTTTTGCGACTAATCTGATATTTCTCGTTATAGTATAACCTTATTACAAAAAAATCGGTATAAATTATAGTCCATGTGTTATTCTGATGTATAACCTGTACTACTGTAAAGTTTCAACCAAATCCGTTCAGTAGTTTTTGCGTGAAAGAATAACAAACACACATACATCCTCACAAACTTTCGCATTTATAATATTAATAGGACTTATCAGATTTTTTTATTTTACGAAAACTAATTACCTATATAACATTTATGAACAATGATCAAAGAAGGTCTGTACTGGTCATTTGTTTTAAAAACCTCCAAATACATTCTGTATTATTATTTTTTCAAGGGAAAACTTAGTCTCCTTTATTTTAAACTAGTTGACCCGGAGAACTTCGTTCCGCATAAAAGTCAAAAATCTTAAATTGTTAGTGTTTCTCCATGTATATTATACATGTATATTATAACAACCTTCCTATTGAATCACTCTACCTATTAAAAAGACGGCATTAAAATCCGTAGCGTAGTTTTAAAGATCTAAGCATATATAGAGGCAAACAGCGAGAAGCGACTTTGTTTTATACTATGTAGTGATTATTCAATATTTTTCAAGAAATTACTGAATATCATATCAACCCATTATTGGCCCACTGCTGGGCACGGGTCTTCTCCCAGAATGAGAGAGTTTAGGCCATAGTCCACCGCGCTGGCCAAGTGCTTATTGGTGGACTTCACACACCTCCGAGAACTTTTTTTTTTTAAGAACTCTCGGGTGTGTAGGTTTCCTCACGATGTTTTCCTTCACCGAAAAGCAGTGATAATTAATTTCTAATACGCACATAAATCATTGGTGCGTGCCTGGGTTTGAACCTCGGACCTCATGATCGAGAGGGCAAGTTTCAACCATTAGGCTATCACTGCTCTACTGAATATCACTATTCATAAATTTCCACCACCACTGCAGTAGCGACTGTTTCTCTTTTATTTTACCTTTTGAATTAAATACATTTAATTTGTGTTTCAGGTGTTTTAGCTTTGAGCTGGCAAGTGGGGTGCAAAGAAAGTAATAAATATGACAGGTAAATATGTATTTTTTAGCCATGTAGATATAACCATATAATATTTAAATGGTGCCCTTATAACCTTTTTGCAACGTGGGCCGTATAGTATGGAATTCTCTGAAATTTGATGATGAGAAAAATGTTTATTACAGTTAATTTGACAGCGAAATCAAAAAAGTATTCAGGTAATTTGGTAGCAAAAACATTATTCTACGAAAATCCAAGGGTCGTAAGAAGTTTTAGGAAGACTCATGAGTTGCAAGGAGAGGTTCGCGGCCACGAAGGACCACTTACGATCAGGTGGACTGACTTAGATATTTTTCAAGTCATTACATTCCCAATTCGCAACATGCCTACCTACCTGAAATGGATATTCACTTAACTGTGTTGTTGCACTCACAGCCCCACACATAAATTTTCTTACATGTCGTGGGTGCCATGGATACACAAAGACGAATACACGAACACCCAAACGCAGAATAGAAATCTAAAACTATCATTCAGATATCTGTCTGGCCGGGAATCGAACCCGAAAGCCACCACATGTCGGACCGCTCTTGTGACCGAACCACGGGTCAATTATTTTCGATTGTTTTTGTGTGTTTAGACTCTTACTAAACTAAAAATATGTACTACATATTCCTTTTTATATACACGTTAATTGAGTGAAGCATTTTTTGCGTTTCGATGGAAGGGTGTAGTTGACAGCACACTTTTATATGAGGCCACCATCGTAGTCAGGAATGGCAACGCATTTGTGATTGACTTCAGATCGAACCCATTTTCTATTTGAAGTTGCTTATAGGTGTCCATGGGCGGCAGTGGCCACTTACCATCCGGTGGACTGCATGCTCGTTTGCTACTTCCATTAGATAAAATAAAAACGTTATTTCGGTAACGTTAAAACTTAAATAGCTTCAATTTCGAAATTGTTGTGGGAAAATAATAAAAGAGGGATTATCTATGAAATTGATTAAATCTCACAATTCTAAATTCGTTTATTAAACACTCTGTGTTTTTGTAATCATTCAATCATCAAGTATATTAAAAAGAATACAACAACACGGCTTATATCCAAGCAAACCTATATTGCAGTAATATAATAAAGTTTATATCTGATTCTTGAATAAAGCGTACAAGTAACACTCGAGTCGCTAGGAATCGAGAACGCACACTTGAGTGTGCAGTAGTTCGGAATAATACAAATATTTTGCGAAATATTCCACTTTGGAGCCATCGAATCGTATACGCCCCATTTCTATTGGAAACACTAAATGTATTTGTATCGTCGTCAACCCATCACTGTCCCACTGCTGGGCGGTCTTCTCTCGGAATTAGAAAGTTTAGGCCATAGTCCACCGCACTGGCCAAGTGCGAATTGGTGGACTTCACACACCTCCGAGAACTTTTTTCTTTTAATGAACAATGTGTAGGTTTCCTCAAGATGTTTTCCTTCACCGAAAAGCAGTGATAATTAATGTATAATACGCACATAAATCAGTGGTGCGTGCCTGGGTTAGAACCTCGGACCTCCCGATCGAGAGGGCAAGTTTTAACCATTAGACTATCACTGCTCTCTCAATGTATTTGTATAAGACTAGGTTATTGTAATGTCTTCGCCTGTTTGATCACTTTAACCATGTAGACGTGGGCGAACTTCTATAAGCGAGGCCCCTTTTCTATAGTTCTCAAGATTTATCCAGTAATTATATTTTGACGACCTGCGAGGCGGAGCATTTACCATACTGGTCTGACGCGCAATGGGTCCCGGGTTCGATTCCCGGCCAGACAGGTATCTGAATGATGAGTTTAGATCCATGTTCTGGGTCTGGGTATTCGTGTATTCGTCTTGTGTTACTACGTTACCATGGACACTCATGGTACCCACGACACAGGAGAAAATCCTAGTGTGGGGCTGTGAGTGTAGAAACCGTGTTAAAAGCGTGTTATCTAGTGATTATATCTTAACAAACGTGCTTTGACACATCTACTTATAATAGTGAAAAAGTATGAAGAGGGTTTATATTTATAACAAAAAAAAAATAGAAAAAAACCTTCAAAATTTTCAGACAGAAAAAACAAATTGCATGATTCCATTGAAATCCCTTGGAAATGCCTCCATCGCCTCCTCCAAAGAGGCCTCGCGAGGCCCCTTTAATTGCGAGGCCGTGTGCGATGGCCCATTGCGCCCACGCCTCTACGCCACTGAGTATCCCATATGTTAATCCAGGTCATAAACTATCGGTGTGCAAAGTTTCAGCGACATGTGGAGTTTAGTTTTGTGTGAAAGAGTAACAAACACACATACCTACATCCTCACAAAATTACTCATTTATGATATTAACTAGTTTATTCCCGCGGTTTCACCCACTTCGATCATGTCTACAACGGAATTGAGTAAATTGAGAATGGGTACAACCATTATTGTCCCACTGCTGGGCACTTGTCTTCTCTCAGAATGAGAGAGTTTTAGACCATAGTCCACCGCGCTCGCCAAGTGCGAATTGGTGGACTTCACACACCTCCGAGACCTTTTTTTTAAAGAACTCTCGGGTATGTTTCCTCAAGATGTTTTCCTTCACCGAAAAGCAGTGATAATTAATTTCTAATACGCAGAAAAATCTGTGGTGTGTGCCTAGGTTTGAACCTCGGATCTCCCGATTGATTAGGCTATCACTGCTCGATACTGAGTATCCTACATTTTAATCTAAGTTATAAACTAGGTGTGTGGCAAATTTGAGAGAAATCCGATCAGTAGTTTTTGTGTGAAAGCGTAACAAACTAACATTCGCTTTTATAATATTAGTAGAGATAAGAAATAGGATTGACGGTCTTTGTTTATTTTTGTATCTTTGATTTTAATCAAAGACAGTACAATTTTACACTGTTGCGATAAACTATGTACCTGCTAAAATTAATACCGGTAAATAAGTTAAATTAAAATTAAACAATAAGGTAAATAATTTTGTGTAATGTATGATTTTAGACTAGTATTATCACGGAATTGATACATCATAATACTTAACGGGTACTCACGATATGCGGTTTATGAATTCTTATAGAATTCTTTTTGCCGATATTTCGACTCAGTTGCATGGATCGTGGTCACGGCCAAACTGTTGTTTGTGTAATGTAAACAATAAACGACCATACACACACACGTCAACCCATTATTGTCCCACTGCTGGGCACGGGTCTTCTCTCAGAATGAGAGAGTTTAGTCCACCGTGCTGGCCAAGGACGAATTGGTGGACAAACGACCATACAGTCGCGCTGAAGTAATGTGTCCAGTGCCTATTGATATCTGTTACTGAATCCACAAGGCATCAATCTGCCTGGTTTGAATCAAGGGACAAGCATATGACGATTATAGTATAGTTAGAATACAATTTCAAATGTTTTATTATTGTTAAAACTTAACAATTTTAGGTTTTGTTTAATTGATAAAATGGTTTTTGCAAAAACTGGTTGCTAATTTAAAAAAAAAACTAATAGAAAAGTCATTTATGGTTTTTATTTCTCTTGGCGTTTTTATTATTCTTGTAAGCAAGAATAAAATACTGTTACTATGTTATAGTATTAGTTTAAATTGCGGTTCCTGAGAAGTAAGCGCAAACACATCATAATGGTAAACTTCGCAAAAAGACTAATGTGGATAAGGGTCAAAATCTCCTAAAATATTAAGATCTAAAATTACAAATTCCGTCCACAATTCAAAAATATTCATAACATATAGTTATGCTAATTTACTGTTTTTGCACTTGGGGTGGATTTTATTGATACAGTAAAATAATAAAAAAATAATTAATTAATCATTCCTAATCACCTAAAAAAATTAAGTTAAGTACTATCAATAAATAGATGGATGTATCTTTAAAATGTGTAGACATCAGACTAATATCTTATAAATCATTAAACATACTTAACTTATTTTTTTAAAGCAACTGTAATAATACTTTTAGTTAACATAACAATGTTAATGCCTATGAGTGGAAGGATAACAAAATTATGATAGAGAAGATGAGCTAAATTGTTTCGTTCGTTGACACGCACTAACGTGCTTTTAGATTACTTCAACACATCCTTAAAACGCCTGCTAAAGGAACGAGTTCAATCGAGGAATTACCACCACCACGTATTTCTAGCTTGAAACAATTCCAAGTCTTCGGTGGAAAGATGTTCGCCTTTTATAGTGTGAGGCCCACTATAAAAGACGAAAATCTTAGTCCTTGGGAATAGAAACCCAATCTGTAATTGACTTTAGATATAAACCCTGTTCTATGAAGTTGCTTAAAGATTCTACATATATCCTCAAGGGGACTGCAAGCTCGTTTGCTACTTGATTCTTATGTCTTATGTCTTGATACGACCCGCGTGGCGGAGCGGTTACCATACCGGTCTGATGCGCAATGGGTCCCGGGTTCGATTCCCGGCCAGACAAGTGTCATAATGATGAGTTTAAATTCACGTTCTGGGTCAAGGATTTTGTGTATTCGTCTTGTTTGTGTCCATGGTACCCACGACACTGGTGAAAATTCTAGTGTGGGGCTATGAGTGTAGAAAGCGTAAAGCGTAATATTAATCTACATATATATAATATAGAAAAATTAGGAGACCATAGGCTGAAATATTTCCATCAAGTATCCTCATATGGAAATCGTAGGATTTCTATTCCTCGCATGGCAGAAAAATATGTCTTATCGTTGTAACTGTCGTGTTATCTTTTGTTGCAAGCAATTTAACTCATGTTTGTCCCTTCTTTTATGTTGATGCTAATAATTATAATTTTTTTTTTTTTTTTTTATCACACTGAAGTAGCAAACGAGCATGCAGTCCACCTGATGGTAAGTGGGCACTGCCGCCCATGGACATCTGTAATCAACTTCATACAGAACATGAGTTCTATCTGAAGTCAATCACAGATGCGTTGCTACTTCCGAGGACTATGATGGTCGCCTCATGTGAAAGTGTGCCGGCAACCACACCCTTCTATCGAAACGCAAGAAATGCTTCACGCTAGAAATAGGTGTGGCGGTGGTACTTCCCCGGTCGAACTGCACTGGTTCTACCACCGTGAAATTACTGTGATTTGCTTCACAAATCAGGAAAATTGTTTCTTTATAGGTATGTTTATAGAGTAGGTAGTACATATTATTAAAATTCAGTTATTCAAGTCTCCTCACTTCCCCAGAGAGTTCGAACATCTCTTATATCCTCATTTATCAAACTTAACCTGAATACAGCAGAAAACACAAAGTGTCTAACGAAGAGTTCTACCACCATTGAGATTATTAATAAGATTTTAAGATCTCAAAACTGTAATTTTAAGATTACTGACATTTTTACGTAAATATCGTATGGGTATTATGGCGTTTCGCCGGCTCTACCGCCTATTTATAAAAATGTTGTGACTCCGCATGGTGGTGACCTACCGGTCTGACACGCAGTGGGTTCTGGGTTCAATCCTCGGTCAGACTGGTATCTGAATTATGAATTTAGATTTCTGTGGCACCCATGCTACAAGAGAAAATGATTGTGTGAGGCTAGGAGTGTATAAAGCGTTTAAATTATTTTTGCTTACTGATGATTAGTAATTTCGCAAAACTTGCAGCAAATTTCGTGGCAAATTTTTCGTTAATAGAAAAAATACGAATGCTTAACAACAATCAATAGAAACTAAAGGATAGTTTTAAATCAGTCGAGTTTTTTATCTTCTATATACGTGAAGCAAAAATTTGTGATTCGTTTTTAAGATACTTACTGCAGGCAGAGAAGTATGAAATTACGCACGGTTATAGTTGATGTAGAGAAGAATTGCGCGATGCTAATATTTTTTTCAAATAATGCATAAAACATGTATAAAATCAACTAAAAACACATTACACACACTACCTTGCATTTGGCACAAACACATACATAAAAAACGAAATAGAACATGCAATGTCTTTATACTATAAAAACACATAATGTCAAAACTATCAGATGTCAAAATACCCGCTATTGATTTTAAATTCAGCTTAGTTAATAAACCGCTTTTTGCCTTTAACGGGTGCGTTCAAAATAACTTGAAAATTATTACAATTTATTTAAATTAGAGAAATATTGGTGCTACTTTGGACAATATGAAGTTTAGTTTCTTAATTTAAATTACGGTCGAATTTCGACCGTTGCGACGTGTAACTAGTTTTAACAATTTAACAATGATCCTTTTCTTTCCAGTTATACCCTCATCCGGCTGTTTCCGTCGAGTAGCTCCCAAATCGATGCCGTCAACTACTTGGAAGAATCACAGAACCAGTTAGAGTTTCTAAAGAAGAGCCGAGGGTTCAACGATAGCACTGATATCCTGGTACCACAGAATAGTGCACAACTAGTCCAGAATTTTGCTCAGACCGAGAACATAACGTTTGATCTTAAACCTAATTATGGCAGGTTTGTATTAAGTAAAATCGAGTTGTATCCGATAAAACAAAAGGCTAGATAGTTATGAGGCTATAGTCTAAAACAAGGTTTCGCAAACCCCTAGAGGTTCGCCATTCGATGGCAAGTACGCGACAAGATTTACATAATAAAAAAACAAAATTATTCGTAAAATTGACTCCATTTGTGTCAACAAATAAGCACACCAATCTCAATAATAGTAAAATACGTTTTTTGGCACTTTATTGTTACCTTGTATTAAAACATTTTTTTTTTAAAGTCAATGATATTGCTTTCTTTGGGTTCGCTGTCATTTGGAAACTTTAACAGGGGTACGTGTAGCCGAAACTTTGAAAAACTCTGGTCTAAAATATGCGTAAAAATGTTTTTTAAGTAGAAAATGAGGACTGATTCCACTGCATGCAGGGATATTATAGTAAGTTGTCATGGCCGTTCATGCCGCTCTGTAAGAAACTTTATATAAAAGAGGGGTTCTAGGCTTATGAATTAAATCATAGAAGCGTTTTTTCACAGGTCGACGAACAAAGGCAAAAACTTTTTTAGTTTAAAACGGGTGTCATAGAGTGTCATATAGTATAGTATCGTATTTGTGTATCTTCAGTTGATGTTCATTCGATTTTATGGTGGAGTAGCGGTGATTCTTCTCGGGACGAACCATGTACATAGGTTGTACCACTTTGCATTAAGTGGAATCATAATTTAATAATTTAATTAGTACCTACAGTTTTTACTTAATATTGTTTGTTAACCACGGAAAAGGAATGTAGAAAGTGTAGCCAGTGTTATTATCTTCCATAATATAATCGAAACAATAAAATATTTAAATATTCGTTAGTAGCATTTAAAACGATAATTATTTTTTATGATATTTATTAATAGATCATAATTATTTTATGATTTAGAAATTTTCGCTACGGTAATGTTGCATAGCATAACTGATAACACATTAGTACTAATTGGCGGAAATGTGCTAATTGGGTATGTGCATAACATGCGTGGAAAATTGGATCGACTACGTCAACGCTTTATGGTTTATAGGAACGAATCACGAGATATGCGATGAAGAGGGTAGTTAGTTTTTTGTGATTCGACTACAAATACACTACTCACTCTTGTTTCAATTTCGTTTTAGTTTTGCCCAAAGTTGAGTAGTTACATAATTATTAGGTCTTTACAATGGACTCCAATGGTCATTCAACTTTAGCCATATATGTGGCATGCAAATTTAGTTATTACAATATTAAATTAATTATTACTAATTATTATTTTTCATGTAGTATGAACTAGCATGGAAGGGCAAGAACGAGTATTGTCTAGCCGGGGAGGTACTACCGCTTCACATATGTTTTATGTGTAGCAGTTCTTGCGTTGTGGATGGGTATGACGCTGGCTTGTATTCTACATTGTTATATATTATGTTGTTTTCTGATGTCCATGAGCAGTGACCACATATTATCAAGTAGACTGCATGCTCGATTGTTACTAAAACTGATTTATTAGCCTCAATTATTTAGCCTTTTTTTGTTATCTTTTTGTATTTGTTAGGTTTAGTTTTGTCTTATTTTTTAATTTTTCAATGTAACATAAATTAACAACAACATCTACTCTAACGAATGATGTTCGCATCCATAATTGGCATGCACACCAATTTTGTCTAGTGTAAATTACTATTGTAAATGTCTGTGTGTATTGCTGTCGATGTGTCAAAAATAAAATAAATAAATAAATAAAAATAAATACGCTGCGCTGAGGACGGCCACCGGGGGGGTCCCGGTGGCCGTCCTCAGCGCTACAAAGAGGACTCCGGGATCTCCAAAGGAACGCAAACAGAGTCCTCTAAACGCGTTGCCCCATTGGGCTCCTCCCAGATGGGCGCCTGGGCCCTTCGCTCCGTCTGGTCTTTACGACAGCATATGACCACACATACCGCAGTCTTTTCCGGGGTCGCCTGACCGAATAGTTCGAGCTCCCACTCTAGCCGCCCGCAACACCGGAAACCCCTTATAGTCGCCTCTTACGTAAGAGGCACCGTAAGAGGAAGCCGTTGCGCTATTCTGATCCTGTAACTACAGGGACAATATAAAAAACTCATCTGCGAATAGTACTAACCGACGCATTTAGCATGCAATAGTCAAGTTAGTGGCGTTTTAAATACAGTTAATTATTAAGAGTCCACTTGATTACTTCTTCAATGACCACAAATCTAATCTAGCTATTTCTTCAATCAGATCGTTCGAGAGTTTGCAACGAGCTCCCAGAAGAAGAGTAATACGAGGATTCAACGTATACGAATATCACTCATATGCAGCTGTTAGTACCCACACTTAAATAATTGCGATTTTAAAAGTTATAAATCAAGCAATTTGTTAGATAATAGAACCAGTGTAGGTTCGATCAGGGAAGCACCACCGCCAGACCTATTTCTAGCGTGACGCATTTCTTGCGTTTCGTTCGAAGGGTCCGGTTGCTGACACAATTTAATATGTTTTTTTATAAGATAGAAGTAGCAAACGAGCATGCAGTCCACCTGACGGTAAATGGTCACTGCTGCCCATACACATCTGAAGTCAATCACAGATGCGTCGCTACTCCCGAGGATTAAGATGGTCACCTCACATAAAAGTGTGCCGGCAACCACACCCTTCCATCGAAACGCAAAAACTACTTCATTCTAGAAATAGGTGTTGCGGTGGTACTTCCCCGGGCGAACTGAACTATGCTGGTTCTACTACCTATAAAATATATCTCGACCATCTTAGTTCTCGGGACTAGCAACACTGTGTCTGTGATTAACTTCAGATAGAACTGATGCTTTATACGAAGTTCCTTACATATGTCTATGGGCGGCAGTAACTACTTTCTATCAAGTGGACAGAATGCTCGTTTGCTACTACAGTCAGTCATAAAAAAATCCTAAATAGCTATTACAATCAACAAAGCTTCATTTACAGTTAAATTGGTAATTTTTCATACACGATTTTGTTCTAGGGGCCCGTCGATATGTACAAAGATCTTACGTGTTTAATATTATAAATTGTGGTCTCTCTATTCTACCTATTGATACATGCAAAATACAGGATAATATTATGAGTAAAGATTTTGTTAATCATTGTTAACTTGAGCGGTTATAGCTTAATGGTTGAAACATAATTAATGTACACCCAACGACAACACAGCCTCTATGTTGTCGCTGTGTACACCTAACTTTTAAAAGCTTTTGTTAATGCTGCACTAATAACGTTAATGCACCTATACGCATGCTGTGTTCATCCCTAACTAAAATTACAATCGACTAATCTTATGATCGAAATGTGTATGAACTGGTGTTTTTGTAATTTTGTGATTGTATGATGATCAAATAAATAAATAAACTCGGTCAATCAAGAGTCCGAGATTCGGTACCCAGGCACACGCCACTGATTTTTCTATTTCTTATCTACTATCTATAATTCTTATCACCGTTTTAGGGTAAAGGAAAACGTCTCAAAATTGTTTTAAGTCTATCTAATCGGACTGGGATAGAGCAATGGACTATAGCTTAAAACTCTCTCATTCTGAGATAAAATCCTTGCCTAGCAGTCAGACAAGAATGGGTTGACGAAATTGTTAACATAGTTGTATCATTATGGACTTACTAACACTTACAAAACATAATCTTAATATAATATTATATTGATTACTATACTATTATTATTATTATTATACTTTTTTTATATGAAATTAATTTTCAGTAAACAGATCTTACTTAAAACAGTAAACATAAAATCGGGAAATACCCTTTTTAATATTTATTTTAAATTAATTAATAACGCTTAACAAATGTTATAAAACTATTAAATCTACATGTTTAGTAACAAAACCCCGATAAGCACAAAAACACACACATAACAATAAGCATAAAATACATAAGTTAAATATTCATAATTCAGATTGAAAGAAAAAATATTGGAGCAACTGATAATAACGACCAGCGTGGCGGAGCGGTTACCATACCGGTCTAACGCTCTTGGGTTCGATTCCCGGCCAGACAGGTATCTGAATGATGTGTTTAGATTCGTGTTCTGGGTCTGGGTGTTTGTCTATTCGTCTTGTGTGTGTCCATAGTACCCACGACAAAGGAGAAAATACTACTGTGGGGCTATGAGTGTAGAAAGCATGCGTACCTTCTGTTGCCTTCTGTTATTGAATTTCATATAATAATTTGCTTCTTTACACAAGTTTATTTTTTCCAACAGATACTAGATTTCATGGACACGCTAGCAAACAGATATCCCAACTTGGTGGAAGTTCAGAACATAGGAACGAGCTTCCAAGGCCGAAGGATGAAACTAGTCAAGATATCCCAGGATCACAACGCTGGGAACCCTATTATTTTTATTGACGCCGGTATTTATTTTTGTTTAATTAATTTTCATTTGTCATAATTTATATTAGTCAAAAAGTTAATTTCTCTTTTTGAAGAACTATAGTTATAATAGATAGGAATGTAAACCTACTAGTATTAACTAGTAGTAACTATACATTCAATGTTAAAATCACACTTTTTTGTTTATATTGTAATGTCTTAAACAAACTATGTAATTTCCTTAAAATAATAGTTATTATTCTCGAATGGTATCTAAAATTTAGGTATGGAGTTCGTTAATTATACATTTTTGGTGAAAATAGCGAAGTCCCTCAAAATAATAGTTATTATTCTCGAATGATATCAAGAATTCAGGTATGGAGTTCGTTAATTAATAATTTGGGAAAATTAGCGAAACAGTATCGATAAAGGCCTGACACGAATTGGGTTTCGGGTTCGATCTCCGGCCAGATAATTTTGCCAGCGATTTTGATGATGAATTTTGTTTTCTATATTCGATTTCTTTCTGTATATGTTTATTCGCCTTTGTGTGTACGAATTACGACATTACGACACAAGAGAAACCTTAGTGTAGGGTTGTATAGAAAACATTATTTTGCTTTACATATTTCCTAACAATAAAAATATAACCAGAAGTGGTCATAGCAGTGTGTAATAATTTTTAACATTTAATTTACCTCCATATTACATCAGCTACCGTTACAACTATCGCTAACATCTCAAAACACTGTCAATTATTTCATTTAATACCTTCCATACCAAAGTACCGTACTTTTTAATGCTTTTCATTATCAACCGTTATAAAACAATGTCATACATTGGTCAGGTATACACGCGCGAGAGTGGGTGGCGCCGGCCATGGCGCTATACCTGATCCACCGGCTGGTCAACGACCCCGAGGCAAGGAAGAAGGAACTAGCTGGAGTCGACTGGTATATACTCCCAGTCGTCAACCCCGACGGGTATGAGTTCACGCGAGCCAGCAAATCTGTGAGCATGATTCATCTTATCTGAATTTAAGGTTACCAACCTCGTTGTGGAAGGGTTTTGGTGATATCAGGTATCGGTTTAATGCATATTTTGATATCCAATCGAGTAAAACCTGTATTCAGTCCTGGATTTAGTATACAGTATCACTTGATTATTTATTCCTGTTTTTGGTGTTTACATAGTTGAAGTGTTGAAGTTTTAAACTGTAAACGAGTATGGATGAGAAAGAATGTGTATTTAAATAACTAATAACAAAGTATAGATACCTGTTATCAAATTTAAATCACTGGAAATAGATGGACTAAGTTGGAACGTAGTGTAAACTTGTACTTAGGTAGTCAAACTACTTAGGTAGGTAGTACTTAGATTGACAACTAAAATACATGACTCAAACTATTTATAATGGGATATTGTAATCGAAAATGAAAATTGTAAATGAAAAATTTGGGTAGCGGTGGTGGAGCTATTGTGAGTTAATACATTTCTAAAGTATACTTTTCTACCAAATAATATTGATTTCCTTGTTCGCACAATTCTATTTATTTTATTTTGGAATTATCGTGTTTAATTCAATGATCAAAAAATGAATGATAAGCTATATTATTAATATCGATTTACTTTTGTAAAAAAATATATAACTGTCGACTTAGTATGCTAAATGTTTACAGAACCGTATGTGGCGTAAAACAAGGTCTAAAAGCAACGCGTACGATTGCTATGGAGTCGACGGTAACCGGAACTATGGGTTCAAATGGGCTGTTAGCGGGGTGTCCACTAACCCTTGCGACAAGGAGACATACGCCGGCCCCAAGCCCTTCTCCGAACCGGAGACACAAATGGTCAGGAACATTATGATGGACAATGCGAAGAGAATGAAGCTCTACGTGTCATTGCACTCCTATGGACAGTATTTGGTCTATCCTTGGGGTTATACGGGAGATTTCGTGCCTAAAGAGTGGAAGAAGCTGGACGTGTTAGCGCGACAGGTGTCTGAAGCTGTTGAACGAGCTGGCGGTAGACCGTTCAGAGTGATGAGCGCTGGGCAGTGGTACCCAGCTGCTGGGGGCAGTGACGACTTTGCGTTCGGGGCTGTTGGAGTTCCCTACTCATACACGATGGAGCTAACTGATGGCCACGAATTCCTGTTCCCCGAGTATCTTCTACGCTTAGTACTGCCACAATTCTATGAGGGGTTCAGAGTTTTTGGTGCTCAGATAAAAAAGGAGTTTAACACATCTCGGGGTTAACAAGGATTAAAAATTGCTAAAAAATAACAATTGTCTCAAAACTATACGACATAACAAAGTACAGTCAAGTTTATAAGAAATAAAAGAGAAAATTGCACACTTGTTTTATTTTAACCGTGTCGAATGAAAATTTATGCCTGTTCTAACAATTTTATTTATTATAATGTTATTACAATTGATTTTCATACATGTGTGTATTTGAAACGCAAAGCAATATATTATTACGTTTTATGGCATAATTTTGAAACACCATGAAAGTGTATTTTTTGTATATAATAACGCTTACTCTAGGTACTTATTTATAATTTTTGAATGCAGATTTATTGCAATTTACCATAATTGTCATATAAAATTACACAGCACGTTAAACATTTTATTTATTTTTAGCAAATATTGACATGACATGGGAATCTTATTGTGGGTAAGGTTTTTTACTTTTAATTCGCAAAAGAATAAAATATATTACTTAATGTTATAAAATTGTTATATAAAAATTTCTAGAATTCAGATCAAGTGGTGGTAGAACCAGTGTAATTCGACCGGGGAGGTACCACCGCCACACCTATTTCTAGCGTGAAGCATTTTTTGCGTTTCGATGGAAGGGTGTGGTTGCCGGTACACTTTTATATGAGGCGACCATCTTAGTCCTCGGGAGTAGCAACGCATCTGTGATTGACTTCAGATAGAACCCATGTTCTGTATGAAGTTGATTACAGATGTCCATGGGCGGCAGTGACCACTTACCATTAGGTGGACTGCATGCTCGCTTGCTACTTCAGTGAAATAAAAAAAAAGTGGTTTTTAGTCTTGTTTTTACTTCAAATACCATTTAAATACGTCTATCGCTGCTCATCAACTTTTAGACAGATAAATTAAAATTATATAGGTATATATTTTTCTTTCTATATTTTATTTATAACTATCGCTTGAAATATGTCTTGTGGTAATAGATGTAGATATGAAGGAACTTACTAGAGTTCATTATATACCCGAAAGCTACTATTTAAAACCGTATTAATTTTAGGTGTAAAGTTACAAGGCCTTGCTACAGCGAAATGTTAGAAACTCTGGTGGACCGCGATGAGACTCAGTGTATAGAAAACGCAGCCCTCGGTACAAGCACGGTATGATCTCTGTATCTAATTTTAATACAAAGAATAATAGTATCCTCTGAGCAGAAGGAGTGTAGGCAGCCTCCAAATAGATACACACGAACACACACGCTTTCTACACTCATAGCCCTACATTAGAATTATCTCCTGTTTCATGGGTATCATGGACACACACAAGACGAATACACAAACACCCAGACGCAGAACATGAATCTAAACTCATCATTCAGATACATGTCTGGATGGGAATCGAACCCGAGACCCATTGCGCGTCAGACCGATATGGTAACCGCTCCGCCACGCGGGTCGTCAGATGGACTAAAGACTTGAAGAAGAGGAGTAATCACTGTTTTCAAGCTCAGGACCAGTCGACAGTGCGCAGATGAGATGTCTTTGTCCAGCAGTGGACTTCCAAGGGCTGATGGATGCATGGATTTTTTTTATCTGGTTTAAGTAGCAAACGAGCATGCAGTCCACCTGATGGTAAGTGGTCACTGCCGCCCATGGACACCTGTAAGCAACATCAAATAGAACATGGGTTCTATCTGAAATCAATCACAGATGCGTTGCTACTCCCGAGGACTATGATGATCGCCTCATATAAATGTGTACGGGCAACTACACACTTCCATCGAAACGCCTAAAATGCTTCACGCTAGAAATAGATGTGACGGTGGTATTTTTCCGGTCGAACCACACTGGTTCTACCACCTGCAAATATACGTAGAGATCTCCATGACTGTGGCGGACAAAGTACATAACCAATCTCAAAAACGCAAATTTTACAAGAGAGCTAGGTAAAAAATAACCATTGCTATTTTCATCTTTTCAATAAATAAAATTAAACTAATATTATAATAGTAAATTAAAAGACCATTAATCATTATGTTGTTAGAGCAAGGTTTTAATTCGACTTTTTTTTTGTTAAAACTACTCGTGTCTTAAACTTCAAATTGGTCAATTTTTAATATTTGGATTTTATTCATGTAAAGCATAGATTTGTCTATCGTTTAACACAACAGAGTTGTAGTTTCCAGGTTTGGTGAGTATGACAAATACTGATAGGTACCCTAACATAATTATGATTATTATCCATTACTCTATAAGATAACTCTATAAGATAAGGCGCAAACTAAGTGTTACAAGGGAGCATATAGTCTGTCACGGTAAGCTACCATTATCACCTATGAACATTAAATATTAACCTTACAGGATTGGCACCTTACCTAAGTTTGGGCATAAATGAATTGCAACCCTTAAAGACTAGTTAGGAAGCCTCATACAAATATCCCTATATACTGGTATATAGCAGCGCTTCACACTTAAAAAATGTTTTTTTATCTGACTGAAATAGCAAATGAGCATGCAGTCTACCAGATGGTAAGTGGTCACTGCCTCCCACGGACATCTGTAATCAACTATATATAGAACATGGGTTCTATTTGAAGTCAAACAGATACGTTCCTGCTCCCGAGGACTATGATGGTCGCCTCCTATAAATGTGTGCCAGCAACCACACCCTTCGAAACGAAATAAATCCATCACGCTAGATATAGGTGGAACGGCGGTACTTTCTCGATCGAACTACACTGGTTCTACCACCTTTAATTGTATCACCGTAAATTGTATTCTTGTTTTGGTTGATCAATTATTCAATAATCTCTTTCCATAAGGAAATCTTTTGAAAATGATAATATTTGTGCGTGTATAGTTCGTTTTTATAAGTTCCAGGGTACAATAAATATTTAAAACTGAAATATAGTAGTCTACTCTGGGTCAGAATATCTGGATATATGTGTTTATATGTTTAATAGTTGGATCCCGCAGCTTCGCTCGCGTTAACAAAAATCGATCGTCCCGTGGGAATAAGATGTTTTACCACAATAAAAGTAGCCTATATATTAATCCAGAGTATCAGCTAACTCCCTACCGATTTTTTTTTATACTTTAACCTAACGATAAGACAGACGGGCTACCTGATGGAAAGTAGTCACCGTCGCCTGTGGACATTCGCAACTCCAGAGGAGGCGCCAATGCATCGCCGGCTTTGTAGGAGAGCTCTTTTTGCACCTTTCTTGAAGAACCCCATGTCAAAGCGCTCCGGGAATACCTCAGGAGGAAGCTATTACGGAAGAAGTAACAAACATACACACTCACAAACTTTCGCCTTAATAATCTTAGTATGAATAATATACAAACAGTATAAGAACATAGAATGTTAATATTGTGGTTGTAATATCGTTTTTCCACGAATTCAGTGGACAAAAGAAAGCGTAAAAACAGATTTAATAAGAATTATGTTTTCAGATAACAATATTCCTCAAGGCACTAAAACAATTTTGTGGGGATATAGTCGATGTCCATAACGACTATATGACTTATGAAGGACGCCATTTATACGAGGTATGTAGTCTGTAATATCATTTTTTATCCAATTGAAGTAGTACACGGATATGCAGTCCACCTGATGGTAAGTGGTCACCTCATGTCAGTTAGACCTAAAATCGTAATTGTATGAAGTTGTATTTTTAATATTTATACATCGATTCTTGTTTTGCAACAATCCTAAAAACAGAATTATTGCTTGAAAATAGGTTACACTATAACAATATTTAATATTACAGTAAAACACGCGTTTTTAGAAAATAATGCTTAAAAATATCATAATGATCAGGATACGTAAGTATTTGACCTAATTATTATATTTCATATATCAAAACGCTTTTTCAATACCATTATTTAACACCAACAACGAAAGTATATAATGAAACTAAAATTATGTCTATTAAACAGCTATATATATATAACACCTGTATCTTTATTATAAAATGTTTAAATAATAACATCCACACCGATATAAGATTTGAAAAAGTAAAACCTTACAGTAAGCGTAGTACTCGCCGAGCTAGCTATCTTGTTCTTCCAAAAACAAGAACAAACTACGGAAAAAAGACAGTTACCTTTGAAGGAGCACATCTATATAATAAGATACCAGTTGACGTTAAAAATGTACACCCATTTAACGCTTTCAAGCGCAAATTAGCTGAGTACATAATAAAAAATAATGCAATCATTTAAATGTGAAAGGGTTAAATGGGTATTTGATAATACTACATGTCTACCTGTGTGAATCGATGTTACCTTAAAGTAATTTTATGTATATCTTTTGTTCTCATAGAAGTGACGTATGAGTCTTATTTGAGAATAAATTCTTTAAACCTTAAACCTTATATGTAATATTATAGGATGACACACCTATAGGACTAATATAGATATAAAATATATATAAATATAGATAGAAATAATATAGATTAGAACCATGTAGGTTCTAACCTATATTTTTTCTAACTGTATTGGAATTCCCAGCAATTGGAAAAGGAGATATTACTGTTTTTTCAACTTCATGTCGTCTAGGCCTAATTTGTTGCTTATATTTCTAAGATATCACTACTGAGATAAGTTAATTTGAAAATTTAACTTTGTGAAAGCACGTGAGTTATTTAAAAAAATAGTAAATTGCATTTTTTTAATTAATTTTCTAAAGTTAATAGGAAAGTGAAAGGAAAATACATGAACTGTTTTTTGCAGATGTAACACTTATTAAACTCAATTTTATAATAATCTTACAAATTTTGCAAATTGTAATTGCCCCATGACACATTACCTATCCCACACACACACACCATCCCACATTAATCCCATCGCCCAGGATTGCCCAGCAAAGAATACCATCAATGAAAATACCAGTAATAAAAATAAATAAACTTGAACTACATTTTAACTGTTTTATAACAAAACATATATTAGACAAAAACAGTGACAACCTAGTTGTTGAAACTCGCCCTGTTAATTGGATGATTCGAGGTGCAATTCCTAGTCACGCTCATCTAACTTTTCAAAATAATATTTATCACTGCTTTGCGGAGTACATCGCGAGAAAACCTACACGCATGAGAATTTTTGTACAAAAGTTGTATGAAGTCCAATTGGCTCTTAGAAAGCGCGGTGGATTATACTAAAATACCTATCACTCCAAGACTCAAGTCTCACTGCTGGGCCTTTGCCCAGACAGACAGTAAAAAGTTGATATTGGAGATGGTTTGACGAAACAGAAGTACCAAAACGTAAAGATAGTAGGAATTTATTAACAAGACGCACCTTTTTTCCAAAGATTTAATAACTTACTAGTAACGCCGTGGTGGTTGCCGGCACACTTGTACGTGAAGCGATCATCATAGTCCTCTGGAGCAGCAACGCATCTGTGATTTAAGATAGAAACCCATTTTCTAAATGGAGCTCTTACAGATGTCCATGGGCGACAGTGACAACTTACTACCGGTTAACTGTATGCTCGTTTGCTACTTTAATCTTATAAAAAAATCTACTTTCCCAGGTATCAATAAAGTCGCCGGAGCCTGAACGTCAAACCGCTGACAAACCGATCATCCTCATAGAAGCCGGCCAGCAAGGTGGCACCGGCCCGGTAGACTTGGCGCTCTACGTCATAGAACAGCTGGTCGCTTGCAAGGAATACAACGATATGATCGAGAAAGCTCACTGGGTCATACTGCCTTGTACTAATCCCGATGGATTTGAATACGTTCGATATGTAAGTGAATAAATCTTATAAGTTACTAGTAGACCAGGCGAACTTCGTTTCGCCTAAAAGTCAAAAATCTAAAATGATCAGCGTTCCTTCACTATATTATGCATGCATTATACATAAAAACCTTTTTTTTGAATCACTCTATGTACTAAAAAAAACTGCATTATAAACTGTAGCGTAGTTTTAAAGATCTAAGCATACATAAAAAAGACAGCGGGAAGCGACTTTTTTATACTATGTAGTGATTTTCGTGTGCGACATAGAATATATTTGTTAAAGAGTTTAGGCATTAAGAATTAATGACAGTTTTTATAATGTTTGCACTAAAAATCTTATCAAACCAAACCTGAATAGGATGTAGAGAATGAAATGTGCTATTGATTGAAGTATATTTATAATTAAATTTTTAGATATCATTTAGTCTTTTCTACACTATAATCCGAGAGTACTCTATAAAAAGTTATTACAATTTATAGTTATATGTAACATAACTTTAATGCGAGTAAAACCGCGAGGAACAATTCGACGGGCCCCTAGAACAAAATCGTATATGAAAAATTACCAATTTAAACTATAAGGCTTAGAAGTTTTGTGGACATACGAATATTGATTACTAACGCCAAGAAAGACGATCTATAGAAAATCATACAATGATTTTCTATAGACCGTCTTTCTTGGTATTTAGAAACTCATTAAATAAGTTCCTAAATCGCTATTACAATCAACAAATCTTCATACTGTAAATTGGTAATTTTTCATGTAAGATTTTGTTCTAGGGCAGGTCGAATTATTTAATAGTAAGTTAGTAAACTTTACCTATTTAAATTATTTTTACTATAGTAAAGAAAAAAACGAGCTTACAGTCTAATTTAAGATGTGTGGTCACAGCCACGCAGCCCCATTTTTGAATCAAGCCTAGATAAAGTTAGGCCTACCTAACGTCAGCCGAACTCGTTTCTGCATCTAATGACTTAGTTGAAACTATAATAAAACATATACAGGTTTAATAGAGACGCCTCTTTAAACCACAAGGAGTTCCAATTTGTTATTCTAAAATTGAAAAGTCTAACAGATGTAGATTTTGGTTCCAATTATGCAATTACATTATTGAATATCTAATACAAATACGATTTCAAATATTAGAGATTTCTGGAATGTGAAATTTGTCTCTTTTGCACACTGTAATATCCATTACACACTATATACATACTTATTTTATGGTTGTTCTTAGAATTATCTACTTTAGATAATTTGTTTACAGAACCGAGAATCATGGCACAAGAACTTCAGACCAACTAACGACAACATGACGTACGGCGTAGACATAAGCCGAAACTTCAACGAATCGTGGAACATATGCCCTAGCCCTGGCAACAGTTTCTCTCAGGACTACGCAGGCGAGTCACCAGCCACTGAGAACGAAACTTTATTCATGATCAACGTCTTCAACAAATATAGTGACGGGTTAAGAGCTTACTTATCACTCAGACGCGACGGCCATTCCATTCTTTATCCTTTCGCCAGTATTAATGGCTCTACAGACATTGAAGTAACAAGGAAAAAAGCTGGCGACATAGCGGCTAAAGTAAATTATAGAGCCGGCGTCGTACAGTGGTTTGTTAACGATAGCATCTTCAATATGAATGGGAAGCCGTATTGCGGGCACAGCGTAGATTACATGTTTATCAATCACCATGTACCCTATTCATACGAAATGCGAGTGTTCTTGGAATCCGATCGCCACGTATTAAACAAATTTCAGAAATTGCCCCCCGGGTACAAAGTTTCCCTCAGGAACGGATATTTCAGCGGCATCAGAGAACTTTTCAACGTGGTGGTTAATGAGAATAAGCGCAAACGGTTCTAATATGATTGGAATCGCGAAACGAACATATTAAACAGTTTCGGAACGTACCTACGGGGCGGGTATTGGAAGTAAATAGGACACTAAACTTTATATAACAGGTCAAATGCTGCGATTGGAAGGTACTGGCTATGCGTGCTGAAAATTGTGAAGAAAAGTTAGATTGGAAGAAAAAATCGTACATTCCAGTACCGTCTAAAAGAATATGATATTTATTTAGTATATAATGTTGTATCTACATTGGAGGAGTCGCTTTTCCACTTTTTGGTAGGATGTCGCTCATGCGCGCTGGGGGTGGTGGAGCGCGCGTGCGCTAGGGGTGGGGCCCGATGCCGTTCGGCCCGCTATCATTCTGTAGTCAGCCGCGGCCTCGGCTTCGCGTCTAGCTCAGTCTTCTCCCAACACTTGCTCTCCTAGTACCTCTGCCGAGAACTCTGCCGCCACTCGCGCAAAAAACATTATTCCTTCGTTCCTTATTTTTTACATTCGAATATAATTTCCAGTTCCATTTTATTTGTAGTGAGTTTTTGTATATTGAGTTTGTTTTATTAAATAATCACGGGAATTTGGGGATAAAAAAAAACTTTTTTCAATTGTTTTTTCATACTTTGGTTATTTTGTGCAAAAAATCTTCGGGGCCGCGTCTTCGCCGTGGAGTCACGTGAGTATATAATTTTTCAGCTCTCATACATTGGTTTACAATGTTGGTTCCGGGTCGCCTGAAAGACGGAGATGGGCGGAAGGCGGTGCCGACGGCAACAGGTTGTACGGTAACGGGCGTCGAGGAGCCCGCCCGCTACGTTTTGCAATTCTATTAACTGCTAATAAACGCCCCAGATACCAGCTTTTTAAGCTAATTAGCGTTGGGGGATTTATGAAATTTAATTTTCGCCTTTCTGCGAATCCTACTGAAATATTGCCGTCATAAATAAGAAAACGGAAAATATAATTACGTGATACGCGTAAAAACGTACGATTTTTTTATAACCGTCTTGAAATATGATCGTGGTCGCACTTTGCCGGTTCCTTGTGCTCAAAAATTTGTATAAGAAATAGTTTTCGCTACTGAAATCTTTTTTGCGTGGCAATAAAGTTTTAAAACTTATTCCACCTTTCTTGCTTAGACGGTCCTTTTTATTTAAAGCAAAGTTTTTTAAGAGTCGAATTAATTCGGCAGCTTTATTTTTTATCCGCAAAAAATATCTTACAAAGGAATTATACGAGTCCATATTTTTTGTACTTAAACAGTGTAAAAACAAATGCAAGTTAAGTTTCACTTATGAATAAAATTCTTCTCAAAACATAAAATTACTTCTTTTGGAGGTAGAGGCATTAAAAAAATAATTTTATTGATATCCAAGCCATTTCCATATAAATAAATTGCTCTTTTATGAAAAAATCTTTTCCCTAATCTCCGTGTTATACTTTGATATAAAAATCATGAAGAATATTTTAATTCTTGTTAAAATACTCTCGCAGTCTATAAAAATTGTTTGTGTAAAAAACAACGATGAGTTTCATATTTTATCAAAACAATCACGAATCAAATTTGACGAAAAAAAAGTGAAGACATAGGACGTAGTCGAAATTATATTATATTTAATATTATTGACTACTGCAAAGGAGACAATTTTTCAAAGTTTAAATGAATGTGGCTATTATGTACCAGATTTTATTCTGAGCGAATGTCACATACTCTTTTTTGATGTATGTTTTTTTAATTGTTTTGCATCTTGAAATAAAAAACGAAGATGTTTTGCAAATAGCATGCAACACAAGTTAGAACAGACAATCGTGTTCTAAATTTGCATTTTATTTGAATTCAAATTTTAAAAAATCGTGAAAATTCGAAAATTTATTTTCATTTTCATTTGCCCGACTAATCCGACTATTAAAGCCAACTCCAGTTATCGGGCGTTATTGCGGCTAAACCCTTCCGATTATCACGAGGGGCGAAGTTTGAGTAGTGATAAGAATATCGATCGTTCTCATTAGCAAGTCGACGCATATCGTTGCGATAAGCGATGCGATGCGGGCGCTAAACGCATGTTGGCCCACATGTATAATGAATAGTTTGTAACGTGACGGCTCTTTTAAACGTTCATTGTTATAGTATGTTGCGGAACAGATAAATTGTTCAAGCCGGGGATTTTACTGTCTTACTTACAAAATTATAATAAAGAAAATTTATGAAAAAATTGCGCTTTTGAGGCGCTTTTTTCCATTATTGCTAAAAAAGTTAGATGTTTTTTGTCTTACATCCGGCATTTTTTTCGGCATGTAATATTTATTTTAAACAATGAATATATTTATCAAAACAAAATCTTTTGTATATTCTTCCTGCAATTTCGTTTTAAAAATTAATGGCCCCACGTTGGGCGCCAATTTATCTTGTGCATAATTTTACTGAGATTAAGAAGAGAGAAGAGTATTGAGACAAAAAAATATATAAAATAGCAGAAGATAGACGGAGAAGATGTAAAATGACTTATTTTGAAACTATTATTTGCAATACTGGCTCGTCATAGAAAAATATATATCCACGCCACAAGGAATATACCATTTGTATTTTTCTTATAGAAAATACTTAACTTGGAATAAAAAACGCTTATTTCTGTGATTCTAACAGACAACTGTTACATTTAAAACCCAAAAGGACAGAAACTTACATAACAAGTTCCGAAAGAAAATATCCCGAGGATCCCTGATTCCTGGAAAATCGATTATATTGAAATAAAGGTCGTATTGGTCGGAATGGTTGAGTATGGAATTTAATTCCACAAGTTACAATATAAGTGCTTAGTTGTCGACCCCTTTCACTGGTGCTTCAAAGGGTTTGGAGAACTCTTGTTTAATATTACGTATATTTGGGACTCTACAAAGTTATTTCCTCAAATACTTCGGAAAAAGTTACAACTATGTTTCGTACTATGTATTATAAGTAAAATATCTAAGAATATATACGTGATTACAAAATAAAAATGGCGTTTAATACGTTGGTTTTATTTATGCAACCCTTTAAAAATAAGTTGGTATTTGTGTATTATATAATAAACGATATCTTATATGATGTTTTATTTGTACCCATTTATTTATTACCCGTTTATTTGCAGCTTAAATCTAATACCAAAAAACTTTGAAAAAAGCCTAATTGTTTCTGTGTTTGGAACCGTTTTTCTGTGAGATAGGGCTAAGTTTTAGGATGACGTTTAGGGCTTAGTCCACCACGCTGGCCAAGTGACTATCTTAGACTAATATTTTCATATCCACTACAACAATGGATGGGGAATGCGTAAAAAACATTCCGACGTAATTTTCATCGCCATAAAACGCGTGACAATAAAAAAAATAATTGATCTCTATAATCATTATCATAATTGATAATCATAATCATAATCGATAATCATAGGTAGGTTATATGGATAGGTATTTCTAGGCTGGAACGCTAAACTTATAATATTTAAAACTCTAAGCCAGTTTTCTTCCATCTAAAGAAAAAAATGTATTTCTCCTTTTTTAGGGTTCCGTACCCAAACCTACTCTGATCTATTGCCGTTTTTTTATAAATAATGCTAACAAACCATTTGTGCGTAATTCCGACTCGTATTTGGCCAGTTTTTTGTGTTTTAACGTGTTTAACGTTTGTAACGAGTTCAGCATTTTCATTGTACACATAAACAAATTGAAAAAAAAAATACGGATATTTTAAAAACTGCATTTTCATTGTACAGATAGACAAATTAAAAAAAAATAATAAAAATTACGAGTATTTTAAAAACCGGAATTGAACACTTAAATTTCATAATTTTGAAAGGCGATATATTTGAACAAAAATAAAATTAAAACGAACGCTGTTGGAATCACTAAACAAATGAATGGAATTCGCACCCAAGTTGGAAGGCTAATTTTTGTGCTAGTTGCACTGTAACGGGTTTCACATTTTTAAAGTACAAATGGACAAATAAAAAAAAAAACAAATTATTTACAAATATTTTAGAAATAGGGAGAAAACAATTTTATAGGTTATATTTTAATAAAAAAAATCTCCGAACCAAAAGAAAATGAAAATGATTTTGGATTCACTAAACAAACGAATGGAATTCGCACCCGAGTTGGAAGAATAATTTTTATTCTAGTTGCACTGTAACGGGTTCCGCATTTTTAAAGTAAAAATGGACAAATTAAAAAATATGAAAATATTTACAAATATTTTAACAATGGAGAGAAAACAATTTTATATGTTATTGAAAGGCGATATATTAATAAAAAAAATAATCTGCGAACTAATAGAAAATGAAAATGATTTTGGTTTCACTAAACAAACGAATGGAATTCGCACCCGAGTTGGAAAAGTAATTTTTGTGCTAGTTGCACTGTAACGGGTTTCGCATTTTTAAAGTACAAATGGACAAATAAAAAAAAAACAAAATATTTTAAGAATAGGGAGATAACAATTTTATAGGTTATTGAAAGGCGATATTTTAATAAAAAAAATCTCCGGACCAAAAGAAAATGAAAATGATTTTAGATTCACTAAACAAACAAATGGAATTTGCACCCGAGTTGGAAGAGTAATTTTTGTTCTAGTGGCACTGTAACGGGTTCCGCATTTTTAATGTAAAAATGGATAAATTAAAAAATATTAAAATATTTACAAATATTTTAAAAATAGAGAGAAAACAATTTTATAGGTTATTGAAAGGCGATATATTAATAAAAAAATAATCTGCGAACTAATAGAAAATGAAAATGATTTTGGATTCACTAAACAAACGAATGGAATTCGCAGCCGAGTTGCAAGGCTAATTTTTGTGCAATTGCATTGTAACGGGTTCCACATTTTTAAAGTAAAAAAGGACAAATAAAAAAAATCTAAATTTTTACAAATATTTTAAGAATAGGAAGTAAACAATTTTTTAGATTTTTGGCGATATTTTAATATCTCCAACCCAAAAGAAAATGAAAACGCTTCTGGATTCACTAAACAAACGAATGGAATTCGAACCCGAGTTGGAACACTAAATTTTTGTGCTAGTTGCACTGTTTCACATTTTTACAAATGGACAAATTAAAAAATAAAAATATATATTTCCAAATATTTTAAGAATAGGGAGTAAACATTTTTTTCAGCTTTTGAAAGGCGATATTTTAATATCTCCGAAGCAAAAGAAAATGAAAACGCTTTTTGATTCACTAAACAAACGAATGGAATTCGCACCCGAGTTGGAAGACTAATATCCGTTATATTAGTCTCCAACTCGGGTTCCGCTGCAAATTCCGTATCCAATTTAAGCGCTGCCCTCACGAGCGGGTATTAAAATTTGAAGCGCTTCAACTTAGCTCCTTTTAGTGTTTATTACGTGAAAAGTTGGTGAAAATTCATACAAGTCTAAGTTCTAATGAACACCGGGCAGAGTTGGTCGGTGTAGCGGTGAAGCATAACATGCGCCTTTTCTGGACTAACTTTTGTGGCGTGCCATGTTACAGGAAATCAAAGTACTTATACAGCTTGGATTATACCAAAATAAGTATATTTGGTTGATTAAAAAGAGAATAAAATTGACTGATCAATATTTCGCGTAACCATTAGTATAAAAGGCGAAACGTCTTGAGAATATTTTAGTGATAATGGCCTCATTATATAGGAATATTTCTAAAAATAAAGACGAATTACAATTAATAAGAATTTACACATCTCCATAGAACGAAAGATTAAGCGCCGTTTGTAAGGTGCATTAGAACTGCAAAAGACATCCGTGTCGTTATTCTAACCGGATTAGGGCCAGCGGTTGCGATCCGGTTAATCCGGACGCCACATTAAGTCACGGGAAGCGCACAGCTGTTGCATTTTCTTGTTCAATTTTCCGTTTGGCTTACAGTATGACGTAAGTGGAAACCAAATTATTAATACTCGACGACCCGCGTGTCGGTGCTGTTACCATAGCGGTCTGACACGCAATGGGTCCCGGGTTTGATTTCCGACCAGACAGGTATCTGAATGATGAGTTTAGATTCTTGTTCTGGGTCTGGGTGTTTATATATTCGTCTTTGTATGTCCATGGCATCTACGACACAGGAGTAAATCCTGCGTAAGTGTAGAAAGTGTGTGTTTAATTATTATTGATACCAAGTGACCTTATGCGCAGAGTTCAGCCAAACTAAAATATAAATTAATCAGAAATAGTGAGAAATCTTACATCTCCATAGAACAAAACATTAAGCGTCGTTAGTAAGGTACACTACAACTACAAAAGACATCCGTGTCGTTATTCTAACCGGATTAGGGCCAGCGGTTGCGATCCGGTTAATCCGGACGCCACATTAAGTCACGGGAAACGCACAGCTGTTGCATTTTCTTGCTCAATTTTCCGTTTGGCTTACAGTATGAAATAGGTAGGAAGCAAATTATGGGAAGTTCTTTAATTTCGGTCGCTGGGATAAATGTTTTAGCCACACTTGTGACCGAATAATGATAATACAATATATACAAACAATAAGACCACGATACAAAAAATATTAAAGAGGTTTTCAAAAGATTGTAGGCTATAGTTTCCTTAATCAATTTCTTTGGAATTAATTTTAAGCGATGAATTATTGTAATATGGGGTTATCTTTAAAATTTTATTAGTCCTGAGCATTGAGTTAGCGTTGATATTTAATTTGATGAATGGCGTACAAATAGAGCAAGTTACAGTAAAACTGAAGTCTGATAGAAGATAGAATAAAAAGAGAAGGAGAAATGAGGAAACTAGATGGACTACATTATTTTAGAGAATTGATAATCTTATTAAGAAAAGAACAAGAATCGACTAGGTTAAAAATAAGTTTAATATCAAGTTTTATACTTTTAATTCTCTTTAGACATATGAAATACCTTACCGAACCCCGCAGATTCATCGCCTTAAAAAATCGATGTATCGATTGTCCCGTGGGAATAAGATATTTTCCCACAGTAAAATGTAGCCTATATGTTAATCCAGAGTGTCAGATAACTTCCTACCAAATTTTATGTAAATCGCTCCAACCGTTTTTAGACCTCAGGAGTAACAAACATACTCAAAAACTTTCGCCTTTATAATATTAGTATGATTAAATAAACACAGTTGGTGTTGCTACACACAACACGGTTGGGTTTACACACTACTGAAGCGAGCGTGCAAAATGCTATATTAATGACGAACATAAATCCTCAATGAGTATTAAGAGGTTTAATCCGAAATTATATCTACAAAACCTACGCAATGAAAATTACAAGGCGCCTAAAATATACAAGTAAGCAAGCAATATTAGCATAATAACGAGTGACGTAACCAAAGTTCGCCGTTCCACCCGATTAATTCATCAAGACGAAGTACCGCCCCGCCCTGGCAAACATAAGCTCCATCGATACTCAGGGTTGGCGTTTGGAAACTTATGCCATACTTTATGATAGGAACATAATACTATCAATTAGGGTTGTGCCACGATTAGATAACAATTGATTAGGGACTTTGAAATAAAATTATTTTCTACACAACTATAAAGCATTATGAAGAAAATTGGGGACATGCAGACTTTAATTGTGCACTTCAAAATACCCACAGCGGTTATCATTTATTTATTAATTTATGTAATTGTTACAAAGAACGGTTATACACCAATTACACTATGCAACGATGTGCCTTACTTGTGGCGCCACCTGTTGTTTAATTTGTTATTTTTTATTAATTAAGGTGAACTGGCTGTAGCGGGCGCTAGAGTACAGTAATTTGCCTACGCTAGATTTAAAAAAAAAAAGTTTAAGAAAACGTGTCAGCAACGAACGAAATCTTCTATCGTGCAACAAAAGCGTGTTCGTGTTTTTGAAGGTGGTAGAAAAGAAGTATTTCTTGCGTTTCGATGGAAGGGTGTGGTTGCCGGCACACTGGTGACATGAGGCGACCATCATGGTTCTCGGGAGTTCAGATAGAACCCATGTTCTGTATGAAGCTGATTGCAGGTGTCCATGAGCGGCACTGACTACTTACCATCAGGTGGACTGCATGCTCGTTTGCTACTTCAGTTAGATAAAAAAGCATCTTTAATTTTTACAAGACTTTACACCCACAAAATCTTATAATAATTATTCTGCTAACCCTGTTACCGGCACGTGCGTTCACAAACTCATTAGATAAATGAAAGAGTTCACAAGCGATGATCGGTCGGCGGCGGTTGGCGATGATTGATGGACTGCTTGGGCGGGAACTTGTTCCAATGAAATCATATAATTACCGCTAACTTTCACAATACACGAAGCGTATTGGGATAAATTATCTCTAAATTTAGTTGTAGCTTTCAGAATAGATTGGGAATTAATAAAGTAAATGTATAATTGAGAAGAAAATTATTAGTATAAATTAACGTACATATACCAGAGCAGTGATAGCCTAATGGTTGAAACTTGCTTTCTCTATCGGGAGGTCCGAGGTTCAAATCCAGGCACGCACCACTATTTTTTTTAATTATTTGCGTATTAGAAATTAATTATCACTGCTTTTCGATGAAGGAAAACATCGTGAAGAAACCTACACACCCGAGAGTTCTTTAAAAAAGAATTCTTGGAGATATGTGAAGTCCACCAATTCGCTCTTAGCCAGCATGGACTATGGCCTAAACTATCTCATTCTGAGAGAAGATTTGTGCCTAGCAGAGGGACAATAAAGGGTTGACATGAATGTATACGGATAATTGTAATAAGTAATCATGGATAAATTGAATCTTTCACAGAACGATACTTAAAAGCACTACTTTATCGAAAGCAAGCAAGTGTACAAGCTTATTATGATAAATGAAAGAGTTCACCGGCGCGATGATCGGTCGGCGGCGGTCTGGTGCGATGATTGATTGACTGTTAGGCGGGAACTAGTTGAAATAAAAAATAATATAGTTGTTGTATATTTTTATAATAATCTTTCTTAGTGTTGGATTTTTTACTTAGTTGAATTAAAGGAGGTTAAAATATAACGCATAAATTATAATGAGATGAAATTATGAATATTTGCAAAAATATGGACAAATTGTTCCGCGTATTGTTGCATAAAACAATGTTAAGATATGTATTAGCTTAATAAAAGCTAAAGGACAAATTCATTAAGATAAATAAAATATTTCAAAAAACTATGATTGGACGGCGTTGGGCAGCCGCATTGACTGATTGATTGTAGTTACGTAAAGTTAAGGCAGAATAATAATATACAAAACATAAGTACCTACTCATAAAATGGTCTTAAGTAGTAAATGCCAACCTATTAAAAAATATTTACAAACTTGTTACATAAAATCAATCAATCAATCGATCGGTCAGTCAATCGATCAGCATTGATTTCGTTCATTAGAAAGTGAACAATTTGAAAAAAATATTTTCACTTTACACGGTATCCTAATCACCACTGGAATATCAAGGATAAGCACTCCAGCGATGTGCCTTGGCGTAGTCCAGCCCAAATGTGGGCATTATAAGCAAGTTAGCTAATATAAATGAAAGAGTTGTTGTTGTTGATAGGGTGTGCCGTTTGATTGATTGACGACAACTTTGCCCTTAGGCGGAAAGTTGTTCAAGAAATATCGGAGGAAGGTGTCGAATTACCCATTTATTCCCACTCGACGGGAGTGTTTGAGTTGTGACGTGATATTTCCGTGAACAATTTCATCGAATGTAATAAATTAGTCGCGTCGGTGTCTGATGTCTGTCTCGAGTTGATGTAATTACTATAAGTCGATGCTTTGTTTCGAGAATATAGAGTAACGTAAGTTATAGGTAGGATATATGGACTTACTGATTAATATTGAACCGATTGGTAATGTTCTATTAAATGATTATACCAATAATTCCAACGTATATTTTTATGCTATTAGTGTACTAAAAACCACTTTTTAACTTTCCTAATATTTACGGGTAACTACAATAATTCCATTTGAAACAAATCTATTTACAGTTTATACAAAACAAAATATTAGAAATAAATAAAACATTTTTTTGTAAAATCTTATCAGAAAAGTATATTTAAAAAAGAAATTATAAATAAAACAAAGAGCCACTGTCTGTTGGGTGAATTCCAAGGATGCTGGCGGCGTACTTAGTGTACCTATTTACTTTTGATTACGACATATTCGAAAACAAGTTGAACATTTATAAGTACTCTTTTATTTTCAAAATATTATAATATTACTTTGTAAGAAATAAATATAGATATTTCCATCGATAACATACAGTTTATAAACAAGATATTTTCTTACAAATAACAATATTTAAAAACATTTGAAGGTACCTTTAAATATGTATAAGGCACCTGAGGCAAAGAAAGACTTTTGTCCCGAACTTGTTTTAAACGTAAACAATTACTTACCCGCCTTACCTACTTTCTAAGCACATATTACATTCCGATGTTATTATAGGAATCTCATATCAATTTGGCAAAAGACTCTTCAGGAGGGAGAAATTTTATTTTCTCGAGCATTATTTTACTTACTTCGGCGGAGTACCCAATTACTTTTCATAAATAATAATAGTGAAGCGACCCGCATTGTAAAACCTCTTAATAGAATGTTCTTAGGATTGTCCGATGGGGACCCTCTCAATATAGGAACAATCCATTTTTTCCCCTTAAAGTAGGGCAAACTTACGCTCATAACCTCTTCCGGCACAATAAGACTTCAACTATTCGAAAACAAAGTCAACAAGCATAAAAATCTATTTCCCCGTGCTTATCGGTGCATGTCTTATGGGGTAAAGCAATACATGTATGTTTTCTAACTTGTTTTTGATTTCAATGTGTTTTGTTTTAGTTACTGTACTAGCTGAAGCCCGCTGCTTCACCCGCGTTAAAAATCGATGTATCGATTGTCCCGTGGGATTAAGATATTTTACTACATTAAAAAGTAGCCTATATGTTAATTCAGAGTGTCAGCTAACTCTCTACCAAATTTTATGAAAATCGGTCCAGCCGTTTAGATGTGAATGAGTAACAAACACACACTCACAAACTTTCGCCTTTATAATATTATTAGTATTATAGTATAGTATAGTACGATGACATTAGCTTTTTGTCTATTCGTAATGATTGTATTTATAACTGCTGATTAAGATTGAACACATTTCCATTAAAAGTAAAGGACATACAGACTAGCAGACGGACGATCTAACGAACAGAAAAGCATTAAAGCCTTATAATTTTTCGCTTAGAAAATCTAACTTTAAACGATAATTCAACAAGACAAATATAATAATTTGCTGTCAATTTTCACACTCTAATCGTATTTACCACTCAAAAGCCGTCAAATAACTCAAAAGACAACTTTAAAATGCAACTAGAATTTAGTAAGCGGGCCTTATCGCACCAACACAGCTGGTTTATGGGAGGAATGCGCGCGCGCCATAAACTGTCGCGTTGACTTCCGCTGACACGGAAAATAGTTAACAGGACTATATCTAAGGACTTGGACACATTTGTATTTCGAGAATGTCAAGCTTATAGTGCTCTACGGAGTTCCAGGTTCATTCCCGAAAAAAAAAAATATCGTCAACCATTATTGTCGCACTGCTGAGCACGGGTCTTCTCTCAGAATGAGAGAGTTTTAGGCCATAGCCCACCGCTCTGGCTAAGTGCGAATTGGCGGACTTCACACACCTTCGAAAACTTGTTTTTAAAGAACTCTTGGGTGTATAGGTTTCCTCGCGATGTTTTCCTTCGAAAAGCAGTGATAATTAATTTCTAATACCCCCATAATTTTAAAAAATCAGTGGTGCGTGCCTGGGATTGTACCTTGGACCTCCCGATTGAGAGGGCAAGTTTCAACTATTAGGCTATCACTGCTCGAATAAATCGAATAAAGCTTCGTTCTGTCGTACCTTATACATACACATTTAGCGAAAGGTTTGCCGCGCTACATAATAGGCGGAGTGGGGGTGTTAGGTTTTTTTCGTTACGGAATTTCTTGATACGGTCTCCGCGCTCAAAGCACGTGATAAAAGCTATGCAATAGCTTAAGTAATATCGAAATATTTTTATAATATATGCTGTAACACGTTCCATCCGTATACCACAATACGAACACAAAAAAAACCTTTCCTAACTCATTAATTATAGATAACATGAAAATACTGAACCATTTTTTCACCGATAAGTCTGTTCGACGCCTTATTCTTTAGTATTCACGACCGAATCACTTTACAAAAGTCACCGAGTTAGGGCGCTTAAGAAACTACGTTTATCTCCTCAATAGCTCGGTTCTTCTAATCCGTCGAATAAAACTTTATATACCATTTTTAGGGAGCTTTTATGGGTAACAGTGTAGACAGAATTAAACCTTAAATACTTAATGAGTTGTTTGTGAACCGTTAAAAAGTTTTTAAGATGTTTTCGGACGCTGCGGTTGTTCGGAATGAGACGATTGCGAGCAGATTTTCTAGTCTATCAAAAAGAGATTAAATGAGAAATATGTGTGAACTTCTATAGTAAAGATGAAAAACTACTTTATAAACTGATACGTATAATTGATTGAAAACTCACCTAAAAAGAAGTGCTCGATCACTTGCTCCTTTTTTTTCTAGTTAAGAGAATGCGTGCCTGCAAAGTAAGATTGCAATGATTTCAAATCTTAATAATAACAATATAATTTTATCATAATGAGATATACTTTTAATTATGTTACTTGGTCATGAGCAAATTCTTTCTAATACGGTTTGAATCTCACAATGGTACAAAATGATACTCACTTTTGGCAAAATATATATTTAATTTCTAGCTTCTAAAATATATAATTTTAGAGATGTACCCATCGATATAGAACTACACTAGATACACAGTCTCGAACAAAAATGACGCCTAAAACTGTCGTCAAATTTACGAAGTTATTTATAGATGATCATAACGACCATATATCTTAGAAAGACAACCCTACGTCCATGATTTAAAGTAGTATTTACAACGCTTTAAGCAAAAAGCAATAGAATTTTACTACTTGAAATGAGCGCTCAATTTTGACATTAAGCGCACTTTTTCACCGGACAGTTTTGAGACGCTGACTGTGTAACTTGGGTTTTTCTATATTGATGGATGTACCCAAATATGATCGCGCAATAACCGCAGTTTCTAAGTGACTTACCGAGAACGGGTTTCCGGAGACGCATAGCGAAGCAAATAATCGCTCGATACAACCAATATAGGCTCGTTTACGTCCCGTTTACGTTACGTTTCGCTCCCTTGTCTGGAATACTCACAATAAAAACGTTATGAGGTAACTCTATTCAATGAACTCGTCGGTTATTGAAATCGGTGTTTCGGTTAATATAGCGCTTCTTATGGCAGCAGGAATAATAAAAACGGGTTGCGTATCGAACCCATTGTTGCTGCACTGATTGCTTTTATGGTGTTTTAAAGGAAAGCTACCATTTCGATACCCATATTGTAAGCGAATTGTGATTTCTAATCGTCGTATAGCTTGTTTAACCGACCAAATAGGTTTTAGAGATGGCGTTATTAGGATCTTATCTACATAAATTATCTTCGATTTTAAATGCTTATATCTAGAAAATAAAACATAACCAGTACTAGCATTATATTTGGTTCAGTACGTGATGTAGGTAATTTTAATAGCGAGTTAAGTATAATAAAGCCAAGAAAATTAAAAAAAAAAAGAATTAGAATTTGCAATGCAATAATGAATATTTTTTCATATTATAACATGAATATTGGCGCAACAAAATCTTGCCAACTTAAATCGTAAACGTTAGCTTACAATATAACCAGAGACAAATCAATCTATATATTAATACGTGAAGCAAAATGAAGTGTCAAGAATGTCAGATGTCTTTGTCAAAGTACCGTTATTGCTTTTAAATGCGGCTTAGCTAATTGAACCTCTTTTTATATTTAACGGGCGCGTTCAAAATTACTTGAAAATTATTACATTTCATTTGAATTTGAGTAATAATCGTACTAATTTGGACAATATGAAGTTTTGTTTTATAATTTAAATTACGGTCGAATTTCATCCGATGCGACTGGTGACTATTATGTTAAACGAAGAAACAGCGAAAATTGTTGCAGTTTTTCCGGATGTTTTCAAACACGCTACGGCTTTTGCGAACAAAATCCACCTGTCCCGTGAAAAGACGAAGGTATTGGTGCAATTCCCCGTAGGATGCCTGCCTATTTTCCCGTCTGTGGCCAAAGTCAATATGTCGTCGGAGATGAGTTATTTTTCCATAATTCCGTGTACGATGCGGCGCGCCTCGAGTATTCCCAAATAAATAATAAATACGTCAGCCGTGTTCAGACATGTTGCTTGAGAACGCTTTCCAATTTATTATGCATCAAAAAGGCTTAGTTGCTCTGTCATAACTGAGATTTGGCTCGCTTTGAGACATACTTTATGTTTGTTGAACAATTTTATGAATGAAGCGCAAGTCTATAAATTTAAATTTTGAAAGCTAATAAATTGAGGTTTTAAGCATTATAAATGACAGAATATAAAATTTGTAGAAGTGGAAGCATATTCCGTACTCGATGTTTTGAATAGGTACGTATCTTTTTTTTTGTCATTCATAGTTGTAATACTGAAATAGTCATATATAGTATGTAATCAAACATACGTAGAGTATAAAAGGAAATATTTGATGATTTCTATGTAACTTATACCAAGTTAAAAAAAATTAAATGCATTTATTTTCGTTTACGTACACTTTTATTCGAGAGGAAGGATGCCATAACATAAAATAACTTTCGGAGGCATAGACAGGGTTTTCTGATCTTCGGGGACCGCGGGGTTCCATTCGGAAACTTTCACATTTTAAGACGCTGTTCAGTTTTCCCGCATGTCCCGTGAGACGCTTAGAATTATTAAATTTCCGGTCACAAACGTTTACAAAACAATAAAATATTTTTGCGAAAAACAATCTTTGAAATTTTTTGAAAGGGATGATAATATGGGTATGTCCCATACCAAGGCGATAGTTTATAATGCCTTTTTAAAGTAAACATAAAATTTAACGTATAAAACTATACATCATTTTACTATACGATCGAATGATAGTCAACTTCTTTTTTACCCGACTGCCTCAGGCAAACATGCAAATGTACATATGTACGCTCAAAAAACGTTATCGTCCTTGTGATGCAGTCGGGAAGTAACAGCAAGCATAAAACAGTAATTCGTTTCAGGCGGTCGATCTTATGTTCAAACATACATGCAATCATACTCACAGACACACACGCTCGAAAAGCACCTCCTGGCATACCAGGGTAATAGCAAGATTTTTTTTTTATTTGACTAAAGTAGCAAACGAGCATGCAGTCCACCTGATGGTAAGTGGTCACTGCCGCCCATGGACATCTGCAATCAACTTCATACAGAATATGGGTTCCATCTGAAGTCAATCACAGATGCGTTGCTACTCCCGAGGACTATGATGGTCGCCTCATATGAAAGTGTGCCGGCAACCACACCCTTCTATTGAAACGCAAGAAATGCTTCACGCTAGAAATAGGTGTGCCGGTGGTACTTCCCTGGTCGAACTACACTGGTTCTACCACCTTCATACAGGTTTCTGCCTTACTATCCAAAATATTTATATCTCCATACACTTCCACGCACAGATAATCGTGTAATAGCAAGCGTAAAACCGTAATTCGTTTCAAGCGGTCCGTGATACATACATACATAGGCTCGAAAAAAAAGACTTCGCTTCTGATGCAGTCGGATAATAGCAAGAAACACATATCTCAGAGTACCCATCTTCATCAACATATAGCTCTTTATACTTCCACACATACATAAATAATCACGTAACAGCAAGCATAAAACTTGTCAGGCGGTCCTCGTTACGCTCAAAAATTCAAACGCTCATACACGCGTACGCTCGGAAAACAGTATCCTTCTAAGGAAGTCGGGTAATAGCAAGAAACACATGTCTCAGTATACCCATCTGCATCAACGTACATCTCCGTATACTTCCACATATACCCATACACAGATAATCGTGTAACAGCCAGCGTAAAACCATAATTCGTTTCAGGCGGTACGTGATACACACATAGGTACGTAGGCTCGACAAAAATTACTTTCCTTCTGGTACAGTTGGGTAATAGCAAGAAACACATGTCTCAGTGTACCCATCTGCATCTACGTATCTCTACGTACACTCTCCACACAGATAATCGTGTAACAGCCAGCGTAAAACCGTAATTCGTTTCAGGCGGTACGTGATACATACATAGGTAGTCTCGATAAAAATTACTTTCCTTCTGGTACAGTTGGGTAATAGCAAGAAACACATGTCTCAGTGTACCCATCTGCATCTACGTATCTCTACGTACACTTCCTCACACAGATAATCGTGTAACAGTAAGCGTAAAACCGTAATTCGTGTCAAGCGGTCCGCGTTACGCTCAAAAAATCAAGCGATCATACGCGCCTACTCTCGAAAAACAATATTCTTCTAACGCAGTCGGGTAATAGCAAGAAACACATGTCTCAGTGTACCCATCTGCATCAACGTACGTCTCCGTATACTTCCACATATACCCATACACAGATAATCGTGTAACAGCAAGCGTAAAACCGTAATTCGTTTCAGGCGGTCCTCGTTATGTTCAAATTACGCGCGTTTATCTTCAATTCGCCCGCATACTGTACAATTTGCACCAGACACCGGTCGTACGTACGAGGGTTCATCGCCTTATCTACGAATGCCAGTTAGAATAAACTTAACGATTAAGTTAGAACTAAGAAAAGAGTACAAGCGTGATAAATATTCCGTGTATTTTTATGTCTGGTCGATGTTCTACTTATAAATAGTTAATTTTATGAAATCTCCTTTTCTATTGTCAGTTGCCTCATTGTATTAGCTGTTACGTTATATTCTTGTAATTGTACGACCTTCTATGCATATTTTTCCTTATGGCCTACTCTTAATATTTAATTTGTTTTAGGCTAAAATATTCCAAAGTATTTCACATTTGGTCACAAGACTTTTCTTACTCAATAATGGCAATTTAATGTAAACTCAACGTAGCAACCCTACCTACCCACATTGCGTAGGCTACAATTTGCACCGGACGCTCCGCTCATTTGAGCTCGGTCGCTCATCGCGGCTGCACGTGTAGTTTACTGCGTTGACCGCTCGTACGATCCTATTAGCAACAGGCCTATTTGCTACACGATGCTGTCTGTTGCATAAATTTACAGTTAATCTGTTACGGCTGCAGTGCACGATGTTACATCGAATATAATTGTTTGTATGATAGCATTTAGTAAAGAAAATAGGTATTACATGCTATTAAAAGTATGTTATAATATTCTTATGAAAAAGAGAATGTTATGAGAAACATAGTGGAACAATAATTGCTATAAAAATAACTGAAGTTCCTGAGTGTAGATTAAAAACCCTTTGCTGTACAATTAAGCAGATATTACTGCAAAAGGCGAGGTATTCCAACTCAACAGTACAAAGAGTACCTTTTGTCCGCATACCGCTGACAAGGACTTCAATAAAATTAAAATTAGAACAATGTTCCAACTAAAGCTCATTTACCTCAGAGCCACAAACCCGGTGTTCGCCCCACGGCGCTCTCATCTCGTCAAGCAGATTTCATTTTTATGAATTAGCTGAGAAAGGGAAGTACACAACGGAGTGAAGAATTTTGAAGTTTCTCTTTAGAATGTTTAACAATGGGATACAAATGTTTTAATGATGAATTTGGTTCCTATTTATTTTAAAAATGAGCCTCAATTTACGAAAATATTGCCTATATAATTATTATATTAAAATATATAATTATTTTTATAAAGTTTAACTTTAAGATCCAAATATGTATTAATTTTTTTAAAAAATATTAAGGTAAGGAGACAAAATGTTTATTTAAAATTTATTCGCCAAACCAGATCAGATTCTTTATTTATAACTAAATATCCAGCATATTAACTGTAAAATATCGAAAATAACAATTAGACATCTTAAGCTCTCGCATACATATGTACTTTATAACTAACCTCTTATCCCATTACCCGTGTATGATTCGAATGCACAAAAGCACTTTAGCATGCCCATTGCAATAGGCATGAAGAGTAGAAAACTTATTAAGAAAAGAAATGACATACGTCCAAAACGGAGCATCACACTGAACATTTGATTTTTATGCCGGGGATCGTAGGGGGAGAATTAAAGGCTGTCAACAGATTTATTACCCGCTCCGGTGAACCGGCCTCCCCGGGGATGGGAACATATTTGTAATTATTATTACACCCCTACCTACCCTTGATTCTGATTTGCAAATATGATCTGCTGTAGCTAATTATAGCTGTAATTGGTTTCTTAGGCATTATATTTTCATAAACAAAAATCAATTAGACATATAATAAGGTCCGGAAGTGCTTCGAAACATCACGAATTGAACAAATTCAAAACTGAATTAAAATCCTTTTAACAGATAAGTGTTATTACACACTTCAAGTATTTCTTACTGACGCCGATATATGCCATGTACGATGTTTACTAATAATTTAATAGTACTTAATAGTAATTAGTAATTTATACAACGATGAATGTAAATAATGATACTTATAATGTAATTAATAATAATGCTATTCTTAATTATTTCCAATAGGACTTTACAATTATATTATTTTTATACCGAAAAGGGGTCGAATATAGCGCACTTTATATAACCATTTGAATACCTGTAAGACCTGTTATCCACAAATAAAGAGATTTGATTTGACATTGAAGTCACAGACAAATACCTGATTTTTATTTAATCATTTAGGCAGTGTAACACTATTTAAACAATATTAATCATGTATAATATTTTGGAAATTATATACAACTTTATATTGATAAAACTTTGAAATTGACAAAAGTTTAAGATTGCATTTAATTTTACGTTTCATTTTTAGTATTTATTTCTTCTTATATTTTCTCATCTTATTCAATTATTTTTATACTTATTAATTTCTTTTTAATGTTGTGAATAATTATCAGAAGTAAATTTCTAAGCAACTGTATTTTTTCCTTGACATGATAATCTATACTTAAGCGTAAGTCAAACAGTCAGCAGATATTGTTTGCGTATAATTACGGCGAGCTGACTACATTAATCCGTGTACTTCGGTCGTGTGCACCACTAATAGGGTATTATGAACTTCAGTAAGAACACGAGGGTCCTCGAGAAAGCCTTTCGGGGAGGAAAGGTATTTGAGGCATCTCTCGGTAATAAGGGCGAGATTACAGATGGCAAGATAAGTCCTGAGTTAGATACAACAAATTTTGTATGAAGTTGTAAAGATATTAAGCGCCTCCGAACCATCACTTTGAGAATAAAATATTAGCTTGATTTTATAAATGCGAGCATTATGATATTAATGCGCTCCGTTTGATGATTTAATATTAAGAACTTGATATTATGAAGTTTATTCGATTCCCTAAAGTTTATGGATAGATTTTAGAGATATTTAGATTGTGTGACTTAGTTATACATTGCAGTATCACAATAAAAAATGGACTATAACTTTTACAACTTACGAAAATAGTGTTAGTTTAAAGAAATAAGGTGCATAGAATTAAGCTAAACGAAGATTTCATATTTGCTATAATCGCTAAAATCTTAAGATACGATAAGAAAGTATTCCAAGCGTACAATCTTTAAGTTTACCTTCCGAAGTTACGCCGCAACAGAAGTTAGAACAATTATTTTTTCAACGGCATCCCAAGTGGAATCATTAAAAGCACTCAAAGTTCGCAACAGAAGTCGCATCTGAAACGGCAGCCTAACAATGGCGGTACAATTACAGCCACAGCGCATCCGAGCTTAGTGGGACAGCCCGAGGCTCCGAGAAACAGCCGCCAGCGGTTCTTAAATCTCAATTAAGGTATAAAACCGTGTCTCCGGGCCGCACGTACACTGAATTAAATTAATGGCCTCACATATTGCAACTGCTGTGCCCCAGCCAGAATTAATTGCTCCTTTTTTTGGTTTTCTTTGTCTTCCCCAGGTTAAATGTTTTATTAGAGATCCCGTTTGTTTATTCAGAGCCGGGATGGAATTGCTTCTAGAGCTCTCGAGCACGTTTCTGAGATTAATCGCCGATTCACAAAAGTGATGACTTCATTCCACGAACCGCTCAGTGACAATTTGTTTTCATTCTTGAATACGTAGTTATTCCTTTTCCTTTACATTACCTTCCTAAAGGTTTTTTTAATAACTGTTTTCTTTGACCTCAGAATGTAATGCAAAGATACAAAAGTTTTGCAAAGAATAGAGAGTTGAAATATTTGCTTGTATTTTTCGTATATATGACAACATTGACCATTATTTCATATGTGACATTGATCCGATACGTTCGTGGCTTTTCTTGCGAGGGTTTGCTTTTTGAAAAATGATGAGCCGAAAACTTATTACTTTCTTTATAAGCTTTTCTTGATGTGATTTAATATAAAATATGCGTGTCTATTCACTCTTTGTACGGAGTCAGATGATTTAAGAAACATTCGATTTGACTGGAAATTAAACCGTTTTCATACAATATTTGCTTTACTTCAAGGTGTCCAAAAATAAGGCCGGTAGAGCTGAATAGTTTTAGAAACTTAAAGACACGTTTAATTATTGGTCTAGGTAATCCAGACTGGCAGTCGTTAAATAAACAGAAACGAACACAGCGATTAAATACTAATTATGACATAAGTATATCACTAAATGTTTCTCAAAATCCAGACAAACCGACTTAAACATAACAAGAAAACTTTCTGTAAACCGTTTCAAATCTTCTCAGGAAGACGGTAGACGACAAAATTAGTCGCCGTCACCGCCGCCGTAACACCGAATGACTTTATAATACAATAAAGCACAAACCGACGGCCCAAAACTTCAACTATTTACCTAGTGAACAACGAAGTTTCACGTGCCTACCGTGCCTCAAGCGTGTTTCCTACATTAAAATACGGGATAATCTGTATGCTGTGCGTCGCATTTTCGCTAAATCCGAGAAGCTGGGGTTGCTATGACAACCGGGCCCTCGAAAACACCGTGAGGAGTCAAAGCGTAAGAAATAATGACGTGAAATATGGCGTAGTGTGAATTCCGTCTCATAAAAGTGTTATGTCACAAGACGTGGTAGCATTTTTTCCGTGAGAGGTACTTTAGAGCCATTTCCAATACGTTGTGACAATTTTGCAGTGTAAAAGTAATGTATGCTTTGGCTAAATTCAACACTGTCCTTCATAATATTTAATATTTAATATTCACGATATGTTTATGTATAAGACAGAAGGTTTATCTAATTGACAGTACCTTTATACATACATTTGCAAGATAGACGAAATCGCTAATGCATCACCGGCTTTCAAGATAACCTTTTGCAACAATTTTAAAAACTATGCATTTTTAATAAACCAACGCCTAAATATTATAATTTGTATGTTCATATCCGTATACAAATCAATAGGTGCGCCAAATATTAATTTGAAATTAGGCTTTCTAACGATTATAAAACATGCAATGCACAATCACTTTCATAGCACAGCTATGCCAAATGAATAAAAATCAAATTCAACAACATCTATATAATAATATGTGAAGCAAAAACTTGTGATCCGTTTTTAAGATAATTATTATTTAATAATTATTCCCGGTTATAGTTGATATAGAGAAGGGTTACCCTATGCTATTTTTTTAATAATGCATAAAACATGCATAAAATCAATGAAAGCACATTACACACACTACTTTGCGTTTGACACAAACACATACATAATAAATGAAATAAAAAATTCAATGTCATAGTACGAAAACATCAAAAATGTCAGAAGTCTATTTTAAAATACATGCTATTGCTATTTGCTGCTTAGTTAATTTAAACTCTTTACATTTAACGGATGCATTCAAAATAACTTGAATTTTATTATAATTTATTTGAATTTGAGAAATATTCGCGCTACTTTGGACAATATGAAGTTTAGTGTTTTAATTTAAATTACGGTCGAATTTCGACCGTTGCTAATGACTAGTTCAAATAAACTGATACCTATTTTGACAGTGTTACTTAATTGTTGTACCTACCACTATAGTATAACGTAATTATGCGATGTCAGCATATACACATATATGTAATACATTTCGAATGTGATTATCATATACACTTAGTGCATCTCTCTCATAACAGAGCATGTAATTTTGTTAAGCGTGCCCAAGTTATGCGGTCGGAATTCCTGATACAAACAGCTGTTTGTCTATGTATATGTCGGACATTAAGTACGTACTAATATTGTTAAGACAGTTGTATTAGAATTATGTAATAATGTAAGGGGGCTTAAGGAGTATCATGGTTTCTAGTATCGGTAAACATACTTCGAGAGATAATCGCTTGATTATAAAATAATTAAATACTTTGTGCCATAGGTGAACATAAAAATGTATTAGATAATTGAGTATAGATAATGGTGATTGATATCTATATATTAATACGTAAAGCAAGAACTTGTGATTCGTTTTTAAGATACTTGACGCAGACGGAGGACTATGAAATTAGGCACGGTTATAGTTGATGTCGAGAAGGATTGCGAAGTGCTAATATTTTTTTCAAATAATGCATAAAACATACATAAAATCAACTAAAACACATTACACACACTACTTTATATTTGACACAAACACATACATAATAAACGAAATAAAAGATTCATCGTCTTACCATGAAAACACATAACGTTAAAAATGTCAAATGTCTTTGTAAAAAAAACCCGCTTTCAAATGCAGCTTAGTTAATAAACCTCTTTTTACATTTAACGGATGCGTTCAAAATAACTGGAAAATCATTACAATTTATTTAAATCTTTAATATTTAAGTCTTTTAAATTATGGTCGAATTTCGACCGTTGCGACGGGTGATTAGTATACTGAAACTTGAATTTACTCATATAATACCTATGCGAAGAACCTAGGTAAGGGAGCATTACCAATTTGTTTTGATAAACTTTTTGGATTTCACTGTTCTTGGTTTCCGCCTGATTCATTTAAAAAATTAGCTCTACGTAAATAAGGAGTTACTTGTTATTAACCTCTGGTTAAACAAGTCCCTTATAGTGCCACTGCGGTAATGACTTATCGATTTTCACTTTCAACGACAGCCCATCAAATAAATGCTTGTTTTACAAAAACAATACTACGGTAACGATATTAATTTGTTATTATTAATTAAAGTCGTATTAAATTTAGTAAACTCTTTTTAATTAATGTATAGTGCATTACTATAAAAATAGCTATTTTATAGTAGTTAGTTATTATAGTAAGGTAAAGTTTATTAAAAAAAATACAAGCTTAGCTAGTGTCACATTTTACTTTAGTTAGAAAAAAGTGACTAAATCGTTGCAGATATATAGAGATTTTAGATATCTTTTTATTTTTTTAAGATACATTTAAAAAATGTTATTACAATCATTTATTTTAGCTTTTAATCACACTTATCAAAGGAGGTTCGATTAAGTATATCTCATAATATTTGAACCTTTTATTAAGGTTCATTTATATGCAAAGGCATCGAAAGTACCAGACATGTGTCGTGGCAGACAAAATAGTATATTTCCTTACGCTTAGCATCCACGTATATTTAATAAAGGTGAGAGTCGTGCCTATAATTAATCACTACATAGCATAAAACAAAGTCGCTACGCGCTGTTTTTCAGCAGTAATGCAGTTTTTTAATAGATAGAGTAATTCAAGAGGATTGATGTATAATAGAGGATATATAATAGAGTGGAGGAACTTGAATTTTAAGCGACTCGAAGTTCGCTGGGTCAGCTAGTCTGTAATAAAACTAGGATGTTCCCACGGCTTTACCCGTTTCGGACCTCTAATACCACAGTAATGGAAATCTTGTGTTTCACAAAATTTCGCATCTATAATATTAACTAGCCCTTACCCTCAGCTTCGCTCGCGTTTACGCCTTGATTTTCAAATATTGACAATAAATCATGTCTGCCAATTTTTAAGTTATTTTTTTTATTTAAAAAGTATGTCTTGGTGTTTGTGTCTTGTGTGTGTCCATAGTATTCACGACACAGGAGAAAATCCTAATGTGGGGCTATGACTGTAGAAAGCGTGAAAGCGTGATGCCATTTATATCTGTAGATGTCGTCAACCCATTATTGTTCCACTCCTGGGCACGGGTCTTCTCTCAGTATGAGAGAGTTTTAGGCCATAGGCCATCGCGCTGGCCAAGTGCTAATTGGTGGACATATACATATACGGATAATTGCTAGTATCAAATATTATCAAGTTAATAATATAAACGCATATTTCACGTAGCAGTTCGCTGTTATTTAATCCACTTGTGCTCGAATACGAATTCAACTGCCTTTTGTTCAAACAAATTTATTTTTGCAGCCAACTCCCAGAGCTCGCACTATTGTGATACGCTTGTTAGTTTAACGTTTCTGAAAAATCACTTTCAGGCCTCGCTTTATTCCAGTTTTGTAGTTTAAATTTATAGTGTAAAAGATATACCTATGTTTTAAATATATCAAGATATAAAGCAATTTTGATTATTTGGCAATAATTCAAATTTATTAGATAATTTTTCTAAAGATTTGTCGTTATGTATGTAAAATAAATGTATTTTCTAAGTACTAGACTCCCAAATAATGAATACATTATTGTTTCGTCGGGGATGAAACCTAACAACTAACCTAACCGGGGAAGTACCACCGCCACACCTATTTCCAGCGAGAAGCATTTCTTTCGTTTCGCTGGAAGTGTGTGGGTGCCGGCACACTTTTATATGAGGCGACCATCATAGTCTTCGAAAGTAGCAATGCATCTGAGATTGACTTCAGATAAAACCCATGTTTTTGTGAAGTTGCTTACAAATGTCCATGGGCGGTAGTGACCACTGACCATCAGGTGGACTGCATGCTCGTTTGCCACTTCAATCAGATAAAAAAACCGCTTGCCGCCAATACACAATAACACCAGTATGTATGATAGCCGCTACGTCATGTAGCTAATCAAAAAGTGTGAAAAAACTGACAATTCTTTGTGAAAAACCTATTTTATTAATTGCACATTAAAATAAAGCCAGACTACCAAACAACCCTAAAAATCAGAAACAACCATACAACATACATATTATTATTGTAATTATACCATAAAGCCATCCTTTATGAAAATAAAACGTAACCGTGCCTGTTGTATGCCAGAAATTAATACTCCCATTTACATTTTGAATCTACTAATTGAATTGAGCCGTACTTCCATAGTGCTGTCGATCAAATTAATTAAACTTTTTAACGGCTCACTACTCGACAGAATGTGGGGTTCGTTCAGTTTTATAGGTAATAAATTTTACGTTAAATATTTATACACTGTACAGGCATCGAGGTGTATTACAAAAAAATACGAGGCTTTAATTTAGCGCTACTACGATAGTACCACTAAGTCGGTACAACTATACACCTCATAACATGAGTATCAGTACTGCTGTCATTTGGTTATAAGGCATGCTAAATCGTGGCATGGGTACACGCTTTCTGCACTCATAGCCCCACAATAGGATTTTCTCCTATGTCTCATAGGAGAACACACACAAGATCCACACAAGACGAATACACAAACACACAGACCCAGAACATGAATCTAAACTGATCATTCAGATACCTGCCGGGAATCGAACCCGGGACCCATTGCGCGTCAGACCGGTATGGATGGACCGGTATGAATATGAGACCTTTCTACTTAGTCCTCCAGCAGAACTATTTATTTCACTGTGATTACTACAATACTTAAGCTGCTGTGACTGTTTGCCATTCATTACACAATAATAAAACATTAAAATTACATTTATCATTATCAATACATAGAAATCAATCAATATATGATTTTTAAGGATTCATGCAACTATAGTAACATAATTCGGACTTCTATATTCATCACAATCTTGTCCTCACAGCCTAAACCAGTATTTAATTTTTAATAAGCAATAAAACCGAAAAAATGCTACGGCTACCTGTGCCCGTAGCATCTCGTAGCACACCCGTAGTATATGTTTTTATAATGATTTTTATTACAGCACTTATTGCTACGTGCGACATGAGGGCCAGAAGCCTCCATTGTCGCTCGTGACAATAAATAAGACGTAAAATTTTATTTTACAGCGGTAAACGAAAGAAGCTAACGAAATTACATTCAATTACGGGACTCTGCCCGCGCATTCTTCCACCGCAATAAAGGCTAAAAGCTATGTTCGTCGCGTAAATTTTTCGGACGTAAAACTCTGTAAAGAACTTAGTGAGATGTAGAGCGACAATAAATGTTTATGGAGGTGGGACGGCCGAATGTATCACCGTTGCGATGCCGGGATTGTCCCTCTCAATTACGTTGGAGTGGAATAAAAATTCTCCGGTAAACTTCATTCGTAGAGTAAACACGAATAGGCAAATTAAGTGAGCAAAATAAGGTTCCTTTAAATTAGGTAACGCCGAAGTGAGGGCCTGCTTGACTCGTTATAGAAATGAAACATCTACGCAACGTAATTAAATTTTAAATTTTTAACTTTGTGGTGAATTTTCGTGGAGTTTTTTTCAAGTCAGAATATTTTCTCTTCGAGTATTTTTCTACCTTCTTGCTTGATTACAAACCCTTGAGGATGTTTTTAATTATCTTGAGTGTCTGAGAATGAAAGAAATTACCTACATTGTTTCTGTATCTTCCGGATTTTATTTAATGTTGTTAAGCCAGTAAGCCAGTAAATTGCAGAACTATTTTTGCACAATATTCCAGTATTATCATAGTATTTTTTTGGCTTACGCTATACTTAAATGATCTTAATACTCGTATACCTTAAAAATCCCATAATAGTTGTTTCATTTATTTCACTGGGTAATATGTGCTAAGAAGTTAACTAGAAGTTCTGCAATAAGCAGGTGTTTTTTAATTACTTGCCGATAAATTTGAGAAAAAAACAACTCACACGAAAACACAGCCATTGTCACTACCAACGAAGATACACTACACCGCATATATGACATAAAACAATTGCAACATTAATTACAACATTAAGTCAATGTGACAGTCGTATATGTCTTCATATATGAGGATTTTCCAGCATCTGTTGCAAACATAACGCTGCGTTCACAAATTCCTAATTATCTCGCCTCAGCATCGGCACATAAAACCCGCCAACTTAATTCGCGATCACATAATTCACATTTCTCTTGGTGGCCGAAATTTCCCACTAACGCAACCAATTTTCTTACCTTTGACAAAATCACGGCTGCTCTCTTGCCTATTACGTAACATTACCCAAAGGACCGTGGAACAACTCCTTAACATGTGTCCCAGGTGTTTATGAGCTTTGGATCGTATTTTAATGAATGTTAAAGCCCATTTTCCGACGTGCTCGCTGGCGGGAAAAGACGTCGAAGACGATCCATAAGGCACTCTCTGAAGATGGCGTTAGGCCCATAATACGTCCTTACGTAACCGCATATGTTCGTGCCTGCGGTTCCCGCTCGGAGTCGGGACGAGCGAGCAAATTAGAAAATCTTTTAGGGAATAATTTAAGAAGCCCGCGGTGGCGGAGTTAACTTTGTTTTACGTCTCTGAACGAAGTCTATAGGGCGATCAAAGCTGAATGCTCGTTTCAAGTCGTTTAATTTGTAGGTGCAGTGGAGTTTGTTTTACTTTTAGAATTGTATCTTATACTGTTTCAATCGGGACGATACCACTACTAAATTTTATTTTAATCATGATGCAGTTCTTGTGTTTTGGTGGAAAAGTGTGTTTGCCAGCCTATAACCATTTGAGGTAACCATCTTAGTCTTCGTTAGTGACAGATGTCTATCAGGAGAATGTGTGATGTCTCATAAAAATCGGGATTATAAAGATATACTCATGGTTCTCATTGTCTGCAACTCTTTTGTCTCATCTTATGTTCATGAATCTCTCCATAAATGGGATAGCTTTACCACGCTCTTAGAATGTGTTTTTATTAAGAAAAAGAATAAGGAAAATGTAGCTCTTAGCCTCCATCGGATGCCGTCAAGGTTTTCTTCGTCATCGAACCGTAACTATTCCACCATGGAACAGAGATCTTGTCACAGAAAGAGAACCATACAAGTCGTCGTTAATGATCTGGTGCAGATTGCTAAAAAGAAACTTCTGAGAAACGACCGGACACCCGCTTACGACAAACTTAAAAAAATAAAATGAGAAACCAGCATCCTGTGTAGTCGCGTGAGTTTGTCAGCTCTGCGGGCCGCAGCGTTTCGCCGCCGGCCATTCTCCTTTCTTTGTCTTAAACAACGCCCCAAACATATTTAATTAAGCTTCGCTACCAACTTGTATGCACGTAAATACGTAAACTTGAGCTTTGTTCGGGACTTAAGCGGATTCCGCGTAATGGATATCGCGGTTCTAATTAGGATTTTAATGATCGAGATACATGTATTCTAGCAGTTTTAAGGTAATAAGGAATAAGGATCAAATTTTAAGATTTTGTAATGTTCCTATCGCGGATGTCTTATAAAGAAAAAGGCTTTAAAACACTCGGTGAATGGTCAATAGCCATGAAAACCTATAACCTTATACAACATGGTTTTTACTTGAAACCTATAACAGATACCTTGCCAGTCATGAAATCTACAAGACTATACGCTAGAAATAGGTGTTCGCCAAAAGTGAAATTTAGCCGGTATCTACACCCTTCCACAAATAATCACAAATATTTCACACTTATAATATAGCCCCGATACATCCCCGGTGTCACCGCCATAATCCACGCTCGTACACTTTCTAACAACGCCTAGGAATAGCATCCAATTAATGTAAACGATGTAAACACAGTGCTGCATTGCACGTCTAACGCAACGCATCTAAGTAGAGCTCTTCTAAATGTATTAAAAAAAACGAATTAAATTGCTTTTAAAAAATATATATTTCTAAAAACACTCTTATTTTAATTCACGAGTACAAATTCGTCCAAATTTGCCTTCGAAGTAGAACCTACTCAATTAAAGAAAAATTACACATTGAGTTTTCCTTGAACGATAAACTTTGTTACATGTGCAAAGTTACGAGTATCAAGACGATATCCAAACATTATCAATAAAGGCAAAACTCGCAAAGTTTCTCACTCCTGATCATATTTTCGTATTTTTCTTGGTTGAAACATGGAGCGTAAAATGGCAAATGTATTCCATAAATCGCGATACACTTACGAATTTTGAACAAGACGGCAAGAAAAATACTTACTTAGGAGTTCGTAGAAAGTTTGAACGATTAACAAATGTGCTAACAATTGAGAGTAACGTTTCAAATTAATAAAGTTGTGCAGCGTTTTTGGGTACTCGAGAATATTGTAGCGAAAGTGTAGCGTATCAGGAAAACGGTAACCATCCGGTGTCCTACTAAAATATTGACACAAATCCCTTAACTTATAAAATCGTGCTTCCGTCCCCGATGTTGGCAATATGGGATTTCCGTCATTTTGATGTAGGGCCCGGGGCGGCGCGGGAGTGGGCTATGTTTGCGAGGGGACACCTGCCCTGGACTGTTTGCTGATCGATATGAGCCCGCTTTGTGGCGTGGCGACACCCGCTAATGCATTCTCAAGGAATTTGCTCAGCTCAGTCCACTTTAGTTAAGTCCCTTGAAAAGCTACTTTGGGATAATATGGGAAGCTCTAGAGAAAAGTCTACTCTTCTTTTCGTAAAAGTATGTAACTGATAGACCTATAAAAACAGTTTTAACTACAATTTATTAAAAAGATTTCGTTTCTTAAGAGCTTGTACTATTTAATACTAATATCGACTAAAATCTATCTAAATAAGTTAATCATTTCTATGAATACATTTAAAATACTGGCTAATACCATAATATATTGTAAATATATATTTTGAAATAAAAATCGAATTTAAATTTAAAGTTTAGTTAAACCTATTTATTTATATATTTCAGGAGAGCACAAGTCCGATAATCTATTTTTTTATACTCCTTCAATTAGACAAATTGAAAAAAACTTGTCTGAACATTTATTTACAGAGGCCAAAAAAAATAATAGAAGCTGGAACGTTACTTGAATATTAGACTAATATCATCGTGGAATTGTTACATTTAAATACCTATATAACGGGTCCTTAAAATATTTGGCCAAAAAATATGTGCCCCATACAAACTAAAACATTTCAATTTATCTAACAGACATATTACCTTTTCACGAAAAAACTTCTGGTAAGATTTCGCAGAAATTTCTCACACATACAGTTTAAGACCTAGATTAAAATATGATACATTACTATTAGGCGACACCAAGCCGGACGAAATTGCGGGAATAACCTTTTACAATATACAACATCGGTGCAATATTGAAATGAAACGAAATGTCTTTATTTTGCATAGACCTACGAGGGCGCTTACAAATTGTCAGTTACATTTTTTTTACACTACCTCTGTATCAGAACACGACATCAACTGAGAAGATCCGGCAAGAAACTCACTGGGTTTGGTTTTTTTCTTTCTATATCTTTTTTGCCATCTTGTTTTTACATCAGTAATAAAAGTACCAAGCGCTTGGCCAGCGCGGTAGACTATGGCCTAAAACTCTCTCATTCCAAGAGAAGACCCGTGCCCAGCAGTGGGACAATAATGGGTTGACGATATATAATAAAAGTAAACTCCAGCTTATTCAAAATATCTTTCAAACAATAGTAATACCATTAAGCGTTTTAATAAAACAGAAAGAAAAACTAAGTCACAGTACTCAAAAATAAACCCCCAATAGAATCAAATTCAAAAAATATAAGCAATAACCAACAAACGATAGAGCATCAGAGACGCATGAACACAATACTCTTAATCCTCCATTCGGGAGGGTCTGCGTGGAAATGGAAAAATATTTGTCTGGCATCCAGTCTGTCGAGGGCAGACACCACGTAGGCTTATGGGGCTTTGGGGTGCGTTTATAGTTACGTTCACTTTATAGTATACTTTGTGGATATAAAAAGTAAATTAGTAATTTAAAAACCCCTGAATTTAACAATCTGTTAAATAGCAAAGAAGAATTTAATTTATTCGCCTATTAAATGATATTTCGATTCGAGTGTCGTAGAGTTGGGCGGCCTCGAAGTAATAACTCTAATAAACTTAACTAAAATAAACTCAGTAAACTGATAATTAGATACAAAAAACAAAACGCATTTCAGATATTCTTGAGTAAGTCATAGCATGCTAGCTTGGCTAGAATTTCGGCCTTTTAGTTGAGGGGTCTGCCGTTCAAATCACAACCACTCCTGATTTTTCCTCAGATTTCTTATTAGAAATTATGAATTTCTATAACATTTAGGAAACGCATTAAAATTCTTAAATAAAGATCTTAAATGTATGTAATAGTTACTCGTGCTTGGCCAATGCGGTGGATAAGCGATCAAATTCAGTACCACCGCCACACCAATTTCTAGCGTAAAGCAGTTCTTACGTTTCGATCGAAGGGTGGAGTTGCCGGCACACTTTTATATGAGGCGACTATCTTAGTCCTCGGGAGTAGCAAAGCATCTGCAATTGACTTCATATAACCCTTCATAGAACCCTTGTTCTATATGAAGTTGATTACAGATGTCCAAGGGCGGCATTGACCACTTATCATCAGGTGGATTGCATGCTCGTTTGCTACTTTAGTCAGATAAAAAAAAAAACACTTCTAAAAATAATCTGCGAAGTCCATAAATTTCTACAAAAATATAAATATTTTACGACTTGTTTCAAAAATACCAAGACCTATTTTACAAAATGCAAAGCTATTTTATGAATGTTTTCGGGGAGCTTTTGTTACTGGTAAGAGCTTTGTAGCTTTCAAGTGAACGCAGTCAGTCCACTTTGCAACTTTTCAAATATCTGAGAGCAAACTACTAGTCCTTATGAAGGCATTATGCAAACAGCGAGATCATATTATTATTGGGGTATAATAACACCTCTTGGCGTGTGGCTCAAGAAAGAAATTTGAAATAATTTCTATAAATTAAATTTGTTCCGGGATTGAATATGACTTACTGGACTATACATTTACCATGCAGTTTTATATTATATGTGTTACAATAAAAACAATATAATTAATTATATGATGTCATAAATGTCTAAAATGTTCACGAAAGTTCCAGAAAATTTCATCAATATTTTTAAATATGATCAATTATTTTTATCGAAGCTATTTTATTATTTGTTTTTAAATTCGATGTTAATAATTCTAATCGCAATAGTGCACAATAATTCACTATAAACAATAATTCACTATAAATTATAATGTTGTGACCGATAAACCAGCTTGTAAACGCACAAAAATCAACAAGATCTCTTGCCCGCTACCGCTCATGACCGGTGCCTGTTGGTAGACGGCACTCTACCGCAGACTGCGGCGTTTTAATGCTCCTTTTATACCGTGTTCCCAGATTGAGTCTCCGCCGACCGGCATTTAAGCCAGATTGCTTTACACTCATCAATTCCGCTTTAATAGAGCCGTTGCCTTATATTTAATGACCGTGCAAATACGGCAGACGGATTTTTAAACACCTGTCTTTATTTAAGTGGCCTTGCCTTAGGAAAATGGGTGTTTTGTCTAGTAACTAGCCAGTCCATATAGCTCTCACAAGTGTTCAATATATCAAAATATACTTATACAATCAAAGTCGTCGTAATTACATAAAATAAATAAACAGTCACGAGGCTCAGAGCTAGGTAACTTTACGACACTGATAGCATAGGTATGCTATCCGGTGGTAGTGTAAAAAAAAAATGTAACTGACAATTTGTAAGTGCCCCCGTAGGCCTATACAAAATAAAAACATTTCATTTCATCGGTATCGTATTAAAAATATAAAGATTTATGTAGTCCCAAGACGTAAATCTTCATAGTGTTACTATTTTTATTTAAAAAAACAATAATACACCAATATATTGTAACAGTATGACAACTGGCCTATCAAGTATCACGTAGCATTCAGTAAAACTCAAATAAACTTCAAGGAACAAAAATCGAGAAGGAAAGTTGGACTTGTTGCGACGGTGCAGTAATAAATGTTTCCTAAGGATATCCAGTGTGCGGTGACACTAAACTTGGGCATAAAGCGAGCGTGCAATATCGAGTTAGCGGGGTCTACTCTGTACGCAGTTCGAAGTTTCGTCCGAAATTTCGGACAAAGTTTCGGACGTTTTCTACAGATTGTTTTCGGATATCTGTTACTCCAGAAAAAACACTTTGATATCAGAGATGAGCCTTGATAATAAATGTAAACATGTATCTGATGTTACAATGCCACGAAATAAAGGTATTAATTATAGCGAATCGTTCAAAATTCGCTAAGCACTGATACAGTGTTAAGTATATGTTCCGTGGCTGAGCGGCAAACGCTGTATTCGCGTCCACCGAATTTGTTATAGTTTGCAGCATAAATTAGGAGATCTTGATTCTAACGCCTTATGCTTTGTGGAACTCGGATAAATATGCGCTTTATAAAGAATTTAATAAAATGCCTACAGTAGTTTGACAATTAAATTCTAATGTATAAACTCTCTTAAACCCTTCTTATCATATTTTCAATGACATGTTGCTTTCAATGTTCAAAATATCGCCGACAGATGTACAGAATAGACCTCCAGCACAACTAGACTACCGACCGCCGACTTCCACGTAAACAACTTAAATCTTGACGCTCCGCTCAAATAAACTTGCCTTTTCGAAGTTTTAGCGGGTTTGAGGGAAATTTAATACGAAATTTTATAAAGTTTGTTAAATCTCTTCGAGAAACATGCTAGCGTACCTATCTGTAAAGTTTTTATGTAACTAATATGAAGACTAATAATAATTAAAACGAAAGTCGGTTTGCGCGCTCGTTCCTGCCGCGGACGTGCAAGATGTGGAATGAACTTCCCCCTGAGGTATTCCCGGGGCGCTACGACATGGGGTTCTTCAAGAAAGGTGTAAAAAGAGCTCTCCTCCAAAGCCGGCGATGCATTGGCGACTCCTCTGGTGTTGAAAATGTCCATAGGCGACGGTGACTGCTTTCCATCAGGTGGTCCGTCAGCCTTATCGTTAGGTCTTAATATATAAAAAAAAGTGGTCGTAGTAATGGAGTTACAACCCATTATGTAATTATAAGACGTTATCGAATATACTTAATTTAAATATTTATTATATATTTTTTTAAAGGTAAAAATATGTGGTGAAATTCTAAAGTTACCATCGTCACAGCTACTTTTGCCTAGTAAATGTAGTGCTTTCCACTGCCGTGTTCCGGTTTGAAAGGAAACGTAGTTATCTAAATTGTCGTCCCTATAGTTCTGGGATCAGAATAGGGCTACGGTATCCCCTGCCTGTCGTAAAATGCGACTAAAAGGGCTTCCAGGGTTGTTATCGACTAGAGTGGAAGCTCGAACCGTTCGATCAGACGACCCCGGGAAGGACGGCGATATGCTTGGTGGCATACCGTCGTGTACCGACTTAGTCCTCAGGGGTGAAGAGTATGGTAATATTAATCAGGTTATGAACTATCTGAGTGCCAAATTTCATAAAACCCAGATTTTCCGTTTAAGAGTAAGAAACATACATAAAATTGTGAGACACAAATCTTAATATTTATGACATTCGTAAGAATAATCAGTAATTATATGTGACACGCAGCGTTTAGTATGCCGTTAGAAGTAAAAAGGACCATTGGATTGAATGTCCTTATATATATTTTTATCAGTTTTCCGTCGTTATGACATAATGAGCGTTTACCTAAAATTCATATAACATTTCTTACCGTTTCTTTTTTCGCTTTTCTTACTAAATACAGTTGTAAATTGCGACTTATAAAGAACCAAACTGTAACATAGAGACTTAAAAAAGTATTCCATGGGAACATTTTTATAAAGTACTGGCAATATTTCTTCATAATCCGCCTAAAAGTTATTACAATGAAATACTTTGGAACTCGATGGCTTGTTATATTGAATAGGGTATCGGACCCAACTTCTCAAACGTTTCGAACGGCAATTACATTCAAATTGATAAAAGCAGCCACCTGTTGGCTCCTTTGCAAAGCGGATAAATGTTCTCGAAAAAGATTTTATTGGTAGAACGTTGCGACAGATGTTTTGTGGATTTGCCTCGGAGTTGGAAAGTTAGACTTACGCTCTTCGTATATTTAAGCCTTAGAGCTTATTCTCGCTTACTTTTCTCCTTCGACCAAGTTGACTTTGGATCCGTAGAACACTTGTGGCGTTAGGTGTTTATGGTGGTTTCCAAACACTGAATGTATGCTCTTTATTTTATTGTTTGAGGACTCGCGTGGCGCAGCGGTTATCATACCGGTCTGACGCGCAATGGATTCCGGGTTCGATGCCCGGCCAGAGTGCCAGACAGGTATCTGAACGATGAGTTTAGATTCATGTTCTGGGTCTGGGTGTTTTTGTATGAGTATGAGTGTAGAAAGCGTGTGTATGTTTATTTTGGTTGTTCTTAATTGTAACTTCGTGTATTCTCAAGCAATAATATCTGAATATTTATAACAACTTATAAGTTTTAGTTAGTTTTAGTACTTGGTCATAACAGTTGAAATTAAATAGTAATTTATGACATATATTTAATAAGTACACTTAAATATCATCTTACTGCATATTGTCTCTGTATGAACTTTAACTATGCCAAACAACGTAACAACAATTTAAGCAGCGTCAAGGTGGTTGTGTGGTGGCTTCCTCATAACCGAGGAGACTGTCTCTGAGCAAAATGCGAAAGGTTACCTTTTTTTGCTATCGAGGGTTTCCACCTTCAAAAGGTAAAGTTTAAAGGTGGTAGAACCAGTGTAGTTCGACCGGGGAAGTACCACCGCCACACCTATTTCTAGCGTGAAGCAGTTCTTGCGTTTCGATGGAAGGGTGTGGTTGCCGGCACACTTTCACATGAGACAACCATCATAGTCCTCGGGAGTAGCGACGCATCTGTGATTGACTTCAGATGGAACCCATGTTCTGTATGAAGTTGATTACAGATGTCCATGTGCGGCAGTGACCACTTACCATCAGGTGGACTGCATGCTCGTTTGCTACTTCAGTCAAATAAAAAAAAAAAAAAAGGTACCAACTGCTTTTGGAGCAACGCCGGGTTATGTGAGATTTTTACCTCACTAAAACCCCCCGGTGGCCGTCCTCAGCGCCACGTAGAGGACTCCGGGATCTTCAACGGAACACAGCCGGAGTCCTCTGAGCGCAACCCCCTTTTCGGCCCTTCTCCAGTGACCGATTGATGCTTACCATGCCTCTCGGTGTTTACGACGGCATGCGGCCACACATGCCATCAAAAGGTATAACCTAATATTAAATTGTATATAGAAAGAGTTTTAACACCCATCTACACGATATAGAAAATTCCACAGCATCTATCTACTGTTACATAATATTTTTATTTTATTCTTTCTTTCTGGCACAAATCTACTCTACGGTTAAGTCACAAGTCTACTTAAGTTAAGAATTCATTTAAATTAAGCTATGTAGCCATTTACATCATCAAGTATTCCCCTAAAAAGGTAACTAAATTTATTCAGTTTTACGGCACTTTTATATTAATTAAGCTTCCAACAATAGATACTTAATTTCAGCGCAAACAAAAAGTTTTATGAATTTTCACGCTCCGTAGCGAACGTGGGACCTTTTAACCTCAATTTAATTGATACGTAAAACAAACAAAAGTCGACGAGGTAAGCTCCCTGCATATGAATTTACTCACGAATCTATTACCGAAAATACTCATAAATTTCTCTTGTGGCTGATGTTTTTAATTTTATACGATATTTGATATTACTAAATGTTGTACGATATATTGTTGTAATGAATTAAAGAATTATTAACGAAGTAAACGTCTGGGCAAAATGAGTGTAGGCCGCCCTCCGATCAGCCTGAAGAAGGCGGCAGGTAACCGCTGGATTCAGATGGCTCAGGACCGGTCGAAGTGGCTCAGAACATTGCAAAGTTTGGCTGAAAAGAGCAGTGATAGTCTAATGGTTGAAACTTACCCTCTCAATCGGGAGCTCCGAGGTTGAAACCCAGGCACGCACCACTGAATTATATGCGTGTTAGAAATTAAGTATAACTGCCTTTCGTTGAAGGAAAATACCGTGAAAAAACCTACACACCCGAAATTTCTTTAAAAAAATGTTCTCAGATGTGTGTGAAGTGCACCAATTCGCACTTGGCCAGCACGGTGGACTATGGCCTAAAACTCTCTCATTCCGAGAGAAGACCCGTACCCAACAGTGGGACAATAGTGGTTTGACGACGATGGCTGAAAAAGAAAACATTATAAAATTCGGACTAAGAGCACTGGTTGCGAAATAAATAAAAAATCACGACAAATACACAGAAACACTATAGAAATCTAAATTTTAGTTCACTCCTTGGCAATGGCCTTTTCTAAAAACGACATAGAGTTATACGACACATAATTACTTTCGCCACTACTGTTGTACCTTTGCGTATAGTAATTATACTAACATAGTTCTTAGAGGTACTTGTTTATTGCTGTAATATAATTCCTACAATTTCCTCCAGGATTGGCTTCCGGCATACATAGGTTGGAATATTAACTTAATAGACTCGCTAAGGCCTATTCAATTGAACGAATTCTTCAAAATAATATTTAGTAGCATAATAAATTAAATACCAAGCGAATAGACACTTAAAACAAACAAAAGAGTACTAAGTCGCCCGCGCGTGTTTCACTCACGGACCAATTATGGCAACAAGCATTTACCATCAAATTTCACTAATGAAAATTTCCATACGAGTTCCGAAGGGCGCGCCTTATCACTTATCTATGGCTTAGTCCGTTCGTAATTAACGTATGGTGTTTCCGTGTATGGAAGTAGGTCAGTACTGGAAATTGTAGTTTAAACTTCACCTTATAGTAGGTACTTAATAAATAATTGTTCGGTTTTCTCTGTGTTTTAAATAGGAGTCGTTTTTAATATTTTGAATTCTTTAGTGTTTCGTAAAAATTGTTTTTGTTGATATGAAAAATACAGTTTGGAATTTAAATAAATATATTTTGAATTTTACATAAAAAGAGTTGTAAAAGATCAGAATATTATTTATATGGCATTCGAAACATTTCATACATTTGAATTTTGTAACCAAAAAGAATAATAAAACACGTAACTTGCATTAAAACATTCTTCTTGTTGTAATTCAATTCTGCAATTTTATGTAAATTTATAAATTTTATAAAAGTATTTTCCATATAAATAAGGACTCCGTAACGTACGTACGTTTTCTTAAAATAACAGACAAAAAATACGTGTTCGTATAATTATTGTTACAGAGTCCACAATTAACATCTTTTGTGTTAAACTTTTCAAATTTCCCCAAAGTTCTTTCACTGTAAATTATAAAGCGTATTAAATTACCGCCCCGAAATGAAATGTCGTGAACAAAACGGTTTTATTATTATCGTACAATCTTTATGAAGTAACAAAGTGATTGCCTTTATTAGATCGTACAATAAGTAAATTTAAATGAAGCCACAAACAAATGTAGGGAGAGGTTGAAACAATTTATGCGGTTGTACCCCACTGGTCGCCAGTATCGATGTCGTTTGCATCTGAAATCTTTTGAACATTAGGGTGTCTAGGCTACTACAGCAAATGTAAGGACATATTGCTTATAAACATATTGCCTGTATTTTAATGGCATAAAAATACTTATTTTCTTTACTTGTAGAAATAAAATTTTGTACCTTATAAACAAATCTGTTGTAGTGAAATTGAACGAAATAAATATTTTTTCATTATTTATTTCTTTCTTTCTAAAATAAATGGCTTTATTATCTTTGCTGAGCGGTCCGTTCTAGGATACCAAACGTCATAATTATAAGATAAGTATGTAAAAAAATATATGGCCGTAGTTTAGGAAAAAGCCATAACTTACTTTAAAAACAAAACTTAGTATTTTAACGTTGCCGTTAAATTAGTTCTATTTTTTCTCCTTATTTTTTATCTGAATACACTTATAAATTAAAAAACTTTTGCCCACTATCATATAAATATTTTTTGCTCGTGATCTCCCTGAAGTTAATTTTACCTACACTCAAAAAACTTAGTTGTCTTTAACATAGGCTCAATTCAAAAAAACCTGGACGGTCCAGCAAGTCCAGAGCATCTGGGAACCGTACGCAGGACTATATTAGAGAGGGGAATTGGCTGGGATCTTAATTTATCGAAGTTTTTATGGTTTAATTAACGGAATTCACTTAAGCGAGGGGTGGGCCGCCTCGCCTCGCTGTCGACAGCGCGGTTTGCGCTGTATTTTATACTAATAGATGTCCTCCTGGGCCACGCTATAATTAGCACAACGCCATTGAAAGTTTTAATTGAAAAGGCTTTGTGCAGTTGTAGTCCAGGAATTTTAGCTCCGTGCAGCCGAAAGCGCTTTATCTTCACACCTCACGCTTACAGCTATTGTTGAACGGTTATGGTCCATATTGACGACTATTGATGTAGTACTTTAGTTGGTAATCATTTGCCGTATTAGAGTAAGAAGGTTTTGAAGGTCGTAGAACCAGTGTAGTTCGACCGGGGAAGTACCACCGCCACACCTATTTCTAGCGTGAAGCATTTCTTGCGTTTTGATAGAAGGGTGTGGTTGCCGGCATACTTATATATGAGGCGACCATAGTCCTCGGGTATAGCAACACATCTGTGATTGACTTCAGATAGAACCCATATTCTGTATGAAGTTGATTACAGATGTCCATGGGCGGCAGTGACCACTTACCATCAGGTGGACTGCAAGCTCGTTTCCTACTTCAGTCAGATAAAAAATAAATTAAACTCTTAATAAAATACGAAAAAAAAAACAAAATAAATAAACGTAAAGAATAAATTATACATTTTTTATTTGACTACTTTAAAACGAACCGACGTTATCTGTAAAATAAATTTTATCCACATCAATTTTGCTTATAATTCTCTCAGAAATTCGTTAACAATTAACTCGAAACTTAAATAACCAAATTGCTAAAAGATCTCTAAAGACTGTACCAGTATAAACAGAAAGATTAATTTTTCGATTATTATTGTAACACTGTTCTTCGATTCGCCAAATTAATTCACCCTTCCAAATTTGTGAATTCGAAACTGTAATATAACCTGGCCCAATTATTATAACATTTCTTTATGGGGTAAACAGAGCTCTATTTATTAGGGTTCATTATTAGAATTAATTTGTTTGTGTTATGTTGTGGGTTGGGTTGGAAGTGAAACCGAGTGAAAAGGTTGTTTTGATATTTAAATGAGGGTTGAGGCTTGATTGTAGCCATTCACCTCGAGCTACGGGGTCGGGCTATCGGCCATTCGACCATACGAACCCACAAACCCACAGAATTTGCGGAATATTAATTAGTTAAATGTGAGATTATTATGTTCAAGATAAACATGAGTGTATCAAAATCCTTTATAGATGCGAGTTACCAAATTGATTAGTTCAAGTGTTAAGTTGTGGGTGCAATTTAGTAAATGATTCCACAAGTTAACTATTCCATTTTTTTTTCCATTATTACTTTTTAAATCGATTAAAATTTTTTTGCGGAATTATTAACGACTAACTGAATACCGTAGCTTCGTCCGGGTTAAAAAAATATTCCATGGATTGTCCCGTGGAAATAAGATATTTTCCCTCATTAAAAAGTAGCCTATATGTTAATCCAGAGTGTCAGCTAATTCCCTGTCAAATTTTATGAAAATCACTCCAGAAGAACAAACGTACACACTCACAAACTTACGCCTTTATAATATTAACAATAATATAATATTAGTAGTAATTATTAACTATCATGAAAATTGTTTCTTTAAAAATGGACCAGCGTGGAGCAGTACGCTCTAGGCATATCTACATGCAAAGAAACAGTCCCGCAGTGGAACTTAAAAGGGTTGAAGCAACTTAATAAATTATGAAGTTGCAAAAGCTTATCTGATAAATAAATAGGCCCACATTTTACGTCATAATATAAAAAATTAGCAGCTTTTTATAAAGGTGGTGGACGATAACGGCGGTGGCGCTAATTTTTAATTAGGGTAGAGTGGGCAAAGTTGGCAATTGGCTTGCGTCGGATTACAAAGCTAATTACGGGTGTCGTGGCGCTGTAACGCGATCTTTTCCCCTTCTTACCTCCGGAGAAACTTTATAATCTTCATACTATCGCTTAAAGTTTCATATTGTGGTGTTTTCTTGTAGTCTTTCTAGAGCTTTGTATATTTTTTTAACGCGTGATGGATTATGTTATTTTAAATTTTCTGTCAAAATTCGGTCAAAATTGGGGCAACCAGGTTTTCAAGGTTAAACCTTACAGATAAAATGACAAAATGTGTAATTGTATGTTAACAATAAAGAATAATTCTAAAATCAGACAGCCTAATAAATTTTACATTGTAAACACATGATATAGTGATCTTTAAAAAAGGGAATGGTGAAGGGAGCAAAATTGCTGTAAAATGGTTTTACAATCACGTATTAAAAAAATGTAAAAAATGCCAGGCGTCAGTCAGTATGAAGAGTGAGTAAACTCTAAAATTAATAAACAGACGAAAAATGCATGCAGTAATAAACTTTGCTGTACAGAAAACCAGTTTCGAATTAATATTAAAATGAATTTGAGAATTGTTCATACTACTTTGGACAAAATCAAGTTTTGTTTTTGAGTTGAAATACGGTCGAATTTCGACCGTCGCGATGGGTGACTTCTTCATATGATTTTTTTCAAGATTGATCTCCAAATTAATCTTGAAAAAAATCCACACTTTATTTCAAAAATCTTAATTACAAAATTTCCTACTGCAAAAAAATTTACAGGCTATTCTTTAATATTACATTCACTAAAACGGACAAGGGATTAAATTCAAAAATCGCAGTATTTCCGGCGTTTCCCATTGTAGCGGATCCCCTTGGAATTCGCCTTAACATGTTTTTAATAAAAGGCAGATTACGAGATCGGCTCGGCGCCTACATTATAGCAAAGAATGTCATATACGCGCATCGCTTGAGTACATTTCACACCTCGCTTCGCGCTCCCTAAGCCTGTTGTCATTTCGCGATCTCAGAAATCCGGATAGTAGCGAAATTCGCTATTTCTCACACGAGTACCCCTGCATGGAAACTCCTTTTAATATTTCAGTCGTAGAGTGTAGACATGTTACCTTGTTACGTTGCTTCGAGTTGTACAAATGGACACGTTGGGTGAGAAATTAGGTACCCGGGCGCATTCACGCTCGAATGGCTTTGGAATACGAGAAGTACAATGCTAGTAAAAATTGGGGGAAAAATTCGAACTACGATACATCTACTTTGTGTCATGAATGATTTGAACCATTGTACTACTGGTGTTGGTAGAAGTATTTGTGTCGATTTAATGTTTATACCTTACAATTGAATATTGATAAAATTTATCAGTCATAAGGGCAACCATAGACTTTTGTAGATCCCATGAAATATAACAACAAAGATCAGGAAGAAATGAAGAATTATAACAAGAGGAAACATAATAAAGATCATTAACACGAATACAATTAACTAAAGTAATGAAAATTATATTTGACTGAAATAAAAGGTATGTAAGGCCATTTATAGTGTTAATAATTTCCTGATTGTCACCTTACTCGTTTACCCAAAGCATCAAAACAGGTACTCAAGGTACTCAAAGTAGACAAACACCGTACTTACCAGTTAAACAAACGTAAGCCGCTTAAACTCTTAAACACTTGTTAGCGGTCCCAATGATTCCGTCCTATCTTCACGTGTCCGATTAACAAAGAGCTTAACCCCAGTCCGGGCCATTTGTGTTTTTCCGTGCAGACAAATCGGCAACAATAAAACCCGAGCTCTTTCACAATGGCTGCACGCATGGCCTGTTTTTAATTTGCCGAACGTATATCGGATGGTCCGCTTCGGCGAGATCGCTTAAAAACACTCCGGAAAATCCTGCTGCCCTGGTAGGCTCAGACAGGAACGGGACGACCGTTGTAAGTAGGATATTGTTATTAATAATACGAGGAAATTTCTGTTTCGTCCGCACCACATTCAAAGCTTTAAATAAAATCGTAATCTTCTCTTCTTTATTGTTTTCTCTTATACATTGTTCTTCTTAAACAACAGTTTTATAAAGGTTCTACTCGTATATATCAAATACAAAACGAAATACCTTTGTTAAATGCGTACAACATTGAATATATTTAAACGGATTTGATACCAAATTTTTGCATTATGAATGTTTTGTCATCGAGCATGGTGTTAAGATCTGATACTCTAGCAAGCTGCGCTAATAGGGATCATTGATGAAAATAATCAAAGAAACACACCAATTTCTGACTCTTCATTAAAAACTCTTGTCTTCATGCCTTAATTGCGTAATTCTTCCACGAAACGATATCCATCCTTTTTATTTTGTACATAAACTGTAATAATTAAAGCCCCATCGATTACCTATCGGATTTGAGATACTACTCAAGAGCGAAAAGTAATTAGAAGCTCGTAGGCTCTCAGGCGTACGATGTTTTGTTGATAATTCAATAATCCGGTTCCGAACGAGTCTCTTTTACCTCCCTCTAGACCGAACCCCCGAACGTTATACAGTCAGTTATCTTTTTTTCATTTCCTACACAATATTTAAGTTTGCAGAAAGTTATTTAAGTCGAATATTGGGATACAAATAAAGTTAAATTGGCAAAGTTATTCGCGAGGTACAGGTGACATCCATTACGATTCTTTAAAGTGATTTCGTAGGAATAAATTACTTTAGAGTGTTAAATATCTTTTGGGAAGTTTATATATGTTACAAGTGTAGCATTCGATTGAGCTAAGGACTTATGAGTTGATGAAACACTTATTGCTCTGTTGAATATGAAAAGTCTTATTATATTTTTTTCTGTTCATTTAATATATTAAGTTATCAAACTTAGATCAGAAACGTTCATATTTTTATACAAAGGTCCATGTTTTCTACCTAGGTATCCTATCTCCTAAAACCACTTGCACGAATATTTTTGTCAAGAACGTCCAGGATGCAAAAAGAGCTTCCTCCGAGGGTGTACTCGAAACGCTACCATATGAAACTCGTCAAAAAAGGGTGCATAAAGAACCAGCGTCGCATTAGGGCGTCTGTGATAATGCAAATATCCTGACGCACCGGTGCAAATGCGACAGTGACTTCTGATCATTTAGTTATTTGTTTGACGACCCGCGTGGCGGAGCGGTTACCATGCCTGTCTGACGCGTAATGGGTCCCGGGTTCGATTCCCGGCCAGACAGGTATCTGAATGATGAGTTTAAATTCATGTTCTGGGTCTGGGTGTTTGTGTATTCGTGTCCATGGTGCCCACGACACACGACAAAATCCTAATGTGGGGCTATGAGTGTAGAAAGCGTGTGTGTGTGTGTTTGCCTTATCTCTAGGTTTAATAATAAAAAAACAAACGAGCTTAATGGTAGAGGTGACCCAGCCCAACCCAGCCGCGATCTTAGTCTGTTTCGAAAAAGCTAAAGCCCAACAATATAGCGAGCAATTTGTTGCGGCTCTATGTAAGTGAAAAATATTGTTGGCGGTTTATTCGCTGGGGCGTAGGGCGTGCGTTCACTTTATATGGGGAAATGGAACAATTAATTAAATTAGTACTTAAATGTATGCTCGCCACAGGCGCGCCGCCACAGCTCGAACAAACGCTTTTATTAAAACTATTTATCTTTAAAATGGTTCGTGACTTAAGTAAGCTTATTTTGCACATAAATATCAATTTTGCTCTATTGTTAAGTCTATTAAATTAGTTGTAGTGTTTATGTTTATACTGGTCGTTTTCTGTAGCCCACTGACCTTATTCTAACGTAATATGTGAAAGTTATTAACATTTTCAGGATTACCCTTAGTTAGAATTTATCGTTTTAGAAAAACATTTTCGTTTTTGTAAATCTAAACAGATCTTTTACACTTTTATTTATTTTTCTGGGTGTCATATAAATTAATACATGTTTATCGTAGTACTTTAAATAAAAGAAGGAGAATACTTTTGTAAGTTTAAAAATTAAAACTACTCACAAAACAAAGCATCAATCACTTAAAATACGAGTTGCAATGCATGTCAACAATCTCACAACACCATTCTTAAATCCACACATTACTGCGCGGCGCGTAAAATAAAATACGAGCACCGAATGACCATAAAACACCAAAAGGTATTAACCTTAATTAATACAACAAACCGACAATCGGCTAATGAATGGTACGAATGAACTATAAAGGTATACATTTGAACTAGTCCTGTAGCAGACATTAACACATTAGTGAGCCGGTGTGTCCGTGTTTCCGTAATACGTGCTTACGGAATAGGGTCTAAATTACGGTGGTAGTTTAGGGATGAAACGATATATCGTATCGAATTCTGGCACTGATATTTTTCATTTTTTTTTCGAATATTATTACTTTTACCCATAATAACATATTTCTAGTCTAAATGTATGTGCTTATTCTGTCTTTGTGTCGATGGATTATACAATTGCTGATACGACATTATCATATCGAGTTATTTAAGTATTCATATCCAAACTTTTCAATATTTAATATAGCTATTTAGTTCCCGTATTTTGTATAAAGTTGGCGAAGGACAAAGATATTTTTTGGACAAAAATATTTTTTGTGATATTTGGTCTTTGTATTTTAGTAAACTTTTGAATAATCATATCGAGTATGTCGATAATATTTCAGATATTATCGTTTTGTTATTTTGGATTTACGATATCAATATCGATATTCGTATCGATATCTTCATTAAGTATCAGCCCTAGGGCTAACTAATGAATGAAACAGTCGAAGCCGTATGATAAATGGGAGGGAGTGGTCCGAAGTCAAGTAGTAAGTGGATTAGCCGCGAAACTTTTGAATTACGGTCACTTTTTGCACGAAATTTCAACTTTGTGATAAAATTAAAGCCTAACTTTAGTATCCTTGTAATATTGAATTTAAGCTATTATGAACCTCCTTTAGTGTCCTTGTATTACAGAATTTAAACTATTATGACACTTATTGTATAGTTCTCTAAATATTTAATTCTGAAACGGTTTTCGGGAAGAAATATCGAATTATAAGTTCTTATCTACATATTCATTAAATACTTTCACGAGTCCTATATCATAAACATAATTTTAGGAAAGTAGGTTTTGTTAATAGCATCCAGAATAAAATATAAGTAAAAAATACAGGTTCGTGTAACTGAGCCTGAATATTTAAACCGAAAGCTTTGTTTGTATCAGTCCCGTATTTTTCGAGCACAAACTACAATTATTCTTCGGGTATTCGGGCTTTTGTGAGGCTTAATCCACTAGTTTATCGGTAAGCCAACTCGATCGCAGTACAAGCGGCTGTTTGGTTTGAAGTTACTGCCTGCTAGTTACTGGTATGGAACGGGAAAATCAACGAATGCTACAAATTTTGTGATCTGGACAGTAGTAGTATACTCATAGTCTAGCCTATAAATAGTGATCTAGAGTTAGTAGTATAGTCTAGTGTTTAAATAGTGATCTAGAGTTTAGTTGACTTGATTTTTTATGAAAGTCTGATGAATTGGTTTGTCCTGTCTACTTTCGATGGAAGGGTGTCGTTTCCGATTCGCTTCGCCTAAATCGTCTTCTGGGGTAATGTTAGGCTGTTCTACATAAGGCTGGCTATAGTTGTTTGTAATGAGTGGCAGTTACCACTTACCATCAGATGAATTCTCTTTTACCACTTTTTATTTGTAATGGCAGGCAGTTACCACTCACCATCAGATGAAGTCTCTTTAGCAACTTTAATCTTTTAAAAATAGATAACTTGGTTCAAATGAGAATTTTCAACACAAGCTCATTTCAATCCTCGGGAGTACCAAAGCGTCTATAACTGATTTCACAGTATATCTATTCTACATAAAGTTGCTTATAGATGTCCATGCAGTGACCACTGACCATAAGGTGGACTGCATGCTCATTCTCTACTTTAAATAAGTAAAAAAATAAAAATCCTACATTTCAATAGTACTCTAGTGAACCCCAAGACTAGCAAACAGTTGCATTTGCCAGCTGTTCGATCGGTCTGCGTATACGATTGGGGGCCTATTTCCCGCTCAATCATCCACTCGAGACGTTCCCTTGTCTGCCCACGATTGATTTTTAAGACAATGGGTTACTTGTCTGGGGCATGTGCATTTACATTTGTAGCGAGACTTAAGCACATTTTAAAATTGTGTTTTAAGTACAATGGTAATAGCCATCTATGTTGTAACTCCAAATAGGAACAACAATATTAATTAGTCGTTAAGTGCCATCTATGTTGTAACTCTAAATAGGAACAAAATAATAATTAGTCTTGCCTTAAATCGAACATTCATTTAGTTCTATCCCTTAATTTACAGGTTTATTTTACCTTAAAATTTTTTTTCGAAATCATCAACAATATTAAATTTCCATTAAAACGAAAAGAAATAGCTATTACATAAAGTATAATAGTATTAAATAAAGTTGTTACATAGTAGAAAAGAGCTCACAGTTTAAAAATAACTAAATAGATTTTCACGAAGTAAACTAGTAAATTTAACTGCCGCAATAAATTGTTTGTAAGTAAATAAAAAGGAACATTTAAATTATTTTTATGGTAAGATATTAATTAACCCATTTTAATGGTAAGATATTACAGATAAATAAAAACAGGTCCCAAAATTAATGGCAAATTTCTCTGATGATAACTTACTTGACGGTAAGCATTTTATCTTGATAAGATGTAAAATGTATAAAGAGAGGTTTCCATGATTCAGCGGGATCTAATTATGTACGACTTGAACTGTATACGTTAACGCGGAATGTATACGTTAATGTAATATTTACGATAATAATATTTACGATTATATTTATATCAAAACTAATTTTAAGTATTTCAATAATAAATACCTTAAAAAGAAAAAGGTTACAAATCAAAGGTGGGTCGTTCGAAGAATATTGAAAAGATAACTAAGATAACTAAGAATTTAATAAATAAATAAATGTGATGTGAAAATGATAAATAAATAATATTAATAATTGTAAACTAAGAATCTGATAAATAAGTAATTCTGATGTGAGAATGTATTTTTATTAGCTTCACCTGTATGTTTGTTTGTATGTTTGTAACCGACTTCTTTGGACGCGATTTTGACCCACTTTAAACGGCCGGATTTCGTTCAAACTTTGTAGATTTATTGAGGACCGATGACAATACACTAATTTGATAAAATTATTCCATTTTTTAATTTGCAAAATATGATTTTTGTTACTTTATTTATTTTTCATCCATAGTCGTTAAGGTGAGAAAATTAATTAAAATTTTCTATAATTTTTCTCTACTTTCTTCGCATCATGAGTCGTGCAATAGTTTAAAATTAAAAAAAACAAGCTATTATAAATAATCCAAACTAAAAAGTAGAAAATAAATAATAGTTTAAAAAAACTAAAAAACACTTTTTATAGAAAACCGAACTAAAAAATAGAAAATAAATTTAAATGAATTTAAATTAAGAAAACAGTGTTAAAAATTTCAATGAATATGAATTAATAATAGTGTGAATAAAAAAAAATATTTAAAAAAAAGCGTGGGGTTCATGGTGTCAATGGTTATAGATATTTTATTGACAGATATGAGTAGAGTGATTATCATTTCGATAATATCTTAAAAAGCACCCCACGCTTTTTTTAAAATAAAATATTTTTTTTTGGTACTCTAAGAGGGTTCCGTTTAACAATAGGTAATAAACTCGTAAATTAGAAGTGCATATTAAGTTCTTTCTTATCTGAGAACAAAATATAATCTCCAAAATTTATCAGCATTGAAACTTATCAACAAAATCGATAGATACCGAGTCTCGACCATAATGTTTCCGAATATTAGCATTACATTGTTGAAATATCATGGTAATATAAGAAATACAACGTAAAGCAAACGAGAGGACATCTATATATATAAAAAGGGAAAATTGTCTTAACTACTGATACCTATATCAACGCACAGTCCAAATTACTGTAATGTATGAAAGTTCGCCAATTGATGATTGAATGCTTACTTAATTAAACTCAGTACTTGTCTTTCTGATTTATTATAATTAGTAATGTATTTCATCATTTTTTGAAAATCAACCCCTAAGAGAGTAAATAGAGATTGACAGATATTTTTGTTGCACACACACGCACACGATTTCTACACTCATAGCCCCATAACACAAAGACCATAGTTAGCCATACAAATATCCAGACCCAGAATATGAATCAAAACTCATCATTCAGATACCTGTCTGGCCGGGAATCGAGCCCGGGACCCAACGCGCGTCAGACCGTTATGGTAACCGCTCCGCCACGCGGGTCGTCATCAATAAAACTTAGTGTTTGGCTTTGTAGATCAATATATTGATGGCTATTGTCAAAAGTCTCCAGCAGTGGATCTCAAATATGTAATGCATGGATACTATGGTTTATGCGAACGAAGTCGCGAGGTTTGTTAGTTAAAACCATGATAACTTTTAAAAAATTACTTAAATTTCACATATTAAAAAATAACTAAAACACATCACAATCAAATGGGACATACTACGCTCAAAGCCACATCCAGTTTCGCATACTCGGCACTATCTATGTTATCCTCATTGTTTTTTTTATGTAAGTACCCTCAATATAAGAAGTAACTTAATGATACGTAAGGCCCTTGTTTATTTAACAGCTCAATTTATAATGTTTCTCATATAAGTGAATTATGTATTCTTATGAGAAATAAAATATTCTTAAACCTTAAAAACATACGATGTACCGATTGCCGGCAACTTCGGAGCTCCAATATAAATGCCTTCCTATAATGGAATGAATATTACATTTCACTATAACAACAAAGAAAGACGGGGAGAAGCCTTATTTATTATAATTTATTATAAATATATTTATGTTGTAAATATATAAACGTAACCTGCTTGTATTGAGGATACAAATGTGTATTGAAAGCAACTAAATGACAAGAAATATGGGAGATAGTAGCAGCGGCTTTCTATCTATATATTAATACGTGAAGCAAAAACTTGTGATTCGTTTTTAAGATACTTGCCGCAGGCGGAGGAGTATGAAATTACGCACGGATAAAGTTGATGTAGAGTAGGATTGCGCAATGGTAATATTTTTTTCAAAAAAATATATAAAACATATACAAAATCAACTGAAAACACATTACGCTCACTACCTTGCATTTGACACAAACACATACGTAATAAACTAAATAGAACATTCAATGTCTTACTATGAAAACACATAACGTCAATAATGTCAGATGTCTTTGTCAAATACTCGCTATTGTTTTTAAATGCAGCTTAGTTATTAAACCTATTTTTACCATTAAATTAAAATTATAACAATTAATTTAAATTAGAGAAATATTGGTGCTACTTTGGACAATATGAAGTTTAGTTTTTTAATTTAAATTACGGTCGAATTTCGACCTTTGTGACTAGTGTAATAGAAACACCCACTACGATTATCAATACGAATGCCATGCGTGGTGACTATTGTTAAAACATTATTAAGGGAGGCCTATGTCTATCAGTGTATAAAAGAGGCTCATGAGTGGAAAGATGCAGTATGTCATTGTATTATAAAAGTATTTTTTTTAATAGTGTGTGATGAGCATTAAAACAAAATAACCTTAAAAAATACGCTTTCTACACTTATAGCACCACACTAGATTATTTTCCTGTGTCGTGGGTACCATGGACACACACAAGACGAATACACAAACACTCAGACCCAGAACATGAATCTAAACTCATCATTCAGATACTTGTCTGGCCGGAAATCGAACCCGGGACCCATTGCGCGTCAGACCGGTATGATAACCGCTCCGCCAGCGGGTTGTCTCACTTTTTAATATCTGTGGAGAATATATCGTTAACTCTATTGAAAATGAACATTTTGCTATGGCATGACTGTTAAAATTTCTATTTTTACATTCATTTTTGCCTTGCCGTCATTGATACCATATTAAAAATCGTAGGTAGGTAATAAAGCGTATAAAACAGCGTAAACCATACCGGTAAATCCGTATTTCGACTGCGGATCTCATAACGAGTCCTGTTCGGTTGTTAAGGGGCGTTGAGTTTCCCCTATTGATTACCCAAAAAGCGGAAAATAAAATTGTCTACCTCCAGGCGAGACCGAAACGAAACACAATACCTTGGTCCGTAATATATTACGGTCTAAGGGCTTAAACATACGGTAAGTCGTGTCGTGTACTTGTCGTGTCGTGAGCATTTAAAACATACATTGTAAGGTAACAGTTTACCTCATCGTGATAATTCATCCTTTTCAACGTGTAACTACTATTATTTTAGTCAAGCCCTGTCATTTGATACCCAAATTGAGATTGTTAGAGAGAGAAAAAATGTAATCCGCCATCTCGTAGCGGTGGCTATCTTGGATTGATAATGATACAAAATTTATTGAAAGATATTCTCATCAAAACTAAATGTGTGTGCCAAATAGCAGATCAGTCTATCAAGAAAAGGAAGAGGGTAAAACTTCAGTTACTAAATTTGATACAAACAGTGCACACTAAATAAAACTGCTTAGAAAAACTCTGTCCATATAAATGGATGTGTTTGTTTCTTTACAGTATTGATGACAATATTTTCCATTACAAGATAATGATTTCTCAAAAGATTTTACACAAAATCACTTACAGGGAAATTAAAATATAGATATTATATAATATTTTTGAGAGAACTACTAACGCATGATTACATTAGACATACAACGATGCGACGTCGTGTAGTGATTTTATACGACCGCGCCTTATTTTCACGTCACGATGTCACGTGATACGACGCGACGTCGCATCGTATGTTTTAGCCCTAAACTAGCTCTGCCCCTCACTCTGTTCGCCAGCACTTAAATGAATTAAATCTTAGATTTAGTTTAACGACGTTGCCGTCTTTTTGTGGGGAGATTGATGGAAGCTTGGGCGGTTTGAGAAATCACGTGGTAAAGTTTGGGTTGTACGCCGTGTCCGTAGAACTTTAGTACAATATTGTTATAAAGCCCAGAAAATCGATACACAGATTATATTGTTATAAAATTTGTCAATTTTTTGTTACGGATCGTAGTAAATATTTAGTAAAAATATTTTGATGTTAGTTTTTTATTTCAATCAGGATAACGCCTTAGGAACATAACTACACTTATGTTCCTAAGGTTTGATTTTAAAAAGCTAACTGACATAAGGTGTTCACACTAGAAATCCTGCACTAAAGAATTTAATTTCGTTAATTACTTTGGCATTACCATAAAATTCGCAAACCGCAGACTATAAGTACCTAAAAGTTAAGAAAAAAATAAATAGTTCGCTTAGTAACACATTCTACAAAATAAACATATTATAAATCTGAAAAACTACTGTCTTAGATTCAAATAACTTAACCTCTTTCTATACTGTTACTTCCGAATGGTCCCTTCACTTACCGTTTCCAGACAAACGCCGCTAGACAATACAACCTAGACATAACCTAAGCTACATAGCTGGGAACTTCATAACCGTGTTGGCGGAACCAGCGTCACACGACAAACTTCCTCGCAATCTTTATCGAATAAAGCAGTTTAGGAAACCACAACTGCGCTAAACTTTACTGCCACCCTTTATTATCTATTTACGAAACCGTTATGGAAAGTTATTCGTTTTAGTTATAAGCAGAGGTGTGGAATTTTAATGTAAGGCATAATTGCGTATTTTTTATATTATACATACATGTTGGCAACAACGATTCAGGTTACCTGATTATAATTTTGCACTGCCGACTAAAGCAATCAATAATCAAGTAATTAATTAGGAATTGTTAAGATAGTAGATAGAAGTACCTATGTATGTTGCCCTTACCATACCCTATAACCAAGAATACCATACCATTAGAAAGAAATGGGTGGTGCCATACAAGTTGAACGCAAAGAGTTCAACATCTTCTATAATATGCGTATTCATATACTGTAAAAGTCTATAAAATATTCATATTACGTCACATAACTTATTCCATTTATATTTCATAACTCCTGTTCATAGAGCCTATTAAACTTTGGATACGAACGCGAAGTATCTATACGAACGATTACGTATAGATTTATCAAGGAAAAACATCTCGAATTAGTTTCTCACTTGAAGTAACATGGAGGGCGGTTGTGTTATACTTTGCTGTTCATAATAATAGAGGACGCGACATAGGATAGGGACATGGGGGAGAGTAGGCCTCGGATTTATTTGGTTTTTATTACTTTTTTATGGGGCCCGCAGAGAATGTTCCGTATAGGCTGGTAACACTGGATTTGTTATGATCTGCCACATAATGTTTAGGGAATGGCAACCTCTCTTTTATATTGTAGCGTAAAAAGATGAAAGTGCCAAGATAAGTAACTATAAGTTTGATGGTTATCATTTAGTTTGATGGTTAGGTGGCTTTCAGCACCTTTGAGTAGATATAAAATTTACGATACGTTGCTCCTGTATATGCGCACTAAAATTAAAATAAAGCAGTTAATATGACGTTACTATTTTTCAAGTAAATAGATATAATTCTATTACTACCCTGTTAATCTTTATAAACCATATTAAAGCATATCTGTTTATTAATACGTGAAGCTAAAACTTGTGAATCGTTTTTAAGATAATTGCCGCAGACGGAAGAGTATGAAATTACGCACGGTTGTAGTTGATATAAAGAAGGATTGTCCAATGCTAATATTTTTTTCAAATAATGCATAACACATACCTAAAGTTAACTAAAAACACATTACACTCACTACACACATATATAATAAACGAAATAAAACATTCAATGTTTTACTATGAAAATACTTAACGTCAAAAATGTCAGATGTCTTTGTCAAAATACCCGCTGATGCTTTTAAAAATGCAGCTTAGTTAATAAACCTCTTTTTACCTTTAACGGGTGCGTTCAAAATAACTTGACAATTATTACAATTTATTTAAATTACAGAAATGTTGGCTACTTTGGACAATATGAAGTTCAGTTTTTTAAGTTAAATTTCGGTCAAATTTCGACCGCTGCGACGGGTGACTAGTAAATATAATTCTACTAATACCCTATTAAACTTTATAAACCGTATAAAAGCTTATAATTTATAAATTTCTGATCGGTGATTCAACTCAATAAGCGCTGTTAACTTCAGTATCTCATTTCTGTTATAGACCTGATACAAAAATATACATTTTTGTATTAACAATTTACGATTGAAGATACAGTAGCAAACATTCCCAACCATTTAATCCTTAAACATGAACAAGACTCACATGTTTCTTTTATTCCCTGATTTCTTCAGGCCATTTGCTATCTGAAACCATAACCGCGAGTGACTGCACAGGGCATAACAAAACGATGCACTCAACGAAACTAAAGCAAGTCGGAGGCGCTGTTCTGGGGAGTGTAAAAATAAAATAATAGAGGTTGTTCGCGCCCAATGGCCGGAACGCCCGCGAGTGTTTGCATTTGATAAGGACAGCGGGGAAGGGTTACAGCTGAGAAACTGTAACGTTATTACAGACACGTATTACTCAATATTTGTAACTTGTATTTTCTGAACGCAAACGTAGCAGTTTTAATCGAAAGAATAACCGTTATTTAAAATATTTTTATCATAGCTCCGATGCATACTCTTTTATTAATTAATTAAATGCAATAAAAAGTATACGTTATAATGGAACAAAAATATCACAAGCACTGAAAATGTATATTGCGTAATGTAAAACTTTCCGTAATATTGTATGCATCAATTAATTCAATTATGTCTAAATAAATTAGAGGAGGGGGGAAGAGTAACAGGAAGAAAGTAATTTTATAGTCATAAACAGTACTATTATTATAAAATGGATTAGTTTTACTACCCAGATTAACATTTTTAAATTTTATATTTTTAATAGGTACCTATAATAAAAAATACAATTATCAGTAAATCAGAATAAGATTGACTAAATATTCAAAATATAATCATGTGATTCTAAGAACATACGTCGAGTTTAATCTTACAATTAACTAGTTTGGCTTTAAAACTTTTAAAACTTCAATCCACCTCATAAAGATTCATATAAACCCACGAACTCCTTAACCCACGTTATTAATGCAAAGGACAGCCAGCCAAAGGACAGTACTGTAAAAAGAACAAAACCAAAACACAATTTAAAAGAGAATTCTTAAAGAGTGAAGACGGTCGCAAAAAGACAATTTGGTCCCGGCCCCGTTTGTCTTTGCTATTGTGAACTTTTATTTTACCCACTTTTATGAATTATTTTCAGTTGTTTTTAGCACCGGTGAATTTAAGAGTTCCTGCAATGCTCGGAATTTGTTTGAACTGCAAATCCTTTACAGTTGCGGTTTCTTCCGCTGTCCTTTTGCTTGCTACTGTCGGAAATTTTGATTCAATATTGGAAATGAAATTTTCATTGTGAGAATTTAATAAAAAAATGGAAAGTTATGCTGTTAGGTTAGACATTTTGGATAGGAATGTTGATTATTTTTGAAAAACACTTTAATGGATTATAATATAATAAATATGCACATGTAAGCGTAGCTTTTTAATTCACTCCTAAGAAGTTCTTAACACAAGCAGTGCCTAATATTTAATGTTGTGTTGTAACGTTTTTTTATAGTCAGAGTGTGTTCAAATTAAGTTCTAAAAAAAGTGCCTAATTAAAAGAATTAGTAAATAATTTAAGTACTGTTTACGAAATGAAAAACATTGTATTGCCATATATTTTCTTGAAATAAGAAAAAAATTGAAAAACTATTTCGCACATCAAATGCATAAACATAAAAATTAAAGAACCTCCTTTGCCAAATTCATTACATTTATCTATCATATCATTAGTAAACGTTTATTTATCTACCAAAACTACTTCATTATTATTCAAAAGTACACATGAAACCAGCTACTCAAATTAACCTCTTGTTTGTCGGTCGTCAGTGCGCTTGTAATGCTAATTCCTGCGCTCGAGTCAGGCAACACTCAGGCTTTTCAGCGTAATTGACGCCACTGTGCCACTAATTGAATAGTTTACTGCGAAATTCAGTTTGAATTTGTAACATAATATGGGGTGAATTTACATATTTTAACAGTGCAATTTGTGTAGGAAAATAGGTTCAGTACGATACAATTAATGCGAGTACAAATGTTAAATAGATACATAAGCGTGTTTAGACTCTAAATAGGAACAAAATTATTGAGTCAAATGTAGTAAATATTGTTCTAAAGCTACACTGCTACAAAGCTACTGACTGAAGTAGGAAACAAACATGCAGTTCACCTGATGCTAAGTGGCCACTGCCGCCCGTGGACATCTGTAATCAACTTCATACAGAACATGGGTTTCATCTGAAGTCAATCACAGATGCGTTGCTACTCCCGACGACTATGATGGTCGCCTCGTGTGAAAGTGTGCCGGCAACCACACCCTAATATCGAAACGCAAGAAATGCTTCACGCTAGAAATAGGTGTGGCGGTGGTACTTCAACGGTCGAACTACACTGGTCTACCACCTTGAAAACACTATTTACAAATACACAGTAAATCAATACAAATATCAGTTGCAGTTGCAGATAAAGTGGGCGTTAATAAAAGGAACAGACACAATAAAAAACGGACAGAAGAAACGGAACGGAGCTTAAAAATTTACACGCATAGTAAACTCGCGCTCGCCCGTGAAGAATTCCGTTTCAAGCTACGAAATAACGCGAACAAATAGTAGAAAGCGTTGACGAAACGAATGAAAAAGAATATTCAGAGCATTCTCAAATCCAACAAACGTAAAAGAGATTACCCACGCTCCAACTGCTTTCAACTTGTATAAACAAAAAAGCTCAATTTGTCTGCTTTAAAACAAGGCGAAATTGCCATAGACTGCGCAAAGACGGCCCAGGAATATTAAAAACGTTTTTAAAAGGACAACAAAGAGCGAATGCAAGCTATTTGAATTTATATTGTGACAAGTGACGGGAAACGGGAGATTTGGGCCGCTCAAATGTTTTTAATTTCGGATATTATCTTACATCTACAAAACGTTTTGGCCGTAAGTCTAAATTAGAAGTTAATGCTCGGCGTTATTTCTAAATTGTTGAACATTGGTAGCCCAGCGAATTTCGTGTGTAAATTTTTGAAGTAATATGCATATTGAAAATGAATAGTCAATTGACATGTTATGGGTAATTAAATATTTTTAACAACTAATCTTTTATAAATACAAATTTCATACATTTCATTTATGAAACAGCACACACAAATCGAAATAATGATGATTATATTATTTTTGTACCCTGGGAGTAGCAAACGAACATGCAGTTTATGCTAAGTACGTTACTGACCCCGGTTTTTCACGTGTAATCAATATCTGGAAATTGAAATTTACAAGTTGCTACCTCTTAGTACTAAGTTGAAAAGCCTTGAGTAAGTAAGAGTTTGTTATATTACACTCATTAAACAGCATATAGCAGAGCTAAATAGTGCATATAAGACCGACATAGGTATGGCAGTGCCTTCGAAACTGATCCAACAAAAACCTTCAAAAGCCCAAAGTGTTCCGTACAAAACAAAATCCCCGATTTTTTTTTTCTTCATTACTAGCTAAATTATATACGGCCCAATTTAATTAAACAGCACTTAAAATGTTACTTACATACTATTGTGTCACCAATGTTCATCAATTCGCACTTGGCCACCGCGGTGGACTATGGCCTAATCTCTCTCATGCTAAGAGAAGACCTGTGCTCAGCAGTGAGACAATAATGGGTTGACGATTGTCACCAATATTGATGTAATGTGGCAAAGTTACATTCGCAACATTCACTGTACAAAGACCATCAGTTTCATACAAAACCACGTCGCATTATCGTCAACCTATTATTGCCCCAGTGCTGGGCATGGGTCTTCTCTCAGAATGAGAAGCAAGTAAAACTCTGATCTTAACTTTCAATTTAATTTTCCCGACACAATATGTTTTTAGCGTGGGAGTACGCGTACATTTCTCAGTACTATTTGTGCTATACCTCTGCTATTCAAATAATTTAAACAAACTACGAAGTTCAATATTGAATTTTACGTTTGTTTAATACGCAATAAGCGTAATGAAATATAGAAAATGAATATAAATACCATCATTTACCATAATAGATGATTCCATTTCACAAACGCGTCAACTGATTACCATTCGTAACATCATAAACGCTTGTGTACCGCAATATAAAATGGGCGCGTATTTTTGTGTAGCTCCCCTCTGTTGATTACGCCAAATTGATATAAATTGAATTTTAAAGCTAGCCGTCTTGCCCGCACCTACCCCAGATGGTAAGATGCGCTGGAACCGCGGACGGGTTATTTGCACTGCAGGGTGACAGTCTTAGACATTTGCACACTAGGGTTGAAGGCTTAAAAACAACACTTCTTACAGATTTTTTACTAAAACTGTTATTTTTTAATGTTGTCTAGAAATTCAACATAAAAGAAAAGAAAAAAAGAATTTTGGCCAAAGAATCAGTTTGGCCATACAAAGAGGTAACGCCGCCAGCATTCTTGGGACTCTCCCAAGAGGCAGTGATATGGACTCTTTGTTTTATTTATAATTTTTGTTTTATTTTCTTTTACTTTATTTACTTTTTTAATATTTTTTAATATGTTTTATTTATTTTTAATATTTTGTTTTGTATATAGTGTAAATAGATGTGTTTCAAAGTATTCTATTTTAGTTTAAAATATAATTAGTATTTAACATAAAAGTATATGAATATTGTGTCGTGTTAAGAAGATAATCCTTCTACTTCCTAATATGCACATACAAATCATATCAATGTGTTGGTTAACGTTGAATACAGTAATAGCTTGATAGTTGATGGATCCCACAGAAGATCAGAGTTTTACGTGAAGTTGGTTATCTTTAACCACCTTGCTGCGATGCTGCCTCTGAGGACTTAGTTTGAAAGCGCATAAGTAGTCTTCTCCATATAAATACACCTACAATATAGCCCACATAGTGTTCCATGAACTTTTAAGAGGCTAAAAGGCTTAGGCTATTTATATAACAAGTTAGAAGAAATCGCACTTACAATATTATTCATCACAAAATTTGCACAAAGTACACAAAACCTACCTAGTATGTGCTCTAAATTAGCGCGAATAGTGCCAGCGTCGGTGTATTGCATTACCGCGGCCCTTTATTGCTCAATTTGACTTTATTTAACGCAATTCTTGGGGCGCCTCGAGTTGACGCCGTGCAGATGAGGTCCCCACCCAATCCGCTTAACACCGCAAGCCAGGATCGCTTCACTATGTCTAGTTTTAGTTTGGATGATCATTCGACACTACAGATATTTCCTTAGTTGTGGGATCACTTCTATCTTCTAACCCACTGAGTTTCTTGCCGGATCTTCTCAGTTGAGGTCGTGTTTCGATCCGGTGGTAGTGTAAAAAAATATATTTATACAATTTGTCAGCGCCCCCGCCTATGCAGAACAAAGACATTTCATTTTATTTCTAGATAAAAAAAATAGCGGTGTTAAAAAACTATACCTACTGTCAGCTCAATTATCGTATGAAAAAAAATATTAATGTTAGTGTTTCATACGCATAATTTGATTTTTTTAAATAATTGTTACAAATAATTATTTTTGATAAGTTTTTAATTGATGATAATTGTAAAATATTTTTTATTTAAACCGAGTTGATCGACTTCAGTTCCACTGTAATAATATAGAATAATATATATTTCAAATAATTTATTTGCAAATTTAAATGGATAGTTAACTTTCTTATCGAATTAATTTTCTTAAAAAAGTACAACAAATATGTAACCGAATCTAATCTGCTATTTAATTTAATGTAATTTGTTTAATAACATGAACTATATTATATTAAAACGCAAATTTATCTCAAATACAGGCAGCTAAGATAGAATTTCAAAAAAACCGTTAACTAAACCTGACATTGTCAGCGGTGTCATGGAGCGAACTCATAATTGAATAACGAAAATGGTGCGAGCTTCGCCAAAGCTCGGCCATGTTAATTGAAAGCCAGCCTTTTTATGGGATTTAAAATTTTAAAAGGGTAGAAGTTCACTAGAAATTTTGGTGGATATAGATTTTTTTTAACATTTTTGAACCTATATTTATATATGTCGAAAAAGATACTTAAATGTTTCCTTTTAAATAAATGGTAATTTTAATTTAATATGTTGGCAATTTATTAACTACCATACTTCATACTCATACTAATATTATAAAGACGAAAGTTTCTGTGTGTGTGTGTGTATGTTTGTTACTTTTTCACGTCGTAATGGCTGAAGCGATTTTCATAAAATTTGTTAGGGAATTACCTGACACTATAGATTAACATATAGGCTACTTTTTACTCTGAGAAAATATCTTATTCCCACGGGACAATCCATACATTATTTTTTTTAACGCGAGCAAAGCTGCGGGGTTCAACTAGTATGAAATAAATTTTATTCACAAGATACAGTTTGTCTTCTCATTACATACTTATTGTTCAAAAGTAATTACATATTTTACGAGTCATTTGTTGACGTGAAGTAATAAACGAATTCCGTAACAACGCAAATATTTTGATTGCAAACAATAATTAAACAGTCGTCTAAAACTGGAATAAGCAAACATCGCATATCAACGTCAGGAATCTAATTTGATACTTTACGTCAAAAAACGACGCGTCGTAATTCGACGTCGTCACCGAAATTAAACAACAAAGTGCGTAAATTCGTAATCCATCAAGAGCGTCACTGGAGAGATCAGCCGGCAAATTTTAATTCTGAATGAACCTCTTAAGGGCGCGGTTTATTGCGGGGTGAAGTTAATGTTTCGCGTGACTCGACTACCGAGATATCATTTTAATTTCCAGCCCCTATCCGCTATCTCGAGGTGTCGCGCAAGCACAGCCAACTTTACATATTTTTGAGGGAATGAATCTCGTTTGATGGAAAAGAATTTCGCCGTTAACAGAGCTGGTTAATGGAAATTCGGTTTTAGTATGCAGCGGCGGAAAATACGGAGGAAACACCGATCGGAAACCTATGAATAACGTGGCGTACTTTGGGTAGAATTTTTCTAAAGAGATTTTAATAGCATGTACTCATACGTCTAGCATTGTATTATTATAAAGATAATTTCTTCTGAATATTTGAAACAGTATAAAAAACAATAAAATGAATCTCTAAAATATATGTAGGTATATAAATTACTATTAATACTACTCAATGCTCAAAGTGCTTACTTCTTAATACGGTTATTACCGTATTAAGAAGTAAGCACTTTACATATACAAGCAATACTTTTATAAGTAGACGATAATTTTCTTTTGAATAGGTAATATGAAAGTGATCTTAATAACATTCATAAAGATATCAAAGGTTTATTTACGTTTCCTCATTATTTAAAAAATACATTTAGTAAAAGCTTAAGTCTAAAACTGCGTATATTTTAAGCCGGAAGCATCAAAATCAAAGCTTATCATTTGTTTATAAATATTTAACGTATAATAACGTCGTTATTTCATGCGTTCAACACGATAAACTTAACTCTGAAGGCAGATTGAACGCCAAGTTGATTACTAAGCACACCATAAAACCGGAGTACACGGTAAAATAATGAATATAGAACAGTAAAGGAGTAACCCTGCAGAGAAATGTGGAAACACACGGGTTTGGAGCGCACACACTACGAAATAAAAAGTGCTGAAACGCGCAAGTCTTGTTATATGAGTATGCTTCGATGTTGGCTGATAGAATCAACGTTAAACGGAATAGCTATATCATTTATTATATTCTCAATTTAAAGTCTTACAACTTAATGTAATCATATCATACTAATATTATAAAGACGAAAGTTTGTGAGTGTGTAAGTTAGTTACTTCTTCATGTGTAAACGGCTGGAGCGATTTTCATAAAATTTGGTAGGGAGTTAGCTGATAGTTTGGATTAATATATAGGCTACTTTTTACTGTGGGAAAATATATTATAGAAAATATAGTATTATTTCTGTGCGACAATCGATTTTTGTTAGCGCGGACAAAGCTGTGGGATTCAACTAGTAAGGAATATTACAATTAACCTCATACATTGAGGTTTCAAATACAAAAATAAATTAGGAAAGTTCAGATAAATATTGTAGTATATATTGTAGTGACATATATTTAGATATGACATCCCCGATGTAGATATAGATATAGCTTCTTCTCGCCCGATGTAGATATAGCTTATAATTACTAGGTTTAAAATTATTTACCGTTTCACGAATATAGAGAAATGCTTACCGCAAAGGAGACCGTATAGATCTACTTTCTTGTAAAGTGAACAAGTTTTGGCGGTTTCCGACCATATACACTACCGTATTTTCCAGTGGGGTAGCAGGCGGTTTTTAAAATCATTTGTAGTTCTCTCGTTTAGTATTCAGCTGCGTCCCGTCGGCGGACATATTTTATATTTATTACAGCTAACACGACTCCGATGACGTGAAATTGCACCTCTTTAATATCTATGCACGTCTTCTTTTATGAATAACGGATAATGTAATGATGGTATTACCACGCATGACATTTTGCTAACGTGATGGTATGAGCGTATTGGTAATTGCCGTTCTATACAGATATTGCATTATTGAATATATCATATTATTAAAATATTTTTAAAAGAGAATACAGTCATTTTTAATATGTGTACATTGTCTTTACGTCAATTTAATTTTTAAGTAAATACATAAAAAAAACAATTAGTGGTCATCCAGGTATCCGAGATAGAATGAAAAATATTTAGACACTTAAAAATTTGGCTAATGTTCTGTGGTAAGGTAGACATACTTATTTATTTATTTTGTTCCTGTTAAGGATTCGAAATTAGTCCCCTCGGGGAGCGGATCATCTGTGACCACCCTCAGATAAGGCACAAATTATCTTTGGGATCAATTGTAAAAGATCATGGTCACTACAGCGGCCACTCTGTTGTTAAACGACCACTTAAAAAAGAGTTCACGCTAGATTCCTAATTTTATAATAAAATAAGCAAAGAAAAATCGCTTTGAATGCTTAAATCTTAAGAAGTTTGAAAATAACACGAAATAAATAACTATAAATAAATCTAATTACCTACTTCCCAAAAAACTTTACTCCATAACAAACGACGTATAGGTACCTACTAAACGTTACAAGAAAGTCTCCAAGTCACGCCTCGAGATATCATAATGAAGGCTGATGGGATCAATCAGGGTATAATGAGACGAGCAAACAGACCCCCAATAATACCGGCAATATCGGGATATCGATAGGCGTGTTGGCATAAGAAATTTGCCGAGCAATATCGAGGGAATCCCTCCGAGGAATCACCAATTTTAGGGTAAATCGAGGGAGATAATTATGTTTGAAGTTAGTTATTGAGTAGAATAAACACTCTATGAGATTAGCCGCCAGCCTGTGAGCTGATCGTAAATAAGGATAAGATTCGATTAATTACAAGTAATATTTTGAAGAATATGTGTTGAGCTATTCTTAGAACTAAGAACATTAGCAAACATATCGTAGTACGAAACTAAGCTGTTATAACAACAGGGAGTTACATTTAAAATCAGATTGATAGTATTCGTTTCATGTATCTATACGTTTATAGATAATACTTAATAGTTATCTATTTTTTTTATTTAATTCTTATTTGGATTTTTGGCGAAGCGGATTATTTGTTGTATCATACTTATTACCACTGATGTCCTAAAATTATATCTTTTAATAGAGTAGGTACATAAATCAAATAACAAGGTTAAACAACGACAAATTTACAAAGACATTTAAACCGTATATTAAATAAATTTTCTCAACTTACTAATTATTACCGTATTAACTAAACTTGGTATAATATTCGTGATCACGCGGATTAACTTGCTCCAAAATTTAAGCTCGGAATTATCGCCAAGTGTAAGTCGATAGACAGGCGAAGCCTTACAAATAGGTTTAATTTGTTGATAGGTAATTGCGGGGCGTTCCCTGGGGGTGCTTCTAAGAAAATCAACACTAGGGCCAGGCACATGCTACATTCCAAGAGAGTTAAGAGAAACGAGTATAAGGACGCCGTAGTTTTTGTGAATTAATTGTATTGTTTTTGTTAATTATATTGTACTTATGACAAAAACCTCTGTAAGGTGAAAGATGACTATTTATTGAGAAACTTTTGGCCTAATGACTTGTATTTTTGTCTAATTTTATTACTTAGCAGTTCAGAATTAAATAATGCCTCCTAAGTCACTTTAACTATCCATTTTTGAAAAATTTAAAGTCTGTTTCATTCATACTAGATATATGTAGGTAGGTATATGAAGTAGTACCTACTGGTAAGTTTTTTCATGGTAAGTTTTTTTAAAAATGTTTTGTGCTGGATAATGTCATACTTTTATATTTCATCACAGGGAAGTATCTTAAAAAAACTAAATAACTGATAATAGGTACATACGGCACGCTTTCACATGAAGCGACCATCGTAGTCCTCGGGAGTAGCAACGCATCTGATTGACTTCAGATGGAACCAATGTTCTGTATGTAGTTGATTTCAGATGTCCATGAGCGGCAGTGACCACTTACCATCAGGTGGACTGCATGTTCGTTTGCTACTTCAGTTAGATAAAAAAAATACATTTTCTAATCCTTCAAGCAATCATTCCTAGCATATCACTTACCCATACGCGGTACAACAGATCGGTAATTAACGAATTCATTTATAGTTGTCGTGGATTATTCGCAGCCTTTGATCGTGACTCCGAGACTGTTTTCAGCTTCACGTCACACGTCGTTATTTAAATCAGGTTTAGTTTGATTAATGAGCCGTGTACGCCATCTTTCTGACATTAATATCATGTAAGAAATATATTACTTGTTAGGAAAAATGTTGTCACTGAACGTAATTGAATGAAATCTGAAAGCTCGGAATCATATTTACTACAATAAAATGATGACACGGCAAGAGTTGGGAGCTCGAACCGGTCGGTCAGGTGAACCCGCGAAGGACGGCGGTATATATGGTCGCATATCGTCGAAAAGACCAGACCGAGCGGTGGGCGCAGCCGCCCATTTATGAGGAGCCGATGGGGCAACGCGCTCAGAGGACTCCGGCCTTCCTTTAGAGATCCCGGAGTCCTCTTTGTAGCGCCGAGGGGGTTGTAATTCGGTAAAAATCCCACATAACCCTACGTCGCTCCAAAGGCATCGGGTACCTTTTGCAGGTTTACCCCTCGAGAAAAAAAAAGGTTATTCCCGTGGTAATGAATATATGTGTTAATTTAAGTCATAAACTATGCGTGTACCAAATTTTAGCAAATTCCACCCGGAATTTTATGGATAAAAGAGTAACTAATATACAAACTCTTTAATTTCTAATACTAATAAGATGAGATTATACTAACATCACCACTCTCATACTATATCTTTTCAGTTATTTTTCATTCTAAGCTTAAAAAAGGTGGTTCAATGTTGCACTGTTTCATTTTTTACTATGTTTCGTAATCTGCGTGTAAAAGGGGATATAAAAATCAATAAGCATCAGATACAGTGGCTCGGCGTCTCGTGGTTCATTACCATTTTAATTACCTGTCGGGGTACCCAGCTGCGACCCTTGACAACCCCAACTTCTTTGTTGAACTTGTAATGAATATGATTGATTGTGTCTTTTCACTATTATAGTTGAGACTATTTAGCACAATTATACGATGATAAATGTATGTTGTCAAATAATTATGGATCTACTGTTAGGAATAAGCTTTTTCTTAGACTGAATGAGCTAAACTGAATAAGGTCGAGCTAATTAAGTTTGAATTGATAATCGAAGAATTCATTTACATTGGACTAGGTAAACGAGTAATCTTGTTTACATATTTTTTTTAAAGTAGGTACAGTTCTTTGTTATTGTGATGACATGCTTGTAGTACTATTTTTTGCGTATCGTTGATATATTTGCGGTGTTTATGATATAATATATAACGACTTAATTCTTAAGGTTACCAATACTGATTTCAAGCAGAGATTTTAGGTAGAAATTCTATTACAATTGAAATTATTTACGGGCAATATATATTAAATCAAATCTATAATCAAACTTATTCATTCATCAAAATTTTACCTATACCTAATAGGTAAAATTTTCAGATTGTCATATTACACGAATATTAAAGTTATTTTACTTCAAGAAATCTTATTATATTTTATAAATACACGAGTAGGTATATGATATGGTCAGTGGTATATTAACTTAATCTTAAAAAACAAGAGTTAACAATATCTTAGTATAGCTAATCACTACATAGTATAAAACAAAGTAGCTTTTCGCTGTCTGTCCCTATGTATGCTTAGATCTTTAAAACTACCCTACGGACTTCAATGCAGTCTTTTTTATACATAGAGTGATTCAAGAGGAAGGTGTTTATGTATAATACATGCATAATACAGTGAACAAACACTGAATATTTAGATTTTTGACATTTAGGCGGAACGAAGTTGGCCTGGCTAGTATTTTATAAATAAAGGTCACGAGTAGGGATTGCAATCCAGAAAACCTTATCCGGTATTCCGGCGGATCCGGCACAAATTTACACAAACCGGATCCGGTACCAATTCACCACCGGATCCGGACCTCCACCGGATCCGGTGATTGTATATTTTGACAAAGATTACACATTACAAAAATAATTACCGTTAGAAATCAATCCTTTTTTTTACACTGTTTTAACCGTTCGATTAATCCGGCCGGATCCGACCGGATCCGGCCGGATTGAGATTGAGAAAAAAATGGCCGGATCCGGATCCAATTGAAAATGAGGCCGGATTGCAATCCCTAGTCACGAGTAAGTATATGATATGGTCAGTGATATGTTAGCTTGATCTTAAAAAAACATGAGTTAGTATTATTAATAATTAATATTAAATATTGCTCATACGTTTCAAACACTATATAAAGATAAATCAATAGCTATGAGATGCAACGGCCGGCTAGACCGCGAGACCGCCTCACGCCACATTACCATTTTAATTACCTCTGACGAACTAACTGCGACCCTAGGCTACACTTTAACTCTACTTTTACATACCCTTTTGAATGTATAAGGATATTAACATTCCAATATTATAGTTATCTTACTAACTATAATAATAATCTTTATTTTCTTTATAGACTTAAGTTACAATCATAAGGGGATCAGGAGCTACCTTTTAAGCAACAGTTGACTATGTTAGGATGCTCCGCTCTTTCAGTAGTTATTAGCTAAATTTAACTTAGGACATAATAATCTAATTAACAAAATATAAAATTTAGTCAATTTAACAATAATTATCTCCTATTTTATTGTGATTGTGTGCATGTGTGTGTAAGTGTGTATTGTGTTTGTGTGTTTGTGTGTGTGTGCATGTATAATTTGTCATTACATGAATTGAAAAGTAGTTCTGTTTATTCGTAACTAAGAGGTTGTTAATATTTTTTTGAAACACTTTTACATTCAAAATAGGTCATTGAGTAAAAAATTAAACTATAAATGCGAGTTGTGAGTTTGTTGGTCTTTCACGCAATAACTACAGGTCGGATTCCTGTAAAATTTGACACACACATAGTTTATAACATTTTTTATCTGATCGAAATAGCAAACAAGCATGCCGTCCACCTGATGTTTTTTTTTTATCTGATTGAAACGATTGATTGATCGAAACGCAAGAACTGCTTCACTCTGAAAATAGGTGTGGCGGTGGTACTTCCCCGGTCGTCCCCACAAGGGATCCTCATTAACGTGGTAGACCGGAGTGGGTTAAGCCGCGGGACGTACTTTGGTTTGAATGGATGTCTACTAGTTTCGGATTCGCCAATGAGCTACTGAAGAGGCTACTTCTATACATAAAGAGATCATTAATATCTGTAGATTTTACTGTTGAAAGTTGAGTTTTAAACAAACTTTATGAAAAAAATGTTGGGAAAAAAAATGTATTGTATTGGAAATTTGTATGTAGATAAAATTGCTTTGATAACAAATGGAGTATTTGTTATTACGTTCTAATTATAACAAATAATCTCAAGAAATCTCAAGAAAATTGTTATAATTTATTTCAAGAATTTTAAGATAAAATCTTAAAAGACCACCGTGACTACATAGGACCTATCATGTACTATCTATACCTGTTTATTTACTCCTATTGTTTTATATTGTTAAGTTAAGATATTTTGCTAGAAAAACGCAACAAGTTTATACTGAAAAATGAACAAAAATAAGAAGCTGAGGTAAAACCATCTGCTTTATCTCGCTTCATTAACATTTTAATTACCTGCCCGTCGCACAAACTGCTCGCAACATCTTGTGTAGTTTTAGTTTTTATGTAAAAATTAAGTAGCTAAGGCAAAAACAGTAAACTGACAACAAAGTGCATATCTGGGTTCTTAAAAAATATAATTATCACAAAATTAAGTCTCAGCTGAAGACTAAGGATGAAGGTTTCGTGTTTATAGGGGCTGATCTCATTAGAATGTATGGCTACTTATAACCAACCAATATTAGTCGTTGACATAGTAGCGTCAAAAAAATTCATCGAATTAAAATAAAAATAAAAAAGTAACATGGGAACGTTATGATGGGTAACCACATCGAGTTTCAACCTCTTTTTATATGTAAAACTATATAAAATGTACTTTTGATACGTAGAATTGATTTTATATATATCATTTAAAACGAAACACTGAATTTATTAGTTTAACAAAAAATATTATTAAAACAAGTTAATTTTAAGTTTAGATAAATATAGCCTAAACATTTCATGTTCAACAAAATAATATATAGGTAGCATATGACAATCTTATTTTTTTTTACAATATTAACAAGTCTTTACTTTACCTATAAGAGAACGTAATAATACTTAAGCCGATAAATTATTTCAAAGGGGTTAATATTCACTCAAGAAAACACGGAATAAAAACAGACAGTACCTTTATAAGCGTTAAATTACCGCGAAATGCGCTTCAGTCATTTTATACAAGGAGAGGTCTACATTATCTATCCATCTTAAAGTCTCGTCTTGATAGACTTTTTATAAAATGTCTATAAGAACTACTCCTTTAAACGAAGCGCCTTTGTACAATGTCGAGATTGGCAGTTCGATTATCCTAAGCTTCAACAAAAAGTCATATAAAAATTAGTCTGTAATGTTCTAGACATCTTAAGCCCTCCACAGGGAGGCTGCGCGCTCGGAAAATTAAACTGCCTGAAATACGACTGCTGTTTTGCTCAAAGAAAAATGATCGTCGCTTATTACTGCAATCCAAATTAAAACCATAACTCAAGTTAAACTCCCGAATTTGTCTGGTAAAACAATTCGGTTGTTTGGGTTTCTCGTTAACTTATTCGGAATAATTTGAAGTTAATTCACAGTTTACTGTTAAATTTATTTATGAAAGGGTACACGCTACCAACGTTTATCGTTTAAACACCTGACATTTGGTTAAAATTTAAAGTTTAACAATATACTCATAATGAAAGCACAACGTAATTTCTTTGGAACGTCGCTTGGGACCACGTCAGGTAATCTATGTTTATGGTAAATGGAAGAATAACTCAAGTTTTAAAAAATATTCATACACACTAAAAATAAGTTAACATACTGCACTATTTATGTTTTAAAAATATAACAATAACATATAACAATAACATATGATTTAAGTGTAAGGGGTACTCACAATACGCGAATCAGAATTTTCTTATCGCTGGTGTTTCGACCCTGTTGCATCGTCGTCACGGCGAAAATGCGGTGGCAGAGTAACTAGCACTGGTGGTAGATTATTGTATCTACTCTTCCTCTAATTTCTTTTTCTAATTTTTTTTTAAGTTCCACATCACTACACACAACACAACTAACAAAACACTAAGTAAAGAAAAAGAAAACGTAGGGTAGACAGATAAAAATATATCACTTGCTTGTCAAATGTTTCTCCTCTTCACAGTAGTTTTGCAGTGAACACATTCATTCAACCGGAGGACGAAATATCGGCAATATAGGAATTTAACGTTATATAAAAATTGACCATTATTATCACCACATAGTAAAGTCGCTCCTCGCTGTCTGTCCCTATGTATGCTTACATCTTTAAAATTACGCTACCGATTTTAATGCAGTTTTTTTTAATAGGTAGAGTGACTCAAAAGGAAGGTTTTTATGTATAATACAGGTATAACATACCAGAGAAACACTGATAATTTTAGATTTTTGACTTTTAGGCGAAACGAAGTTCGCCAGGTCAACTAGTAGGTAAATCATATGATATTAAAACTTAACTATAATAATCATGTAATTTCCCTTTATCTTGTCTCGTGAAGTTTAAATTTTTAATAAAGGCAAATTTACTGTTGTAGTCTCCATTAGGTAATATGTATGTATGTGTGAAAAACGTCGAAATCACGAACAATCCTGACAAAGCAACAGAATAGCGGGGTTCGCATCGCGGACCACATTTACGTCTCTTTATTATTTTTAAGTCTTTCCGAGTGTTCCGTCGTTTGAAACTTTCACCTTTCCCCCAGTTGCGGGCTGAAAGTTAATTTCTTTTGGTGTATTTTAAAATTAATTTTGCTTTTGTGCGACCGCACGCCTCAGGACGAATAAAATTGTAAGCGGTCGAACAGCGAAAGCTTTTAGTTATTACGGTGCGGAAAATAGCGGATGCTCTTTGAACGTTTAATGCTTTGGGAAATCTTTCGTGTTGCGTCGCATAATAAATAGTATTGTGAGATTTAGAACTCGCACACTCGAGTTTATATATGACCTTATATTTAGTATTTAAGTAGGAGTAGGAAATATTGTCGAGGTAAAAAATAGCGCATCAACCCATTATTGGCCCACTGCTGGGCACGGGTCTTCTCCCAGAATGAGAGAGTTTAGGCCATAGTCCACCGCGCTGGCCAAGTGCGAATTGGTGGACTTCACACACCTCCGAGAACTTTTTTTTTTTAGGACTCTCGGGTGTGTAGGTTTCCTCACGATGTTTTCCTTCACCGAAAAGCAGTGATAATTAATTTCTAATACGCACATAAATCATTGGCGCATGCCTGGGTTTGAACCTCGGACCTCCCGATCGAGAGGGCAAGTTTCAACCATTAGGCTATCACTGCTCAAAAATAGCGTTGGCATGAAACAGTTGTAGTTACAGAGCGAATTTTTCTTAGTCAAATTGAAATATGTATTACATAAAATGTTTTTCGGAGGTACATTTTAATGCACTGAAACATGTCTTATATGTATTATCCGTATTATCTATACACATGAATACAAAAAAAAATAATGAACGGTCTGTTCATTATTTGTAAGAAAATAATCTACTATAAAATTGATTATAATGTTTATACTCGAATAAAATAAATACAAAGCATATTTTTCAATACCATATTGATGTTTTATTAATAGTCGTATGTTACTTTTACAGCCGTTATAGCCAACTGTAGCGAAATCGAATAAAAACTTTTGGGGACAATTGGTAACACAATAAAACGCACCGTATGCTATTCAAATGGTTTTTACTAAATAATTTATTACTAGAACGTAAAACTATAAACAAACTATAACAAACATACAGAGATACTGAAAAAAAAATGCCTTCCAATCGGATTAAACTTGAAAACCTACACACAGTATTTCATATAATAATAAAACACACACACACACACACCGTATTTAATCACAATATAAAAAAATTATTCAGATAATTGAAAACCGGTTATTAAAGAAAATATTAAGCGATTAACCTTGAAAAATGAATACAGAATTATTCACAACACGATATAGTAACAAAGTTGAAAAGATCATTTAATTTTTTTTCTGACATAAAAATACAGTTACGCATACACTAGACCATTTAGTTCTTAAACACAAGCTTAAACATTGCTAATATTTGCAAAAGCACAATACTCATTAAAACTTTTATATCAGACCATTAAGACATGAGCTAACAGATTTTAAAATCTCAAAACGGTCCATACAACCGTTAAGAGTATAACGTAAAACGACTTGATGCTCTCCGTAGCGCAAGTGAACAACTCTCATAAATATGAACCACCATTATAGCGGAACGTCTGGCTCCAACCTGTTGAACGAACTCAGTTTATTTGGGAGCTGTGAAGTTAAACAGTAATTTCTTAAGTCACTTGTAAGCAAAATGTTGATGATGTTTGATGGTCACTAATCCAAAATACAAAGATTTTATTGAACACATATACAATATCTCAAAACTGAACATTCGTAAAAACTACAATAGTTACAAAACTGTGTCGTAGGTGTTTACGCCCCTTCTGGAACGTAAAAGTACTACTTATAATTAACAATATTGAAATTCAGATCATCGGTTAGATATATTATTCCGTTTCTAACTTAAAAATGATTACTACAACTAATTGCAACATTTTGATTTGTGATTGTGTATGTATGTGTATATGTGACATACATGTCATTGTTTAAGAATATGATAAAAGTTTTAAAAAATAAAGAAAAAGATGAATTGATTAGATAGATTATTTATATTGATTTTGTATAGGGCTCTTATAAGTTTTCAATTACAATATTTTTTCTACACTATCTCCGGATCGGAACAGGGCCTTAACTGATCTGGAAAGAAACTTAACGGGTCAAAAAAACTTGAAAACATATAGCCTTGACAATTTCTAAAATATTCACAAACTGTATAAAATCTATCAGCTGGTCAGTACGGGGGCCTAAACCAATTCAAACAAATTCAAATTCCAATTCTTAGGAGAAAGCTAGATGGCTAGATTGGTTTCTGCTATCCCAACTTTCCCTTTATACTATTCTGAATACAAAAAGTACCCATAGTTAAACCCATGCGTGTTTTTACTCAAATTGGAAGTTATATACATTAATATATATATTGTTATATATTGAAAGTTATATACTCCATACCATTAGGTCGTCTGGAAGATATCGCTGTTCAGGGATACGACCGATTTTTGTATTGTTATTTAAATTTTGTGTTATCTTTACTTTTTTGGTACAATAAGGAGTATTATTATAATATTTAATGTGTTTTAGCATCACAAAAAATAGTTACAATAAATATATACCAAACAAATAGTTCTGTTATTGTATCTTGATACACTAAATACTCAACGTAAATAATATAAATAGTGTTTTAACAAGTTCCCCGTTTGTGCAGGTGGTGTGCTACAAAGGATCATCAAAGCGGCAAGGATCAAAGGCTCCCTCAGATAACAGCGGATAACCGGATAAAACTGGTTCCGGTAAGCGTTTGATACCCGATTGTTGGCTAAAGATCGCTTTCAGAAACGACTAAAGGTGAACCTTTACAAACTGTAAAAATGTAACCTTTTTCACTTTTTGTCCGCTGAAAAGAAATTTAAGTAAGATAATTTGTGAATAAACATTGTATTCAGAGATTTAAAAGGCTTTTAAATCTGAATTATGAAAAATGACGCTTTTATTGTACATTGTAAAAACTATGTTTTACTTTGTAAAGCCATAAAAATAACATGTTAAGTATCGCCGATGGTCGCCTGTTGCATACGGTGTGTGGTCATAGTTCGTGACGCTCGTGACGTCGCTAAGGATTGTCAGATAAAGAATTTTATGAAGAAAAACATTGGAAAAGCTACAATTTCAATATTTCATAGCCTTTTTACATTATAACGCGAATATACAAAATACAGAATCATAGCGTCGCACGTGTCCCAAAACAAGACAGGAGACAAGCAAGTAATAGGCGGATTATTCTGAAAGCGTACGAAATAGAGTAGAGCTTTGAAGCTTTCGGCGAACGTTCACAAATCTCTCTAAAACACTGTAGCCTTAGTTTAATCTCGACAATCATGCGTCTGTTTCGTTTCAGTTAAATCCGGCGTCCGGGTGCGTCCGGATTACCCGGCCGTGTCCGGATGACGGTTCGTGATGCCGCATGCCTCCCGGCGATTAGCCCCAATGCCCTCCTGCGCCCGAATCGACGGGTCATGCCGGGATGATGGAACGGATAAGTGAAATCATATCGATTCAATGTCATCGTGCCTATTATGTTTCTATTTCTTTAGCAGATCATATTTGGGATGTTTGCTCGGTTTATTTATAAAATTCCTAATATCCGGATGTTTGGCTACATGTGTCAATATTTTATGTGACTAGGTAATGTTCTTTTACAGTGGTATAAGGAAGAATAAGTAAGAAATATACGAATGTTACTGTCCATCCGAAACTAAGCATTCAAAGTGAGCGGTTTAATTTTTTTCGTAACATCTCAAATAACTAGGTAGGTATAATAAAATTAAAATAATATTATTTTTATTTTTCTTTAAGCAGATACAAGAATCCTTTAAGCAAATATTATCAAATGATTGAAAAAATAAGAGGTGAAAACAAGGGAGTTAATCGTTAGAATAAAAATACATGTATGATATAAGTTAAGAACATTTTTGCCTTAATTCAATAGACTTTCAAGACTGAAGAAGGATCTTGAGACGGATAGCACGAGTAGTATTTTCATTTACCAGAATTGTGTTTGCCTTTATTTTGGTATGATTGGGTAGAAAAAATTACTCGTGTGGCCGGTCGAAGATTCCTATCATCTGACATCAAAATGGTTTAAAAATAATAATTAAATTATCAATAATATTGAATACAATAGTAAACGTTTTTATTTGAATTTGTATTTATTTTGGTTATTTTATTAGAACGTCATGATTTATTCAGTTATTGTAATACAAATTGTGTGTATATGTTATTCAGTAATTGTAATACAAACGTGTTCCGGTCTGGTGGTAGTGTAAAAAATGTGTAAGTGACAATTTGTAAGTGCTCCCGAAGGCCTATATAAAATAAAGACATTTCATTTGATTTCATATGAAAATATCCGACATAAATGTAGAATCAAAGATAATAATATATTAATAGTGCGAAATGCAATGTTGTTACGTTTGTCATGTTAATATTAATGTGAAAAATTTTGTATTCCTACAGAAATAATGACGGGGTACAAAATATTTGTTCTGCACCTACCTATGGTTACGCGATAAAAAGACTGCATATGTACACATTTTTTTTTATTTACCCATTAATATCTACAAACAAACATATTAAAAACTTATAGACAAATTGTAGAGAAAAGAACATAGATACTTTCTACATTTCAAAATCTGTAATTTCATTTTCAATCATAAATTGAATGGCATTGATAATAAATTGAAGCTGTGGTACATTGTTGAATCAAAAAAACATCTCTATCTTAACTTTTTTATTTAAATATTCGTTTATTCAGAATTTATTTATTTATTTATTCATAAATACCTAGAGTGGTACAAAGGCGGACTTAATGCCATAGGCATTATCTCTCAGTCGACCTTTAGATGAAGCAGAAATCAACGAAGGCGGTATTTTATTGAAGTAAATTTCCACGCAGTCAAAAAAATAGACACTGTATATGGTAGAAAAGGTATTGAAATGAATTCACCTACGACCGCCGAAGTATTTATTTGGACTAACCAAACCAGTTCTGACGTCACTTGTTGACCTAGTTGACTCCATGTGAAATTAGTTTATCCTGAAAATCGTGTTTGATCAGTAACACGCGCAAATAAGCCGAGATTTCACCGTGAAATCTCTGTAATTTCGACGCGTCTCTAATCTTCGTAATAAATAGTATCTACATATTGGTACTATATTTCTCTACATATTGGTACCTAATTATTTTGAATTAGTTTCAACTATCACAATGTAGCTACATGTTATACAGTATATATGTATTATTAGGTCTATGGACATGTGTGTGACTTCTACACAAGAAACATCCAGACATTTCTACACCCATAGCCGCCCCACACTAGAATTTTATCCTGTGCCGTAGGTACCATGGACACACACAAGACGAATACACAAACAACCAGACCCCGAACATGAGTCTAAACTTATTATTCAGAATCGAACCCGGGACCCATTGCGCGTCAGACCGGTATGGTAACCGCTCCGCCCTGCGGGTTGTCAACGTCTATGAAATAGATCTAAAGATATAATTAAAGCGTTTTTTATTATTTTTACAAACTTAATTATTTTGGTATAATCAATTGCACTTATATTATTTTTAACTAAATATAAGAGGTGTCTAAAAATACCTCTAATTTATTTATTTATTTATAATTAATTAGAACGATACAATACCACTATACTAATAAACACAGTTATATCATGTTATATTTTGTTTTTTAATTTAATTTATTTCTAATGTTCACTAAATTCAATAATAGCTATAATAAATGAATGAATTACAAGATTAATATACAATAAAGAAGAGCGAAGAAGGAAGTAAGAAGAAAGCAATTTCCTTAGAGGTCACGTGTATTCTTGGGGAATTAACACACATTACAAGATGTTATTGCTTGAGAATACACGTAGCTGACAAGGAGTAAGTCAACATTTGAAGAAGACAAGAGCACAAGAGCGAAGTACCAAGAAAAATTAAGAATGACTTAGTTTCGGAGTGGACAGATTTCGTAAAATCTTTATTTATATCTTTTTTGCATACACACTACTAAAAAAAATACTATATTTATAAAAAAAAATATGTTTCCCTGTAACTCTTCTATAGAATCGTTAACTATTCATTTGATCATATGATGGTCATTAGCAAAGTCGTTATTCATGAGCTCGCGAAGGTTTCATGGCCTAGCATCGCCCGCAGGTTACAGCTAGTATTATTTTAAAATAACACTTACTTTTGGGTACGTGTACATTCTTTCAGCAGACTGGATAACAAATAGGAGTAAGGAGTTTGTATACTAAATACATTTTAGAATATTTTATGGCATAAGTGCCACCACCAACGTAATGAAATTTATGATAAAATTTCTATTCAAAAATATAGAAATATGCAATTGAACGTGCAGTCAGCTTGCTGGCAAGAAGCCACTGCCGCACTTATTAACGTGACCACACGTCCTGACGCGACACTCGCTACTGAACGACTGCGAAAACCCCTTAGCGGCCTCGTCGATGCGAATGTTTGTGTGCCGTTTGTAGGTAGTTTCCATACTGTTCAGCAATGCTTAACACTGCTGTTATAAAAGAAAGAAGAACAGGCTCAGAAGTCGCACCACAAAAACTTCCTTTGATATTTAAATTTAACACTTTCAATTTGTTAATTGCTATTAAGTTTTGTTATGTATGGGTTATGCATGATGTATAATGTTCTTTTTGTTTTTGCAGAAACACTTCCCATCCACTGTGACCACGATGTCTACTGGAACTTTTCGAGCCACGCCGTGATAGAAAAAAATCTAAAGAATAAAAATGGGTATATAGGAATTGGGAATATGTTGTAACAGTCAAATAAGATAATATCGTTATTGTAACGTTTAAATTTTCATATTTAAGTACTTTTTGAATATGACACATTTAGTTTATGTATGTCACAATATACTTACCTAATGATTGTTTGTATGAGATAACATCATTTAAATGTTAATAATATTAATTAAATGTAATTTGTTTACAAAAGCGCTTAGTAAGGTTTTGCGCTTATACGACACGTTTTGAACAAGTAGTCACAAAGAAACAATTATAATTAGCGAATAAATAAATATTCATAACTCTTGTTTTATTCAATACTATAATTATAGAGCACTAGTTGACCCGGCGAACTTCGTTCCGCCTAAAAGTCAAAAATTATCAGTGTTCCTCCACTATATTATGCACGTATAATACATAAAAACCTTGCTCTTGAATCACTTTATCTATTAAAAAAACTGCAATAAAATCAGTAGCGTATTTTTAAAGATCTAAGCATACATAGAGACAGACAGCTAGAAGCGACTCTGTTTTATACTATGTATGATATTAATAATTACGAATCAGATTGAAATAAACATCAAAATATTTATTTAGTAAGGTGCTGTTTCTTCAAACTTGTGTAAAATGACATACTAATTACTTCACTCAGTAACAGTCATCGGAGAAAGAATGCATGATACTAATTCAATTTCACGAACTGTAAGCAATACATGAAATTTAATGAGAAATCCCTTATAACAGTTGACATGGTATGATCGGTATTTGAAATTAATGGGCATTTAAAACCACGCCCGAACAAAAATGACCCACCAAAAGATAGCAGCTTATACTGACACTGGTCGTAACTACACAAATCGTTAAGACCTAATTTATTACTAAGATTGGTTGTTCCACCCTCAAGGGATCTAAGCAACTTGAAAATTGATAACAACGCAATAATAGTAGAACCAATGTAGTTCGCCCGGGGAAGTACCACCGCCACACCTATTTCTAGCGTGAAGCATTTCTTGCGTTCCGATAGAAGGGTGTGGTTGCCAGCACACTTTCACATGAGGCCTCGGGAGTGGCAACGCTTCTGTGACTGACTTCAGATGGAACCCATGTTCTGTAGTATGGAGTTGATTACACACGTTCATGGGCGGCAGTGACCACTTACCATCAGGTGGACTGCATGCTCGTTTGATACTTCATTCAAATAAAAAAAAGATGCGTCCCTGGAAACTAAATAGTACCCGGAATAAAACCCAGTAACAAACATACAAACCTGTTTACATACATATATGTAATTTTTCGCATATATAATATTAATGGGATTTGTCCATCCGTATACTCCTTGCTGCCTGCAACAATCATGCGACATCGCCTCGTGTTTCCGCCAGCCGTCTCCACGCCTGCAACTTTTAGCTGTGACTACCTACGTATTTATAAGTACCACCATACCTACATATCACAGATGTATTGCTATACTTAGTCATAGTTATACCTTAACTCATAGTTATACTAATATGCTACTGAAATGAAAAAAGATTTAATAGATGAAATAATTTACTATCAATTTAGGTAGCTTAAAAACCTAAATTTAAAACGCTTTCTACTCTAATAACGCTACAGCACGATTTTCTCCTGTGGATGCCACGGACACACAAAAAGATGGAATACACACACACACCCAGACCCAGAATAAAAATTTAAGCTCATCATTCAGATACCTGTCTGGCCGGGAATCGAATCCGGAACCCACTTCGTGTCGTCAAGCTATATCAGGAGTTCTAGTATTTGAAGTAAAAAACTTTAAGGACTACAGGAGTACACATGAGCAGTTTTTAACATAAAATAAATCACATCACATAAAATAAATCACATCATTATACGTATGTATATCCTCAGACGATTTTGAACGTTACGCTAACTAGTAGTCAAAATCATTTTTAAACTATTTTCTAAGTATCTTGATTGAGATTTATATGACTTAGAATTTGGAACAATCTTACACCACTAACACTTATAAATTAAAATTCAATCTACCAGGCAAGGTTTTAAATAACACACAATTATTGAACGAAAATATTTAATGCAATAAACTAAATCACTGAATGAAAAGAGTATGACAACTTCCTGCACTTCCCGACAAGCATATTCAAAGTAACAAAGTTTCGATACGACACATAAGATCCTAATAAATATCTATATAGTTCTATATATTTACATTCGCTGTGTAGGCAGCCTCCTTAAACTAAACAATCACCGTTCATAGCGAAATATTACCTACAAAAGTTTTCGAGAGTCTTCATCTCTATTTTGCCTCGAGTGTACACTTGTACAATTCTTTCGTTGTGACTAAAACTTGATACACATTGTAGGCGAGAAACTATTGAGGACCCATTTTTTAAGAAAAATAATTTAGTCAAGAATTGGCCCATTCTAAGACTCGAAAAGTTCTGCCAATTGCTTCAGGGAATATTGGTCATTGCAACTTAATAAATATAAGAAGTTGGAATGACACATATAAAATAAAATTTACTGCACTAATCGGATCAAAACCAAACACTGCTGTTATATGCAAGTAGTGCATCCGCAATGTCTCTACGAAAAATTGTTACCGTAAATTTACCCTTTAAAATTTACAAATACAAACTTAAAGTTATATTTACTGGTGTCCGTTTTCATAGATCACCAGAAGTGGATGAACATTGGCCAGATATTGTAAGAAACACTGGCTCCAATGGGGTGATTCAAGATGGAGACTAAAGCCCCCACGCACTACTTAGCTTGGCTGCGGCAGCCGAACAAAAATAATAACATGAAGCATGTTTGCACGGCAGCCTATTGCCTGCGCTCAGCCAGATTGAGTATTGTTGTAGCGTTGTAGCAGCCAGACACTTGTTTGTGTTTTAACGAGAAAGATACAAAACTAAAGTTCTTGCGTGTCTATATCGCTTGACGAGAGGATGACAAATGGCCGCCAAATATATGGCCCACATATTTTGGCCGCCACAGCTTGGCTACGCAGCCAGGCTGCCTATTGCGCGGGCACTGTAACTTTACTACAATAGAAATTTCGCGAAAATTTGTCACTTTGTTATAATCCACATTAGGCTTGTTGAATTTCCTTCTTTAACCAATAATGACGCCAATTATAGACCAAATTTCCTCAATTATTTCATGTGATAGAAGTTTAAACAAAAAGAAAATAAACACGGTCTAGTTTTCGCCTACAACTTAAATATACAAACAGTCAAGATATCCAAAAACGTTAGTTTTTGATTAAAAGAAGCCTTAAATAATATATACCCTAATATTCTAGCATATTTTCAAAAATATCTTCTATATAGAAGCAGTTTAGTGACCATTTTATAATATGAGACATGAGAAGAGGTACCATTGGTACATGATACTATAGAATAACTATACTACAAATGCGCTCTGTTCTATCTCTGATCGATAAATGGTTTTAATTTTACAATTATAAAGGGAACAAAGTATAACCACATGATATCTAGTAGTCACTCCAGGACATAGGACATCTGCATGAGGTCTGAAACAGTGATCTAGGGATCTAGTAGTCACCCAGGATATAGGATATCTACCGAAGGTCTGACACAGATGCGTTTACGTTTTGGACTAAGTTAACATCCTAAGCAACATATTACTGTTCCACTGACGAGTCAAATATAGGCCAAAGACCACCTGGCTCTGCTCAAATGCTTAGTAGACATATAAGTTCTGATATTGCGTAGGCTTAGGTATTTCAGTAGTCACACGAACAGCATTTTTGAATAGGTAGAATCAATACAGTCGAACGAGAAGTTACCACCATAACACCTACTCTACCATGATGTACTTTTCACGTCTCGGCGAAAGGGCGCGTATGTCCGTTGACTTGCATTTGAGACATTATCTTAGTCCTCAGGACGTTCTCTTAGTCCACGTATAAGCGACAGACTTCAGATATAATTATTTTGGTTACGAAATGGTTACGAATCTCCACGAGCAGTGGTGACCACATAGCATCAAGTGGACTGCTCCTTTGCTACTTCAATCTTAAAAAATACACAGCAATGGCCCGTCTGTTGTCTGTGTAACGTAAACATATTCTGAGATGATTAATAGTAATTAATAACATCTATATAGCTTTACTTTTTACATCTAGTTAACTTTACGGCCATGAATAAAGATTATCACCTAAAATGGCGCATATAACAGATTGTTATTTTATGAAGCAATTAATATATTACAATGTGCAACCTTAATTACATATTAGACAAATAGGAATAGCGTTAATGAATCAACTAGATTCGTGATTCGATTTAAATTTAAAGTAATTTGATCGTTAAGTCTTTGCACATTGTAAGGCAAGATACCATTAACTTCTAGTAACAATAAAGATTCATTTAAACATTTATTTCTTAAAAGAATGTCACTTCAAGGTTTCACGTGTTTTAGGATGTATCTATTTATTAAAACAAAGCTACTATCATTCATCAGCCTCGGGAGAAGCTCTAGGAGCAAATTTTGCCGTATCCGTTTTCGCCATCGGCGGAGGATCGTCATCGGTCAATTCCACATCCTGATTTCGTCTGCGGTCTAATGTTGCGCTTTCAAAGTCAGTGTTAGTGACACTGACTTGATCAGCGTTAGCACCACATGGTACGTTTTTACCATTTCCAAGGCTGCCAGTACTAGAATTATCGTCACGGATAACCTTAATGTCCCTGTCAGACGTTTTTCTTTCGATCTCCTCAATCTTTATGGATCCTTCGTTGCTAAGGTTTGGCGTGTTGTTTTTATCAGAATTCCTTATTTCTTCTGCAGTGTTAGTAGCTACAGCTCTTTCTTCGTTGTCATTCGTAGAAGTTGTATTAGTGCCAGTTGCAGTTGTTTCTGGAGCATTCGCTCTCGTGGTGACCACATCGCCTGTATGCGTAGTGTTCGTCTGTGCTGTAGACACAGACGGCGATGTTTGAGTCGTAGACTGAACTGTATTTTGTACGGTCTGTGTAGTGGACTGAGTCGTCGGTGGTGTGGCCTGAGTACCTGTACCCGGTGCGTCGTGATACGCAGCGCCACTCGCCAACGCAGCGATGCCCGCCAATCCCATCATACCACCCATGCCGTGATGAGTGCGTAGAAGCAGCTGTTGGAGCTGGGCCTGTTGTAGTATCACCGGTAACTCGTAGTGATGGAAGAAGTATAGCATGGAGTGCTGCGGACAAAAAAAAGTAACGTAAAACACCGGTAATTGGCTATTGTTCGGCAAACACGTCGCAATAAATAAACGGTAAAGAGATAAGGCGGCAATGTGTACGGCGGTGGATAACAACGCCGCTCGTCCGTATAGATATTGCAGACGTTCACGACGCATTATGAGGCACGTCCGTCGAACTGAGTGAAACTCTTTTAGACAAATAAATGAGCGACTCGTGACAGTGCCGCAAGTAGTCTTCCCGACTTTATTTATTTATTTCTGGGTCAAAGTTCCCACCCCTGGCGACGCCCTACGTAAGTTTTAATTAAGAAACTTGTGACCGCTCCGACTGAACTTTTATTTGAAATTATATTTTCTGATCCCCTCGTTTTGATTTTTTTTTTCAAATATAAGCGTCGTGTAACGGGTTGTGGGTGCGGATAACTCGGGACACTTTTGTGATTTATTATTGCAGGTTCGCAGCTCGCCGTGGATAATTGAAAGAAATTTGCAACATCCATCAAATTTTGAGTATCAATTCTGTACTTTCATGAAATACGACTATGATTCTATTTTTACTATTATAATTCACACTAAAATAGTCTGGTGTCATTATAATTGGAGAGACCATTACAATCCAGAGATCCGCCAAGAGTAATATTTTTCGTTTAGAACTACTACTGATGTCTGTAATATCTTGTGTTATTGTGACAAGATATACCTATATTTCAAAAATTTATATAAAAGACCTAATGTACACACTTCTTTTGAATTTATAATGAAAAAAATTAAAATAAAATTCGTATTGCATTTCTTTTTCACCTAAAACTTCTTTGATCAATTCTTTTTAAGAAAAATACTTCTTTAATATATTTAAAAATTTTAAATCCACTGTCCATGGTACCCACAACATAGGAAAAATCCTAGTGTGGGACTATGAGTGTAGAAAGTGTGTGTTACATGTGTTACAAATATAAACATGCTATAGAATTATTATAATTATTTTTAACTTAGCAATAGACATGTCATACAGCAGATAAATAAAAAAATACTGATTTTACCCAATCAACTTTAAATTTTCTGTATTTAGCATTTAAAATATTTATGCATTGCCGTGTTCGTAGCAATTTCAAGCTGACCGTATGCTAATATCCGATATGCGAGGGTAACCCTCGCACACGTGGTACACGCTTTTAATTAACGCGGGCTCCCAAATCTGTTCGCCGATCAACAGTACAGCAAATATATAAAAGGATCAAACGTTTAAAAGGTATTTAATGGACAGAGATGATGCCCTTTTATATGTCCATTAAAATCGGCCGCTTTGAGATTTACCTCAAACCCCCTTTGACAGGTGCGCGAATAAAAACCATGGCCTATTTTTATCAATTTTGCAGATCGTTTGCAACAGATTACGCGGCGTTTGTCGACGGCGTATATTGTGAAGGATATTACGTTTTGAGAAAAGTATCTTGAATCTCACAAAGGGAACGTTGCAAAGGATTTATGTCTGTGTAGCCTTGCATTGAATTTTCGTAGTACAAGGGCTCTTAAGCTGTAAACCGCTTACCGAGTGCAGGTGCCAATGTGATGCAAACGTCAAGTATGGAAACTGAGGAACGGTTCTACAGTCTTTTTATCCATTCAAAAGACTATCAACTACCCTTTGGAACGTACGAAAAAAACACGCTTTCTACACTTATAGCCCCACAGTAGGATTTTCTCCTGTGTCGTGGGTACCACGGACACACATAAGAGGAATACACCAATACCCAGACCCAAAACAGGAATCTAATTTCATTATTCAGATACCTGTCTAGCCGGGAATCAACGCGAGATCCATTGCGCCTCAGACCGGTATGGTAACCACTGCGCCACGCGGGTCGTCGTATGAGTACATAAAATACATTTTTCAGCAATGAATTTATCCCAACACTTTACGACCGGCGCGTTGATTATGCGAAGACGGTAGAGAATTCTGACGAAAATAAAGTTATTTTGATTTAAAATGCAAAGAAAAAACAGCGGACAGGGACTCGGAAGACTTCCCTTCCTCGAAAGACATTTTTCCTCCGAAAAAATTCCTATTCATTTAACTAATCCTGACGCAGACAAAGAGACTGTGCTTGCGAATTAGATACGCAAACATTATTTTTTTATATTTGAATTACGTTTGATAGCTTGTTTTAATATAATTTAATTAAAGAGAACCCTCCGAACTTACGCTGCTAAAAGGCAACAGCTAATAAAATTTAAATTAAAATTTTGGCATGGTCATATTCATAGCATATTAGGATTTATACATATATCATAATTATATAGGTACATAAAAATAATAATATATATTTAAACATTTTTATTTTTTCTAAACATTTACTTAAAATGACCTAGCCTATGAAGTTTGCCAACTTTGACATGATTACAGATGGTGATCTTTCCATCAAATTCAATTAAATATCATATTATTATGAGATATAATGAAGTTAAACTAGTCACCCGTCGCAACGGTCGAAATTCGACCGTAATTAAAATTTAAAAACCATACTTCATATTGTCCAAAGCAGCACGAATATTTCTCAAACACAAATAAATTGTAATATTTTTTAAGTTATTTTGAACGCATCCGTTAAAGATAAAAAAGAGGCTTAATTAACTAAGCTGCATTTAAAAGCAACAGCGGGTATTTTGACAAAGACAATCTGACATTTTTGACGTTATGTATATTCTATTTCGTTTATTGTATGTGTTGTGTCAAATGCAAGGTGGTGTGTGTAATGTGTTTTAGTTCATGTTATGTATGTTTTATGAATAATTGAAAAAATATTAGCATTACGTAATCCTTCTGTACATCCACTATAATCGTGCATAAATTCATACTTCTCCGTCTGCAGCAAGTATCTTAAAAACGGATCTCAAGTTTTTGTTTCACGTATTAATATATAGATATGCAATTTATACGTATATAAAGCATCTTAAGATAATTCTCTTAATAGTATACGTGTAAGGATTGATCACTATACAATGTAAAATATTCTCCATAAGCTGAATGTCAGTCGTTCTAAAGTTCTAACTATAATTTGGCAAAGATCTAAAAGATTAGGGTCTTCGGGCCTTTCAACATGGCAGCTCCTTGTTGATTTAGGACTTTGTAGAAATTAGTCGAACAATCTATTATACTAATGTACCTACCGTCTAAGCAACTGAGAACATTACTTAGCATTCGTTTGATATTAAAATTACAAAGTTCTTTTGGGAATATATTAAGCTTGTACTTTTATTAAATTCAAAAACGTTACTTCAAATATTGTCTGGTTTATTTGTAAAATGCCCAATGTTCTCAAAAAATATTTTTCCTAGGACATCCAAAAGATCGGGTACAAATAAGAGAACAAAATCAAAGACGAAGCATTTGATCGAAGTAGAAAACGAGCACCAGCATGAGCTGCATGCTTACAGTATAATGGTAACACTTGATAGTAAGTGTTCTCTGCCGCCCAAGGACATCTGTAAGCAAGTTGCTGTCATGAGTCCATTTAGAACATAGGTTCTATCTGAAGTCAATCACAGATGCGTTGCTACGTTCGAGGAATGAGATGGTCGTCTCAAATAAAAGTGTGCCTGCAACTACAGGGTGTACATCGAAATATGTGTGGCGGTCGAATCATATACGCTCTACTACCATAAAAATTACAATGATTTTGTTAACATTCGTAAAAGTTTTCCGCAACATAAAAGTAAACAAAAAAACTCAATATATTTTCCAGATATTCTATCGACTTTGCCGTGGTAGATGCTACGATAGTGTATAAAATGATCTTTATTCATTCACGTATTTAACGTTCGGTTATTCCTCTAGACTTTGCTTAGATCTTTGCGGAACATCCCATACTTAGTATATCTTGTTCAATCTCTTTGAGCGACCTTCAACTGAATGTACTCTAAATCCCTCTTGACATAAACCCAGCACATTGCGGAGAACTGCTTAAAGTGAATTTTAAGGAGAACTTGTATGCATGTACGTAGGTACTGTTGTATTTATAATCATACAGAATTTAAAGTTAATACCCCGAGTAGGAATATATGCTACTTCACATGACAGTCAATTGATTTAAGGAGATTACGGAGAACTCTTCTTCCATAATATTCTAAAATTCGTACAAGGCCTTATTTTTTTATAAGGTTGAAGTAGCTAATGAAATACATGTATATAACGAAGAGAGTGCAAAGTGTGACATCAGGATGGTAGAGGAGTCTTCAGTACTGTCCATTCTTGAAGATTTCAAGTAAAACACGGGAGTAAACTTCTTCGATTTATTCACAGCTTAGGAGGTCCGATCGCTTCGACGGTTAAACAAGAATCCTTTTTTTACCGGCGTTCGCTCGCCTTTTTATAACAATGTTTGGTGGTGTGACAATAACAAATTTATGGAGGGTAATCTAAATTACAATCCTAAAAATCATTAAATGTTGCTAATTCAATAAACAAACAATTTTCGACCTTTAAACTAACTAAAATAATTATTATCGGCGACGTGTTTTTCATAAATACGCGGCGTCGCGCCGACATATATTATTATATTACTTATATTTATGGACATCTGTAAGCAATGTCTTATAGAACAGGAGGTTTATATAAAGTAAATCGCAGATGTATTGCTTGTTTTTTTAAGGTGGTAGAACCAGTGTAGTTCGATACACCTATTTCTAGAGTGAAACATTTCTAGCGTTTCGATAGAAGGGTGTGGTTGCCGGCAGTCTCACATGAAGCGACCATCATAGTCCTCGGGAGTAGCTACGCATCTGTAGGGGACTTCTGATCGAACCCATGTTCTGTTGATTACAGATGTCCATGGGCGGCAGTGACTACTTACCATCAGGTGGAGTGCATGCTCGTCTGCTACTGCAGTCAAATTAAAATTAAATTAAAAATCACCACTGGACCTACTTCTGCGTGTAGCGGTTCTTGTGAAACGCACACGTACAGGGGTTGACTTTTATATGAGACAACCATCTTAGTCTTCAGCAGTAATAACGCACCTGTGATTGACTTCAGATAGAAACCCCGTCCTATGTAAAGTTGCTTACAGATGTCTATGAGCGACATTGATTACTTACCATCAGGTGGACTGCATGCTCGTTGGCTACTTTAGTCAGATAAAAAAAATCACAGATGCTTTGCTAACCTCAGGACTATGATGGTTGTGTCATATGAAAGTGATCTGGTAACAACACAAAGAGCTTATAGTAGTATAAATAAGTAAATACAGTGTATATTACGTTGATATGATAGTGCTGTTATTATGATAGTTCCTTTATTCTTCCAAAAACATTTCGGTTTCTTTTCTAAGAAACAACTTACATAATGTTTCGGTTATAACGTGAAATGAATATATATCTACGTTAAATCCATTTTAAATATAACACGCGTAGATAGATAATAATGTGTAAACATTATTTCTCGTTTGTAATTTCATACGGCGGCTTGTTAAAATAATTTACGTAACATTGCGCGAGGTATTCGCCCAATTCGGGGAGTAGGCTCTGTCGGATTACAAGAGACGGCGTTGAAAGGGGGACGTCGGAAAACAGGAAGGCTCCACGGAATGCAAAGTGGGGGCTTATCTTATAATCATCGAGCGCGTCAAGTTATTAATAAAAATCATATTTCACGAGGTCGCCCGCCGCGGCATCGGCCCGGCTACGCGGCGTGCATAACATCGCCACGTCCCCGGTACAAACTCGAGAACACATTAATTTCAACCGGGAACAACTTGTTGACGTGGCTTAGTATTAATTCAATATATATTAATACGTGCAGCAAAAACTTGTGGTGCATTTTTAAGTAATATGCTGCGGACAGATTAGTATGAAATTTTGCACGGTTATAGTGGACGAAGAGAAGGAGTGCAGAATGTTAATATTTTTTTTCAAATAATGCATATAACATACATAAAATCAACTAAAACATATTCGAACGCTACCGTGCATTTGTCACAAACATATAAACATTCAACATATATGACACAGAACGTCAAAATTGTCAGATGTCTTTGTCAAAATACCCGTTATTGATTTTAAATGCAGATTCGTTAGTTAAACCTCTTTTTAATTTTCGGGTGTATTAAGTAACTTAAAAATTAATAAAAAATGAATTTACGAAATACTTTGGACGATATCAAGTTTAGTTTTTGAGTTGAATTACGGTCGAATTTCGACCGTTTCGACGGGTGACTAGTTAATCCAATTATTCAACGCTGTTGATTTTCGAATGTATAAAATGTTGGTTTCATACGCTTGTCGTAGGATAATTTTAAATAATACAACGAGGACATTTGATTTGATACGCTTTATCAACTGAAATCGTGCTTTCACCGATTATTTTCCGTATAAAGGCAACTGAATAATAAGTTTCTCGTTAACCCATTATTGTCCGACTTCTGGGCACGGGTCTTCCCTCAGAATGAGAGAGTTTTAGGCCATAGTCCACTGGGCTGTCCAAGTGCGAATTGGTGGACTTCACACACCTCCGACTTTTTTTTAAAGAACTGATGAATATTAAAGAATAATGAGTTTAGTACGTTTGTAATCCTAATGTATTTACATATATTACCTATAAATAAACATAGGGCTCTCCTAAATGGCGCCACAAAGGAGTGGACCTTAAAAGGCTGATGGATGGAACTACAAATAACAAATTTTTGAGGATATTTGAAAGTATATTTGCTACTACTTCATGCAAAAACTCATTTCGCTGAAATTCGGCACGCAGATTGTTTATGATCTGTATTAACAGATGTTATACTAATTACCACGGTAAACGTAGTCGGAGCGAGCAAAGAACATTTTTTTTTATCTGACTGTAGTAGCATACAAGCATGCAGTCAACCTGATGGTAAGTGGTCACTGTCGTCTATAAACATCTGTAATCAACTACATACAGAACATGGGTTCCATCTGAAGTCAATCACAGATGCGTTGCTATTCCCGAGGACTAGGATGGTCGCCTCATGTGAAAGTGTGCCGGCAACCACACCCTTCCATCGAAACGCAAGAAATGCTACACCTTAGAAATAGGTGTGGTGGTACTCCCCGGTCGAACCACACTGGTTCTACCTTGAAGGTGTTTACCAATACTTATACTACTACTCAAGCGTTTAAATTGAAAAAAAAGCAAACTAGATACAGACGTTGCTTCTAATTTGAACACAAGTCAACTACCATTAAATCGCTCCGGGCAACAAAATTTGTCTTTAAAGTGGACAATACTAGTGAATATAAATTGCATCCTTCCTCTAGCGTGTTATTAACTTCCGAACAGGATAGCCACCGGAAATCGACCCCCGTCCCTTCCTGTTGGACGCTCTCTGTAGTCTCTGCGTCTCTACTTTTGATTTATAATGTTGTAGAGTGCGTATTACACGACTATTTTCGTTTTCAACTACGACATGACTTTATTGTGTACATTCACTTTACATTTAATGTTGTAATTTTTCTATTTTCTGCACTCCTTGAACAACCCGATATAATAAGTAATCTAAGTTACTCTGAAATTCTTTACATGATAATGAACATTTAATGAAAAATGTTTCTACCATTTCGGAATTTCCTCATCGTTGTCAACCCATTAATGTCCCATTGCTGGGCACGGGTCTTCTCTCAAAATGAGAGAGTTATAGGACATAGTCCATCGCGCTGGCCAAGTGCGAATTGGTGGACTTCACACATCTCCGAGAACTTTATTTTTTAAAGAACTCTCAGGTGTGTAGGTTTCCTTGCGATGTTTTCCTTCACCGAAAAGCAGTGATAAGTAATTTCTAATACGCATATTATTTTAGAAAAATCAGTGGTGCGTGCCTGGGTTTGAACTTCGGACCTCCCGATCGAAAGGGCTAGTTTTAACCCTTAACGTTAGCACTGCTCTGCTTTCGGGCTGTAGCCCCGGACAATACGAAATTTATTTAACAAATCGCTTCAATCGTTTTTGTAACGTATAAGAAACCTCATACGCACATATCATCTGAGCTTATATGTAACAAAAACAGAAAGACACTGAAATTGATATTTTAGTAGTGATAACAATATGTAAAACTTTTTCTACACTCATAGCCTCACAGTAGAATTTTCTCCTGTGTCGAGGGTGCCATGGACACATACAAAGACGAATACACAAACACGCAGACCCAGAACAAGTAACTAAACTCATCATTCAGATACCTGTCTGGCCGAGAATCGAACCCGGGACCCACTGCGTGTCAGACCGGTATGGAAACCGCTGCGCCACGCGAGTCGTGAAACATATGTGTACTCTTCTTAGCGACAATTCTTTATTTCTGAGATATCTTGAAGTACTCCAAATATATTATTAAAGGCTGCCTCTAATCACATCCTGGAGCGACATCCTGTTATTGTTTCAAGAGGATGTCTGCTTACTGCCAATGAGATATTTTCGAGAAATGCTTATAATAATCACATCCTTTCGCGATTTATTCAACTAAAACTAATCACATCCCGTGTATGATGACATCCTGTCTCAGTGTCGGATCAACAGGATGTTAGGTGCCTCTCTCGTTAAATAAAAATAGTCTCATAATTAATACTGTTAATACACGTGTTATTTGATAAAGGTCATCCCATACGACGAAAATTACATATTTAATCAGAGAATATTTTCTGAAAAGCATAAATATAAAACGAGAGTAAACTCAGGCTGACATTAAAGTGCCGCAAATAAAACCTCGATAACAGAATAACATATATAAAGAAACCCTAAAAACGCATGTATATTTCTAGCCATATTTCTAGCGTGAAGCAGATCTTGCGTTTAGGGGAAGGGTCTACATATGAATATTCATCTTAGTCCTCACGAGTGGCAATCCATCTATGAATAACATCATGTAGGATTCCTTTTTAACCGACTTCCAAAAAGGAGGAGGTTATCAATTCGTCTGTATTTTTTTGTATATGAAATTTTTATGTTGGTAGAACCAGTGTAGTTCGACCAGGGAAGTACCACCGCCACACCTATTTCTAACGTAAAGCATTTCTCGCGTTTCGTTGGAAGGGTGTGGTTGCCGGCACACTTTTATATGAGACGGCCATCATAGTCACAGACTTCAGATAGGACTCATAATCTATATGAAGTTGATCACAGATGTCCATAGGTGGCAGTGACCACTTACCATCAGGTGGACTGCATGGTCGTTTGCTACTTCGGTCCGATAAAAAAAAAAATTGTTACAGAAAACAGCATGCTTATTAGGTACTTATTATTAGGCTTATGAGGTACCATCGCCCCACTTACATTTTCTAGCATAAAGCAGTTCTTGCATTTCGGTGGATGGGTGTAGTTGTTCTGACTTTCAAATGAGACGATCATGATAGTCCTTGGAACTAGCAACGCATGTGTGATTTACTTCAGCACCCTTTTTTAAATCAAGTTGTTCGTAGATGTTAATGGGTAACAGATGGCAGTGATCACATACAATCATGGAGACCACGTGTTCGTTTGCTATTTCGATCGGATAAAAATATATGAAACAAAAACGTGCGGCACCCGGATACTGCTGCGGTAAAGCATTGCATTCTTTTATCAACTTAAGCAATTATAATTATTTATTTATGCAGTACTTTTGTTCTTTGATATTAATTCAAGTTTTTTTCGTTACAAAGTTTCTTGATTCGGTCGCCGCGCTCAAAGCCCACGATAATACTATGCAACAGCTTAAAAGACATAACATTAAAACGCAAAAAATAACATAACATTCATCTTGACCACAACCCTAGATATAGTCTTCATAATCCGTAACCGAAGCGGATACTAAGCAAGCTAATAACCGTTTAGCGGACCGCTTGCCGGACACGCGGCGTGCCCGCGGCGTTCCCATCATCAAAGCGCTTGCACAAACACTGACAGGACATTAAATATGCCCCTAATGAGTTATCATACGAGCATGGAGAAATGAGACCCGTTTATGTTGTGTTGTGTTTTGATTGCACGTTATTAAAATTGTGTATTAATATTCTCTTTTATTCTGCGTTTAGTTTATACAGGAGTAAACAACAGCGATATTATAATACTATCGGTATTATTTTAAGATTATTATAATAACGGGAAATGTATTTAATGAAATGTCTTAAGCGCTTAAAGATTATCAGTTATATTTTATTCTAACACTATCACGGGATCGGAATGAACAACGACCTATTAACATTTCTTTACCAGTGTCATTATTACAAGGCGATTTTATGCTATCGTTTAAGTTTATATAAGAATACAACCAACGTAGTGCTAATCGTTCCCTGTCAATTTTACATACATTTAACACAAACATGTTTTTTTTAAATGAAATAAACGTTTAATGTCTTACTATGAAAATACAATCAAACGTCAAAACTTTCAGATGTCTTCGTCAAAATACCCGTCATTGTTTTTATTTGCAGCTTAGTCAATTAAACCCCTTTTTCTGTTTAACGGGTGTATTCATTTTAAAATAGCTTGAAAATTGATTTAATTTAATTAATTTTGTTAATTGAATTATTTTGTAAACTATTCGTTCTACTTTGGACTATTCGATCACGTTTAGTTTTTGAGTTGAATTACGGTCGGTTGCGATGGTTGGATTAGATATGAGAAACCAAATAAAAGTTCATATTTTTACTATGGTCAACTAATTTGGTAAAGCATAGTAAATAATGCACAAAATACCACTCGCTTTTCGAAAAATTTGTTGTATGTGCTTAAAATACTCATAAAAATATACCTACGACAGAGTTTTTATTTATTTTTCGTTATTGAAAAAACGCCAATATATTTTTAACACAAACACAATCGCTGAAATATTATATTTTGGTTACACGACGTTTATAGTTTTTAGATGCCATTACATCAATAGAAAACTCAAACAAAAAATTGACAATGATGGTGTCATAAGTCTTGTTTAATATTACGTATACCTACTGTACGTAAAGTAAAAGTAAAGTGATGTAGTGCACTCACTTGAATGAAAAGCCACGAGGTGACGAGCGCCAAGCTGCTGTATTGTCCATTGAAGCGGTAGTGGTACGCGTAGAACGAGAAGTGGTACAGGTAGAAGAATCTGTTGACAAAGAAAATTCCATAAAATATTGTGTACATAAAAATAAATAACGCTTTAGACTCGCATAGCTTCATACTAGAATCTTATCCTGTGTCGTGGAATCCATGTACATACACAAAGACAAATTACACAAACACCCAGACCCAGAAAAGTAATCCAAATGTATTATTCAGTTGACGACCTGCGTGGCGCAGCGGTTGCCGTGCGGGTCTGACACGCAGTGGGTCCCGGGTTCGATTCCTGGCCAGACACGTATCTGAATGATGAGTTTAGATTCTTGTTCTGGGTCTGGGTGTTTGTGTGTGTTCATGGCACCCACGACACAGGAGAAAATCCTAGAAAACGTTTTAAGTTGTCTATGTATCGAACAAGAATGAGGAGTTTTGTAGAAATTAATAGTAAATATAAATACAATCGCACGTTAATTTAAGATTAAGAACATAACCGAGTAGAGAGAGGTCGTGAGGTTACTATCTCTACCCGTGCAGCAATGTCCACTAACAATTTTAAGACAAATTGTATACGAGTTAGTAATATAAGTTTGTTCTAGTGGAAACAAGTGTCGTCGGAGACGGTGGGCGGCATCAGTTACATCATATCGGTTATATTGGACCCACCCCCTTAGTGTAGCGTTGTGCTTTACTGATGTAAGAATGTAGGTACAGATTGTTCAACGTTCAAATCATAATAGTTTTTTCTTTTATTATTAAACTAGTTGACCCGGCAAACTTCGTTCCGCCTGAAAGTCAAAAGCCTAAAATTATCAGTGTTTCTCTACTATATTAATCATTTGTTACACATAAAAACCTTCTTCTTGAATTACTTTCTCTATTAATAATCTGTATTAAAATCCGTAGCGTAATTTTAAAGATCTAAGCATACATAGGGATAGACAGCGAGAAGCGACTTTGTTTTATATGTATGTTATGTATTGATACAGATTTATTTTACGAATTCTGACTTCTGTACTCAAAGAGTAAAAACAGAATCCTATGACTAAGACTCCGCTGTCCGTCTGTCTGTCTTTGGGGCTGTATGTCATGAGCCGTGATAGCTAAATAGTTCTCTAAATAGTAGACCAAAGTCATTTAAAGCAAACAACATGAAACAATAGAAGAAATACAACAATGAGGAAATCTGCATGCCTGATAAATACTTTTTATAAAAAATTGTAAACAATGTGTGAATTTGACCAACTCACACTTAGCAAGCGTGGTGAACCATATGCTCTGTCCTTTATACAGATGCGTTGCTACTCCAAAGGACTAACATGGTCGCCTAATTTGCAACAAATCGTAAAACTGCTTACAGTTGAAATATGGTGTTAAATAATGTTATGGTGGTAAGTTATATCCGTAACTTATTATTATCACTTAAATATTTTACAAATTAACTGTACCCTGCGCGTTGCTACGCCATCACAATAAAGGACAAAAACCTTCGTGGGTTCATGTACAATAAATACGTCGTTCATGTTAAAGATAACATAATCAAGCATAATTAACGATTCTATCAAGGACATACAGACAGACATTAATTTTTATATAAATAAATAATGCTTCAAATACGTCAGTCGAACAAAAGGGAGCAACGACATACGCCCGCAAGAGCCTCAGAAAACTTCCATTCAGTGAGGAGCCAATCACACCGTCTCGTCTATTTCTATTTCTCGTTTTCGCCATTAGGTTCGTTATCTGCTTATTTCGGTGGATAAATTCACAACGCGACGCGAACAAGCGAGTTAGGAAAGGGGAAACGTCACCTCGTTATCTTGAAAAGGTTGCAATTTTATTTGAAATCGATATTCACTGAAATACACATTTTTCTTCGTTGCCAAATGGCATATGTGACATGAGTTCTTTTGTGGGAGAGCTGCGGATGCAGAAACATTGTTATGTTGGGTCAGGTGAACAAAAGGATGTCTTTGGTTAGTAGAAGCCTAAGCCGATGGCCACGAAATAATAGCTAGGTGCAAATGCTAGCACTGAGCGTAGTTCAGCAAATTTTACTACAATTTACAGTGAAATTTCATGGCTCGAATATAAGATCGGAAACATACATTTGTTACCCTCAGGTTCATTTGACTGCGCTGCGAAGTAATCACTATCAAACCTATTTCTGTTTTTTATGGAAATGTTAAGTGTTGCAATGCAACATTTAACGTCGTATTTCCGACCAATATCAAATAAGATTCCAAACTATTTTTTTACATGAGGAGCTGATTATGAACATCATCTACATATTAGGTCTCTGCTTTCATGTGAAGGCAGACATATGTACAACTGATCTACTGCTCGGCTGCCCATTCATTTCATACAAATTGGACAGTACATAATACCAAAAGTAGCCTATTATCATTGTAAGAATACAAAAACATTTTAAGTTAGTTTAAGATAATCGTTCTTAAAATCATCGGAACTAAGAATCGATTATCGGATGTCATTTGTAAAAACATCTACAAAGATAAGGAAGGGGGCCCGAGCGTCGACAATTTCACGGACAAGTTGCTTTCGGAATATTTTATTGTACTTTCATATTAGCGATTTACACATATACATAATAGTGGGGCAATAAAATAGAAAAAAATGACAGTAATTTTATAAAAATATCTCACAAGGACTCTAATTAATTTTGACCAGGATTGTATACTAAAATTTTAAAGATAGAAAGACAAAAAAAGGAAAAGAGTGAGATACATATATACAGGAATAGAATAAATCAACAAGTACAACATATAAAATGTATCGAACAATGAATGATTACATAACTCGTTGAGTGTTATCTCAACGTCGCTATAATCAGTATCATCAGCACGGTCGAAGTAGACGTGGGCAAACTCCTATCAGCGAGGCCCCATAGCATGATTCCATTGGATAGTGCCCTTGAAAATGCCTCCACCTCCTACTCGAAAGAGGCCTCGCGAGGCACATTAAAAAAATGCCTTACTGACATCAACCCCGCTACATCCCCTGAGATATCCTACAGGGATTGTATCTCACTGTTGACGTTCGTAAATCTCTAGTATGAAAGTGCCATTAAAGAAACCGACAAACACGTTTCAAGGTGATTTCCTTTTTCTAAGTTTTAGGTACGTTACGCACTCCTTATTGTGTGGACCATGATTCAATAGCTAGATTTCTACGTTTATGTGTTCCAATCAAAATATCTATTTTATTGTTGTTTAGAAATACAGAATCACAAGGTATCTTATGAAATTATTAATCTGTTTGAAGTAGCAAACGAGCGTGAAGTCTACTTGACAGTAAGTGGTCACTGCCGCCCATGGACATCTGTAAGAAATTTCATATGGAACATGGGTTCCATCTGAACTCAATCAAAGATGCGTTGCTACTCCCAAAGAATAAGATGATCGCCTCAAAAGTGTGCCGGCAACCACACCCTTCCATCTTCCATCCATCTTCCACAGCGCAAGAAATGCGTGAAGCTAGAAGAAGTGTGGAGGTGGTACCACCCCAGTCGAACTACACTGGTTCTAGCATCTGGTAAGTACTTTATACTAATAATTATCTGCCGCAAGGTACTTTTATTAAAATTTGTTATATACTTGTTTAATTAATGGTTCAAAAGAAGATGGCTAAAATATTTTCTTTTTTAAAATCACCCTATTGTAAAAGCCAAGAAGTGGGATTTTAGCCCATTATCGTCTTGGAATATTGATCCATGTTTAATTACAAACTTTAAATATGGTTCTTATATTTACATGTTTTAAATTGTCATAAGTATGCGTTTTAACGCATTTGGACAGATATGCGTTAAACATAACAGATATGCGTCTTAGGACAACATGTAACCAGTTATAAATTCTGGAGAAAAAGTTGTTATAGCTCTTTCTTTACGTGGCGTTTAAGTTCAAATTTCGGCCATTTATGTCGTAGTGTCGTCGGCCTTGAATCACGTGTGACAGAGAATCAAGCGCCAGTCGTGAGCGCTAAACCGTACAGCTTTGACGACATCAAACGAGAACACTACATTAAACATACATGTTAGGAAAGAGCGGCGTTTTCTTAATGTTATTTCGTACATAAATATTTTATAGCCTGCCGGCGCTTGCTTTAATAGAAATGTAAATGACGCAGCTGTCCAACGGGGGAGGATGTAAAGCTTTGGTTGATCTCCGTTAATACTGTTCGCACCTTAGAGGAAGTGCCATTTTTTTTTTGATGTTACACAAGAAGTGTATTTTTAAGCCATTATTTTAACACACAAAGGGAGATAAGAGGAGTTTCTCGCAATTGGGGATTGTGTCGTCATTTAGTTGGGTCACTGAAACAATACGGTGTAGATTTTCTGCAAAAAATAGAGCCCAAAAAGTGTTTCTTTCTTTACTTGAAACTTATTAAGTTATCATTATATTTGTCTTCCTGGTAACCAGTTATCAACTGGTCACTTCTTATAAGAAGTAATTAAAAAGGTTTTTGACCAAGAGGTAATTTTTAATCACAATTATGTCAAAATAAAACAGTATCAGAATTGCTACTACGAAGTAAATGTGTCTGTTAGGCTGCAGTAGTGCCAACCTATTATTGTCCCACTCCTGGGCACGGGTCTCCTCTCAGAATGAGAGAGTTTTAGGCCATAGTCCACCGCGCTGGCCAAGTGCGAATTGGTGGACGCACGCAAGTAACCAGTCTAAAAATAATGTAATACCCGCTTACTTAACCTTGGGACGCTAAAAGAAAATAATTGTGTTGTAATACAGTAAACGCTTCTTAAGGGGTTACGTTCCACTTACATGCCTAAAACCGCGAAAGACCAGCAGTAGACAGGGAAAGCTGACACACAAGCAATAAGTACCGAATCTTTTTAGTTTTACCGATGTCATCTGCAAATAAATATTTCTTCTACAGCGAATACTAGAAAATGGTCACAACTATACCCGGCGAACATTGAAAACGTAAGTAAGTGCTGTAAATATTATGTACTAGCATAACCGACGTCACTTTGTTAGCGCAGACTATAATGTAATCAATTCAACCAACCATTATACATTTGATCGTCACTCCTGCACATGTCCCTCCCCCATTCCGTAATGGTGATTTGGTCAATAGTCTAGTCAGCTGTGGGTATTGATGCTATTCCAATAGTAGTACCAAAAATGCAATGACTGCTTTGCGTAAGGGTACACTGATCATTGTGCCGCGGTGGTATCCAAGTCTTTCATAGATAATGATATGTTCTCTTATCAATAGGTATCGTAGTGTATGCAAGAGAAACAATTTTTGAGCAAAATCTTTGACACTTTGAATTATATTACTCAAGTTTTAGCAAAGAAGCCTTATATATTCTAGTAATAAAATAGCCTATGTTGCTCAGGGATAATGTAGCGTTCTAATGGTGAGAAATTTTAAAATTGGTTCAGTAGTTTTGAAGTTATTCATGACAAACATACAAAAATAATAAATTTTCATCTTTATAATATTGGTATAGAGTATAGATATACATAAAAAACTCGATTATCCATTCATACTGTGAAGTTCCTTGTCAGTCGCTATAATGGGATAATCAGGACGGACTGGCGGCGCAACACTGGTGACGTTAAATGGCCGACGTCTTAAGGACAAAGCTTTATTACATATACAGATTTAACCGCTGTTTGAAAGTTAAAATTTCTCACTTTGTACCGGTACAGTTACTAAAACAACAATTTTTAATGGTGGTAGAACAAGTATGGTTCCTGACAATTTCTGAAATGAATGAAATGAAATTATGAAATAAATTTATTGCAAGAGTGTAGATAGTACAAAGACGGTTCCAGTAAGAAAGATTGTACATTCTACCATGACATTGATGTACAATCTTATCAATTGTGAAATTATTGTTATTGAATAAATAAATAGTAATTAAAATTGATTTCTGCCGTGAAGATTCTAGCTTAACGGTGAAAAGGTGTGGTTGCGACTAACTTTTATTTAAGGTGACCGTCTTAGTCCTCATAAGTAGCAATGCATCTTCACGACTTCTAATAGAACAGGGTCAATATGAAGTAACAGATGTCCATAAACGACAGTTACCACCTAATAACTGGTGGGAAACCGCTGGATTTAAATGGCTTAGGACCGGTCGAAGTGGCGCAGATTAGGGGAGGCCTATGCCCGGCAGTGAACTTTCAAATGCTGATGGATGGATGGATGAACTGGTGGACATTATACTCATTTGCTATTTCGAAAATAAAAAAAAACATAGGCCTTCGCTCATTTTGATATAAATGCAGCAGTATTTTGGAGTTTGAATTGTATCGGAAAAAAACAATTATTTTATTAGCTTTAGATTTTTTGATACTGACGGTATGTACTTTCATTAGCTCGAAATTAACGTCAGAGACGAAATTAACGTCAGAAATAAAAAAAGGATAAATGGTCCCATATATATATATGTATTAAGCGTAATTGTAAAATTTCTTTAATTGCCAACGATGTCACCACCGCACACGAGTGTGATGGTGACAGCGATGGCCTAACGTGGAGTTAAGAAATAAAGACTTATTGTTAAAAAAAAGAACTATTGTGACAAAAGGCATGGACGATCAGTCTGTGGAGTTTTTGTGTTATAATTAAAAAAGTCACAGATGCAGCTCACAGCTTTAAAGATAAATCATAGCAAGACGCATTTAGATCTGCTTATAACAAATACCGTATAGGTTTCTATACTTAGATAGAGATAGATCAAAAGTCGAATGCCCATTTACAATTTTCCTTATTACATCAAAATTATTCAGGAGCCGGATTGGAGGGGTGATACTGAATCTTGTTGAACTAACTCAGTGCGAAATCACTTTCGCCTCGGCCTTTGATCTTCAGCGCCAAAGGAATGTTATTCAGTAAAAACATGCAAATTCGATAAAGTATAACACAATATTCCCGGCTGCTGCCGAGACGCTTCCCACTATACCCCGAGTACCCGAATGACGTTAGATATTACTTAGACCAGATCTGAGATATGACAATTTTTAAAGTAGATTTACATTTTGTAATGTTTCAGTGTCATTCAATCTTCTAGCTATTCGTTCCTAATCCGTGATCTTTTAGAGTTAGTTTGGCTGTAAAAATACGTGAAAATATATACGGAGAAAGGAAACGTTTATTCCGATTTCATACCTATATTATATATTTAAACTATAAATGTATTTACAAGAAATAATAAACCAAACTCTAAACATTCTATCCTCTCTATAACGATAAAACAATACTCTTCTTTTTACGTGTCAAAATAATAGAATTCTAAATTCGTATATAAAATTATAAAATCAAAATAGTTTTCTATAAGAGTAAAAAAGTATATACAAAATGAGGTCGCTAAATATTTATTTATTTTAAAAGATGCACCAACAAGGAATACACTAACAAATATGACATATAGTCCAAGAGCCCGTGAGTGCCAGACCTTCGGATTTTCATAAAAGCTGAAAATTTTTCTATGTGTGTCCCTAATACAGGTAAGAATGATCCCCACCCATGAAGCTGGGGCAGTGGTGGCTTTGGCAGGTAACAGGTAACAAAGGTGTATAAAATTCCATCTCAAATTTATCATAAAATAAAACTGAATTTTTTTATATTTGATTCACAATAATATCAAAACTCGCGTTGCTCATTGCCGGACAGTTAGTATGGTTGCAACCCTCTGCCGGACACCCTTAAACTATTATAATTTATAATTATACTTACGTTATATTATAAAATCTCAATTTTATATATAATTTTTTGGAGGCCTATTAATCTATGTTTACATAATTGCCGGACAGTTTCGACGGTTCTATCATCTTGCTAGACGCATTCAAAGTGAGCAGTAGTTCGGGGAGCAAGGAACGTATACAGTAACTAGTGCGAGTGAGACAGAGCGCTTGGTCTATTGCGGCCCTTCACTGCGCATCCACTGTTATCAAGTTCAAATTGTGCAGCTTATTTTTTTCTTAGTCAAGAAATTTCATTAAATAAATTTTTACAGTTTGAATAACAAATATTTAAAACAGTACTCAGTAAAATTGTTCTAATACAACTTCAATCATATCGAAACTCTAATAACTTTATTTATACTATTTTTCATTTTTACGAAGTTTATATTTTCAATTCTATCAAAATTTTAAAGCCAATGAATTAAAGTAAATCAAATTTTATTGTTTATTATATCAAAAAGCATTTTTTTTTTTAATAAAAAAGTTACAGAAAAATACATTTATTTTAATAAAATCTTTAAACATTTTCATCATTTTCATCGTCGTCGTCAATACATCCATAACGAGGAGTCACTATTATTCCATTCTGTGGATTGATCGTCTTCAATATCGCTTTCCTCATTGTTTTCATCACCGTGATCATTTTATGTGGAAATTTGGCCATTGAAACTCGACACCTCTCTTGTGACGTAATCAAAACAAACGAGGATCGTATTTCATAGTGGAATTTTAATGGTTTTAAGTGACTAATCTACCTATGTGGCGTTATTAATAAGTGATAAATATAACTAGTTTTAGTGCATTATAAAGAAAAAAGGTGGAATACGTCGTAAAACACGTAAATTATTGGATATAGTGCATAGAGTTCGAGTTGACAGCAGTTTGAATATGACGTAAGTAATCAATTTTGGATAAGACATACGAATTTTTGTTTGTAATATTTTTGCATATAATGTTTAAATAAAGTATTTTGTATTATTATGATTTAAAGTATAATGAATAATAATACGTATGTAGCTCAAAAGTTCACAAAACAAACACATTATTTACAAGTCATGTCCATACTAATATATTGATTTTATGACCTAAATACTAAACTTTATCTGCGTGGTGTTTAAAATATTTCTTAGAAACACTTCGGTATTTGTATTGTATCAATTACTTAATACTATGTAAACCTTAGAAAAACTTTTATTCATATGAAATTCATAAAGATAGTAACCAAAACTTAGTGTTTATCTAGACCCTAATTTTGGGACCTAAAAAAAGTATCATTTTTGTTCAACTCATATTCAAAATATATTAAACGTAACACTGAGATTGATGTTTTACTTTGTAGATATAATCTTATAGTTTAACGTAAACAAAACTCCCCGAACTACTGCTCACTTTGAATGCGTCTAGCAAGATGATAGAACCGTCGAAACTGTCCGGCAATTATGTAAACATAGATTAATAGGCCTCCAAAAAATTATATATAAAATTGAGATTTTATAATATAACGTAAGTATAATTATAAATTATAATAGTTTAAGGGTGTCCGGCAGAGGGTTGCAACCATACTAACTGTCTGGCAATGAGCAACGCGAGTTTTGATATTATTGTGAATCAAATATAAAAAAATTCAGTTTTATTTTATGATAAATTTGAGATGGAATTTTATACACCTTTGTTACCTGTTACCTGCCAAAGCCACCGCTGCCCCAGCTTCATGGGTGGGGATCATTCTTACCTGTATTAGGGACACACATAGAAAAATTTTCAGCTTTTATGAAAATCCGAAGGTCTGGCACTCACGGGCTCTTGCTCTAATATGACAATATAAACATAAACACAAAACCAAGTGTTACCTTAATTATATCCGCAAAAACAACTCATTGAGGATAACAAAAGTAAAAAATTGGAAAAAAAATAACTTTGATTGACATAAATTACTTAATAAAATTTATATAATAAAGATTTAATCATAAAAACATAGGGAAAAAAAATTAACATGTGTTGTGACACGGAATTTTTTCCTACAAAAAAAACTGACTGTCTAAAGCCTGATAGGGCGAGGACGTGCGAGGTAGTTAAGATATGGATGTGTGTCATATATAACATAGGATTGCTTGTTTCATTTCTTAACTATGTTACGTTTGGTTATTAATTGAATAGATTGCTACCGGTATAATCATACCCTTTGTTAGTTACATTTTGTTATTAATTTGTCATCGTACACCACTTTTTGCCTATGGCTGATGTCACCTTATAGACAATAAGCCATTACTCATTATTAGCCACCTTATTGACTACATTCAATTTTATTAACATATGTAGTACAAATACGGCACTCTTTGTTCTACTGATTGGTGTTTAATAAGCGATATAATACACCAGTCGCTGTCAATCTGTCCTGAAATAGCGAACTGACATACCACTACCATTAACAAAGCTAGGACATATAAATACGGTTTGATATAAAATCATATCGAGCTAAAGAGGTACAATTTCTTATTTCTCTTCTTTATTTCTCTACGAATTGTGTATAAAATTATCTAAATGTCTAATGGACAACTGAAAATTTTAAATAGAAAACAAACGTAGTGTTTTCTTTAGCGAAATCTCTGCTTACTGATCTTAAGACAAGATTTGTTAATGTTTCTTTTTATATTAAAAAAGGGACCATATTTTTCTTGGTTCTTTTAAATACAGACTTTTCTTTATTTTTTTACGACTATCAACATTTATTTCAAAACGATTCTATAGCATGTAAATAATTTAGTTATGTATGTACCTACTAAATGAATTAGTAAAAATAGTTAGTAATGAAATTGTTTGTAAGAGTGTCACTTTAATAGAGACATCAAAATTGAGTTCCCGGAGCATAAACTTTTAATTTTGTAAAATAATAGAGCAATTGCGAAGTACGAAGCGCGGGCAGCCACTGGCATCCGCAACCCGGCCGGCAACGCCACTAACGAAATGAAATTCCCGACGCATTCCATATTACGACCGGCCCACGAACCGCTATGCCCCGCTACGGCACCGCTACAGCGTAGACTTTTCGTAGCAGATCTCGTAGCTCTTGCCAACGTCTACGGCAGCGACAATACCAACTATCCAATAATTCGGATCGCGTCAGGAAAAAGGTTAGCATTCCTCGAAGTTTATTAATAACTCCCCTCGACATAGACTCCACGCTCGAGAAAACCTAAATTGTTTGCGACGTTTAACGTTCCAGCCAACTAAAGTTTGACAACGGAATGGTGGGTTAGTAGAAGCATTATTTTGTAAACTGTAGTTTATTGGAATTTTAATATAAATAAAATATTGTTTTATACCCTTGATGTTAATATTTTATATTAATATTTGAGAATATTTTTTATTATACATACAAGGGTATGTGTATTTTTTTTAACAATTATAAAATGTAGCTTATTCCTATGTCTCCGCCCGCTTCGGTTACGTTTATTATGGTAATAAGTATCCAGGTCACCAACTATCTGTCTGCCAAATTTCATTGAAATCTGACCATAAGTTTTGCGAGAAAGAATTACAAATACACATAAATCAAACTTTCGTCTTTATAACATAAATAAGACATTTTACGTTTTTGCCCATACAACATGCTATCCATATTTATGAAACAGTAACCACTGTGATTAATTTCCTATTGATACAACCGGCAAGATTAAAACATCAAAGGAACGAAATAAAACCTAGCTTATAATACCAATTCGCTAATTCAGTAGAAACTTGTATAATAATCCCAAATCATCGGTCAAGTCAACTGAGAACACAACATCGAATATCGACACTCAATACGAACATAGCGCAGTATTTAGACTTCAGTGTATCTATTAAGATGCAATCTAATTGGTGTTAGGGAACACTGCATGCACGGAAACTTGGCAGTTTGCGAAGTTGGTGTCGGTGTTGATCGCAGACGGAACTCCGCCGACGAATGCGGTTCAAGTGGCGGACAAACTTGCTCCTGTCCGCTTCGCTGCCACGGATTGTTGCTGCCTAATTTTAATACGCCACGTGACTTCCAATGTGGGGATCGAATCGAATGGTTGTACAGCGAATTCTAAGATCAACTCTTATATAAAGGTTCGACTTTTAGATTGGATTTTAAATTGTTTTGACAATAACTATCGTAAGGTACAAGTTTTAGATTGGGTTTAAAAATGTCTATTAAATAATTGTCTATGGCTGCAAATATTTCTATTTTCCACTGTCATGCATGTCGCTCCCTTCACAAATTGGCAACACCTAATTAATAATTTCAATTGTATTACATTTATTGTTGATTTTATATTTAATTTATGTGATTTTTATTAATGCTAGTCCATGATTTATCTCATGTTTCAATTTCATTTTGATTATTATTATTGCTATTCATTTGATTTATTTGATTTTTATTAATGTTATACTATCCATTTAAACAAAAGTAACAATTTACCAGAATCTCCGTATACCTATAAAAAAAAGTAATTTCTTCATTGAATTTAACATATACTGCAAACTAATAATTTTTAAAGAAAATGGATAACGTCGTTGAGATGAGATAGGTTAATCAAAATTCGTGACAAGATGTAACGTGAAAAACACATGAAACAAAAAAGGGACGAAATCAACGGGACGGCAAAACGAAACGCAGCCGACGGCGAGTCCGAGACGCGGCCGATAATTTCCCCGAGGTACCACCGACGTATGCTGACGATTTTGAAGGTTATACTCGAGGGCCACGAAACATTCGGCATTCAAGCGTCCATCTCTCTACCTTATAAACGTCAGCGTTTAGCGAGAAAAGCAAGCGTCTTTGATCTTATTAGCCTATGAAATTATGCTGCAATATCAACAGCTATTTCATGGCCACAAGTGTTTTATATTTATTTCTCACAATAAATCAGCATCGTCAAAAAAAAATTGTGATATAAGGACAAGAGAAGGTCACAGTAATATGACAAACTATTGGAAAACGGGTGTCATATGCAGTTTTCTCTCCAGAAAATGTGTTGTATATCGTGGTGACATCATATGTAGTAAGAAATACTGGTTTAACATACGAAACATCTGAGAACAGTAACGTTACGAATTCATGTGATACGCACGCTTCATAGTAGTCTATGAAGTTTAGAAAATGTCTTACTTTAGGTGTGACTTACAGACCAAGGCGAAGCAAGGGAACCCTTAATGAGCTGTCCACAATTTCATGCTTACCCCTTGGCCGTCCTTTACATTAATCCGGCAACGACAAAGTTTATAACTGACACATAGAACCGCCTCAAGAGTTTGAGGTTTGACCACACTATTGAGAAGTCTGACAAATTATTTCCTAAACACTTAATTTCGGTGGATAAAATGTTAAAATTATACGCATTTCCATTATTTGTAGATTTATAATACAGATAAACCGATACTATAAAGAATTCTCGTCAACCCATTATTGTCCCACTGCTGGGCACGGGTCTTCTCTCAGAATGAGAGTTTAGGCCATAGTCCACCGCGCTGGCCAAGTGCGAATTGGTGGACAGTGCGAATTGGTGGACTATAAAGAATTACGACCAAACAAACTTTGGTAAATTTGCACTGTCACCTATTTCTATCAGAAGGTTGGCCACAGATGCCTCATTCTAAGATTAAGATGATGAATTCTAAGTTAGAACGCCTGAGATAAATTTCTCTCTTATCACAGAACACTTATGTTATTGATGTTATTAAGCAGAAATGGTCCACCAATTCGCACTGTCCACCAATTCGCACTTGGCCAGCACGGTGGAGTATGGCCTAAACTCTCTGATTCTGAGAGAAGACCCGTGCCCAACAGTGGGACAATAATGGGTTGACGAGAAGCAGAGATAGCGGTGGTAGTCTCCCTGGACTCCGGACCAGAAAAAGTATTTAATACAGATTGAGTTTTATTTAACCTCGCTTTAAAGGGTTTCAAACACAATGTAACAAGACCAGTTGCTTTTTCCGTTACAATTTTATATAATGCAAAAAGTTACAAGTTACCTTTTCAAAGGACTTTCTTTGAAATGGCAAGCGTTTTGCGTACCTATACTTTCGTACAAAAGTGTATCGCAAGAGTTATATGGACTTTGCCAGGCTTCGTTGTGAAAGTGAGAACTTCGCAACTTAGAAGTGGAAACGTTTGAGGGGTGACGCCCATTCCGTTTGAGAAGGAAGCCCTCGTGGGCAAAGATTTACACAACTTGCTCCTTGGCAGTCCTGTTCACAATGCGTTCTATTTCGTTTCGAAACCAACCAGAGCAAATGTGATAACGCAATTCCACGTTGCGACAAATTTCTTTACGATGTTTATTATGTAACTGGTACTCAATATGCGGTTTTATTTTCTTTAAAGTCTTCGTCAATCCACTATTGTCCCACTCCTGGGCATAGTCTGTCTTCTCTCAAAATGAAAGCAGTTTTAGGCCTAGGCGCTGGTCAAGTGCAAATTGATTGTCTTCACACACCTTCAGGCATGGAGGTTTCTTCACGAACTTTTACTTCCCCATTAAGAAATAATAATATATATAATTAATAATGCACACATAATTAATAGTAAGTTTATTCAAATCGCAATTAGTGCATAAATCAGTTCGTAAAGACTCAGTGATGTGTGTCGTAAATTGAATCTAAATAAAAATGTAACCTTTTTTTATCAGATTGAAGTAGCAAACGAATATGCAGTCCACCTAATGGTAGCTAATGACTAAAATGGTCGCCTTATATCAAAGTGGGCTGGTAACCACACCTTTAATCCGAAACGCAAGAACTGCTTCACGATAGTAATAAGTGTGGCGTTGGTCCCCGGTCTTATTACACTGGTTTTAGCACCTGGTAGACAATCCACGTAAGAATCGTAAGAATAAGATTCCAAACACGACTTTCATACTTGCGCATTTTTTTTATTAATACCATTATTATATTTCTACGGGACCGGAAGATAATAACGCATACAGGCATGTGCAATATAAAATTAAGTTACTCCCGTCGGCCTCATAGCGCCGGTCACGCGCCCTTTTATCGCGAAACCATTTTAGAGCACTTCCGGCTTTCACAGCGGCGCAAATTTTAAAACGTCTGGCTTTGAAATCGCATCAACGTATCGCTTTCATGTGCGTCTAAAATGTTTTACCGTTAGACTAACTTAATAAGAACTAAGGCTTTTCACTGATTACCTGACAAACTAGATACAAGTGTAATTTTGAACTATAAAAAACGATTTCTGAGATAAATATATTATCGTTATTAAAAATAGTAGTGGTAGTCAGACTAACTTAATAAGAACTAAGGCTTTATGATATTTCTTTCTTGACATATTTAGTTTTACTGAATACCTGGTCAAATAGATACCTACCAGTGTAATTTTGAACTATAAGAAATGATTTCTGAGTTAAATATATCATCGTTTTTGAAAACAGGAGTGGTATACATTTTGAGGTATTTTATTTTTACATTATAATTTACATTTTTATTGTGTCAACCCATTATTGTCCCACTGCTGGGCAAGGGTATTCTCTCAGAATTAGAGAGTTTTAGGCCATAGTCCACCGCGCTGGCCAAGTGCGAATCTTTTTATTACTATACCATAATAGCGACATTTTTAATATTATACTATAATAGTTGACCCGGCGAATTTCGTTTCGCCTAAAAGTCAAAAATCTAAAATTATCAGTGTTTCTCTACTACATTGTACATGTATTATACATAAACACTTTCCTCTTGAATCACTCTATTGAAAAACTGCATTGAAACCCGTTGCGTAACTTTAAAGATCTAAGCACACATAGGGACAAACAGCGAGAAGCGACTTCGTTTTAAACTATGTAGTGATTAGGTTATTGCCGCGGCTTCGCCCGTTTCGGTCATGTCTGCCACGGGAATTATTATCCTATGGATTATTTTAGGTCATAAACTATGTTTGTGTCAAATCCGACCGATAGATTTTGCGCGAAAGGGACACACATACATCTTTAGGGACTCACGCATTTGTAACATTAATAAGATTTTTCATTACTTTAAATAGCATAACTATTTGCATTAACGTAAAAATAATAAAGTTTATTTATAAGAATTAGTTGAAGTTCTTATCTACAAAAACAGACTATAAACTAACGTTTGAATCCTTAAAAATAAGGAAGATATAGATTTATCCGAAATATCATATAACAGCGTCGTGTTGAATTTTTAAGCTTATGGAATAAAAAGAAATGTAAAAAACGGATGCCAAGGAAATAGCTGAAATTTCTTCAACAACAGGGCGCCTGGCGTAGCGGGGACGATACAGTTTCCATATTTTTTTTGGGATATGACCGGATTGACTGTCATTTTAATTATTACTAGTCACCCGTAGCATCGGCCGAAATTCGACCGTAATTTAAATTAAAAATCAAATGTCATCTGACATTCTTGACGTTGTGTCTTTTCATTTTCATTTACTAAGTACATATGTGTTTGTGACAAATGCAAGGCAGTGTGTGTAATGTGTTTTTAGTTGATTTTATGTATGAAAAATGCATTATTTGAAAAAAATATTAACATTCTGCACTACTTCTCTACGTCCACTATAACCGTGCAAAATTTCATACTAATCCGTCCGCGGCATATTACTTAAAAATCCGTCACAAATTTTTGCTTCACGTATTAATATAATAATTTATCAGTTAAGAAGTGTGCTCAACAAATAGGTTAAATACTGAAATATATACCAAAAACTTAAAGACATTCTTACTTAACTTTTTCTTTTCTTCTTTTTTACTAGCACATATGTCTTTTGTAGCTTATATACTCCTCATATTGATATACTAAACAGATTATTTATATACTGGTTTAAATCATTAAAATATGCCCTTTTAAATCCTATTATCTTTCTTCTTGTCAGTCCCCTTCCCAAAAGGCCCAAAACATTGAAACGAATTAAAATCTTCATACTTCTAAGAACTTTGAACTTTATCCCACCGTCTTGTTACAGTGTGGTATCACCACCCAGCGAGGAGTATCCGGTGTCCGGCGCTCCGGGGTCCCGGAGTGTTCGGGGCGGGAAATAATGCCATTTCCGATGAGGGCCCGCGGGGCGCGTCCGCGACCAGATTAGGGAAACGAAGACGACGGGAATTTAATAACACTAGTAATACACGACGCACGTTTCACAAACAGAACGGAATATGTGATTTAGGATGAATTCCATAGGTACATTAAATAAATTACTGATTTAAAAATACTATACCGCAAAATTCAATGAACTAGTCACCCGTCACATCGGTCATAATTCGACCGTAATTTAAATTAAAAAACTAAACTTCATATTGTCCAAAGTAGTACGAATATTTCTCAAATTACACGCGGACGCAAACCCGAAAGTTACATAAAATACCTTAAAAGATATAAAATATGTTATATTCACTTAAGTCTTACGTAAATGAGTATCTTACTTTGAAGTACCTCTTATTATCAAGTTGCCGTAGATACCTATAAATATTAAGATACTAAAGCTTCTTAGAACATTATCCTATTATTTTCAAGTATTCCCTCTTATATTCTTAAGCTGCTATAACTTGTAAAAGCAAACATTTCTAGTGAAGCTGCTTATTAACGGTACTACGAAACGCCCCGATTATAAAATTATATAACAATATCATAAAACGGTTGCTACAAAATATAAAACAAGAAATTTTCATTCGGGTTGTGAAAAACAATACGTTTTGTTCTTGTCGTGCATGCATAAATTAATCCTATTAAGGTAACGCTAATGACGGGAGTGGAAAACTCACATGCCAATTAAACGTAACAAAACTCCTTTTTTTTTCTCGAGGGGAAAACCTTCAAAAGGTACCCGACGCCGTGGGAGCGACGCAGGGTTATGTGGGATTTTTACCGCACTAAAACCACCCTGGTGGCCGTCCTCGGTGCTATAACGAGGACTCCGGGTACTCGGTCCGACCGCAACCGGAATCCTCTGAGCGCGTTGCCCAAATAAAAAATAAATAAATAAATAAATAAATAAATAATTAAATAAATAAATAAATAAATAAATAAAATAACTAACTTTTATTAATCGACCAAATGAAACTCACCTCGAAATCCCTCAGCACACTATTTTTTGTGGAAAAGAGTGCCGAGTTTGCGGCCATAACAATATAACATAAAAATAATATGAATAAGTAGACATCTGAAGAATATAGCGGGAAACCGTTGGATTCAGAAGACACATGATCGGTTGGAGTGGCATCATTTAGAGGAGGCCTATGTATGTCCAACAGTGGACCTCAAAGGGCTGATAGATGGATGGAAGTATACTTCAAAATTCATTATTTATAATGATTTTTAAAACAATTCTCGGTTTAGTCACTAATTATAAATTCTCAATACTGGTGTAAATCTAAGATACCAAGCACAGTCATTGGAAATAATCTTTCATTCAATTAAATTAGCAAACAAGCAAGCAGTCCACCCGGTGGTAAGTCGACAGTGGTGTGCCTATGAATATTTTTAATCAACATTTAATGTTAAACATAGATGCGTTGCTTCTCCCGAGGAGTAAGATGGCCGCTTCATGTAAATTTGATCCGCCAACCACACCTTTTTACCGAAACGCAATAACTAGTGTACTTCGACCAGAGAAGTACCACCGCTATACCTATTTCTAGCGTGAAGAATTTCTTGCGTTTCGATGGAAGGGTGTGGTTGCCGACACACGTTTACATGAGGCGACCATCATAGCCTTCGAGAGTAGCAACGCATCAATGATTGACTTCAGATGGGACCAATGTTCTGTATGGAGTTGATTACAGATGTCCATGAGCGACTGGGAACATTACCATTAGGTGGACTGCATGCTCGTTTGCTACTTCAGACAGATAAAAAAAGCTTGCAATTTAGTAGTCAGGGCGTTCTGACTAGATAGAAGCCCTGTGCCACGGACACAGGGCTTCTATCTAGTCAGAAAAAAAACCTACTTCACGCTAGAAAGAGGTGGTATCTGCCGGGGCCAACTACACCACTTCTGCCATCTAGAAAATCTATAAATAGATCATATACTTTTTAAATTAAGGACATTTCATTATTTTTTAAATCATAATACAAAGTCTACATGTAACATATTTAACGGACTACAGATAAAAAATATGAAAATATTCGTTTGTTCTTCATTTCGAAATGTATTTTTGCGCAAGCTTGAGAGGTATTCAGGTTACCAAAACATTTTTATACGCAGCGAGTATTTTCCGAATATCGCACTGAATAAAAACAAAACATGGAAAACTTAACTCTTAACCACCTGTCATGGCCATGGATACCTCGATTTTTAACATTGGATTTATTCGACAACGGTTCGTCGTAAGGTATCGTGTTTTCGTGTACCTTTTCTTAACATCAAAAAGACGAATATACGATTACCAAACATGCATTATACCTAGGTAGGAAAAAACTTGCGTTAGCTATCTCTGTCATCGATGATAAGCGATTACGTTATATTAAAATACAATATTTTTTTAGATTTAATTACCACAGGAGCATGTTGATACCAATAAGACTGTGGTGTCAGTCTTGAATAACACCACTCTCTCCCTGGTAGTGGATATTTTGGGTGGCAACTGATTTAGAAAATCCTGAGATTGACAGTATTGTCTTTCCGTGTATACCAACACCCACCGAGGTCACCTACACAAATGCCAATCGGTGACTATTGACTAACCCTATTAGAGAACACACAGGTTCATAATTGGACGTTAAAAGGTTGATAGATGGATATATTGTAAACGAACAAGTAAATTAAAACATTAAATAAAATATGATTACTAACGTATTTAGGAATAATTGGGTCCAATCATAGCTAAGCGCTATGATAGATCATAGCTAAGCGCTATGATTGGACTGGATATATTGGTACATAAGATACGCAAATAAAAATACAAAAAAAGATAAAAGCTAAATATCTACTTATAAAGTCCGACTAAACAGTCGAATGGAGACACGCGTCAAAGTTAGTACAGCTTAATAGAAAGTAACAATAAGCTTTATTCACGAGCGATCGCTTCACAATCAAAGAACGTCTAATGTTCTTAAAAAATAAGCAGCAAAGTTTTCTCATAGACGCTTTAACATTTCTCACGTCCCCGATATCTGTCGCTTGATACTCGTATTGTATGGAAAGTTGAGCCCGCGGCGCACCACCTGCAAAAGCTTATGAGGAAGTCCTCGTGAGGCTGCGGTCTCAATCATAGGAGACAGCGGGTCAGTTGACTTATAAGCAGCGGTTCCTCTGTTCAAGGCATGGTATATTTCTTTTGGTTTTATACAACTGAAATTGCAAGCATGCAGTCAGATGCATGCAGAAACGAGCATGCAGTCTGCATCAGCATCTGACGGTAACTGTTCAATGCCGCCAATGGACATTACTCAAGTTCAAATAATTCATTTGTTCTTATAATTAATAAAAATCCCTATTGTTAGAATAAGATTTGTTACTCCATACCAGGGATGTTGCGAATATTCACATCCGCATCCGCAAATGCGGAGCTTCCGCATAGATTTAGACATGTGCATCCGCATCTGTATCCGCACGTAATCAATGCGAATATTCATGCGGATGCGAATGTAAGTGCTAAAAAAAAATCGGGAGGGGCCGGCGAAGAACGCGTACTGTACGTATATGATAATAACAAATGCTAGCAAATCAAATCCTTGCCCAGCAGTGGAACGAAAACAGTGCGACGATGAAAATGATTCGTGTAGCAGACATTCCTATACAAGTATGATACTCTCGTTTTTCGTTGAAAGAAACCTACACACCCGAGAGTTCTTTAAAAAAAAAAGTTTAAAAAAAAGTCCGAGGTGTGTGAAGTCCTCCAATTCGGACTTGGCCTCTCTCATTCCGAGAGAAGACCCGTGCCCAGCAGTGGGACAATAATGGGTTGACGACACATGATACTCTCGTATTTATAGCCTTTGTTTCGCTTCTTTCCGCTACAACTACGTTCTGCTCTCCGCTGCCATCGAGTCCACTCCTTATCTTTTATTGTACCGCAACTCCCATCCTACAACTTCTGCCCCCGCTTATTGTGTGAACTCCTACTTAGCTGTTTCATTTTTCAAATCGCTAGGTTGAAAATATTCTACACATATTCATCTGCTAAACGAAACAACACCTACGAAATATATTTTATATGTCTACATTTCAATAAAATGCAAAAGTGCGGAAATGGTCGTACTGAATTTTTAACTATACATCTACAGTCATACACACACATTATAAACTAATATCTAAAATAAATTTAAATACTAGTTATTCAGAGAATAAAATGATATTTTCCACCACTTCTTGAGGAATCTTAAAGACATGCTTACTCGTATTAACGTAGTATGATGCTAATATAACGATGTACAGCAAGAAATGCTTTTTAAGAACCAAAAATACCACAAGACAGTAGCTACATTAATTTTAAAAGAGTCCAAGTCTTTTCACCAGACCAACTATTTTAAAAAGGATATATTTCCGTTTAGATTTTACACAGTTGTGATGATGAAGCATCGCCGGCGCGGTTCAGTACGCTATAGTGCTTTCGCCTTTCGAACGTAGCATTGTTATTTCTTGAGAGAAGCGTTGAAATATTATGGCGGCGAAAGACATTGGGGTACGGAGTAAGTCTAGTGCACGAAAACGACGCGTAAAGCAAGGTTCCGATATACCCGTTCCGACAGTGAAAACCGTTCATGTATCGCAATGTTGAGATACGTACGATATAACCAATCGATACAAACCAACACACAACAACACAACACGCTTTCTACACTTATAGCCCCACACTCGGATTTTCTCCTGTGTTGTGGGTACCATGGACACACCCAAGACGAATACACAAACACCCAGACCCAGAACATGAATCCAAACTCATCATTCAGATACCTGTCTGGCCGGGAATCGAACCCGAGACCCATTGCGCGTCAGACCGATATGGTAGACGCTCTGCCACGCGGATCGTCAACAACGAATCAACAAACATATGGTACTAAGTTAAACTAAAACCGTTCTGTATGGAATGTTCATGAAGTCACTGTACAACTTTTAATACTCATTTAGAAGAGAAAGGGAATAATAACGAATGTAATATATACTGTAAAAACATGTGCATATATCGACCGTAGTACATCGACTCCGTCCGACCGATCAATTTCGATATCGATACACGAAAACGGTTTCCCATATCGATATAGAACGAAAAACACAACCGTTTTCAACTAAAACGACCACGTCTAGCGCATGCAGTTTAAAGAATCGTGCACTTTGGTCCGATATTGTTGCGGCGCTCTAAAATAGAGCTTGAGTTGTGGTGGAAGGATGCATTTTGGTCGTAGTTCGCAAGACCCAGGTGGTCGCAATCCCGCAAGTACATCGTGTGATTCACGCCTGTTGCCGCGCCGCGTAAATCTTGCCTCTCCCGACGTGTCACCCTTGTTGCTCCCTTTGCACACTTAGCACGTCATGCACTTTACCCGGCGATAATTAGAAACAAAACCTAAATGGTGCTTTAGTGGAGTTTTGAGCAAGTTGCAGCCATTCTCATTTGTATAAAATTGCTAATTCATGCAAAGTTAATACATGGTTTTTAAAATATATATATATATATATATATATATATATATATATATATATGAAAGGTTATTGCTTTATGATATACCTGAAGGCATACTTTTTATGATAGTTATATACATATATTTACTATTTAGAAGAAGTTGGAGCAAATGCGCAGCCATTTTATTTATAAGTTGCCATTATTTATTTTTATTGCATTGTGAAATAACTGGAAGCAAACAGTGCATACGTTACTGATTCATTTTAAAGTAAAATCCATTAAAGGATCACAACAACAGAAACGTTGGTACTCCTTGCACAAAAGGATTCTTATTTTATTTAAAAATACCGCAATTTTAATAGCATCTATTTCAAAAAACCTGATATTTCTAATTTATTTATTAGAATAGATAATATCCTAATACCGTTTTTAGTCGTAAATATCTTGATCCGGACGAAGAATACAACGAAGACATAATATCTCATTAGCTATTGTTCACACGACATCAATGGGAACACATTATCGTTGTCTTGATAAAATACAATATACACCGGTGAGAGCTAACGTGTAAGGCAGTGATTTTCAAAGTGTGAGTCGCAATACTCCGGGGTACAGGTCATGCAGCCACAGTAAATAAGAAAATAAAACAATATAAAACACAAAAACATATCTTTACAAAGATATATCCAGTAAACAATATATATAGCTGCTTAATAATATAGTTCATACTTAACGGTTACCTAACTAGTCACCTATCGCAACTCTTAAAACAAAACTTGATAATGTCCAAAGTGGCACGAATAGTTCTCAAATTCAATTGTATTTGTTATTTTAAAGGTAAAAAAGACGTTCGTTCGTTCGTTTATTATTTTTTTGCTTGTGTCAAATGTTTCAATTGATTTTATGTATATTTTATGCATTTAAAAATAGCATTTTTCTCAATGTAAATTATAACTGTGCCAAGATGTGAGTATACACGGACGAGTTCCGTGCCCTGTATGGGTTTCCATTCTATAACATAATAAAATACTGGTCAGAAACAGAGAGGGGGAAGAGATCTAGTAAAAATACTGGTGAGAATAAACTGAGGGCCGATCGCAAATATATTTCTAAATATTCAAGGGGTCGTACCAAGATATAGTTTGAATAACACTGTCCTAAGGTATCACAACACGTCACAGACATCGGATCCCCGTTCAGGTTGAGGTCGGCGAGTGTGTGTCCATTAAGTTCTCGATGACACACACCGCGCACAATGGGCGCGACGTACCACCGCGACAAGGTAACAAGATAACCGACGCCTGTGTGAAATACTAGCAAAACCTGACAGACTTTGTTCGCGTAAACTTATATATAGAATCAATGAATACAACTTCACGCATGATGTGCCACTACCACGCCTATATCTGCTTGATAACAAAACAATAAGGCATTTTGGCCAACGCCCAGTAAGACAATCAATATCTGGGGTTGACATCTTGTCTTACTTTACCATCAGGTGGACTGCATATTCGTTTGATATTCATACTTAAATAAATATTCAAATGAGAACTCCGAACTCATACTTAACGACTCGACTTGTAAGCTATGCGGTAATTATGCGCTTATCAGGATAGCTTTATGCATAGTTAACTAAGGTAGTAAACGCTGTTGTGCAGATCCAAAAACTTTTCCTGAATCTATGATAGTTTAAATAGCTATTGGTGTGGCGACCTTTAAAGCATCAAACTAGCATATAAAAACCTTTATTTAGCCTAAACGATACGTGACGTTAACGATAGACGTCTTCGATAAACCGCCACTCAATTCGATTCGGCAGCTTGTTCAAACATCGCAGCCGTAGCGCCCAAACATATCAGTTTCCGAGGTCGAGGCGCACCTCCGACTCGCGAGAACAAATACGAGGGTGGAAGGGTGAAGTGAAAAAATGGTGGAACGCGGCCCGAATAAACACAAGAGAAATAACGACATCAAACAATAATTGAAATCATAGCTCGCCGAGTGCTTCCAATGCGCCGCGGAAGCCTCACGCTTACGCCTGCCGCCCGTTTCCACGCCCGCCCGCGATTTCAACTTGCTTTTCATAAACCTACCATTACTTTGTCTTCTCGCTTTTTCCACTTTATATTTTCTTATTCCGTAAATTCATAAGAAATGTAGGTCATTTTGATATTGTATATATGAAGAAAATGATGTGATTAATGTTTCGAATTCGATATCACCTATTTAATACCCAAGAACCACGATACAGAAGGATATATAATCGGTATATTAGAATCAAAATAATATTACACGTAAGTAGTGTGAATTTATTCTTTAGGAACAACTATGAAACTATCGACAACGGGACAAGTGGCTTTTTGCTCTGATATTTATGTACAATCTAATTTCATTACGTTAAAGAAATCACGATTGACGACTCAGTTGAATACTACTCGTTCATTGATATAAAATAGCATCAGCAGTTGCGGTTACAAACACGTCGTAGCTATTAATCTCGGCAAATAGAATAAAAGGTAATAGAGACTCGCTACGGAGGGAGAAAAGATTGCCCTCTCGATGTGAAAGCCGAGCCCTCTGCAGTTGCGATACCATTATTAGTGAGTTAACTCAATTTGCGGCATATTGTTTGAGAGGAGCTTAATAACAGAGGCGAGAGGTCGCGAGGCATCGTCATGACAACCCTTGATCCATGCCATACCCGGACCCGAATTAACTGCGCGATAACTACCCATGACAACGTATCGCCTTTGCGGAGCCTTATTCAACATTAATGAGGACATACTAGTGATGACCAACTCGAGTTAACTCGAGTTAGGCTTGAGTTGAATTCGTTGTAACTCGAATTGGGTATTAGTAGTTCGCATAAAGGAGCGCTTAATTTAGTTGCACTACTCATAATGCAAAGCATTGAAGAGAGCTCTGAGAGAGTATCAAACGAGGTTCAAACCCAGGCACGCACCAATGATTTATGTGCGTATTAGAAATTAATTATCACTGCTTTTCGGTGAAGGAAACATCGTGAGGAAACCTACACACCCGAGAGTTCTTAAAAAAAAAAAGCTCTCGGAGGTGTGTGAAGTCCACCAATTCGCACTTGGCCAGCGTGGTGGATTATGGCCTAAACTCTCTCATTCTGGGAGAAGACCCGTGCCCAGCAGTGGGCCAATAATGGGTTGATGAGAGAGAGAGGGACGACAAGAACAAGTCAGTCAGACGACTTGACGGTTCTTACTATGTACTTAATCCAAATTTATTCGAGTTAACTCGGGTTACTTTAACTCGATTTGTCTCGAGTTGCGTTTATTCCCAGTTGGTACATCACTAGGCCATACGCTAAGCTAACAGTGAATAAACCGCCACGATTCGGTCGGATAATATCGGTAATGAGATAAGTAATTAAAACTTAATCACATTTCGAAACTTACAATCTCTAAACACTAACGTGATTTAATAATTAATCTAATGGAGTAGCAATTTATTATCTTGTAACTGAATTGGTATTAAAATTTGTATTAAAATAAATAAATTAAGGGTAAATCCAAACAGAAGATACTTCTGAAACTAAAATAGCTTTAAAGGTATATCTTATTTTAATTAAAAATTATATATCACATCCAAGCACATATTTTAGTCAGTTCATATATACGAGTATGAATGAATTTGAAATTATCTCAATCTTTGAGATCTACGGAGACTAAATCAACGAAGTTGCCACTTATAGTATTGTCTGAGCGCGTACGTGCATATGGAAGGAAGGTGACAATGTATTTTTAACCGACTTCCCAAAGGAAAGAGGTTATCTATTCGTCACGTATATTTTTTTTTTTTTTTTTTTTTTTTTTTTATGTATGTTCGGGCGAAATGGCTAGAAATCGTCGACCTACCGACACGATTCATACGACATTGTATGCGACTAGTTTCACAGGCAGTCCCATATTGAGGAAAATGAAAACCTTCCGGCGGTTTTCCCGGAAAATTGGAAAATGTCGGTTTCTTAAAATCTTGAATAACTTGGGTGTTTATAAACCGATTTCCATTTTCTTTCTTTCATTTGATAGGAAATTTCGTCACGCAACTTTTTCTCCTGGACATGGGTATGCTGTGATGCTTAACTCTTTGAGTTATGGGGTGGAAACCACCACCACTCCTCAAGTTTTTTAGATAATTTGAGATAACTCGGCTTCTGCCGAATCGATTCTTATGAAACTTGAAATATGTGTTATATATCTATGCTTATATAGGTTGACGAAAAATTTGACCTTCAACTCTTCGATCCTGATGATGCAGGGTTACAGCTATCCTAAACTATAACATTAGCTATTTGGTGCTTACATATATGTAACAAGACTACTAAGCAGAGACATGTGATGAAAATTTGACCTTCAACTCCTCAATCCTGATGATGCAGGGGTGCCTCAAGCCTAAACCATAAGGGTTGACCATTTGGTGCTTATGGGTATGTTATAACAATACTAAGCAAAGACATATTATAAAAAAAATGACCTTCAACTCCTCAACCCTGATGATGCAGGGTGCTGTAAGCCCAAGCCGTAGGTGATGGCCATTTAGTGCTTACGGATATATAATAAGATAGCAAGGCAAAGATGTACGATGACAAATTTGACCTTCAACTCCTCAACCCTGATGATGCAGGGGTACTGCAGGCTTAAACCATAAACGTTAGACATTTGTTGCTCACGGATTTGTAATAACATTGCTAAGCAAAGGTATACGACGAAAAATTGGACCTTCAACTCCTCGATCCTGATGATGCAGGGGTATTGAATGCCTAAGCCATAAAACTTAGCTATTTCAATCTTACGCATTCAAAATGATATTTAAAAAAATGTAAGGTAAAACATTAGAAAAATGGTTGAATACGGTGGAAAATTGGACCTTCAACTCCTCAATCCTGATGATGCTGGGGTGCTTCAAGCTTAAACTATAGGCGTTAGCTACATGATCGCTACGTATATCTGATAAGATTACTAAGCAAAGATATAAGATGAAAAATTTGACCTTCAACTCCTCAACTCTGATGATGCAGGGGTACTTCAGGCTTAAACCATAGACGTTGGCCATTTGATACTTATGGATATGTAATATATTTACAAAGCAAAGATGTATGATAAGAAAATTGACCTTCAACTCCTCAACCCTGATGATGCAGGGTACTGCAAGTTTAAACCATAAGCATCGGCCATATGGTGCTTACGTATATGTAATGAGATTACTAAGCAAAGATATGACATGATAATTTTGACCTTCAACTCCTCAACCCTGATAATGCTGGGGTCCTTCAAGTTTAAACCGTAGGCATCGGCCATATTGTGCTTACGTATACATAATGTTGTTGTTCACAATACCAACAATGAGTTTCGGAGAAGATATAATTATGATCAAAAATTCCACTTTGAATACAATTACCTGGAAGATGCAAGAGTACTACCAACCTTTTTAAATTGGATGGGTTATTTTTATCAGTATCTGTTGAATTATACTCTTAGATATAAGGTTTATATTACTTTTTCTACTTTAAATATTGATAATTATATGTCTATTCTTTAAATAAATGTTTACTCAGAAAAAGTTGTTTTATTCGGTTAGGTTAGGTTCGAACAGATTTTTCTAATTCAGAATCTAAGGGAGGGGGCGCGGTAGCGCCCCCGACCGGTTGTGTCAAACAAGTCTATTTTTAGATGATGGCGTCAGCACATAATTTTATTCATCCGAAAATCGGACGAATAAATAATTAATTTTTATCATCCGGTTAGCGGATGACTAGCAACAGCCATAACTGATTTTATCGTGACTGAAAAGCGTGAAAAAAAAAAATTTAAACAAAAAATACAACCGACTTCCATGCCACATAAAAGAAAAAAATAATTTAAATACATGTTGGTTTAGAGCAAACACAGTACTTAGTCCATAGTCCCGAAGTCGGCGCTCATTCGTCATGATCCAGCAAAATATGGTGAGCGCCGACTTTGGGACTATGTACTAAGTACTGTGTTTGCTCTAAACCAACATGTATTTAAATTATTTTTTTCTTTTATGTGGCATGGAAGTCGGTTGTATTTTTTGTTTAAAATTTTTTTCTTGATCAATAATAATGACAATATAATCCTTATTAATATGAATATGTTTTAGGAGGTTTTCGGTCGCAGATCCCGTCCAGTATTTCATAATAATGCTTCTAGAAGCACATTGCTAAACTATCTTTATCATCACTGTTCTACTGGAAGATTTATATTTTAATATATCGAAATAATATACAGATACTCCTACCACTACTAGGATTGCCCAATGTTATTTCAGGGTTTAACATTGATAACATTGGCTATAAAAAGTTAGAAAGAAAAATTAAGTAGTTTGTTTTTATCCTTTATTTTTTTGGTTCGAGAACAAAAGGGAGAAATCTAGATAATATGTAACGTCATTGTCCTTATAATCTGGCGAGGAAAAAGTCTAAATATTCTACTATAAAGTATTTCCTCGTACTTTATTTTTCTCAGTAAGTATCATTATATTAATACGTGAAGCAAAAATTTGTGACGGATTTTTAAGTAATATGCCGCGGACGGATTAGTATGAAATTTTGCACGGTTATAGTGGACGTAGAGAAGGAGTGCAGAATGTTAATATTTTTTTCAAATAATGCATTTTTCATACATAAAATCAACTAAAAACACATTACACACACTGCCTTGCATTTGTCACAAACACATATGTACTTAGTAAATGAAAATGAAAAGACACAACGTCAAGAATGTCAGATGACATTTGATTTTTAATTTAAATTACGGTCGAATTTCGGCCGATGCTACGGGTGGCTAGTAAAATACAATTACCCAAATAAATTACAATACTTTATAATTAAGTACGGATGACAACCCTGACCACAACACACATTCATAAACAATAACAACCTAATAAACATATAACAAATCAATTTGATTTAAAGACTGTCAAACATGTGCCTTACGAAACGAATAAACGTATGTCAAATCAATTCGATTTAGAGACTATCAAACATGTGCCTTACAAATTGAAGTATGTAGAGTGCTATTTAAATGAGCCAATTAGCACTTCCATTCGCGTTCCGGCTTAGACTAATATACTTAGCGGATCTAAACTCCAAGTCAGATTAGCTAAGCGATGTTGAAATACTATTCCATGAAATCCCATTAGAACCAACGCCGCATCCGGCGAACGCAGATATTACATCCGAGAAAACAGTAATATTGATGAAACCGCAGTTGAATGCAAATTGCAAGTTTATGTAGCGCCTTTGATTTGATAAATTAGTATTTGTGCGACTGGAAATGGTATTACAGATCAATCTCTCAAGTAGATTGCTTGAGTCATGCCATTATTATTTGATTTTGTAAGTTGGAAGATTCTAATCAAACGCTTTTGAAAAAATACTATGATTGTAATTGTTATAATAATGACCTTTAATTCGTTCTAAACTAAGTAAAACTTTAGGTCATAAAAGTCTATCTAATAAAGGTTAAATCCTACTAATATTATAAATGCGAAAGTTTGTGAGGATGGATGTATGTGTGTTTGTTATTCTTTCACGCAAAAACTACTGAACGGATTTGGTTCAAACTTTACAGTAATATAGGTTATACATCAGAATAACACATGGACTATAATTTATACCGATTTTTTTGTTATACGATTATACTATAACGAAAATATCAGATTAGTCGCAAAAAAAGTTGTCCTCTGAGAGCTATCTTCGCGTACGCTGCCTAAACCGTTGGAGATATCCAAATATAATGTACGGTGGGATTGTTTGGCTCACATAGATCTAAATAATAGTCCGCGACAGCATATATCTATATTTTATGTATAACCCACAATAACTCTTTTTATACTTTGAAAATTAAAAAAATATGAAGTTGATGTTTCCATGGGTTTTATACAAACTAAATAATAATCCTTATCAAAATAAATGATTTCCAAAAATCAAGCATCTAATACAGATTAAATCTACTTTTTACACCATGTAAATTGGATAATTAGTTTAAAAGATATTACGAGTATAACATTTTGCGTACTCAATTGATTGACCGGCAACGAACATTATACAACGAAGTTCTATGAAATTAATATTTAAATGGTTATAAATCACGGAGCAAAATGGGAAAGGTCGATGTGAATGACGTCCCTGTAGTTCCGGGATCAGAATAAGGCTACGGTATCCCCTGTCTGTGGTAAGAGGCGACTAAAAGGGGGCTTTCGGGGTTGCGGGCGGCTAAACTGGGAGCTCGAAACACCCAGTCAGCAACTTCGGGAAAGATGTCAGCATGTGTGGTCGCATGCTGTCGTGAGAGCCAGGATGCAAGGAGCTTGAACAGTCCAGCCAGGCGATCCCGGGAAGGATGGTGGTATACGAGTGGTCGCATATCGTGGTAAAGACTAGAAGGAGTGGTGGGCCCAGCCGCTCACTTGGGAGGAGCCCGATGGGGCAATGCACTCTGCGGACTCCAGTTGCGTTCCTTTGAAGATCCCGGAGTCCTGGTGCGATAAGAATCCCACATAACCCTGCGTCGCTCCCACGGCGTATGGTACCTTTTAAAGGCTTGAAAAGGTTACTTATGTCGTTCAATCGTCATCGACCTTTTAATGTTACACAACTCGGCACATATGTCAGATTAGCAGTAGTTTAGGTCGTAGTTGACCACGCTAGCCAACTGCGCGTTGGTAACCGTCACGCGTTTTTAGACCCTTTCTTATAACTTTTAATTTCTGAATAAGTATTAATATCCGTTGCCGACAAAACTAATTCAAATTAATATATGTGCCTGTGATTTGAAATTTGAACACACAGATTTAGGAAGTAGGGTAGGGGTTCAATCTGAGGTGATTGACTATCACAGATGCGTTGCTACTCTCGAGGACTTTGATGATCGCCTCATATAAAAGCGAGCCGGCAGCCACACCCTTCTAATGAAACACAAGAACTGCTTCACGGTAGAAATAGGTGCGGCGGTGATAACTCCCTGGTTGAACCATTGCTCTACCACCTTGCAAACTTTATGTGGCAGACTAAATTCCGAGCGAGCGAAGCCGCGGGCAAAAGCTAGTATATAAATAAAATGATCACCTTAATATTTTATTTAGTTGTATTTACCTTCCGATGCCGAAAAGTATAATCGATAATTTGTATGTACATAGTAACTACACGGGTTAATGAAATACATTTTATGTTATGTTATCTTTAACAAATATGAATGTTGTTAAAGTAATTTAATAGAGTTATGAGGACTTACATTACATATTAATATGTATAGATTCATAAAATATCGTACCCAGGCAAACACCACTGATTTATGTGCGTATTAGAAATTAACTATCACTGCTTTACGGTGAAGAAAAACATCGCGAGGAAACCTACACACTCGAGAGTTCTTTAAAAAAAAAAGTTCTCGGGGGTGTGTAAAGTCCACCAATTCGCACTTGACCAGCGCGGTGAACTATGGCCTAAAACATTCCGAGAGAAGACCCATGCCCAGCAGTGGGACAATAATGGATTGACGATACTTATCATCATTAATGTTTATTATACTCAAAAGTTTAGTGTCGATAGGAGAATAATACCGTTCGTAACTGTAATGACGGTCAGCAATAATGTAGCATACGATCTCTTTTGTGAGGCCTCGGCAGTAACAATTTCCTATAACATCCGGCGCAGAGTCCCCTTCTCGCTGCATATTTTTCATTTTTAACACACTTAACACTTATTTGTAGTGTGAATATTTTTTTGTTTCAGTAGAAGGGTATGGTTGCCAGTTCAAAGTTTACAGTTCATATCATCTTGGTTCTCGAGAGTAGCAACGCATCTGTAATATTGACTTTAGACAGATCTCTGTTGTATATGTCCATAGGCGGCAGTGAACATTTACCAGCTTACCCAATATTATTAAAAATAATCAATATTTGTCAACGTCACATTTATTTGCCCTGAAACGCGCCATTATTTTAAATGCAGCTTAGTCAATTAAACCTCACTCTCCATAGGATTTACGTCAATGTTAAAATCATTTGATTTCCATGTGACAAAACAGAATCAGCACGTACTTTTTTCAGGCGAATACTCCAAAATTACTAGGTAAAATGCCCGTCATATGATGGAAAATATTATGCAGCGTGGAAGCCGTAGGGTGGACGGGACGCCGCGGCGGGGCGCCGGATGTCACGGAAAAATTGCTACTTCCGAACCGGAGAAGCACAAAGGGTCCCATCTGCTACATTGTTATCAAGTGAACTGACCCCTCGTATTTATATTATATTATACACGCATTTTTTTTTGTAAATACCAAATCAGTGTTATTCTTGGGATTTAGTTGAAAACTCTAGTTTGTTGGTTGCCAGTTAGAATTTAACTATATGAAATCAATTATCCGCGTCGACGACCAGCGTGGCGGAGCGGTTACCATACCGGTCCGACGCGCAATGCGTCCCGGGTTCCATTACCGGCCAGACAGATATCTGAATGATTAGTATTGATTCATGTTTTGGGTTTGGGTGTTTTTTTTAATATGACTGAAGTAGCAAACGAGCAAGTAGTCCACCTGGTGGTAAGTGTTCTATACGGAGTTGCTTACAGTTGTTAATAGACGACAGTGGCCACTTATTATCAGCTGGACTGCACGCACACTATTAAATAAATCACACACATTAAATAAAAACTGGTTACAAGTATAAAAATATGTGTAATAAGTGTTAGGTGTATTTAGCATCAATGTTTATGTTTGTGTTCTTGTCCCAAGGCCCTAAAAATCCGTTAAATATCCATGCGGAATTCCAAATCATGAGGAATCTTCGTTAGATGTAACTTTTAGTTAAACAAAAAATCGACTAAGTGCGAGTCAAAATCTAGTTTGATTGAGCTCCCTTAAATATCTATTATTATTCTATTTGTATATAGTTATAGCGGCAACCGAAATACATCTGTAAAAAAATCATATGTCTAGCTATCACGGTTCAGAAGATACGGCCTAGTGGCAGACGGACAGACAGACAGCGGTGTCTTAGTAATGGGGTCCCTTTGGGTACGAAGGCCTTTTTTCGAACCCTTCAAAAGGTACCCGACGCCGTGGAAGAGACGCAGGGTTATATGGGATTTTTACCGCACTAACTACTTTTCACATTATTAGTACAATTCTACACATCCAAACACGTGTGTGTACACAGATAATTCGATATTCCTGTTACCGACATATTGCATACACTGGGTGTTAGAACAGAGGCTACATCAATTCCGCTTCCAGCTCGCAACGTGGGCAGAATACTGCGTACATCCATGATCGCAGACAATACTAGTATTTAGCGACAATACCGCGAGCGGATAATTTCAATGTGTCACCGAGCACTGTGCCTGGCTCCGGGCAGCCGAGCAACGGGAACCTCCGGTTGATACGTTTTCAATTGCAGGGGGCTGTCAGTGTGCCAATTCCGCGGCATTCACAACAAATTACGTATTAAAGCGAGTGGAAGCGCAAACAAAACGGCCGTGTTCGTGACGTGAATTCAACCCGGCGTGTACGTGCAGCGGGACCGGCCGCGGACACTGTGATACGGGAGAGATACGAGCGATTTTCTTATAACTTATAAATAAAATTTGTATAGAACTATTTAAGAACACAAAGATTTTACTAGGTAGTTAAATAAATCCTCATTACAAACAGATTATGGCCACAAATTGAAACGGATTTATCCGATGTCATTCTGATCTATTTAATATGTTTGAAATAAAAATACGTCTTATATATATATGCCTTGCATTGATAAATGTGTGTTTTTTTTCTCGTGGGTTCCCCCTCGAGAAAAGGTACCCTTTTTTTTTTGTTTTCGAGGGGGAAACTTTCAAAAAGTACCTAACGTCGTGGGAGCGACGCGGGTTATGTGGGATTCTTACCGCACTAAAACCCCCCCGGTGGCCGACCTCGGCGCTATAAAGAGGACTCTAGCCGCGTTGCCCCATCGGGCTCTTTCCAGATGGGCGGGTGGGCCCACCGCCTCGTCTAGTCTTTACGGCGGTATGCGACCACACATACAGACGTCCTTCCCGGGATCGCCTGATTGAACGGTTCTAGCTCAGGCTGGGGATGCCGTAGTGGTCCTATTCTGGTCCCGGAACTACAGGACGCTGCTAAATGTGTACCTGCTTGTTCTCTTTTTAGTAAGTAATACATTGATTTTAGTTACTAATACATTCAACATTCCATCAGTTTGATTGCCACTAGACATAGGCATTCCCTAATGGAGGTTTTACTTCTAGCCACCGTTACTCACATGCCCGTTGGTGCACTCAATAGGTGTTGATTGTAAATGTGAAGAAGGTGCTGCTTATCTCATAGTTTTTTTGTTCCTTTGATCGCGTCCTACGATATCTATAGCAGTGAGGAAGTCATGATATTCAAGACTCACAACAAAACGTTACAATTTCCTACATAAAAACAAGAAATCAAAACGCTTCATATTCGCTACCGAAAGCTACTGTAAGCGCGACTTAATTGGTTGTACACAATTCAATTATGTAGTGGCAGGTAAATTGATCAATGGTACGAATATGTTCAATTAGCTCGTAAAATATATTAAACAATTTGTATTCGAATGTTGAAACGTTGAAGATTTCCTCCCACGCCCTGTTTTGATCTCATTTAAGAACTTTACGTAAGTTCGGGTTACTGAGGAGGCGGGAAATGCTCAGTAGATTTTTGTTTTATTTTTCCCAATTATCAAAAATACCATCGTCTTTCTAGCTGAAATAAAATAAACAATGTTTATAAGCAGTATTCGTAAAATGTTTATCCTCTCTATTTTATATTCGAGATAAGGTAAAAATAAAATAAAATCCTTTGTTTTCCTTCGATAGAGATGCTAATTAGTCCGAGAGGGCGAGCAAAGCAGCTTATGTACAATTACGATGAGTGTACCTTTAAAGAGAAAATAATTCGAGGAACTCCTTCACGGATTAAAAACACAAGATGCTTTTAATGTTATTTTTAATCCGGGTAAATCAGCACAAACAATTTCCTAAGGAAGTATTCCCACCATTCGTTAGTATAAGATGTTTTTTTATAATGACAAATATTAAACGAGCATGTATTTCGCCTTAGTGGGCCCTGCTGCCTTTTGTTATGTGGGATTGTTACAACACAGAAACCCCCCGGTGGCCATCGTCGGCGTTGCAAAGACGACTTCGGAATCTCCAAAGGAACGCAACCAGAGTCCTATGAGCCCGTTGCCCTATCGGGCATCTAGTCAGGTGAGCGACGGAGCCCACCGTACCATCTGGTTTTTACGACCATATGCAACAGCACATACTAAATGATCCCGTCAGACCAGTATGGTAACCGCTCCGCCACGCGGGTCGTCAAATAAAAAATATAAATTTAATATAAGCAAATAATTCATCTGTTAAGCCGATGCTCGCCGATGGTTCCCAGTAAGACGAGTGCCTATCGGCTGAGAGAAAATCTATTGCCTTATTTTACCGTGACTTCAGGCAAATTCTGCACTTCGTCTCGATATCGAAATCAAGAGATACTCTTACCCGGCAACTCAGATTGAAATAATCCCGTTAATTAGCGAGAAACAAAACAAAAGTTTTAACGAAGCTTTCAGTGTAGGCGTCGTGTACTAGAATTTATTTTTATTTCTACATTTTCTTCTAAAATATATTTTAAGGTCTATTTAGCATGTTTACTATTTATATATTTATTTACATATATTATTATAACATGATTATAGTGTAGATTTACAAATCAACAATAATTGGTTTACAAATAACAAAAAATAACTACTTTCTCTATTTGCAATATGGTTATTTCGACCCATGACAATATATTGCAACATGCTAGAAAAAAATCATCCATATATTTTTTGAATATCGGTCAGAACAACGAAAGTAAAAAAGTAATAATGTGGTTACGATAATAAGTTACTATCAAACAAAAGTTAGCAATCTTGTTTAGGTATAACAAACGCTAATTAAATGAGGCTTTATTCGTAGCTTCACTTATCGAAAGATATACGAACTTTAATTTATAACTTGATGCCTAATAAAAAAATGCCAATAGATTTTTAAGTGTGAATATATAATTTTAACTCGTGTCGTCGGTGCCATGGACACACACACAAAAACGAATACACAAACATCCACACCCAGAACAAGAACCTAAATTGATCACTTAGAAGCCTTTCTGGTTGGGAAACGAACCCGGACCTCATTGCGTATCACACCGGTATGGTAGCCATTCCGTCACGCGGGTCGTCATCTATGTCTGTCTAATAACAGCAGTGTTAAGAGGATTTAGTAAGTGAGACATCTGAGGCGATCCAACTTATTCCTGATGGAGAGCAACGTAATTGTGACCAATCTTGTGAATTGGTGAGTGTTTCGAGAACGTGAACTCCTTGCTACGTTGGTATGAATATACATGTTTTTTTATTACGTGATTGAAGTAACAAACGAGCATGGAATCCACCAGATGGTGAGTGGTCGCTGCCGCCCATGGACATCGGTGAGCAACTTCGTATAGAACATAGATTCTATCTAAAATCAATCTTTAAGGTTAAGAATTTTAAAGTTGGTAGAACACTGCAGTTCGACCGGGGAGGTACCACCACCACACCTATTTACAACGTGAAGCATTCCTTGCGTTTCGGTGAAAGGGTGTGGTTGCCGGCACACTTTTCCATGAGGCGACCATCATAGTCCTCGGGAGTGGCAAAGAATCTGGGATTGACTTCAGATAAAACCTACATTCTAGATGAAGTTGCTTACAGACGTCCATGAGCGGCAGTGGCCACTTACCATCAGGTGGACTGCATTCTCGTTTGCTGCTTCATTATTATAACATAAAAAAAAAACACAGATGCCTTGCTATTCCCGTAGACTAAGATTATCGCCTCATATAAAAGTGTGCCGGCAGCCACGCCCTTTCATCGAAACGCAAAATACACTTCACGCTAAAAATAGGTGGCCATGGAACCTTCGATCTAGTTCGACCAGAGGTTCCAACATTGATTCTACTACCGGGCGAAATGTTTCAAAGATAAATCTTTCTCTGCATTATCTTCCACAGATTCTCATACACACAACAATTCAGTGAAATTAATCAACACGCCTGAAAGTTAATTAAGCGATCAACGAAACTGACACCATTTAATTTACCCGGTGGCAAATTATATGGTGTCGAATTCGTTGCAAGCCAATTAATTTTTCCGTCCATCGATATCCATCGCGTCGAGTGAAAATATTTTTCCAATAACCGCTTTGTTTTACCTACAAATACCAAACAGAAAGTGCTTTGTGACGTACTGTAATGTACATTATTTTATTGAAATAATGAACAATGTGTGCTCAGTTTGAAATTTGAACGCCTTTCAAGTGAACAATTGTTTTACGTTAATTAAAGTACATGCTACAACAGATTTTTTATTTTATTTATCGGTTTTTTAAGGAAACGATCCAGAGGATACCGATTCATTTATGTAATAGCTACGTCGGCGATAATAGGACATGACTCTAACGTGTTCTGATGACATGTTATTTCTTCCTATAATGACTTTATCACATTTGGTGTGTAATTAAAATATCAGTAGACAATTACTATTTACTGTTACTATCCCGGTCTTCTTGGCCGATTAAATCCTCAATTATTATTCCTGATAGTGATTTTTGCCTCCTCAGATTTAAAATAATAACATTAACACAATACTATGGCGGCTGTTGCCAAAAAAAAACTAATAGGAGATGGTTCGGTGTATGAAGAAGCAACGTAACAAGCAATATAAGTCATAAAATAACTACCTAAGTTATAAACCAAAACCTATTCGTTTGGGCTAATATCGAACTCTATACGTAAGTCAACTGAAACTCCAGATATATATAAACATAATAGACAATCATCTCAGAAAAAAATAACGAAGCACCCAAGATGTTTGCAATACAGCTAACGAACAACACTAATCAATAGCTCATTGTGAGCTGAATACGACAAATTGAATGACAGTTGAAAAGCGTTCAGCAGACTGTCAGTCTAGCCGCCGTAGTCGCGTCCCGCGGCGCAAGCGACGTCGTGAATGCCTAATTACGAGTTCGAGTAAATAACTTTTCTATTTGCCAGGGGTCGCGTTCAGTGAAACATTAATCATGATTGAGCTAAGTGGCTTAATACGAGCAATACGAGCAATGATGGGCGACGGGGGGCGGCGCCGCGGCGGCGCTCCGCTGGACGCCGGTGACGCATACCGCCTGCTGCTTCCAGCGCCTACCCTCCTCGTGCCCGGGTTTATTGACAGATCTAATATTAGATCGAGTTATATAAGAGCAACCGAACAAAAATAACAGCCAATCAATCAATTCATTCGATAAAGGGTACGTGTGTTTGGATAGGTGTGAATGGGTGACTCTATATTTAATTCAACGCGGACACACAAAAGACATCAAGTGTAAGCAATACACATTATTTAAAACGTTTTCATTTGATTTTTAAATTATATAATAAGTTATACACCTTTAATTACAAAACTAACAAACCCAATAAGTAATCACTAAACCCGAAAAATAATTAAACAAATCCGATTTTTTCCGAAAGAAAACGAACATAGTAAGTGCATACGCAGTTTTATTAGCTTACAAAAGTGGTTAACTATCGGGTTCGCATAATTACCGAAGGCAAACAGCAACCGCTTCACATATGATTATGTATGTAAGAAGGGATACCCACTAAAATCGCTCTGTTCTGACCTCGACCGGAAACTATGAATATCGGCAAAACTAAGGGCGATTACACACAAGGAGTTTTAAATGCTCTTTATGTGCAATTGTAACGTTCGTATTCGTGCGTATAACGAAATCACTAATTACAATAAAGTACACTGTATATGTATATATGCAATATATACATTGATATTTCCTTACTTTAGGGAATGTGCCTTAAAGATTTTCTGCAACCTTTTTTGGTAAAAAAAAAATGTAGAAAAGCCTTAACATCCATAATCTATTGCATTGCATCAAAAGCTTTTATAATGATCTATTGCCCGTCAAAGAACGAAATAGCAAGATACCTAGTTCATCGAATAGGACATGAGGCAAAAAAGTCGCGAAATTGTCGCTGACCAAAAATTTTCGTAACCTTTTGCCGTCGCGCGTCTACAAAACGAAAGCGAAGCGAAACTGTACCGCCATAAAAACTATTTTAACTGTAGTCGAACCCGCGGCGGCCGCGCTGTTATTGTTTGTACACCTAAACTAAAACGCGTACGAAGGATGCAATGCATACCACTGTAGGAAACTTTAAAAGAATTTTTCGGCATCAAACCTGAGCGTCTAAACGAATGCGAATATTCAGTTAACATATAGAAGCTGTGTAGGAAAACTGTGTTTTGGTCGGCAAACTGCGGTCCTATATTCGCAAATCATTCGCACAATCCTTGCGAATGTAAGTAAAAACTTGCGAATATTCGCAAATGCGAATGCGAATATTCGTAACATCACTAAATCGTTACATGTTTAAAGACTTTCACTCACCATTTTTTTTTGGGTTGGTCTTAAAATGGCAAGACATGTACTTTAGCACGTTCTTATTGTAGAATTAAATCTGATGTAATGAAACAAATCCTTAAGGAGCATGATATGGCAAGAAAGTCGCGAAACTGTCGCTGAGCGTCAATTTTCAGCGTATCCCTTTGACGACGCGCGTTTGCAACGCGCAACTGTATCGCCACAAAAGCGCCGTGAGCCACGGTCCTAAATGTAAAACACAAACACCGACTCGAAGTCCGCCCGCGGCGGCCGCACTGTTATTGTTTGTACACCGAAACTAAAACGCGTAGGAAGGAACCAATGCACGCCACTGAAGGAACTTTAAAAGAATCCCTCGGCATCGAACTTGAGTGACGAAAAATAACACTGTAGAGAAACGTACTTCATATTTCGCGTGTAGGTATTTATCAGACTACGTAAGGAGGATAATATTTTTTACAAGTAGGTTTATCGCGCGACTTCGCCCGCTGCGGTCACGTTATTCTTTATCTTAATCTAGGTCATAAACTACGTTTGCAAAAATTTAGCAATATCCGACTGTTTTTTTTTATTGAACGAGTAACAAGCACACGTACATCCGTATAAACTTTGGCATTTATAATAATAAAGTTTGTACATGACACGATCTAGCTTCTAATCGTCATGGTAACTGTTTTAAATAAGATAAAATATACATCTACTCGGAACTTAGTGTTGACTGATTCATTCAATGAATATTCATTAAAATCATGAACTTCTAGTTCTTTAAATTTATAACTATATTAAATGATTAGTATACTTAGTAAATTTGTGAAAGTTACAAATTAATAGTTGTTCGATTAAAAGAAGATAATTTCGTCACCAGAATACAATGCTATAAGAAATACTAGTGTTTATATCGAAATTTTAAAAACTTGTCCTTTAAACAGAAGATAACAATATAAAAAAGTGAATGTGAATCCAAAAAAAATGTGATAATTCAATATATCACCCAATTAATAGCATAATAGATCCGAGTTATAGCTCAAATTTATGTTGACAATGTTAGAAAAGTTAATGATTGAAGCATAGTTTACGCGAAAACAGTACACGCTACGAAACAATATCTTTCAGAAAACATAAAAGCAACAGCTATCTCAACCTCAACACACAACAGAGATGCGCACACACGAGTGCAACACCGTAAGCCATAAGACGACCGCCGAGGGGGGCGCGACCACTAGAGAGCTTTTCCTTGTCGCCGAGCATAACACTAAACGATAATTCCGATACCTCGCCGATACGACGGGCTTCCGATCCTTAAACGGCAACAATTGTCGTAAGTCGACGGTTAATGGAGTCGACGTGAATCGACGAAACGTGGAAAATTCTAACAACCGTCCCAACTATGTTCTCTGATTTCTCTTGCAGTCTCTATTACAAGTGAATAAAATTTTAAGTGTCTGGTCTGGTAAAATAACTGGTGTTTATAAGGTTCCGTATTTAATAGGAAAAAACGTAACATCGCTACTAAGCCTCACCTCAGCTCGGAGTCGTTTCGACAAAATGCGTTTTGTCTAGTTAAAACAGTTAATTCTAGTTTTAACATAGGCGTTCAATGAGAACTTTTTTTAACGAGAGAAAAGGCGTTTTAACTAAAAACGGTTTCTAACGTGTTACCGTTATATACTGTATTTTTAAAGAGTATTTATATTACATTCTATGCAACATTGCAGAGCCAACTTTGACAAACATACAGATTTTATTCTTAGGATGTCACCTTTTACAACCGAAAGTATCTGAATAACACATTAAAGATTTCTACGCTTATAGCACCATATAAGGAATTTAATTTAACTTTATCGTGGGTGCTATGGACTCATAACGAAAAGAACACAAACAACCACAAATAACTTCATCATTCAGATATGTATCTGGCCGGGATCGAACTGGGAGTCCCCTGTTTGTTAGCAAAGTATTCGCTCCGCCATGTTGATGGTTAACCTTAAGAAACCGTACAAAGGTTCCACGCAGGCAAAAACTGCGCAAAAACCTTGAAAACAATCACATTCAAATTTGCGTAGATTTTTCCTCTTTTGAGATGAAAAATCTTGCCTTTACAACGTTTTCAAGGCTAAAAATATAACTACGAATGACGTTGTTTGTACTTTTTTGTTGGAAATTTTACAAGGAAAAATGTCGGTACGCTAAACTAAAGTTTCGCTTGTTGGCAAAAGCTACGAGAGTGGACGCTTGCACGGTTTCTTTCCAATTGCGCGTTCTTAAGGATTCATCTTTCAAGTTGAGCAACGGCTCGTTGCGACAACAATATCAGAACATTTTCGCAAATCGCGTCGACTTGTTACCGAGAGTTGTGAAATTTTAAAGTCAACATTGACGAACAGGGGTTTCCGAATCTAAATGTAAAAGTAAACAATAAAATCAAAATTCTGAATATAATTATCGTAAGGAAACTTTCTTGAATAATAAAGAAACTTGGGACCCTGTTAAGAGACATATTTTTTTAATCATGTGAGAACATCTAAAGTTTTATTGTTTCTGCAACATTATTAATATTACAAATCTAAAAAATAATTTTTGTGTTTGTTACATAGTTTGATTATTATTCTTTTGCAATTCTTCTATGTCCAGAGAAATATTACCTACTATTCATAAAAATAAGTAAAACATTGACCAAATCATGTTGAATGTTAACAGCTTCTCATTTTAACATATCAGGATATAAATGTGGACAAGAAAAGTGAATTGTAATAAAAAATGATTTCATTTGTATGGACTTAATGAGGGCTGTGTACGAGTACCCAACACTAAAATATCCAAGATCATAATAGGTGACTCATTCTATGAATGTGTGACACAATCAAGTCTCTCTAAAAGCCTATATCGTAATCGTGATGTCTTAAAGCGACATAGTTTCTATTATAAGTATGTAAGTACAACGCGATCCGATAATTGGCAACGCGAGAGCGAACTCGCGCTCAATCGGTGCGTGCATCCTCCTCCGAGGAACTCCGCATCACACGCCGATCGAGCATCGTGTCTTCCCATAATAAACACGCTTCCCACGTTCTCCCTTTAACGTCCCACGTAACTAGAGAACGGAAAATCGCGACAATCTGATCGCGGAATAAATAAATTTCCAGTCGTTGCACAGATACGAGTAACGCAGTACATCAAACGTCTTGCTACGACAGATGACGAAGATTTTTGTACACACAATTTCCTACATATACGCAATAAAAGAGTCAAACATCCGACCCACGTGGCGGAGCGGTTACCATACCGGTCTGACGCACAATGGGTTCGATTTCGGCCAGACAGGTATCTGAATGATGAGTTTAGATTCATGTTCTGGGTCTGGGTGTTTGTGTATTTATCTTATGTGTTTCTATGGTACCCACGACACAGGAAAAAACCTAATGTGGGGCTATGAGTGTAGCAAGCGTAAGCGTGAACAGAAAACACAACCATTGAAAATTGTCACAATTACTCACGACCAACCAAACTTTAAATTTAGTACATTTCGAATTGCAGTCAACAAATTATTTTTTACTTCTCTTTAGGATAAGGTTGAAACACCTGAGATATACTACACACATACTTTTCATACCAGAACACAGCATTGAGTTGACACGAGAACTGACGTGATAATAATATGTCAAGCCTACATTGCGACTCCAAAAGAACTACCAATAAACACTCAAATAACAAAGTAGTCAAACAGGTTTGTTTAGCTGCCTTTTAATTTCAATGTAGGAAATATGTAACATAAATTATGTATACCATTGACTTAATTTTAGTTACATTTTAATTCATTAAAAATTTGACCAACGAAACTTTTTTAGCTATGACCGTTCAAGGCGCACTCTATAAAATATGCTACGTCGTAGCTAACAATTTTATTAAAACCCGCGTGGCGGAGCGGTTACCATACCGGTCTGACGCGCAATGGGTCCCGGGTTCAATTCCCGGCCAGACAGGTATCTGAATGATGAGTTTAGATTCATGTTCTGGGTCTGGGTGTTTGTGTATTTATCTTATGTGTGTCTATGGTACCCACGACACAGGAGAAAATCTTAGTGTGGGACTATGAGTGTAGAAAGCGTGTATTATTAAAACAAAAACCCCTACTTAAAGCAAACATTATTTTCAATTACGGTTTTATGTATTTAAGCGATCCGGTTTTTGTTTATACGTAGAATCATTTATTTTATTTAATACTTCTAAGAGTTTGCGGCAGAATAGCAACATAAAAGTGTTATTATATGTGTAGGTATATTTTTGTACCTTTCATTCTAAACCCATATTTATATGTATAGTAGAATAGTGTACAAAGAGCAGAGTATACCATTGATTTTTATCAGATGGCCAACTTCTATCTAACGTGCTCCAATTATATGGGTCAACCGAATCTGCAAACATTTCATATAGACCGTACTATCGTTACGTAAATATCAAAATAGAGTGCATTGGGCTTTTACGTTTCTATAGCAACAAGGTTGCGATAGGCTACTAGGGATGTAGGTCGCGCGTAGGTCATGTTCCTGGAACCTCCTATGACGCATTATTCTGCATCTCGTTTCATGTGTGGGTATCCCTGTGAAATATCTACATGTGAATGTAAGTTTACATGTGTGGGTTTCAGCAATGCAAAAATTCAACTTAAAAAAATCAAACGATATTGTCCAAAGTAACACGAAAATTTCTCAAATTCAATTAAATTGTATTAATTTTCGAGTAGTTTTTGAATCCACGCGTTAAAAGACTAAGATGCATTTATAGCAATAAGAGCATTTTGATAATGACATTTGGAATTTTTGACGTTGTGTTTTCATAGTAAGACATTGAATGTTTTATTTTGTTTATTATATAGGTATGTGTTTGTGTCAAATGCACGGTAGTGTGTGTAATGTGTTTTAGTTGATTTTGTGTATGTTTCATGGCTCCTTCTATACTCCTTCTTTACATAGTTTATGTGCTATAACCGTGCTAAATTTTATCATCCTCCGACCATGGCAAGTTTCTTAAAAACGTGTCCTAAGTTCTTGCTTCACGTACTAACCTCTCGTGTGTCGCTGTCAAAAAATCGTTTAATATATAGATTCCACTGTACAGAACGCGATTGATTTTATACTATGATATGACTTATGAAAAAAGCGGGTTATTATTCAGTACAAAAAAATGTAAATAGATGACTAAATAAATGTTAACAACAAATTTGTACGAAATAAAATTTTCAACAATATGTAAAATTATTCCACAGTACCTACTGAATGCGCTTGATATTATATGTAAGTACTATCATATGACTCACGAAAACAAGCTGGTTATTATTTAGTAGCTAAAAGAATGTAAATAGTTAACTTAATGAATGTTACCATCATATTTGTAACGCTTTTTAAGAAATATATACTGCCTGAGACAATGTTCACAAAGCGCTTTTCATTACACATTATTATTAGGCCACATATGAAACTAACCACACCTGAATAATTTGCAACGTTATTTAAAATACACCTACATGAAAAGAGTAACCAGGGATAAGTTCTCTAAACTTTTGTTTAAACAAATGTCGTAAATAGGCAGATGAACATCAACGATAGTAGAGTTTCTTATTTATTTATTTATTTATTTTATTTTATTCTTAGTCAACGATCAACGCAAACATTTCTAAACTTAAACATTCACCCTTTCGTACTCCATTATAAAAAAGCGAAACCCAAAAAACGCAAGGGACGCGAAACAATAAAAATGTAATTGAATAAAACATTCGGGCAACTAAAAAAACTGTTTCCGCGAATAAATGTAAGCGGAACGGTGATGGCATAAAAATCTTCGTAACTCAACAACAAATAGCATCCGAAAACGAAACCAAACAAAATACGCTTCGAGTTGGAATCCCGGCGTGGAGGGGGGGACCGGGAGCCGGCGTGGGGGGGATCACAATGCTGATTGAAAGCAAATAATGAAATCATAGGGAATGGAGCCTCGACCGCGCCCGCAAATACTGTGAAAAATTGCATTGTAGCCTTTACAAAGAATGCACATTTCAAGTGGTTTGACGCGACCTACATTTCAAATTTATTTTCAAAGAAATTGCGTTCATAACATGAATATAATAGCGAACTTATAACATTTTTATCAGAGTTAGTAGTATTTACATTATTTCAATGAACAGCTCATTAAAAATAGTTACTCATTATATCATAACGACTAACATAACGCTGAATGCTCTTTCATTAGTAAAATAGAACTCATCAACTGTTTTATCCTAACCAATCACAATGCTGGGTCTATTTCACGTGAACACGTGTAAGTTTTGCAAATTCCCAATGATTGTCTTGAATCTCAGGTTGTTAAGTAACTATTGGTCCTCGTGTACCCGACCTGAGTTATTGGCAAACACTATAAATCTGGTGTTCTATTCTATTCGCACGAATTCCTTAATTTCCTCGGTTTTATTAAAAATAATTATACCTATAGATAATTTTAAATGTCTTATTCATTTTATAGTTAAAATCTGATGTACCTATTTTATATCGCCAACTTATTAAAAAAAAATGTGAGCCAGCAAGCATATCTGCCGCTGAAACGCAAGAGCTGCTTCAAGGCAGAAATGGTGTTAGCATTGGTACTTCCACGGACGAACAAATTTCGTTCCACCACCTTGCGAGACAAATTTGTCAAACAAGAGCTATCAATTTGTCATAAGACGGAATTATAAACCACTCACACTTGTCTACCTGTCTAACGGTCATCTACACTCATTTCCTACATCCGATGGCGAAACTTAGCGAAAACAAATGTCACAACGAGGCTTGTCACTGTGTCTCAGAGAGGACTAGGGCGCCCGTGCGTGCTGGCAGAAAGACCGAATGACGAAATAATAGTGTACGTCCTTTCATAATACTCTTTCAAATGTAGGCTTAAATGTCCGAAGTTGTTTTTGTAGCTAGCTAATATAGAAATATATTTTTGTTAGTTTTTGTTAGCTAAAATAATAGGGTCGCCTTGGAAATTGCAATAATTTCGAGATGGTTTTAGAGTTGTCTTTTTTTTCTAGTTTAATAAATACTAATTTCAGATTTTTGTGATTTTTTGTTACTTTTATTACAAAAATTTCACGAAAGGACGATCGTCATAATCATCATGTCATAAAAGTAACATTAATAACTTAAGAATCATGTCATATAACATATTTTAAAAACGCTGAAATTTAAGTTTTATCTACATTGAGCTCTGATCACTCTAATACAATGGTCGAGTTTAACATAAGATTAAACCTACAAAAAATTAAAACCTAAACATAAAATTAAAATTTAACCAAAACCTGAACATTCGCTACACCTCCACGTCCATACAAAAACCTGTAAACTAACAACAAATTGCCAACGGCTCACAATCGCCCCAAAACTATCCACTAGTCAAACCACTAAAGCATATTTCCGGCAACGTATAAGACCGGGGGACCGTCAACATAAAGAAACCGGTCAAACAGTTGTTGCAAACAGAGGCGTGCCGCGCCGCGCCCGCGCGACCACAAACAAATGAAACACTTGACCGATCATCCTTGACTTAGCGCCATACTTTGTTTATGCGACGGGCTTGTAATACCTTTTTATTTGTATCAAAAAATTCGCTGTTATAATGTTCATGGTGCTAGAATATTGCTCTTTCGTATAGTTGTTTATATCATTGAAATAGCAAACGAGCATGCAGTCCAATTGATGGTAAGTGGTAACTGCCGCCCATAGACATCTGTAAGCAACTACATATAGTTTCTATCTGAAATCAATCACAGACGCGTTGCTACTCCCAAAGACTATGATGGTCACCTCATATAAAAATTACGTCGAAATATTGATTCCATCTGTTGGATTAACTGAATTAAGTGTAATTCCTAAGTCTATTTAAAGGTGGTAGAACCATTGTAGTTCGACCGGGGAAGTACCACCGCCACACCTATTTCTAGCGTGAAGCATTTCTTGCATTTCGATAGCATTTGCACTTAATTCAGTTAATCCAACAGATGGAACCAATATTTCGACGTAACTTTTACATGAGGCGACCATCATAATCCTCGGGAGTAGCAACGCATCTGTGATTGTCTTCAGATAAAACCCATGTTTTGTATGAAGTTGATTACAGATGTCCATGAGCGGCAGTGACCATTTACCATCAGTTGGACTACATGCTCGTTTGCTACTTCAGTCAAATAAAAAAAGCATATCGTAGGTTTAATTACATTTTACCTGAATTGCACTTTTGTACCATAACTAAGACCGCCCATTGACTAATATCGTTTGAAAAACTAGTAAAATTTAATAAATCGTGGTCAAAATTAAGTAGCATCTTATAAGTCTCTCGTCTCTTTAGGAGTTAAGTGACATTGTCACTAATAGATTTTTTACATTCTTCATTAAGAACTAGTTTACTATGCAACTATAAAAACGCTAACGTATCTACTTCAAACACTTTTCATCACCAATAACATTATTGACGTAAATATTCTACACAACTATTTACCTAAATTGTTCTAGTATGAAAATTTCTACTTGTTATACATTCGCTCGATTGTCGCGCGACTGCGTTCAGTCGAGCGTGTTGTGAATGCGCGATGACGGCTGTTAAGAAGCATTAATTACGCTCGACCGCGCGACGTAAAGACGTTTATCCCGCACTTTATTTTATTTTCACGAGAAAAACTTCATTATACTCACTAATAAATTGTATGGACTACAATAATATTGACATAATGTTGTGACACTCGTTTTCTATCCTGTCAACTCCTAATTACAGTTACATGTATTACATTTATTATAATGTATTACAGTTAAACGTTATCTAAGAATAAGTAGCTAAATAATAATCGTTCAACGCAAAAAACATTTTCATGCATCCGTTACTCAAACGAATGTTTTGTAATTACGTTCATAAATATATTTTCTTCATAAGGACATCATGTGCAATTCTTTTGTGTGTATCATGATATCTTTACAAAGTCATTGACAAGAAAATTGACTGAACAGTTACCTAGCCAACTTGTCTACAATTTTGTGCTTCTATCTATTGATTTTCTCCTGTGTCGTGGATGTAATGAACATACAATGACGAATACACAAACACCCAGACCCAGAACAGAAACGTAAATTCATCATTCAGACACCCGTCCGTCCAGAAATCGAACCCAGGGCTCACTGTGTGTCAGACCGGCACGGTGACCGCTCCGCCACGCGGGTCGTGAAACGTCGTAACTGCAAGTACTTTCTTTTTTCCCTTTATTAGGCATGAGTGTCCACCAATTCGCACTTGGCCAGCGCGGTGGACGATGGCCTAAAATTCTGTCATTGTGAGAGAAGACCCGTGCCCAGCAGTGGGACAATAATGGGTTGACGAGAGGCATGAGTGTCACCACAAGTTCACTTGTGAAAATAAAAGATGATGCTCATTGATGAAGTCTACTACGGCTTCGCTATATAAACCACCCTTCAAACAAGCAAGTACGTAGCAAAGAGCTGAATGATCAAGGTAACTGCCAGTATTATTATTACTTGTCATGAGTGAATGTGACACCACCTCGTCGAACCGCATTGGCTCTACGCTTTTCGCATTTCATGGAAGAATACTGTTTATATATCACTAGTACAAGCACGTTCACTGTTCAAAAGTCTCCTTAGTCTTATGACAACATAAACCACCCTTCAAACAAGCAAGTACGTGGCAAAAAGACGTGTAAACGTATAATGATACCCGACATTTTATTACATACAACAAGAACTGGGTGATCGAGGTAACTGCAAGTATTTTTACGAACTGCATTGGCTCTACGCTTTTCTCATTTCATGGAAGAATATTGTTTATATATCTCTAGTACAAGCACGTTCACTGATGAAAAGTCTCCTAAGACTTAGCACAACATAAACCACTTATGAAACAAGCAAGTACGTGACAAAAAGACGTGTAAACGTATAATCGTGACGAGCGAGCCCATGTGTCTAGCGGCGGTGTCAAGATGCAAACGAGGCGCCAGAGCCGGCGCCGCCGCGACGATGCCGACACTATAGTCGACGCTCCGACGATTTAGCACACCACACTAATTTGCATACGGGGACAAATTAAATATGTATAGATTACGTATGACTCTCTGTAGAGCATATAATCGGGAAGAAATGTTACTCTTTCACAATATAGTTCCTGGCGTATGAAACGTTTCATAGTGAAAATGTCTAATAAGACAGAAAGTGCGCATACAAAAATTTTATTAAAATGCCAATTAGTTTCTAATATGTATAATGATACCCGACATTTTATTACAGACAACAAGAACTGAGTGATCAAGGCAAGTATTTTTGTTCCCCACAACTTGTCACGAGTGAATGTGACACCACCTCGTCGAACCGCACTGGCTCTACGCTTTTCGCATTTCATGGAAGAATACTGTTTATATATCACTAGTACAAGCACGTTCACTGATTAAAAGTCTCCTAAGTCTTAGGACAACATAAATCACCCTTCAAACAAGCAAGTACGTGGCAAAAAGACGTGTAAACGTATAATGATACCCGACATTTTATTACATACAACAAGAACTGGGTGATCGAGGTAACTGCAAGTATTTTTACGAACCGCATTGGCTCTACGCTTTTCTCATTTCATGGAAGAATACTGTTGATTATATCACTAGTATAAGCACGTTCACTGATGAAAAGTATCCTAAGACTTAGCACAACATAAACCACTTATGAAACAAGCAAGTACGTGACAAAAAGACGTGTAAACGTATAATCGTGACGAGCGAGCCCATGTGTCTAGCGGCGGTGTCAAGATGCAAACGAGGCGCCAGAGCCGGCGCCGCCGCGACGATGCCAACACTATAGTCGACGCTCCGACGATTTAGCACACCACACTAATTTGCATACGGGGACAAATTAAATACAGATTACGTGTGACTCTCTGTTAAAGTGTGTAATCGGGAAGAAATGTTACTCTTTCACAATATAGTTCCTGGCGTATGAAACGTTTCATAGTGAAAATGTCTAATAAGACAGTAAGTGCGCGCACTCAAATTTTATTCAAATGCCTATTAGTTTCTAATATGTATAATAATACCCGACATTTTATTACATACAACAAGAACTGAGTGATCAAGGTAACTGCAAGTATTTTTATCCCCCACAACTTGTCACGAGTGAATGTGACACCACCTTGTCGAACCGCACTGGCTCTACCGCTTTTCGCACTTCATGGAAGAATACTGTTTATATATCACTAGTATAAGCACGTTCACTGTTCAAAAGTCTCCTAAGTCTTAGGACATAAACATGAACCACCCTTTAAACAAGCAAGTACGTAGCAAAAAGACGTGTAAACGTATAATCGTGACGAGCGAGCCCATGTGTCTAGCGGCGGTGTCAAGATGCAAACGAGGCGCCAGAGCCGGCGCCGCCGCGACGATGCCAACACTATAGTCGACGCTCCGACGATTTAGCACACCACACTAATTTGCAAGCGGGGACAGATTAAATATAGATTACGTGTGACTCTCTGTTAAAGCGTATAATCGGGAAGAAATGTTGCTCTTTCACAATAAAGTTCCTGGCGTATGAAACGTTTCATAGTGAAAATGTCTAATAAGACAGTAAATGCGCGCACTGAAATTTTATTCAAATGCCTATTTGTTTCTAATATGTATAATGAAACCCGACATTACAACAAGAACTGAGTGATCAAGGTAACTGCAAGTATTTTTATTCCCCACAACTTGTCACGAGTGAATGTGACACCACCTCGTCGAACCGCACTTGCTCTACCGCTTTTCGCATTTCATGGAAGAATACTGTTTATATATCACTAGTACAAGCACATTCACTGATTAAAAGCCTCCTAAGTCTTAGGACAACATAAACCGCTTATGAAACAAGCAAGTATGTAGCAAAAAGACGTGTAAACGTATAATCGTGACGAGCGAGCCCATGTGTCTAGCGGCGGTGTCAAGATGCAAACGAGGCGCCAGAGCCGGCGCCGCCGCGACGATGCCGACACTATAGTCGACGCTCCGACGATTTAGCACACCACACTAATTTGCATGCGGGGACAGATTAAATATAGATTACGTATGACTCTGTTAGAGGGTCGTGTAATTGTTGTGAAGAAATGTTACTCTCTTATAATTCCTGGGGTATAAAATGTTTCATAATGAAAACGTCTAATAAGAAAGTAAGTGCGCATACATTAATATTTGTGGTTCAATTTTAACAAATTTAAAAAACCTTATCCGTTTGCGTGTACATCTAACATTTTAATATATGCACACAAGAAGAATCATACTTATAGGAGGGAAAAAAAGTATTTTCCTTTGTCATGAATATAATTACATAAACAAAATAAAACATTTAATCTACATTTAAGTACAATATTCTGTAATTTTCTAAATCATATCAGAATTAACTCTTTGGACTCATACACACTACTTGTGTATGAGTCCAAAGAGTTTTTAAAGTAAGGTCGCCAAATTTCACATATATACTTGTCTATATAAGATTTAATGCCAATATTTTAAAAAGTAAACGAAAACCAACATTTCCTTACGTACTGTAATGAGTACAGCTCAGAACTCATGACAAGAAACGCGCAAGCATTTGTCACATTTTTTAAACAAGAAAACTGTTTTTTTAATATTCCCTATCAACACATAACAATACCGTAACTAATGTATACGAATATTATAACGAGTAAAACTTTGTATTTTTGTATGTTTGTCATGAATTAACTTAAAAGTACTGAACCGATTTTAAAAATTGTTACACCATTAGAATGCTACATTACCTTTGAGCAACATAGGCTATGTTTATTACTGTAATATATAAGGCGTCTTTGCTAAAACTTGAGTAATGTGATTCAAAGTGTCAGAAAGTTTACTCATTTTTTTTTCATTACATACACTGCGATATCTATTGATAATAGAACAAAAAAATGTTCTACAATATAAGAGGACATATGAATTTCTACGAAAAACTTAGATACCGCCGCCGCAAAATGATCAGTGTACCCTTACGCAAAGCAGTCGTCGCAAATTTTTTTGGGACTACTATCGGAATATCATCAACCCACTGCTGACTATGACTATTGACCAAATTCCCATTACCGATGGGGAGACGGACATGTCCAAAGTGGTGCTCAAATGTATAACGGTTAGATAGATTACATTATAGTCTGCGCGAACGAAGTCGCGTCGGTTCTGCTAGTGCTTTTATAATTATAACGCAATAAAGCCTAAGTGAGTTCGCGTTTTGAGACGGGAAACGGAGATCACTTCCAAACATGACTACATTGTTTAAGGAGCAATTACATTAGGTAACGTAATCGCCGACCGGCCTAATGAAGTTAAGCGTATCTGTCGACAGATCACCGCGACTACACCCTCAATTAAAATCCCATTACGGAGGATAGTCCATAGAGTTGATTATCTACCAAGTCACAGCGGTAACAAGTTGATTACAAGTGGCAATTGCTATTGCTGTAATGTTTTGTATATGATAGTCTTTGTCTTGAATAAAATTACGAAATAGATACTGTTAGACAATTATGTTTGATATTTAAAAACATTTTGTGGTTCCTAAAATTGATTTCTTACCTTGTTTAGGTTAAATAAAAGGTTAGAGAAAAGTTTAGGAATAAGAGAGATAACTATGTGTCATAATAAATATTTAAATTTAAAATTTACTATATTATTTGAGCATGCTGTGATAACCTTATAATCATAAGTACAGTTAGAAATAAAATTGTTAAATCGAATTATTACATGACAACTTTGTTACTGTTACTTGTGTTGGTAATCCAATTAATAAATAAATATAAAAATCTCTCGCCTCTACCCTAAACCAATTTGTAAGCATTTTGCCATTAGTATAAATAATTGACGGCGGTGGCTCCGGACACACAAAAAGATCTACCAACTTAAAAATATTTTTACCTTTTATTATGGGAGTACAATAAACAAAGCAAAAAAACATATGGTCAGTCAGCCAAGCGTAATCACAGGTAGGCATCGTCAGTCATAGCGCATTCGATACACGCTCGACTGAACGCCCACGCAGCGTTTGACGCTACTAGTTGTTATGTTCGAGGCTTTACCAACAAACATCTTGTTAAGTTGATAACCCAACGGAGTAGTCACCATGCCGGTATGACACGCAATGGGTTCTGAGTTCGATCTCCGGCCAGGCTTGAATTATGAATTCATATTAATATTATCGGGTACTGGGACGTTTGTTTTTTATTCGTCTCTGTGTGTCCATGGCACCCAAGACAGGGGAAAAATCCTAGTGTGGAGTTATTAGAGTAGAAAGTGTATTTTTGAAGTGCTAACAGCTTCGCTTGATTACATCACAATCCATGTAACTGGGTCAAAAAATCGACAAAATGATTCAAAAACCGAATTGGAAATTATACTTATAATTATAAAGTATAATTTTCAGTGACTAGTTGAGTAGCTTTAACTAGTCAGTTAAGTATCACCAGGCTTAGAATCTGTATCATAGAATAGCACGTCTATTTCAATATACAATTTAGGTTAATACATAACGCGTGTACAGATATTTCAAAGCATTCAATAGTTGTTTGTGAAGTTCAAAAACTAAATGCAATATTAAACAAGTAAACTCATATCATGCTTTTCATAAATAAGTTTGTGATCAAACAACGTATATTTAAAATTAAACTTACTTTCTATAGAGAAATATTCAGTAAACTATGCACTATAAGTTTTATTTCCTGGATTTCCTTTTAGTCAGAAGTATTAAGTAATAGTCCACTAAATGGCTTTATAAGGTAGCATCATAGATTTGAGGCTGTCATTGTAAAGAACCTTTTAAGGATGAATATATATCCAGGTTGTTTCTTTTTTCCGTTAAAGCTTGTAGGAATATGGCGTAGAAACGAAAAAGCTATGGAAATTACCAAGAACTTCTTACTGGTAAACGTGAGATACAAATTACTAAATGTAATCTTATCCATATTATTCATATTAATGAAGGTGGTAGTACCAGTGTAGTTCAACCGTGGAAGAACCACCGCCGCACCAATTTCTAGCGTGAAGCATTTCTTGCGTTTCGATAGAAGGGTGTGATTGCCGGCACACTTTCACATGAGGCGACCATCATAGTCCTCGGGAGTAGCAACGCGTCTGTGATTGACTTCAGATGGAACCCACATTCTGTATGAAGTTGATTATAGACGTCCACGGGCGGCAATGACCACTTACTATCAGGTGGCCTGCATGCTCGTTTGCTACTTCCGTCAGATAAAAAAAAAACAATCTTGGGTAGAACTTAAATATACTCACCACATCCTATACGCATACAACTAGAAAATATCTTCGATTATAAGTCAACCATGTGATAAGTAACAGTAATCTGAAGAAAGTGTGTCAGACAGGCCTGTCAGGGCTATAAAACTACAAGTATAGTAACCATTACTAGATGTTATGTCCCTGAAATTCGTTTAGCGCCATAACTTGAGACATGTCAGTTTATTACTGGAACATCCGGTCACTTAACATTTATTAGGATACTGTATTAAGATGGAAAATAATTCGCATCAGAAATGGAAGTACCAGTGTATAATAATTTAAAAGCTTACAATATTTGTAAGAAACATACTTTTTCATCTCAATTTAATAAAACAAATTTAATTAATACATTTATGTTAATAAATTAAGTAGATCGAAAAATAGAATTATTCCCAGTATTCCAATATTATATACCTAGTATAATATTATAGTATTATGATCAGTGTTGACATGTTATATATAAATAAACCAATACTCTCCCTAATTATCAGATAACAGGGAAAAGGAAAATAAGGCGAGAAACGCAACAGATTATATAAATATTATTTGTCGTAACCCCTCTAATAAGAGCAAAGATATTAGGGCACGTTTGAGAAAACTGACCTCGGCCGAGTGAATAAACCTCTAATCGAAGAGGGCCTCCGCTAGGGGCCAGGGGCATAAATCAGGCTCCCCTCGCGATGACGCCCGCCGGAGCCTTCAATTTGGCACATCCTTAAAATGACATACGAGAAGCGCCCTCTAACGACGCCGCATCAACTCACTCGCGTTTCGCTTATAAATAAAATAGCACACACATTATCGCCTCGAATTATTTAAGCCCACAGTCACTTTTACTTTATGATGGAAGCGTTTCTCTTTTTAATAGAAATAACGTGTCTCCTGTATTCGTATGATACGATTTTATAAGTCGGAGGATTTAAGACTTGACTTATTTTGAGCAGGGACAATGCTGACGCCTACATTTAAATGTATTTTGGTTCTTTCCTAGGCTTGTTTCTATTATTATCGTTGTCGTATAATCCTTTTTAAGAGAAAATATTTTTTCAAAGAATCCTATTTTTAGCTAGAAGTCCACCTCACCGAAAGTGGCCGCTGCCGTCCGTGGACATCTGTAAGCAAATTTATATAGAACTGAAGTTCCACCTGAAGTCGATCACAGAGGCATTACCACTACCGAAGAACAAGATGATCGCCTCGTTTGAAAATGAGCCGGTCACTACACGCTTCTATCGAACACAAGAACTACTTCACGGTAGAAATAGGTGTGAAGGTGGTAAACCATTCAAATTTTACCAACTTGCAATGACATTTACTTTTAATAAGAATTACACATAGAATGTTTGAGATTTCCCAATAGCTACATGTTTATCTTTTAATGTTCGCGTACACCATCCTAATTTGAACTTCAAGCCTAGACCACGATAGTGTCATGTCGCCATTTACAACTTAAGCCAAAAAAGGTATCATCGGGTGTTGTGGGTCACCTAAACATAGCTATCGATCTGTAAAAGGTCGGGAGTGCGTGTCGAGTGAGAGCAATCAGGGCGGCGTCGTAGACAAACTGTCGGGGCGGGCCTTAATTGGCGGTCGGCGAGATTTATGCGGGGAGCCGCTCGTCACGCGGCCGCCGATCGCCCGCGACCGCACCGCCGCAGACCCGGCCCGGTGCCGCTGCCGGTGGTTTCACCCATTTGTTTCATTACACGCCTATTAGAATCATAAATATCGCGTATCAAGTACGGTCTTAAAGGCAAAGGTGTTGTATGCAAAAGCTGCGAAATAAGGGTAGGAACACAGGTATACGTGTAAACATCTTAAATTAAGTTTATGGATATTGTATTCATTGTCATCCGCTCGGCACGCGGCTGCTGATTGCCGGCGACCGCACCGCCGCAAACCAAGCCCGGTGCCGCTTTTGGTGATTTTACCCATTTGTTTCATAACACGCCTATTAGAATTGTAAGCGTGTCTCAAGTATTGACTTAAAAACAAAGGTGCAACAAGGAAACGTTTTGGAAGTTGCGATATCAAGTCAAGAGCACAGGTTTATAGATAAAGACATTAAACCCAACCTATGAACAATGTGTATTAACAGTTATCCGCTCGTCACGCGACAGCGATCGCCCGCGACCACACTGCCGCCGATTTCAGCCTATGCTGCTGCCGGTGATTTTAACCATATATTTCATTACACGCATATAAGAATCGTGAGCGCGTCGCAAATACGGACTTAAAGGCAAACGTGCAAGATGCAATCGTTTGGTAACATGCAAGACCAAAACAGGAACAAAGATCTCTATAAAAAGATCACAATGAAGTTTATGAGCACTGTGTATTATTTGCAAGTCTCTCAACGCGGCCGTCCATCGCCCGCGACCGCACCGCGGCAGACCCGACCCGATACCGCTGCCGGTGGTTTCACCCATTTGCTTCATTACACGCCTATTAGAATCATGAGGGCGTTTCAAGTACGGTCTTAAAGGCAAAAGTGCAACATGCAAACGTTTGATAAGTTGCGAAATCAAGAAACATGTCTATGGTTAAAGTTAAAGATCCTCAATGAAGTTTAAGAACACTGTGTATTAATTGTTAGCCGCTCGTCACGTGGCAGCTAACAATTAATACACAGGGCCCGGTCGCGTATCAGCACATTAGAATCGAGAGTATCGCGTTTCAAGCACGGCCTTTAAGGGTACAAAAAGCAAAACGTTTCTTAAATTACCAGTTCAAGGCAGGAACACAAGTTTATGGGTATAAATCGTAAATCAAGTTTATGAACAAGGTGTATTTATGGCTTAGTGTCGTGGTCCTAGTGCAGTGGTAGCCTAACAGTTCTAACTTGCCCTCTCGATCGGGAGGTCTGAGGTTCAAACGCAGGCACCACTGATTTATGTGCATATTAGAAAATAATTATTATCACTGCTTTTCGGTGAAGGAAAACATTGTGAGGAAACCTACCTGAAAGTCCTTAAAAAAAGTTCTCGGAGGTGTGTGAAGTCCACCTATGCGCACTTGGCCAGCGCGGTGGACTATGGCCTAAACTCTCTCATTAAGAGAGAAGACCCGTGCCCAGCAGTGAGACAATAATGGGTTGACGAGAGTCGCAGTTCTCTGGCAAATTACTGTTGCTACGATTTAGTCACGACACCTTTACCAACGTGCCTACATTGCCGCAACATCTAAACTTAGTAAACATACAGCTTCATCTGATCCACTGACATTCGATAAGAGAATGGCTAATCTAAAACCATTATTTTTTTTATTTTTTTATTTTTTTTTATACTTTAACCTAACGATAAGGCAGACGGGCTACCTGATGGAAAGTAGTCACCGTCGCCTATGGACATTCGCAACACCAGAGGAGTCGCCAATGCATCGCCGGCTTTGAAGGAGAGCTCTTTTCGCACCTTTCTTGAAGAACCCCATGTCATAGCGCTCCGGGAATACCTCAGGAGGAAGCTCATTCCACAACTTGCATTATTATTATAATCTTGATAGAAATGCAAAGGAAGACTGATTAAAGGTACACTTTTATGATGAGTATAATATCGTGTGCGAAGGCTCTTATTTTCTCCTGCATTTTTGTATTTACCTTAACAATGTTACCTTTGCCCGTACGTAATATTATCTTGTTAGAACAATATTGCATCTTTGTCTTCTTGGTTTTATTATATCATGATAATTTAATCACGCGTATAGAGGACGTACACGGTGGGTTATGCATAATAACATAAAAGCGCAAAGTTAAATTGACAAAAAGCTCTAGTTATGAGCAACGATGTATTGTTTTACTTTGTTGAACATGTAAGCTGGTAGAACCAGTATTGACAACGTAAAGCAGTTTCCGCATTTTGATAGAGAGGTATGGATATGAGTCAATTTACATTTGATTCTAACAGGCCTCATCTTCTGTAAGGCAAGATACTGGAGCTAACTTTTATTACAATGTAAGAAAACATGATTGAAAAAAAATATAAAAAAAATACATCATAACGATAAAGACAAATCTGCTGTGTTTATCGCCGGATCTTCTCAGTTGAGGTCGTGTTCTGATCCGGTGGTAATGTAAGAAAAAAATATGTGTAACTGACAATTTGTAAGTGCCCCCGTAGGCCTATACAAAATAAAGACATTTCATTGCATTTCAAGCTAACATTGATGTAATCAGAAATCCTGTGTCCGTGGAAGGCCTTTACTACTAAACTGCAAGCATATTTTTTACTTAAATTTCAAAATCGTAAAAATAAATAGCTCCCTATATAATTGTTTATCGCCACATAAAATCCCTATATGTGGGTTATCAATATAGCGTCGCGTTCTTTAAAATCATCTCATGGTAATCTGCTGAAAACGAAATTAAATGGGTTTTATCTTATTATTCACTCATGTTATAAAAGATATTAAATTTCGTATACCTTTTAGAGCAATATACTGTAGTAAAAAGTAATTAACGTATGATTGAACTTCGTAATTTGCTACTACACTTACTCTTCCTACACTCAAAGTTCTACTACTATTTCAGTTGTTACAAATATTATTCACAAAGTATGATATCAAAAAAATTACAACATCTTAAATTCTTTGCGGAACAAAAAGGCATTACAAAACTTCCACAGTATAATTTTTCCTAATTTTGTTCGTGAAGCTTGCGGTATAACATTTATTTATAGCTTTATTCACAAACTACTTGATCCGGCGAACTTCATTCCGCCTAAAAGTCAAAAATCTAAAATTACCAGTGTTCACCAACTATATTATGCATGTATTATGCATTAAAAACCTTCCTATTGATTCACTATTTAAAAAAACTGTATTAAAATCCGTATCTTAGTTTTAAAGATCTAAGCATACATAGGGACAGAAAGCGGGAAGCGACTTTGTTTTATACTATGTAGTCATATAGCTTATTAAACTTATTTGTGTACCAGGCACAAGGCAGCAAATAGCAGTGCCTACGTAATATGGTAAGGAGTTTTAAAAGGATAATATACAATTTTATTTTCCGTTCCACGTAAGAGGTTCGTATGCATTAATAAACAGTATGGGAGATTTAATATTGTGCACATATTTTATTTAAAATCTTCCTTTGAACTAAGCTTCTGTGAATATCAAACGGACAGTCAAAGTTAATAAATCCCGTTGAGCATCACTTATTATACTAATATTATAAAGGCGAAAGTTTATGAGTGTGTATGTTTGTTACTTCTTCACGTCTAAACGGCTAGAGCAATTTTCATAAAATTTGGTAGGGAGTTAGCTGACACTCGGTATTAACATATAGGCTACTTTTTACTGTGGGAAAACATCTTATTCCCACGGGACAATGTTTCTAGATGTCAGTTCATACGAGGCTACCCAATCCTTCTACGAAGCAGTTGTATTAGCAAAGGAGACAGTAGAGAGAGCTAGGGAACATGATGCATCTTCTCGACTGCTTTGTGGCAGGTGCTACGGTGGAGAGCGACATTCATTGGATGCTTCCCTGGCCCAGTCTGGATCCAACGGAGGCACGAGGAAAACCAACTCCAGCAGTAAGTGCTCAATGTGTTGTATGTGCGTTATGCACTTACATTTCATTTCGAGAGGATGGATCCTCCGTAAGGATTACAACAACCTTAAAAAATATTTATCGACTTATAATCTATAGCCAGCTTTTCGATAACAGGAATCACGTATGAGATAACGACAATAATTATGTCTTTTCACCTTAAAGCGCACACTGTTGTATACGTACTTAAATAAGAAAAAAAAATAACATTCATGTGGACAAGATGATAATTTAAAAAAATCCTTAGCTCTGAAGTGATATGCCCTAGAAATAGCTTAAACCATAATTATTACCCTCAGTGCTGTATAAATATTGAAAAACTTTTCAAATAATTGAAAAGGATTTAATTATGTTGATTTTATTCGCACATCTAAATAATAAAGTCTCTTTTTGACGAGTAATTCTATAAAAATATATGGAAAAATATAAATGGAAAAGTATATGGAAAATTATTATATTCCAGATTTTTTTATAATACCTATTGGAGTAGCAAAGGAGCATGCAGTCCACCTGATTGTAAGTGGTTACTGCCGCCCATTGACATCTGTAAGCAACTTCATATAGAACATAGATTCTATGTGAAGTCACAGTTGCGTTGCTACTCCCAAGGACTGAGATGGTCGCCTGACGTAAAAGTGTGCCGGCAATCACACTCTTCCATCGAAACGCAAGAACTGCTTCACACTAGAAATAGGTATGGCGGTGGTGCTCCCTCGGTTTAATTATACTTGTTTTACCACCTATACAATATACGGTTCTCATTAAAAATAAAATATATCAAAGCAAACGCTCGACAAACTGAATATATCTTTAGCTATAAATCTAGCACTCAATACACTAAGTTAAAATATATGTGGCACTTAGATGAGGCAGAGGTCTCCGTGGACAGCGGCATGTTGTTTTTGCGGGGGGCCAGGGGGCCGGGGGGAGGGGTCAAACTAGCCCCCGATCGAGAGGGGGGGGGTTCGGTGCCGTTTTCAATTTGCTTTATTTGCGCTTGTTTTAATAGCGCTCGCTCTCCTTATTGAGCGAGCGACGACCAACCAAATTGCTTCGTGCCCGGACGCCTTTTGATTAAGGCATACGCGTTTCGAGACGAAGAAAAAACAAAGTGTGCCCACTGTTTGTACACCACTTTCTAGTGGAGCTCTCAAAGGGACAACATTATTAAATTCCGTATAATTTGCGATCGACACAATGTATTGATTTCTTACCAACACGGTGAAGACAAATTTACTATAACGATACATGACTAATAAAGTTGATGCTAATACGGGTAGATCTATAGAAACTTAAAACGCTTTCTACACTCATAGCTCCACAGTAGGATTTTCTCTTATATTGTGGGTGTGATGGACACACACAAAGACGAATACACAAACACCCAGACCCAGAACAAGAATCTAAACTCATCATTCAGATACCTGACTGGCTGAGAATCGAACCCGGGACCCACTGCGCGTCAGACCGGTATGGTAACCGCTCGGCCACGCGGGTCGACGTAGATCTATTCTGTTATAATGTGGATCGGGGTGATATAAATATCTGCCATGTTGTACCTATGCATATGCTAGTTCGGCGGGGTACGACAAGATTTATATGAAGTAGAAAATGAGCATGAATTCCACTTTGTGGTAAGAGGTCACGCTGCCCACTGACATTGAGTTGAGTTTCTACCACAAAGGACTAATTTGAAATGCTTCAGAAATGTTTCGCTCCACACAGCTTTCAGACCAGGACAACTATAACACAGCTGTTATTAGGCAGAAATAGATATCGCGAACCACAAAGAATTCTCCCACCTTTTACCATCCATCATGGTAACAGGCAACTAGACACCTGTAATCAATTGAATAAATAATAAATAATCGTGAAGCATTTCTTGCGTTTCGATAGCAGGGTGTAGTTGCCGGCACATAAGGCGACCACCATAGTCGGAAGTAGCAACCCATCTGTGATTGACTTCAAAAGGAACCCATGTTCTGTATGTAGTTGATTACAGATGTCCATGGACGGCAGTGACCACTTACCATCAGGTGGACTGCATGCTCGTTTGCTACTTCAGTCAGATAAAAAAAACATAAGTTTATTTAAAGTTTCCCATACATCCCACACTTATATGCTCATTTTTAACCCACATCCCTACTCATAATAATTTTTTCGCTTAATTTAACATACTATACGAAAGCCCTTAACGATAACGCTTATCCGCAAAACATCGCATATCACGTACCCGATCTAAAATAAAACAACCGTAGAAACGACGTGTGTCAACAGGGATCCAAACGGCGCATGAAATAACGAGCTCAAAACAAACACGCCACGAAGATATGGACAAACGTGTACTCACTTACGTTCGATGACGGGCATTTGATGTAAAAGGTAGGGTAAATAATAATATATACAGACGGACTTTGTGTCTTACCGACATCATTGAGTAGAAACAGTGCCAAGTGTTTTACTATAATTTAACTTCGTTTTACAAAAAGTCGTTCACTGTTTCAGCTATTCATTTGTGGAACTCCCTTCCTGTATCAATCCGTTATGCCCAATCCCTATATTCGTTTAAAAATCTTGTCAAGTCCTATTACTTAAAGCTCTAATTTCCCAATCTTTTCCTTACGCTGTTGCTATCTTTAAACTTATTCTTTCTACAATTGTTGATATGTTAAATTTTAAAAAAACTAGTTTCTCTGTAACTAACTTTCTTAATTAATATCTTGCACTATTTTCCTTAACCTGATTATTGCACCCTACCTTTTCTTTATTTTCCCTTAAATCGAAACTCCGAACCGTGAGGTTGCCTGGAAGAAATCGCTGTTGAGCGATAAGGCCGCCTTTTGTATTTTTATATTGTGATTTCACTGTATTATTTTTCTTTTCTGAGTACTATAAAGTATATTATTATTATTATTATAATTTAATGGCAATGTTAAAATCGTAATTTAATTATTAATTTTCAAATGACAATATGAATATATTAAATAACTACATTTTATAACTATGTAAATACCTATATAAAAAAATAACTTAAAAGATAAAAAAAAAAATGCCAAATTAAATATAAAATGCAGCGTCCAAATTACTATCCCTTTGAGTTCCCAGAATGCTGGCAACATCACGTCGATGAATAGCAAGGCTAATTTAATTTGTTGACCGAGGTATGTGCCAGCTTTCTGATCATTCGTTGCCTCTATCAAACGGTTGGGCAGATGCTTAAAAAATAATTTAGCATTTAACCCCCACGGTCTCATAGTTTCAACCCCAAATGCCAGAAATATGAATCTTTAATTATATCTCCATATTTCTGGCACATGCGGATTTCTAATCTAATGACTAATAATGATCCTATTTTCGAACGATGTAATTGTGGTGCGACGTATGTTTCATTAAACCTAATATGAATTCAAGATACGTAAATAGTAAAAAAATCATTTATGGTTTAATCATACTGCTATTTATATAAGCGAAAGTTTGTGAGTGTGAATGTTTGTTACTTCTTCACGTGTAAACGGCTGGAGCGATTTTCATAAAATTTGATAGGGTGTTATCTGATACTCTGGATTAACATATAGGCTACTTTTTACTGTGGGAAAATATCTTATTCCGACGGGACAATCGATTTTCAACTAGTACACATAAATGAAAGTTTTACTATGAAAAAATAGTAACACCCACGCTTAGAAACACCCTAGATGTTATTTTTTACGTAAATAAATGAATTCATTTGATTGATAACTTTACGTTAAGTTTACATCTACTCTACTAACTTTCATGTCTGCAATAAACAATATACGAGTTTAATATTCAAATACCTTTCATCAAAAGATAATGCTCCATTCCGCAAGAAATTCAATGCAATCTTACATTGGTTAGACCTATTTTTAGTTACTTCAATAACTTGGTGAGTCCAATTCCAGACTGATCTAAAGAAAAAATACATAACTTCCGAAAACATCTTTCTAAAATTCTGCCAAAATATTCGCCTCTTCAATACGTATAAAATATTTCCAAACTTACCTCAACCAATGCCGCTTAGCGATCGCGGTGTGACAGCAGATCGCATCGTACTGGTCCGCTATCCACACTATCAGGATGATGTAGAACGCTGTTGTAGTGTCGTTGAAGAACTCCGACATTATCGCCTCCATGCCTGTGGACAAAATGAATGTTTTTTAAGTTACTTTTTTTCATTTTCTCTGATTTTTGAGTTTACTCCTTAAGAGTCGATTTGCATATATAAGGCCCGGTATGAGAAAAATGTGAGGAGTAAAATGTACTGAAGAATGACCGCGTTACGATTCGGTTGTGTTTACAAAATGGTTACGTATACAAAAGTTTCCTAGTAAGAGACTTGCTTTGCAATTTGGTCGTATTATTTTTTGCGATGAGGTCGTTTCATTTCACTCTGTGTTATTATTAACATTTTATTTAAAAAAAATAATAGAAGACAGACATGTTATTTATGACAACGTAATTTAATTAACATTTTAGCTTATAATATAAATAATTGAAACTAATAAAAAAACTGACTTGCTCTAAAATAATAATAATATATTTTTTTATTAAGATGCTCAAGACCGAATCTAAGTTACCATCAAATTAATCAGGATGTTAGGTAACTCGAAGCACATAATATAGAAGATTTTATTAGTTATTACATGATTTTTGATTTTTAGAAAATTGAAAGCAGGAAACGCGCAGCAGTACTCTGACAGTATTTGCAACGTGTTATCTGACGCAGTCGCATAATTCAGTAATTGGAACGGTAATGAGTCTTAACTAAATATAATGTGTATTTGCGGAATAACATGTTTAGGGCCAGTTATTTTGAGACCACCATAATCAAACCTAGTTGTAACATGTAGTTGTGAAGTGTCTCTGTGGAAAAGTTTGCGAACTGTTAACCTAATTATAACATGACCATCTTTTTTTTTGTTCTCGAGGGGGAAACCTTCAAAAAGTACTCAACGCCGTGGGAGCGACGCAGGGTTATGTGGGTTTTTTACCGCACTATCACTCCCCTGGTGGCCGTCCTCGGCGCTATAAAGAGGACTCCGGGAACTCGGATCGACCGCAACCGGAATCCTCTGAGCGCGTTGCCCCATCGGGCTCCTCTCAGATGGGCGGCTTGGCCCACCGCACCGTCTAGTCTTTACCACGGTATGCGATCACATACCGCCGTCCGTCCTGGGATCGCCTGACCGAACGGTTCGAGCTCCCACTCTAGCCGCCTGCAACCCCGGAAGCCCCTGTTAGTCGCCTCTTACGATAGGCGGGAATGCCGTAGGCCTATTCTGATCCCGGAACTACAGGGACGAACATGATCATCTTAGTTGTCAAAAGTATTACGACAACCACCACCATCACCTAACACCAATCGGTGGGTCGCGTGCTCGTTTGTTAATTCAATACTATATTATGGATTTGACTGATGTAAATTGTATGGTATCGCGGTTCACTGCAAAATTATTACAGTTAGTCGATTCCCATGCGCCTTTAAAAACTATTATCGTCAAAGAACGTCAACATCCATGGGTGACCTATAATATCAGGTTAATGATGCGAACTCGCAACATAGCCCAAAATAGAGCACGTTAAACCGGCAGTGATGTTCATATGACCTATTACAAGGATTTAAAGAAAACGGTAACAACTGCATTGTACATGGAAAAAAAAGCTTATTTTGATTATTACATTAATTCACATATTGATAATCCCTATACTCTATGGAAACATCTCAAACAGCACATTACATTTAAATCGGGGCATGATACGTCTCTTCCACCGGGCTTTGATGACGCTGACCAAATTAACGACCATTTTTTAGACCTTCCTGGCGATAACATCATACCACTTTCATATTTGACTTTTTTTGAATTTAATACACATAGTTTAGCATCTTTTTCCTTTCATAATGTCACCGAGACGGAGGTTCATAAAGTAATAAACTCATTACACTCCAATGCGGTAGGTGCTGACGGGATTTCACTTGACATGCTCCTGTTAACGTTACCTTACTCCCTTGAAATTATAACAAACATCATCAACACTTCCTTCAATACTTGTACTTTTCCAGAAATTTGGCAAAATGCTTTAGTAAAACCTTTGCCTAAGAATGATAACCCCGTTGCACTGAAAGACCTTAGACCTATAAGCATTCTTCCAAATATGTCTAAAATAATAGAAAGAGTCGCTAGTGATCAATTGCGCCGTTATTTAGATGCAAATTCTATTTTGCCCATAAGGCAATCTGGCTTTAGGCAAAAGAGAAGTACCACCACAGCTTTACTGGACGTAACGGACGATCTTCTTACGTCGCAGGCCACGGGCCAAAGTTCTATCCTCGTGCTTCTGGACTTCTCTCGGGCTTTTGATTGCTTAAATATCTCGCTTCTTCTGTCTAAGTTATCTTATTATGGATTAACAACCGAAGCTGTAAGGTGGTTTGACAGCTACTTTCGAAATCGAACCCAGAGTGTAATCCTAGAACATAACAGCACTGACGTGAAGGCTTGTTCGGCAAATAGAAGAATAAGGAGGGGAATACCACAAGGTTCGATATTAGGTCCTTTATTATTTATTTTATATAGCGCCGATGTAGTTCAAAATATAAAGGATTGTAAATATCATATATATGCCGACGACCTTCAAATCTATATCTCATTTAAGTCATCAGAGGTGTCAGTAGCTGTGGAAAAACTTAACGCAGATTTACAACGTATATTCGAATGGTCTGTTAATAATGCACTCATTTTAAATCCCCTTAAAACTAAATATTTAATTATTGGAAATAATAAACAAGTTAAAAAGATAGTTGCACATAACCCAATTATACGCCTTAACATAAACCCAATTGAAAGGGTATCAGAAGCTCGTAACCTTGGCGTTCTCATGGACGAGACTCTAAGATTTGAAAAACATGTGACTAACATAGCACGTAATTGTTTTTATAGGCTGCGAGTTTTATATAGAATAAGGGATTTTTTAAAACGCGATGTTAGAATCAAATTGTGTGAATCATTGATTCTCTCCAAGCTGAATTATGCAGATGTTGTCATAGGCCCCAGGTTGTTAGTTCGCTCGCAAAATCTTATCCAGCGTGTCCAGAATGCTTGTGCCAGATTTTGTTTTAATATACCCCCTCGGACACATGTGACACCTTACATTAACGGTGCAAATATCTTAAAAATGAAATATCGTAGGCAGCTTCATTTTGCATCATTATTGTTTGGGGTAATAAAACATAAATGTCCACCGTATCTCTTTGATAAGCTGGACTGGTCTAAACGTAGACATAATAATCCCCAAAGCACAGGTAGTAGCCGGCTGAATTATCCATTGGGGTGTAATGCTTCTTTTCGCGGTAGTTACAGGTATAATGCGACTAAGTGTTGGAATAACCTGCCGCCTCCGATTCGTAATCTGAAATCAGAAGCTAACTTTAAAACTCATTATAAGTCGTATCTACTAAACTTACAAAAAATCTTATAAACGCAAACATATATACGTAAATACACACACAGACGAACACACACACACCAACACACTCGCAGTCACATAATTAAGCACACATGTACTCACACCTCAATCACTACATGGAGAAGGTATATTGAAATAAATGAAAAAATAAACTTACCAATACTAATTTTTATTATCGCCACATTCCGAGTTAATGTTCCTAGTGTAATGCTTCATTATTATTATATTTACTATTGTTCTAAGAGGTTAATAATGCTAATTAGTCCACTTTCTTATTATATGACTTGAATTAAGTAAAAACAAAAAAAAAAAGAAAATCCGCATTAAATTTAAGACTGTACACCGTCCGAACTCCGCGAACCACTGGGTCGCACTGAAAACCAACGCTCGCAGTTCTCTGCGACATATGTTGAGTGTGCCCATTTCCAGCTGCCATCTAATTTACTTTTTCCTTGTATTTTAAAATATTCTAAATTCCCCTAGTTGTAAGTAAAATTTGATTTATGTGTATGTTATTTATTTATATTTTATATGTGTTAATTAATGTCAATAGCATGTAGTACTATTATTAGCTGGAATAAACTTTTCTTTCTTTCTTTCTTTCTTTCTAAATACAAGTCTCACATTGACTATGCCTAATCTTATACTATGCAGGTACATTTTATTCTATAACAAGTGCTTATTACTGCTCCTGTACATGGCGCAAATATTCAGTGCAGGCATGCAGTTACGCGTAGATTAATTAAGTCAAGTAAATTTCCGTACGATCCCGCATATACCACGGCGCACGGCATTAAACATATCGCTTGCGACACCGGAATCCGGCGGTCGGGTGTCGCAGTGTCGCTAATTAGCTCCCGAGATCGCCGCGCTAACGACCGACACCCGACCACGCCGACAGCTTATTAACCTCTACACATGCATCGGAATTATTACTCCAGAACCCACTCTTTTACTTTTTTATTTCACCACTTACCAAAATATATTACCTGCAACTGGTTCTATTATATTGCACTAAAATTCAGTGCAGAGATTCACCTCCACCCGGATTAATTTAGTCGACTAAATTCCCTTACGGACCCGCATACATCACAGTGCATGGCATTAAACATGTCGCTCGCGCCACCAGAATCTGGCGGTCGGGTTTCGCAGTGTCGCTAATTAGCGCCCGAGATCGCCACGCTAACTACCGACACCCGACCATGCCGGCAGCTTATTAACCTCTACACATGCACCGAAGTTACTACTCTAGAACATACGAGAAAGAATCTTATTGTCCGTTTATTAATAATACCATATGGTTATCTCAGACTACATATTACTAGTTTCAACAACATTTTATACTGGAAACAAAGAAAGTGATACATATAATGAATCCAAACATTGACACATATATAGCCACGACAAAGTGGTTGATATATACACATTAAAGATATTATTAAATAGGGTTTTCAATGAAAATAACTCCGAAAATGATTTTTATTACACACGAATTTATTTTAGAAATAAATTAAAAAGAATATTAATATGACTAACGAGAAATGTTTAATACTACTAAACTGTATTTAATTTGATTTCGACACGCACGTAATTGATTTTAATGATCAACAAAAACGCGTGTCTATTATGTCTGTATACATTTTCAGGGTACTGAATACGCCGCCCGCCAGTTTATTAAAAGTCACCCAAACTCAATGGACGTTATGAATTTCAATGGCATTGATTTCGGGGCGGGTGTATAGTAGCCACGCATCTATGACAGTACTTTCACACGACGCTTTATTTTTGTTGAAGTGAGATCTTTCTCACAAAACCTAAAATTTATATAACATTAAATATAATATTGGGTGTAGGAAACTTGATACAGAAGATGTGGTGACGCATCAGAAAACTCGACTCAAATATATCAAGACCCTCGTAAGGCAGGCTTTGTGTGAGAAATACCTTTTTGTATATTTTTAATGTATAAAACACACGAAATGTCTATGAATTATTAGTGTGAATGTAAACACAAACAACATTTTTATTGCAATATATCTGCATTATTAACCTTTCTCCATTTGATACCTCATGGTAAAACATGATAAAACATGTCTAAGAATCATCGACGGTAATCATACTTTCTAACAAAAAAACTGCGTCCAAATTGGTTTACCCTATTAGAAGCTACCGTTGCCACAGACGGACAAGCAGACAGTTTTCAAACTGAACAACCCCTTCTTGCGTCGAGGTTTAAAAGGAGGACCATTATGATAAACACTGAAAATCTTAGATTATCCTCTTATAACAGACAAATTGTCGTATTTATAATATTAGTAGGATCTTGTGCGAACACATTATCAGCAGGAATATTCCCGCGACGTCACCGTCTGAAAACCCCTCATCGTGTGAAAGTAGCGTAATTCGACAGGACACGGACAACTGTCCGGCGCCGCGGCTGCTCCTTGTTTGCATTTTGATGAGCCCGCACTGATGCAATAACCGCGTTCGGAACACGCGAGAAATACTCATAGATCACGGATTAAACGTTCAACAGTTGTACCAGAAGGTAGATTCCAAACCAAACTATAAGTTCCAAATCTTATATTACAAGGTTGTATAAAGTTAGTAACAAAGCGACTGATTTCGTTTAGGTCCAATAAACCGACATTCTAACGAAGTTTGTTTCATATCAAGGTTTTTTTTTATTCGCAGAGTTGTCTGGCTTCCGTAAATTACAAGTATGATTTTTCTGTAAAAAATCTTGCAACTGTCGATGTTTAATCGATTCCGATTAATTCCAATGATGACATTATGTATATATGTTGACTTCAATTTCGAGTTGAAAGTTCAGAAAATTAGGAAATTTCAGACATATTTTTTCACAAAGTTTATGTTAATACGTAATAAAAATAATATCAAATCGATCTATCTATATATCTACCAATTGTTAAATATCTTAGTCTGCGACTTTAGATACAACCCCTTTTCTAGATGAAGTTGGTTACTGGTCATGCGGTTTAACCGCGACAATAGCCAGATTTTAAATTGTTAAACAAGTAGGAACTATATCTGCGCCATAGCTATTATATTTGGGAGTTTTGTAATATTTCTTAAAATTTAAACGCTCTTCCATATAATATTTTTATTTGCAACACAGTTTTAAGTAAACAATCCCTTTGTTCTACTAAATTGGTCATAGGAAGCGATTTAAACATGTGTAGGTATTAACAACGTAAATCTGCAGAGGACCCTCTGCGTTACTTACTCGCACGTCGGGGGTATCACCAGAATAGCTGGCGACGTACTGTATCGCTCATAACTACGTTCGCCCAATTAACTCCCTTCCCGGATTATACACGTCTCACATCCTTATGTGTCCAGAACGGGAACTTGCTGTACTAGTTAACGGTGAGGCGTTGATTTCATTGCATTAAATTTATAGATAGAGATGTATCAAAGGACAATATGTAAAGTAAGTAATAAAGTATTATAATACAACGATTCTTTTACAACATTCTCGATTATAATACAACATACTTTTTATTTAAATTAAATAACAAGATTAAATAATGTAAGATCTAATTTGCTGCTTAAGTTACAATAACAGCCTAATTTTAAATGATACGTACGTAACGTAGGTAGTACGTGAACTCGATCATTTTCATCCGCTTAACTTAAATAGTGTTGACGCTGTCATAGTATGCACTTTATATAGTATTTGTACAGTCAGCAGCATATAGTTAGTGGCGTTCAAAGTGTCCATATTGTTAGATACAATCAAAGTGTTCAATAATATCGGCACAACCTACGTGTTCTAATTGTTCGCAACATCTTAAACTTCCAAATGACAGAACATTCGTAAATTCATAATGAACCACTCAAATTGTCACAATTTCAGCATCTGATACGACACCAGCGGTAACCTAGCAACGAGACTGTTCGTAAATACAGGTACATTTTATAATATTATACCTTATGTTGCGGATATAAGGTTCCTGATCACTTACGGTATAGGACATGCTAACAATGACTCTTCTCTTCTCTCTTTTTTATATTAACAACTATCCTTTTCATATCTTGTAATGACGTCATTGACTGTCAAAGTCATAGAATCGGTCTAGGGGAACAAGAGGCATGATAAGACAAGACGAGAGGACGGACGAGTAAGACGGGTCATGCACACATACCGGAAACGAAACGCTTTTGCGAGATGTTGCTGCAGCCCATCAGAACCTGCTTTCAAACAATACTCAATGGACCATGACAGTTGATTTACAATCAAATTTAGTTTAAATGCATAATTGATGTAATATTTTTTTATCCTTAATAACTACAGAAACAAGCAAGAAATAGTATTGAATTGATGATTATGTTCTCCTTTATTTTACGTTTTCCTTGAAGTTGATGGGCAATTTTAACACTGCTTTAGTCTTACCGTTATTTCATATTTTCTTTTAACATAGTAATTGGGGCAAAATGCGTAAATGTCACGGGGCATAATGGCATACACCATTATATTGCATTCTAATAATTCCATCGACAGAGTTAGTATCTCATCCATGCTCAATTGCGTCAAGTGTTGTTAATGTTCTGTATATGGAAACATACACATATATTGCACCTGAAATACTTACCACGTCAAGTTCTACAAACCTACCCTCGTCAAGAAAAAGAAGGCCTAAGTGGGTTCATAACACACTTGAAAAAGAACAAGTTCAATCGATTGAGTCTTCTTCCTGTTCTCTCCGGAAATCAACGTTTGCCAGTGACACTATCTGATGCTGATTCACCACAACAACATTGTTCACAATTATTTGACGTACAAAAAAGAAGTTCCTCAGAAATTCGTTTTCACATACGAGCTTAAAGTTATTCGATCGTTACTAGCAAGGATGTTCAAAGGGTTTCAAAGGATGTATATTAAAAAAAAAATAAAGACTGATGTATATTTCACAAACAATATATTTTAGCTAAAATATAATAGTTTTTCTGTAACCTCTACGGTTTTCTCATTTTTAAACTGATGAAAAGTATGTTCATTAAATTTTAAAACCCTAAATGAGATAAACATATGTCAATATTATCATTGCTCGCACAGTAAGGGCCGGCACACATATGACGGAGCGCAGCGCAGCGCATGCCCGCGAAATTTTCTTAACGAATCACACACTAGCCGAAATTCGCGCTAATTACTGGGAGAATGCGCGCGGATGCGCGCGGGTGCGCGCGGATGCGCGAGCATGCGCTGGAATGTACTCGACAAACGGTCGTCATTCGTTTTGCAGTTTTTCGAGAGACCAAAATGGCGGCTGCTGCCTGTGGCGTCGCTCCGGCGAGCCCAGCGGCCAGCGGCGACCGAAAGCGGACGCTCGCGGAGTAGCGCGTCGTGCGCGCGCGGTCGCGCTCCCGCGCTACCTTTCGCATGTGGTCGCTTCCATGCTCCTCAGAAATAAATTGCTGTTATTTAATTTTGGACATTATTTCTAAAGGGACAATGACGATAATAGTTTGACAGCAAAAAATGCGCTGCGCTGCACTCCGTCATATGAGTGCCGGCCCTAAGTGATCCTTACAACATATTCGCAACATAAAGTTTAATATTATAAAATGTACCTATATTTACAAACAGTCTCGTTGCTAGGTTACCACTGACGCCGGAACATTTGTGACAATTTGGGTGGTATTAACATTATGAGTTTATGAACGTCCTGACATTTGGGAGTTTAAGATGTTGTCAACAATTAGAACACGTAGGTTGTGCCGATATTATTGAACACTTTGATTGTATCTAACAATATGGACACTTTGAACGCCACTAACTATATGCTGCTGACTGTACGAGGTTCAAAGATAAATATATTTTTAACCGATACTACCGCGCTACGGTAACTACGCTATAGACATAATGTTGACGATCCTCTATCAAAACCTCTATCAAAAGCCGTTAAACAATAAAACCATATCTCTTAACAGAGCATCAGTTTCACTTGGTGAAGTTCCCAATGATTTGCATCGTTTACTGTTTGGTACGGCGCGCGTGCCTCGCACCCATCTTCGGCGATGTTTGCCTCGCGCTAGAATTAAAATACGTATAGTATGCAAAGGCAAAGACAAAGACATAAAAAATATTGGCCGATACCATCGCATTAAGTTACCTACAGCATAGAGAGAACGTTTGACCGACGAATCTCCGTCAAAAGCCGACAAATCCTAATGAAAACAGAATCTCTTATCAGAGCATCAGTTATACACAGGCACTTGGTGAAGTTCCCAATGATTTGCATCGTTTACTGTTTGGTACGGCGCGCGTGCCTCGCACCCATCATCGGCGATCTTTGCCTCGCGCTAGAATTAAAATACGTATTGTATGCAAAGGCAAAGACAAACACAAAAAAAATATTTACCGATACCATTAAGTTACCTATAGCATAGAGAAAACGTGTGACCGACGAATCTCCGTCAAAAGCCGACAAATCCTAATGAAAACAGAATCTCTTATCAGAGCATCAGTTATACACAGGCACTTGGTGAAGTTCCCAATGATTTGCATCGTTTATTGTTTGGTACGGCGCGCGTGCCTCGCACCCATCTTCAGCCATCTTTCCCTCGCGCTAGAATTAAAATTCATATAGCATTCAAAGATAAATACATATTATTTTAACCGATACCACATAGTTACGGTGACGACAGCATAAAGTGAATATTTACAGAAGAATCTCCGTCAAAAGCAGTTTAAGCCTAATGAAAACAGAATCTCTTATCAGAGCATCAGTTTTACACAGGCACTTGGTGAAGTTCCCAATGATTTGCATCGTTTATTGTTTGGTACAGCGCGCGTGCCTCGCACCCATCTTCGGCGATCTTTGCCTCGCGCTAGAATTAAAATTAATAGCTGAGGACGGCGTCACGTCGACCGGCCCGGTGGTGCTAGGGTTGCTACATTTGCTGCATTGGTCGCAAGGAATATACGGATTTTTGACCCCACCCGAGAACCAAAATATTGTCCGTGAAATAATGCCTAAGATAGTTGCGACAAGTGATTTTTTCTGATATTTATATTAAGCTTTATATTAATATCCTAGTTCCTATATGGGTTTGTAACATAGCGGTTTTATTCGTCTAACAGTTTTATCGGCCGGCATTTTATATCATGTTTCATCATCATTAATCATATCATTTATTTATTTTTTAGATTGCCTAATACCGATTCACGATAGATTTTAGCATTTTTTTTACAATTTTATAATGACACTAGTCAAAAGCAAGTTGAACACTGGATTTTTTACAAAATATTTTATTGAAATTTCATAAGATAATCCGAACAATCCTATTGACAATAAAACAAAAATAGAAGTTCTTAACAGAAAAGTAAAATGCATATCTAATAATTTGACAACCCTACAAGCGGCCCGAGTAATTTGTTTACTCGTCTCACTCAGGATTACGTCGCATGCTCCGTTGAATTCGCAATCGTCTATGACTTTTAACTACCGACCGTAAAAGTCATGTCAATGTTGTATAGAGGTACAATGATTAAACGATGTACTATGGACCAAAATGGGATCGCGAGCCACCTTCGCCGATATTTGCTTAATTTATCGACAATATCATAGGATTTTTTTAACGCGCTTTCTACACTCATAACCCCACACTAGGATTTTCTCCTGTGTCGTGGGTACCATGGACACTCAAGACGAATACACAAACACCCAGACCTAGAATATGAATCTAAATTCATCATTCAGATACCTGTCTGGCCGGGAATCAACCCGGGACCCTTTGCGCGTCAGACCGGTGAGGTAACCGCTCCACCACGCGGGTCATCAAAAATTTTAAATTAAAAAAAATAACACAACATTTAAGGTTTGTAAGTTTTTTCTACTTGAATTGAAGAATGTAGTCATCCCTAAGAAAATTCATACAGAACATGGTTATTTTCAAAGTCAGTCTTACATGCGTTGCTGCTCCCTGTGATTAATGCGGTCACCTCATATTAAATAGAGTCGGCAATCACACCCTTTCACCGAAACGTAAGAACTGATTCACACTAAAAGCAGGTGTGTCGGTAATTTCCCGGTTGACCTACACTGGTTCTACTACCTAGCAGATATTAGAAGTTTTAATGTCGAGTAAATTATCAATATACTTCCTACTCTTAAATACAAAAAAAAACGGTAACTTCAAAGTGTCAGATATCATATAGGTATTCTTGTCAAAAGGAAAATGTTTTGATATTTTCTTTCAATTTTAATTAAAACATACTTAAAACAAAATATTTATAATACCCTATTGTGACTGATTTAGTAGGACAAAGGAAAAATATTTAATTACTTAACGATTGTGTTGCAAATACAAATAAAATAAGAAAAACCGTTTAAACTATAAGAAATATCACAAAAACTACCCAAATATGATAGCCATGCCGTAGATATAGTCCCTACTCATTTAATAACTTAAAACATGGCTATAGTCGAGGTTAAACTCCATAACATGTATATTTTTTATAAGTTTGAAGTAGCAAACTCGCTTGAAGTCCATCTACATCTTTGGTCACTACCGCCCACGGGCACGTAAGTAACTTCATAAATAAAAGGGGTTATAACTAAAGACATAAGTCAAAAATCTAAAGTAATAGTAATCTAAGATGGTCGCCTCATACAAAAATCAGCCATCAACCAGACTGCACAACACGTCATGCCTTATTTTTCCCACTTTCTTAAAATACGTCGGTCCTTAATTCAATGAATATGTAACCAGTTGACACTCAAAAAGTCACTTTTTGAGTGTCAACGGGAATGTGCCCTTAACGTTCTCAAAATTATTCATAACATAATGGACTTATTAGCAAAAGAGATTCGTAAGCATACGAGGTAAAATGTACACATTAATCTTTAATGTTTTTATAACGTTTTTTCTCCAGATAAATGAGAAATCTAGGCAAAGTTCGGATACGACATATCAATTTATATAATTATAATGAATAATGACGATTAATTAATAATTATAATGATATTTGAAGCAATTCCAAAACGATATATTAACAAATCAGATCGATCTTCTCTAACTTTTCGTTCATAGTGATAAATAATGCTATGTATTGTCATCCAAATAAATATATGAACAACTAGCTGTACCCGCGGCTTTGCCCGCGTGCAAATCAATGTGTCACAAAGTTTTTCCCGCGCAAATCTCGACACCGTGGGAATTCTATGATAAAAAGTAGGAACATTAAAATCGGTTTGGCCGCTCAAGGATTACCTGGTCAAACACAGAATGAAAAAACGAATTTAAAGTGTGTATTTGTGGGTAGGAACGTATTGTTATGTAAGTAGTTTTTTTTAAATTAGACGAATTCTAATATTGTAAACCGCTTTTTTTAACCAATTTACTTTCTTAGTGGTCTAATTTACAATATCGGGATACTTTTTTCAATCAACTCCTCCACATTTGAACCAAAACGTATCGATTATAAAGATTGATTTGAACTTTTCCGAATTGGAAAATACTATTTGAAGTAATTTTGGCGGATTCAAATTTCTAAGTAAGATTATAGGTAAACCTACTTTTAATATTAATTTGTGTTCAGGAGTTCCGGAAGGCATTAAGGAATTCAAAAATTCTGTTGGATAATGTACTGCTTCCTCCATCTCAATGACTGTGTCTACCGAATAGTAGATCTGTGACGCTGCTTTAAATTTTGAAAAAAAAAACATTTATTTTATCGACACGTTCATTGGTGGGTTATAGTGTTATTGGTTGTATTAACAATATCGGGATGTACTTTTTCAACCAATTCCTCTACATTTAAACGAAGACGTATCGATATAAAGATTGATTTTAACTTTTCCGGATAACACTATTATCTACTTGAAGTAAATCATTAGAAAATTGGAATATCACTGAACAGCGACAGATATTATAAGTTCATATTTTGTTTCATGTGGCCAAAGATAAGATCTTTTAAGAGGTGCATCGGGCTATTTGTGTACGTAAATACCGCATTGTTCTTTGTAAAGCAGAAGACATAATCAAAACACTTTTACAATTCATACGAACAGGGCGCACCCGCTCGCAGGGCGCTACCGCGCCCTGCTCGCTTATTTTTTATATTTTCTTTTATGTTCCAACCTAACCTAACCCATCCTGTTTAAAAAGCTACAGCTAAATCCAACTCTTAACAATAACATGACAATACTCCTGCGTTTTCAGGATTTAGGTATTCAAAGTGACACTTTTCATCATAATGTTCTCTCAGCAACGGGTTGTAATGTATTGTAATCAATAAGTACCAAACTCATACGGCTTAAGTAGGTTGTGTACTTAGATTATCAGGGTTGATGAATTGAAGTTTAATTTATAATTCACATTTCAGTTTAATGAGCTGTCGTTAAACTTATAATATATACTAAAAACAACCGTAAGCATTATGGGACTACCTTTTATAATTTAGGCTTGCACTATCTCGCATCATCAGGGAGGAGTTGAAGGTAAAAAAAAATATTCCGTGTCTTTGCTCAGTATTCTTATTACTTATACGTAAGCACTTGCGAGCCAACTTCTATAGCTTGGGATTGCAGTACCCTGCATCATCAGGGCTTAAGGTCGGAATTGTCATCATGTGTCTTTGCTTAGTAATTATATTACAAACCCGTAAGCATTAAATGGCCAACTCCTATAGCTTAGGCTTGAAGTACCCCTGCATCATCAGAGTTGAGGAGTTAAAGGTCAAAATTTTCATCATGTGTCTTTGCTTAGTAATCATATTACATACCCGAAAGCACCAAACGGCCATCTCCTATAGCTTAGGCTTGAAGTAACCCTGCTTCATCAGGGTTGAGAAGTTGAAGGTCAAAATTTTTACCGTGTATCTTTGCTTGGTATTTTTATTACATAACCGTAAGTACCAAATAGCCAACTCTTACGGTTTAGTCTTGAAATACCCTTACATCATCAGGGTTGAGGAGTTGAAGATCAAATTTTTGTCGCATGAATTTGTTTAACAATCTTATTATATATCCATAAAAACAAATTGACTTACTTCTACGGTTCAGGCTAGCAGTACCCCTGCATCATCAGGATTGAAGAGTTGAAGGTCAAATTTTTTAGGAAATATCTGCTTAGTAATCTCATTCTACATTCAACCCAATTGGACTCCTACAGCTTATGTTTGGCCGAGTATCGCTAATTTTGTTAATTTGCTTCAAAGAAATGGATCCTATGAACAGAACCGTATCAAACTCATCAGAGTACCCTTGAAGTACATTCTTTCAAATAAAAGAAAAATCATCAAAATCGGTTGGCGGGAAATTGAGTTATTCATCTATTTATCGCGCACATCGTTAATGCAAATATCAGACTTATGCGCTTTTCTTATGGATGCCACTGTCAAAAGTGAACTAAAAATAAATGGGACCCGACGACACGCACTACCTTTCAAATGAAAAAAAAATCATCCAAATCCGTTCACCCAGTGCGGAGAAGTCGAGTAACAAATGTAAAATTAAAAAAATAAAATAAAAAAATACAGACGAATTGATAACCTCCTCCTTTTTGGAAGTCGGTTTAAAACTATGTTTTAACATAAAAATCAAAGCGAAATACTAAATTTTATTGAGGTGGCCTCAAAATTGACTGACTTTCATACAAACTTACATCTCCTATTTGGGTTAAATTGGGAGGGGGGGGGGGGATCAGAAAATTCATTCTTAACTGACGTCTACGTCATAAAAGGAACCCCTAGTAAAAATTATATTCGTATCTTTAGCAGTTTAGGCTCTACGATGTTTATTCAAAAGATGAGTGAGAGAGCATCCTTTCGTTTTTATATAAGTATATATAGATATAGAGATATAGATTTGTATAGTATCAAATAACATAGGTACACACATAACCAATAAAAAATTCATAACAAAGGAATACATTTTACAGACCATAACATGTTTAGTTTCAATCAATTCAACTATGCAGTTACATATCTTGTTAACACTCATCGAACACAGAATATATACTGCGTAGTTTTAAATTGACATAACTTTTTTATTTATAAACCGATTTACATAAAATAAACACTAAATGTTAAGTGAAGTTTCCCACAACACATCAGTGAAAATTTTATTCAAATTGGATAAGCCGTTTCTGAGATTAGCGTTTTCAAACACACAGACAAACAGACAAACAGACAAACAGACAAACGAAAAGATTTCTAAAAAACATTATTTTGGGTTCTATATCGTATTATAGACCTCTAGAAATGGTTTTCACCTAAATTTATTCCATGTACAGACAGCGACCTCTTACAGATTTATTATAGTATAGATAGAAGATAGAAGAAGATAGATGTATAAACAACTTTATACTTTGAAACATATATTTTTTTAAGTTAGCTTAAGATTCTGTAGACATCCTCTATAGGGTATAGTAGTTTTGTTTTAAAATAATCAAAGGCACAATGCATTCGAACGAAACCTGCCAATGCCAATGCACAATTAATTAATTAACGTTATTACGTATTTAAGAAATAAAGATTATTTGTATATGAAGTATTACCTACTATTTTTTTATCTGTCTGAAGTAGCAAACGAGCATGCAGTCCACCCGATGGTAAGTGGTCACAGCCGCTCATGGACATCTGTAATCAACTTCATACAGAACAAGGGTTCTATCTGAAGTCAGTCACAGATGCGTTGCTACTCCCGAGGGCTATGATGGTCGCCTCATGTGAAAGTGTGCTGGCGACCACACCCTTCCATCGAAACACAAGAAATGCATCACGCTAGAAATAGGTGTGGCGATGGTACTTCCCCGATCGAACTACACTGGTACTACCACCTTAACTCTTTAACATAAAAAAATGTTTACCAAATTGTAAATTAATCATAAATAAAATGATTGCTCACTTATAACATCATGGCCGCATAATTATGACAATGATTAAGTTACATCACCATCCCCACATTAATTAACCCGAAAATTTGCAAACAGATAAAATTAATCTGTAACCCAATATACGAGTTGGTAATCAACTAAATTTATTTCAATTTATCACTCCAACACGATATGTTCAATTTATTTTCATATTGACAGAGTGATAAGTGAGTTGTCATTGCTTTGCAGGCGCAATAAAAATATCCGCATGAAAATTGGAATAGAATAGTTACTTTATATAAATAACTAGCAGAATCCACGCGACTTCGTTCGCGCAAACTAATTAACTGAAGTTTTACCATGGACTCCTAATGCATTCTTATAATAAAAATAGTCTACGATACTCAGGGATAATGTAGATTTCTAATGGTGAAAGAATTTTTAAAATCGGTTCAGTAGTTTTTAGGTTAATTCATGACAAACATAGAATAGAATAGAATAGAATACTCTTTATTGCACAGTATAAACACATACAAAAATAACAATAACATACAAAAATACAAAGTTTTCCTCTTTATAATATTAGTATAGACAAATAGTACAAAGTTTGATGCGTTGCAGTTAGTGTGTCATGATACAGAACTTAAAATCGGGAAAGTACCACCGCCACATGTATTTCTAACGTGAAGCATTTTTTGCGTTCCGATGGAAGGTTGTAGTTTCATATGAGGCACTTTCATATGAGGCGAGTATCGTAGTCGTAGTCCATCGAAACGAAAGAACTGCTTCACTCTAGAAATAGGTGTGGCGGTGGAACTTTTCCAGTCGAACTACACTGGTTCTACCACCTTCAAAAACGACCACTTTTTGCTACTACAATCAGATAAAAAATACTTAATTAAACTCTGGATATAAGCTCTGGATTAATCTACAATGATTTCCGTCACCGCAACCGACGTCCCGAAAAACGTTTATCTTTAAACCACTACAGCTAAACTGGCAATTACCTCCCTTGTATTTAGGAACATTTCTGTAAATTAAGCATTACTCTTCGTACGCCTTTGTATTATTCTCTCAAAATAAGCGTAATTCTTATTTTCGCTGATTTCAAAGTAAGTACATCGTAATTTATGAACGACAACGCAAACCTATACATGCAATGTACATTGCACTGAAAAACAAGAACAAGTCTTGTTTTGAAAAAACATTTTTTTTATGTACCTAAAGTAGCAAATACGCATGCAGCGAGCGATGTCAGTTACAGATAAGTTGCTAGTCACGAGGGCTAAGTTACTAGTATCATAGGAAAGTAAGCTGGCAGCCAGCCACATCCTTCTACCAAAACAGAAGAACCGCTAAAACATTTTTTATGTGCTTGAAGTAGCAAATAAGCATACAGTGAGTAATGTCAGTCACAGATAAGTTGCTACTCCCGAGGGCTAAGTTACTAGTATCATAGGAAAGTAAGCTGGCAGCCAGCCACATCCTTCTACCAAAACAGAAGTGCCGCTAAAACATTTTTTTATGTGCCTGAAGTAGCAAATAAGCATGCAGTGAGTGATGTTAGTCACAGATAAGTTGCTACTCCTTAAGATACTAGTATCATAGAAAAGTAAGCTGGCAGCCAGCCACATCCTATTACCAAAACAGAAGAGCCGCTAAAACATTTTTTTATGTACTTGAAGTAGCAAATAAGCATGCAGTGATAAAAGTGAGCTGGCCAGTCACGTCCTTTTACCAAAACGCAAGGGTTGCTTAACGCTAGGGAAAGTGTGGCGGTGGTACATTCCCGGTCGACCTACAATGGTTCTACCACATCATAATTATAATAAATTGGTACTGAAGATACAGAACTTATAGGATTCAAATACCTCACAGAAGGATATTTATAGATGAGTAAACGCTAAATAAAAAATAAAATAGTATATTGAACTAAACGAAACGTAGTTACACAAAAGTACTGTTTAACCAGTAAGAAAAATTGGTATTTCCCACCATCCTGGATTTAATTAAGGCGACACCCGCTGCGGGCACTAGCGCTTCCTTCGACTCCGCGCAAAGTAAGAATAATGAATTTCTTACACTGTTTTAGGGTTACTTACAAAACCCATTTTACTATTCGAGTAGTTACTTTATTTCGAAAATATTACTTGTACATACATGTGTAGTATTATCTATTACTTACTATTGTTTGCTAGCGCTTTCTGAAGGTGGTACATGGTGCACACGGGGTAATTAAATCGGTCATTTCAAAAACCTCTTAAGTCACTCAGAATCTTTCAGAAATCAATAACAACTGTTTCATACTCAAACAAGTTTAAGAAGTTCTTATGTTTAATTATTTGCTAAAATAAGTCTTAACGGACTTTTTATGTTTCATTTGGTATTTTAGTGTTAAAAAAAGAAAGTAGCGAATAATCTTTACAGTTTATTATTAGAAATAATGAAAAAAACCTTTAAACAGTTCTTTACTTATGTCGTTTTAGCAAGAAAAAGGGTTAATGATACATTATTTAACCAAAGTAATCGTAATAATCATATTTTTTATTGCTTATAATTATGAATTATACTCAAAAATAATCTTTGGCACACACACATAGAATATTCAATTAACGTCGTAGACGTAGTAGTGTGGGCGAATCCGCTGAAATAACCTAGTCAAGATTAATACTTATTTTCCTTTACACATATTCCATATTCTAATACAATTATAATTATAATAATTCACAGCTCCAATCAGAACCTAAATATCATTATTTTGTGAAATGATCCTTTAAAGTTTCAGTCAAACTAGGCGTAGTATATATTTTTTTATTCATTATATATCTTTGCATATTTTATGTTCCATTCAGTTAATTTGATGGCAACGGTTTTACCCCGAAATACAATAATGGTCATTAAATACTTTAGAGTATAACATTGATGTACACCAAAGATAAATTTAAATATCATTTCCAGAGTAACCTTGCAAGTTTTATAATATAATCTGAAATGCACACAAATTGTTAGTTTTATTTTCCTGGATTTAATCAAGGAGCACCCGCCGCGTCGGCTAGCGCTTTCGCCGACTCCGCGCAAATTGAGAATAATGGATTACTTACGACATTTTAGGGTTATTATACGGAACTCGTTGTTTTACATCTGGGTGTTTTATGTTTTTTTTTTATTTAGAGGAGGAAAGCTTCAAAGAGCAAAAGCAGGTAATCATCGTCATGAAAACGACACCGGATTAAGTAAGATTCTTGATTACTTACATGCAACAGTAAGTATTTCTTCTTACTTCTAATTGCTAAAAACTTTTCTGACATAAGTCTTAAATAGTGTCATCGAAAATGCGTCGAAAAATACATCAATAGTAAATACAAACGTCGTGAGATATAAATACATGCACATATTTTATTCATATTTCTAAACATGCAGTATATCTGTACTGAAATTGAAGACGAACCTATATTAGAGTAATGTTCATGTTTATTATTGAAGTCTAGCTGAACCACGCAACTTGGCCCGCGTTAAAAAAATCGATGCATCGATTGTTGTGTGATTGTCGTGGGAGTAAGATATTTTCTCACAATAAAAAATAGCATATAATAATATGTTAATCCAGAGTGTCAGCTAACTCCCTACCAAATTTTATGAAAATCGCTCCAGCCATTTAGACGTGAAGAAGTAACAAAGTTACACACTCACAAACTTTCGCCTATGATGATAAATTATGTAATAAAACGTATACAAAACCCAGCATGAAACATATTCACATCCAATCCAATACGTAAGCGTATCTTATCCATAATCTACCGATATGTCTAATAGTGTGGCAATAAAGCGCGATAAGCTCTTCGACTAAAAGTATTCGGGCATTCAGTGGCGTTTATTACATTTCTGGTTCGATCACACTACACGGAATAACTTGCATAGTAGTGATATAGCGACTATTCGTATTCGCCTCCGCGCATATATATGTCGGCGCGACACCGCGTATTTATGAAAAACACGTCGCCGATAATAATTATTTTAGTTAGTTAATGATCGAAAATTGTTTGTTTATTGAATTAGCAACATTTAATGATTTTTAGAATTGTAATTTAGTTTACCCTCCATAAATTTATTATTATCACACCACCAAACATTGTTATAAAAAGGCGAGCGAATGCCGGTAGAAGAATTATTCTTGTTCAACCGTCGAAGAGATCACACCTCCTCAATCGTGAATAAATCGAAGAAGTTTACTGCTGTGTTTTACTTGAAATCTTCAAGAACGAATAATAATGAAGACTCCTCGACCATCCTGACGTCACGCATCACTCATTTCACTTCGATATATATATTTTTTTGCCCAACGTTTGGCCGCGATCTCACCTGATGTTAAGTAAGATGCAGCCTAGGATGTTACACGCTTGCCTAGATAAAGCCTATTCTCCATTGTGTTATTTAATCTTTATGTGTGTGTCGTCACCCCATTATTGCCCCACTGCTGGGCACGGGTCTTGTCTCCGAATGAGAGAGTTATAGGTCATAGTCCACCGCGCTGGCCAAGTACTAATTGGTGAACTTCACACACCTCCGAGAACTTTTTTTTAAAAGAACTCTCGGGTGTGTAGGTTTCCTCGCGATGTTTTCCTTCACCGAGAAGCAGTGATAATTAATTGTCAATACTTAAACTTTGCAGTCGAATGCTTTGTCCACTAATTCGCACTTGGCCAACACAGGTGACTATGGCCTAAAGCTCTCTCATTCTGAGAGAAGACCCTTGCCCAGCAGTGGGACAATAATGGGTTGACGAGACTTAATCTTTATGTACCTTATTTAAAAAGGTGGACTTAATACAAATATTCTAATATTTGCATATTTTAAGATATTCCCTAGTATGTGTGTGAGCATTCGCAAGAGTTGTGTTACGAATATTGAATTGCAATGCTTTGCAAAAAAGGTCGCGAAATCTTTAAAAAAAAAACGATCTGCAATTTGGCCACCCAAAAAATGACGCCAAATTTATATTCCCCGGCACCTTACAGTACGACTTGCAAAAAACAATATTTGCATTCGCATTTTCATTCGCGAATATCCCTTATTCGCATTCGCAATCGCAAATGTCAAACATTCGTTACATCACTATTGCATAGCACCGGTCTGCTTAGTTCCACCCGCGGTGCTTATGTTTCGGGGCTAAGCCGCGCCGTGCATTGGTGATCCGCCTTTACGATCTCGTTAGTGCCGGTAATCGCGACGTTGCACGAGGATTACGCCTGTGCATTATTAGTGTTTTTATTGATTCACTCGGCTGCCGTCGTAAACTGAGATTATTATTCGCGACGCACCCCCCGCACCCCCGCACACCCCCCCGGTCCCCTCCAGCTGAGTTGTTTTGTTACTTAATCGCGACGATAACAACATTTAACGACGGCTAGGTGACTGGCGAAATTCCGCTTCGATGTTTAGTGCTCATTCTATTTTCATTAACCATTTACCCACTTAATGATCCAGATCCTATGGGATTGATTCAACGACTTGGTGCCCGTAAAATTAAACCTTAGCGTGACCTGACCGGTACGGGGCGTGTTAAATGGGAGTTTAATAACACGTCTGCAGTTAACACACACATAATAATGTTGTACATAATTTGGAGTGGATTTAGTTAACACAAAGACCTTCCGTAAAGTTATGGAGCAGGATGTAAAGAAACCTCCCTGAAATCCGTATAATTTTATAAGATGCACGCACATGTTTGATTTTTGTTATCTTCAAGGATTATCTATAATAATAATTTCCAAGAGAGACTTTGGTATAACGTTTTTTATATTAAAATTAGAAGTAACACGATGTTTTATATCAATAAAAAACCAAATACCTTCTAACGTGGACCTTTTACGGGTTATGATTGGCTCGTATGACAGAAGCCCACACATGAAAATGCTAGTCCAATCGCAGTATTAATCCGTCGACCGTCCATAGTCGTCCCATTCCAATCCGGTCATACTCTATTTGATTTGAATGTTTTATACTCTATTTAATTATTTTTATCGCACTAAAGGTAGTAGTAGTTCTTTTTTTGTTTTTTTTTTTTGATAATAAACAGTTTCATCTAGGAGTTGCAAATAATAAAAATGTGATTTCTGCACGGTCATTGCAGCAGCACTAACCTAGGTTATTCATATTACCCAAATTATTTTACAAGGTGGTATGTAGTTCAACGCAGTTCGAGGAAGATATTACCGCCACGCTTATTTCTAGCGACAAGCAGTTCATGAGTTTTGGTGAAATGGTGTGGTTGCCGGCTTACTTTCCATCTTAGTCCTTGGTAGTAGCAACGCGACTATAATTGATTTCAGATAGAACCCTTATCATATATATAGTAGAACCAGTGTAGTTCGACCGTGGAAGTATACTGCCACAACTATTTCTAGCGTGAAGCACTTCTTGCGTTTCGATGGAAGGGTGTCGTTGCAGGCACACTTTTATATTAGGCGACCATCATAGTGCTCGGGAGTAGCAACACATCTGTGATTGACTTCAGATAGAACCTATGTGCTGTATTAACTTGCTTATGCTTATGCTTCAACCCAACTTGCTTATGCTTCAACCCATTATAGTCCCACTGTTGGGCACGGGTCTTCTCTCGGAATGAGAGAGTTTTAGGCCACCGCACTGCCCAAGTGCGAATTGGTGGACTTCACACACCTCCGAGAAGTTTTTTTTTTTTTTGAAGAACTCTCGGGTGTGTAGGTTTTCTCACGATGTTTTCCTTCGCCGAAAAGCAGTGCTAATTAATTTCTAATACGCACATAATTTTAGAAAAATCAGTTTTGCGTGGGTTTGAACCTAAGACCTTCCCCCGATTGAGAAGACAAGTTTCAACCATTAGGCTAACATTGCTTTCATTAACTTGCTTACAGATGTCCATTGCAGCAGTGACCACTTATCATTAGGTAGATTGGAGGCTTGTTTGATACGTCGATTTTATAAAACAAATGTGTGTTCTATTCCTTTTACTCTGCAGGGTTATTTTAATGAGATTTCTAACGGTTTAACAACTATAAGTGTACGTTATCACTAACCGAGGGTTTGACTCACTGAGATTTAAATTTTTAGTGGCTAATGATTAATAACTATCGACTACATGAGAAACATAGAAACAATTGTTCCGTAATTTATAATAATCTGGAGTATAGATACTTTATAATCAAACTCCACTTATAAATATAACAAATTATATTATTGATGATACCTATTTATTTTTTCTGTGTGTGTCAATTACATAATATGGCTTGTTAAAATTAGTTGCACCGTAAGCAGAATAAGCTTACGGTGCAAATTAATTTCAAACCAGATGCTTATTTAAAGGACAGATGAATGTTATAGTGTCATAAGAATAATCATCATAAATATTAAATACTCAAACTATCATTTTTTTTTAAATCTGACTGAAGTAGCAAACGAGCATGCAGTCCACCTGATGGTAAGTGGTCACTGCCGCTCATGGACATCTGTTATCAACTACATACAGAACATGGGTTCCATCTGAAGTCAATCACAGATACGTTGCTACTCCCGAGGTCTATGATGGTCGCCCCATGTGAAAGTGTGCCGGCAACCGCACCCTTCTATCGAAACGCAAGATCTGCTCACGCTAGAAATAGTTGTGGCGGCGGTACTTCCCCGGTCGAACTACACTGGTTATACCACCTGCAAATATTAATTATCCAAACCCTAAACTATCCATTATGATAATAAAGATTTAAATGTGCTCAAGATTAAGCTCATCACAGAACCGTTTAGTTACTGTTAATTCGTTGCGTTAAATCGGCTGTTATTAAACAAGAACTTGATATGCTCTTACTGTGTACGCCTGTTGAATCTAATTTAAAGTTCAATAAATAAATATATATTCATAATCCGTATCTTAATTAAATTTTAATTTTTGGTTTCATTAAAAATTTCATTAATTTTATGAAAACTTTTTATGTTTCATTTTATATAAAAACATGCTTACACTCTCAGACTATCATTATTTTATACATAAACGCAATATACAAACGATAAATACTAAAATTAAAATTGCAGTTATTAGTTTTATTTTTTTCTATTCTTCTTTTTAGTTCCAATTATTACATTGTTGTATATTGTAGTGTAGTATATTGTGTAAGTATATAATATAATTTATATAATTCCTAGTACTCAGCAATTGTATAAGGGGAAAGTGGGGCCCACTACTACAGGTATAAACATACTTAAAAGGGGGTACCCAACAATGACAAATGAGACAAAGTATAAGACAATGTTAGAACGCATCCAAAATAAATACGCTCGATTTCTGTATTTAAAGTTGTACAATGTGTATCCAGGTTATCCTTTATTGTACCCTAGTTTGTTTGTTCTCGGCATGGTGGGGTACTATAAACTAGAAACGAGGAGAGAAGTCTCACTCGCAAAGTACCTATTTAAAATACTACGAGGTAAACTTGACAACTCTGCTATCTTAGAGGAGCTAAAATTTTGTGTGCCGAATAATAGCGTGGAGCGGCGCCGACGCCCTCACCTTTTGTCTTTACCACGCGCACGCACTAACCTGCTGCGCGATGCACCGCTGACCCGAGCGCTGCGCACGCTCAACACGGTGGCAAACCAGATTGATATCTTCTGTTGTACTCTGGGTGAGTTCATGAAGGTAACTTTACGTGTGGTTGAAAAATTATAATTATTATTTGTGATGATCGATAAATTGTTATTAATTATCTAGACATTTCTTTTTTTTATATTGATTCTTGTATTGATCTATGATTCGTTTATATTTTTTATGTTCATTTGATTTTTGACATTTATTTTTTGACATTCATTATTTTCGTACTTTTGACATGATTTTAATTTTATCTAATGCTGGACTATAAGTAATGTTAAAATGATATTAATAATGCATTTATTTTAATTTGTTGTGTATTCATAATATATTAAACTACGCTAACGAATTAGGTACTATCCTGTTATGTTAGACGTAAGGTGTAATTTATAAATAAATAAATAAATAAATAAATAAATAAATATTGTAAAACTTTTAAATGTAATAAATCATTTTTATTTTTTCATTTTCATTTCATAACATTTTTTCAACGCAGATAAACACGAGCTTAAATGGTCAAAAAAATATAAATTAGATATTTATATTTTTTTGACCATTTAATCTTGAAACTTATTACTACCCGGAATATGGGTTTATGTTTTCGATAATGCAAATTATTAGCAGCTTTTGAACAAGGTCCCTGTTAGGCCTTCTTGAGATTGTTCCTTTGTTCGAGTGTACGAGATCAATAGCCGAGTTTGTAAGGCTTACTTTACTAGTACCTGACCTCGATTTTACGATACTCAATTCTACACCGAAAAGCCTACATCCAGTTGTAAACTTCAAGAAGTTTGTATTCATTTTCACTAAACTAAAATTAATTTGGTAAAAGTATTTCCGATTTGACTATATATTCATCACACACAATCTAATTTTTGACAATATTTAAGGTGTTAACTACACGTTTTATATTTCTGTCATAATAAAATAGTCATGGACTAAAATGTGAAAGATTATGTTTCTACAGTTGACATTAAATGGTTAAAAGAAAAACAAATTACAAAAAATATAGCACCAAAGCATAGCTTCATAACCAGTATTTTATGAAGTCGATTCGATATCACATTTATAGTAACCTACCCGAAATTCCGTCAAGAATATCGCCTTCGTCAGAATCTAAGCCACGAGAATCTATCAACGAGCTCAGCGTGCTTTTGAGGATAGGATTATCTATCAATTCTGCGAGTGGAGGACTCCGAACTAATCTAGGTACGGCAGGAGCACAATGGGTATCACGAGCATCAGCATGCACCGGCCGGCTCGATACAAATTGGGAGATAAGGCGCGGCAGTTGTGGGGACGAAGCGCAGTTCGGTTAGGCACTGATTATATTAAGGGGTAATCTAAACTGGCGTCTGCTGTAAGATACTCAGAAATGTACGTATCTTAATAAAAATATACTTTTCTATCAAAGATAGTGTTAGAAGCAACAATTTTGCTAGAGTATGTCATAGGTACTATTTGTCTTTACTATGTATTTTTTGCTGATATTGGTCACGTAGACGTGAGTGAGACGCGGGTGAGGCCGCGTGAGTAACTTAGCAAAACATATTGCGGCATTGCACGACTAATCGCTCAATTCAATATTTATCAGTTTTAATTACAGATACAGTATTATTTAAAAAAAAAGGACCTAGAATTGAAAACTTTGTGCTCTAACTACACCGTGGTTAATGACCATTTACACTTGGTCATCGGTGGAATCGACATTTGCCTAGAGATAGTATCACCGCTGACCGCCGTACCAACGTAACGTGATCGTGATTAATTCGGGGTCCACCTTTAGTTCATATTTTTTTTATTTAATGTGAAGATACGCTTATATTTAATCAGTATAATCTGTGACCTTGAAAATTCGGACATACACCTTATATTTAACGTCCAAAGCTAGAGCACAAACAATGCCTCAGTAAATTCACTTGGTATTTCTTTTTATAGTGCACTAAGTAGATAAAACTATAGAAACCTACATACAACCATATCTTCTTAATCATTGCGGAGCTTCTTTTAATTTTTAGGGGTGCTAAAAACCGTAAAAATACTTTATACTATCAAAAAAAAAAATACAGGACAAATAGAACTTTTTTTTAGCGTTGTATATACACTCAATCATAATCTCCATGTATGTTAATACCAGATGGTAGAACCAGTTTAGATCAACCGGGGAGGTACTACCGCCACATCTATTTCTAGCGTGAAGCATTTATTGCTTTTCGATGTAAGGATGTGATTGCCGCCAATGTTATATGAGGCGACCATGTTAGTCTTCGGGAGTAGCGACGCATCTGTGATTGACTTCAGACAGAATCCATATTCAATCCATATTCTGTATGAAGTTGATTACAGATATCCAGGGCGGCAGTGACCACTTAACAACAGGTGGACTGCATGCTGGTTTGCTACTTCCATCAGATAAAAAAAAATTAAAAAAAATTACGTTGTGTACACACACACCACTATCAAATCTCCGATTTCCGACGCAAGTTACAGACGACAGCAAAAATTTCAGCCAATAGCAGGCCACTCATATCAATACTACCCAAGGGTATCCGTTTTAATTAGCGCACGCAAGTAATAGAGCACTAATAGCGAAAATAGATCAACGTCCATCGCTCGGCGGACATGCCCCGCGGTCGAATCAACATTTGCCGTCGGATCGATTTACCGACCGCCAACGCTGCGTAATTGATTCGGTGTCCACTTCGCGGCGCGCCCAGCGTTCTAACGTGAAAAATGGTGAATTCAACACTTTACGTACGATCGGCGTACGTCTTATGTACTGTTATGTTACGTAAACTTTAGCATGGGCTATGGTTATTAAAATATCGTTATTGTATTGTATAGTTAATTAAATTCTATGTCCAATAATTTCATTTGTACGCCGTTATGTGGCAAATGTGAGATGTTTTATATTATGTACTGACCAACTTTGTAACCACATTTCAGCAAATAAAGATATATTATTATTATTTATTAAAATAATACGTAACGTAACGCTAGTTTCGAATATATCGAATATAGCGAATAAACAATTGAAATTTGGCGATGGACAGCAGGACCCTAAGAAGTTCATTTTTTTATTTGACTGAAGTAGCAAACGATCATGCAGTCCACCTGATGGTAAGTGGCCGCTGCCGCCCATGGACATCTGTAATCAACTTCATACAGAACATGGATTCCATCTGAAGTCAATCACAGATGCGTTGCTACTCCCGAGGGCTATGATGGTCGTCTCATTTGAAAGTGTGCCGGCAACCACACCCTTCTATCGAAACGCAAGAAATTCTTCACGTTTGAAATAGGTGTGGCGGTGACACTTCCCCCGTCGAACTACACTGGATTTACCACCTTGTTTTCTACTATAGTGGTTACCAACACGTAAAGTGAAACATTACGCTGACAAAGGGAAACCTCGTAATGATAAACATAACTTAGCACCACGTATACTCGATTTGCAAGAACATCGAATTTATTGAATAATGTTTCTTCATCAATCCGGCTTCGCACCATTATCTTTTGTCGCTCTACCGCTAGTACTGGTCAACGGCTTCTCCCTGCAGTTTTGCCGTGACCACGATCCGTACATTTGATATTGAAGTTAATAAGGACTATCGAGGTTAATTAGGGCAGCAGTGTAATGGAGCACTGATGAAGTGGATCAATGTCCGCCTGGATGTCGCACCGAGCTCGCTCGCGGTCGAGTCAACATTTACCGATCGTTCGAATTACCGCTCGCCATTTCGTCAACGTGGCTTAATTGATTTTTACCGCGCGTGTATGTTACTTTTGTTAATAGTTTATCAAAAAAACACAAATTTTCGGTGTAGCTAATTTATATTTAAGGTTGTTTCTTTGTTGTATCTAACGACAAGGCACAGGGGCCACCTGATGGAAAATGGTCATCGTCGCTTATGGACATTGGCAAGGTCAGAGGAATAGCTAATGCATCGCCAACTTTGAGGAAGAGCTCTTTTTGCACCTTTCTTGAGGAGCCCTATATTATAGCGCTTCTAGAATACCTCAAAGGTAAGCTCATTTCATATCTTGCAAGCTTGCGGCAGGTTAGAGCGTGTAAACCGAACCGTGGAAATAATTACGGGTATCGAGGATAATTAGGCCAGCGGTGTAATAGAGCACTGATGAAATAGATCAATGTGCGAATGTGCGACTGGATGTGGCACCGAGCCCGCTCGCAGTCGAATCAACATTTGCTGATCGATCGAATTACCGGCCGCCATTTCGTCAACGTGGCTTAATTGATTTTACCGTCCTTGTATATTTCTCTTTTATTAATAAGATAATGATATTTTTTTAGTATCACTAATTTCTAAAAAAATAATCATTGATCTAAATAGTTAATTGAAGAAATATCAAATTTTAGGATCACTAATTTAACATACAATATCTGAATAAAGGTAAGATATTACCACAAATGTCATTTCAATTAAAGTTTCAAAGCTTTAAAACATAAGAAACATTTAGAAAAGTGAATTGACTTCCGCATTTACATGTTGAAGTAAATTATAGGACAATTACATTTTAAAAAATAACTCCCCAAAACAAATTCATCTCACATTTCGAGTTAACCGGTAATTAAGGCTCTCGAGTATAATTAGGGCAGCGTCACATTACAGCGCTAACGGCGAATTAAATCGGTATCTAATACCACGTCAGAGCGAACGCGCTCGCGGGCGAATCAACATTTGCTACAGATCGAATTACCGGTCGCCACCACGTTAACGCAACGTAATTGATTTGCCGCCAGCCAGCGCATCTTTTTTCACTCTCATCCGGTAAAAAAAGGTAAAAAAAAGGTAAAATCCGCGACTAACTCAATATCCAATATTAATGCTGTTACATTTGCGATGCGGGTATTAGCTGGGATTTTTTCCATTTTAACACCGACAGTATTTATTGAAAAAAATAGCAAATACCAAGAGACAACGGAACTCACCTGATGTAAGGCGGATACGACACTACACCGCTATTTATGAACAATCTCAGATCAAATTGCATTCGTACCTAAGAATGACCCATAATTAAATCTTTAAGAATAATAGAAAAATGCGGCAATTTTTTACTTTATCTGACTGAAGTAGCAAACGAGCATGCAGTCCACCTGTTGTTAAGTGGTCACTGCCGCCCTGGATATCTGTAATCAACTTCATACAGAATATGGATTGAATATGGATTCTATCTGAAGTCAATCACAGATGCGTCGCTACTCTCGAGGACTATGATGTTCGCCTCCTATAAAAGTCTGCCGGCAACCACACCCTTCCATCGAAACGCAAGAAATGCTTCACGCTGGAAATAGGTGTGGCGGTGGTACTTCCCCGGTCGAACTACACTGGTTCCACCTTCTATATTTGCCACATAAGATCAATAACTACGTTTCTGGATAGCTCTTATCTAATATATAAAATTTCCATGTCACAATATTAGTTAACGTAGTTCTCCGAAACGGCTTGACCGATTCTCATGAAACTTTGTGAGCATATTGAGTATAATGTTATCCTTATATCCGCATCCAGATTCGAAATTTCATATCCATAACATTCCTAATTTTCAGATATCACCATTGTTCTATATGAAGTTGCTTACATATGTCCAAAGGCGGCAGTAACCAATTACCATCATGTGGACTGTCCCCTCATTTGCTACTACAATCAGATACATAAAGATGGAACCGTAAAACGTATAAACTAACATCACATTTTTGAAATCTATAATCTGAGTATTCGCTTGAAAATACACACAAGTATTGCAACTAATACCCTGAACTTAGTCCGTGCAACACCCACGAGCAATTGAACACCGCCCGACGTGGAAATAGATACCGTAACAAATGCACGGCAATACAGAACTTCGGTATCGGAAATATCATTTCCACATACGAATATCACAGGTGAATATTTCATTTTTCATTCGATATTGTTAGGGTTCCGTACTCAAAAGACAAAACGGAACCCTATAACTAAGACTCCGCTGTCCGACTATATATTTCTAATTAACGGACTTCCCAAAAGGAAGGAGTTAACTATTCGTCGTATATATATTTATTTTATGTATGTAAAGGCGTTTTGGCGAGACGCCGTCGACCTACCGATACAATTCATACGACATTCTATGCGGCTAGTTTCACAGGGGGTCCCATATCGAGGAAATTGAAAATGTTTCATATTTCTATCCTATCCGATTACGTATTTTTATTGCTGCTATAACATCAAATATAAATAGATTCAATTATTTAAGGGGGGCTCCCATACAAAAAAAAAATGATGTTTTTGCCTTTTTTTTTAATAATCACACGGAACCCTTCATTCTTGAGTCCGAACCGCACATAGCCAGTTTTATTATATTCTGTGCGAATCTTACAAACGCTTCACACATGTTAGGGCTTAACGAAACAATGAGAATCAGTGTTCTCTGAAAACGTTTTACAAAGCGTACACATTTTGAAATAAAACCGCACAAAACATGTGGGTTTCAAAACATGTTTTCGCATGCCTATAAAATAGGCTTATAGGAGTATTTGAAGCACCTACGATATATGGAACAATGAGGTTATATTGAAATACATCAATGGGTAAAAACGGAAGGTAGGGTCTACTCTACTAATATACATTTTCTTTCATTTCACTCCTTTTATGAGTATTGTATTTATGTATACAAGGTACTTTACACGGGCTATTAAGAGACAATCATCGATAAAGAAATGCACTAGATACACAGTCTCGAACAAAAATGACACCTAAAACTGTCGTCTAATGTACGTAGTTATTTATAGATGGTCATAACGACTATATATTGTATCAATACAACTTTACGTCAATGATTTAAAGTTGTATTTACAACGCTTTACTACTTGAAATGAGCGCTCAATTTTGAAATTGAGCACTCTTTTTCACCGGACAGTTTTGAGACGCGGAATGTGTATCTTGGGATTTTCTATATCGATGGAGACAAAAGATAAATAATTAGTGTTATTTATATACGTTGCATGTACATTGCATATTGTATTGACAAAAAAATTGGGTCAGTTTAAGTGTCAACAGAATTTTGTATAATCTCTACTAATATTATAAATGTGAATGTAAGTTTGTTCTTACGCTTTCACGCCCCAACTACCCTATTTTAACTTTATGATCACAGATATTGTATAATTTAAAAATAGGGGATATTATTGTTTTAAGCTATAATCTGCAGCAAGTAATATGCAGTAATTTAGAACCTACTATACAATCAACATCGAAACACGCTTCCTGCACTCATAGCCCCACACTATGATTTTCTCTTGTACCATGGACACAAGACACACAAGACGAATACACAAACACCCAGACCCAAAACATGAACTTCATCATTCAAATACCTGTCTGGCCGGGAATCAAACCCGGAACCCATTACGCATCAAACCGTATGGTAACCGCTCCACCACGCGGGTCGTCTAAACCAAAACGCTTTGTGTGTCAAAACACTGTAAGTAATATACAATATCTTTGCTGTATTCACTACTTCTCTGCATACTTCTATAGCAATCAACAACGTCAAACAATCGCGAAAAAACGAAATTCATATTGGTTTAATAAAGAGTGAATACCTATCGGTGTACATACTCCTAGATGAAAAACAGAGTCACTTGGGAGTGGAGTGCAAGCAATATCGCAGAATTCGATTTAAAAATTGCGAATTGCGACCCACAGAGACAGCCTCTGTCGGACTGTATCAATAAAAACAATGCTGCAACAACATCAATCTTGAAGGAAACTAAAAAATGGGCATTCAAATGAAAAAATACGTTGTAGATGTATTTAAATAAAATATTATTATCTTTAGTGATATATATATGATATTTCTTATTATCACTATAAACTATATAATACAAGACGGCGCGACACCGCATATTCACGGAAAACATGTTTCCGAAAATAATTATTTTAGTTAGTTTAAAGATCGAAAATTGTTTGTTTATTAAATTTGCAATATTTAGTGATTCCCTGTGATGTTAATTTAGTCTACTCTCCATCAATTTGTTATTGTCACCTCACGCAACTTTGTTATGAAAGGGCAAGCGCCTGTCAGTATAAAAAGATTCTTGTTCAACCGTCGAAGCGATCGGACCTCTTCAACTTTGAATAAATCGACGAATAACTCCTGCGTTTCACTTGAAATCTTCAAGAATGGGTAGTAATGAAGACCTTCCTGTCGTCACGCCTCAACTTCGTTATACATAATATAAAACAATAAATAACAATTTTCACACTCATAGCCCATACACAAGGATTTTCTCCCGTGTCGTGGATGATATGGGCACACACAAAGACGAATACACGAACATCCAGACCCAAAACAGTAATCTAAATTTATTATTGAGATATATGCCTAGCAGAGGATTGGACCTGGAACCCACCGTGTCAGATCAGTATGGTAACCTAACAGGTACGTGGGTCGTTAGCTTTGTTGAAGGAGAATTCAATAGTAACAAAAAATTAATAGTAACAAAAAGTGTCAAGGTGGTAAAACGAGTGTAGTTCGACCGGGGAAGTCCATGGGTGATAGTGACCACTTACAATCAGGTGTACTGCATGCTAGTTTGCTTCTTCAGTCAGATAAAAAAAGTTTGCTGGTGTGTACAATTTTCCTTACCCTATCTTTTCTCGATTAAGCTAAGAGAGAAAGTGCGACTTTAGATACATATATGGTCAAAAACGATTTACCGTTTAAACTCTTCATGACGGCCAGCTACGAAAATTAATATTACTTGCACTTTGTTGGGAAAGAGTTCTCCCTTTATTGCGTTACATGTTGCCAAAATTATAGATAGAACAGTTAAAAATAAGCTATTAAGACTAATCGTAACGTTTCAAACATAACAAGTTTCATCAGTCAGGCCAGTAATTTTAGATTTTCGCTCGTATGATTTTTTAACAAACATTAATTTGATGAACTTAAAAATTGGATAAAAATAAAATATCGCCCTGTAATCTTCTATATATTAGTACGTGAAGCAAAAGCTTGTGATTCGTTTTTAAGATTCTTGCCGAAAGCAAAGGAGTATGAAATTACACACGGTCGTAGTTGATGTAGAGAAGGATTGCGCAATGCTAATAGTTTTTTCAAATATTGCATAAAACGAACATAAAATCAACTAAAAACACATTACACTTACTACCTTGCGTTTGACACAAACACATACAATATAATATAATAATAAACAAACTAGAACATTCAATGTCTTACTATGAAAACACATAACGTCAAAAATGTGAGATGTCTTTTGTCAAAATACCCGCTATTGCTTTTAAATGCAGCTTAGTTAGCTCTTTTTTTCTTAAACGGGTGTGTTCAAAATAACTTGAAAATTATTACAATTTTTTAAATTAGATAAATATTGGTGTTACTTTGGAAAATATGAAGTTTTCAGATAAAACCCATGTTGTACTTGAAGTGGCTTACAAGTGTCCATGGGCGGCAATGACCGCTTACCACCAGGTGGTAGTTTTTAATTTAAATTACGGTCGAGTTACGACCTTTGGGACGGTTGACTAGTAAAAGTAGATATACCGAAGCCCAATAGTATCAAAGCGTTGATAAATAATCGAATGATGATGTGATGACAACGTTGATAAATAATCGAATAAAGCCATGTTCAAAGCAAGGAATACGCTCGCTAAACCCACAACCTAGAGGACGAGAGCGGTACACACGCGCCATATAATCAAAGTTGAGCGGGTAGCTTCCGGCCGCGCCGGATGTTGCCAATTTACTCTACACCAGACCACTTACGAGCTTTAAGGCGAAGATGGACAGATCATAAGCACTGCATGGGAAAGTTTTAAAGTAAGGCTTACTGGAAAATAATGGAGTGTTGTTAGAAATGCAAGCTTTAGTTTACAAATAATACCTTTAGCGATACTTTTCTTACTTTTATACTTTTGAAGGTAGTAGGACCTTTGTGGTTCGACTCTGAAGGTACCACCGTCATACTTATTTTTATCGAATAACGCAGAGTTAGGCGCTATTATTTTTTGGTTGAAGGGTGTGACAAGTCTTTCTTGTTGCACCCTTGAGTTTGAATTCCTACTTAGTCCTTAGGTGAGGCAAAGCATCTACAAGACTCACGTAAGACTATAAACTTATTTATGAATAAATACAAGATGTCCATAGACTGTAGTGAATGTCAAATGGAGCTCATGCTCGTTTACTATAGCTTTTTTAAGACCCTACCTTTACTTTGTTTCTTTCATATAAAAAATATGTTTTCCCATTAAAATGTTACACTATTATTTTTGTGTAAATGCCAATAGAAAAAAATTGAACAAAATTCGAATCATGAATAAAAGAAGTCTCTTCAAAAGCATATCAACGTCACATTTCATTAATATCATTCCCTACGCACGCTCGGACACAACTCACATAGTCCGATCTAGAACTAATTGCACCTCGAGGCGAGAGTAACATAAGTTCTAAGTAACTTCGAAATGAACCAAACTCCCAGGGGGCTATCCTGCGGTCAACGCCTGAACTATTCACAGTAGTCATTCCATAATGAAACGCATACATATCGATATTCATTCGACCTCCTAGTATTCGGTTCGCCACGAATCTAATTGCTGCTCTGCTCATTTCACTCCTACAAGTTTTAAGCTGCTTAAATTAAATCTCTGGTAGCGGCATCAAGCGTCAAACAAGACGGTTGCTGAAGTCGTAAACTTTATTTGAACAAAAACTTTAAGCTTTCACCGCGCTGCCAACTGAACGTCTCCACTGTTTCAATGCACTTTGTTTGATGCAAATACCCATGTTGTAAAGAGATAACATCTTTTTATACTAAATCAGAGCATGGAATTGAATGTATTCGTTTTATATGAGGGCATTTTTAAATTGCAAGTTACATTATTTTTATTAGACTACTACCGGATCGGAGCACAGTCACAAATCATAACGAGATGTAAGATTACTCTTTGATAGATATTATTCCAAAAATATCCATTTCATTTGACGTTATGTGTTGCCGAAGGTAAAGGTGTAACAAATTAAAATATAGAAGTTGACTTGCCTTAATGCATGATGTGAGATGCAACGCAAATTGTTTAATTAAATCGCCTATTCCTTTAAATGTAATATTTGAAACAAAAGCAGCAGCATGACTGAAGAATTTTTAATTTTACAGACAAATTACAATAAACAAATCAAAAACATGATAAATAATGATTATATGTAATAATTATTTATAGGAGTATCAGTATTATTGAAGACTAGTTCGTATGGAAACTTCGTTCCACCTAAAAGTAAAAAATTTAAAATAATCAGTGTTCCTTCACAATATTACGCATGTATTATACATAAAAACCTTCCTCTTCAATGACTCTATCTATTAAAAAAAATGTGTGCGTGTTCTAGCGTACACTCGTAAGAAGTGAAACTTCTTTATGACGTTATTTTTCAAAAAATAATTTACTATATGCAACTTTACAGAAATTGGTTAAATAAAGTTAAATTAGATAAAGTTTAATAAAAGGCTTTTATTAAACTTTATCTAATAATTTTATCTATAATAATCTATCTAATATCACGCGTGGTAGGGATAAGAAAAAGATGGCGCGTAACGGAAAAAAAAATTGGCGCGTAACAGAAAAAGATGGCGCGTAACGAAAAATAAAAAAAAAGATGGCGCGTAACGAAAAAAATGTTACACTAAATTTTTTTCCAACCCCGATAAAGAAGTTTCACTTTTGTTTTCCAACCCCGATAAAGAAGTTTCACTTCAAAAATGCATTAAAATCCATAGAGTACTTCTGAAGAACTAAGCATACATAGGGACAGATAGCGCGAAGCGACTTTTTTTTATACTATGTAGCGGTATATCCCTTTTTTTTAAGATATTTAATACGTTACCAAGTTTAACTAATGAGATTTGATAGCATAAGATCCATGTTCCCGATAAAACATAATAATAACAAATCTATCGTTTTCTTTTCTTATCCGTAAGACGGTTTGACGCGTCTAATCTGTATACTCGCTCGAGGGAACGAATGTTCTATCTAATTAACTTTATCATAAAGCGTCCGGTATTGGCGTGTTCGCTCGCCGCTCCGTGTAATCGAAAATCCGTTTTACGTCCAATTTCTTATTCTATTCATATAATGATAATATATTTTAAATCGAACATTCCATAATTTTTTAGTTGCATAAAGTTTCAATTTTATAGAGATTTATATGGTGTTTTCGAGGGGGAAACCTTCCAAAGGTACCCGACGCCGTGGGAGCGACGCAGGGTTATGTGGGATTTTTACCGCACTAAAACCCCCCCGGTGGCCGTCCTCGGCGCTGAAAAGGAGAACTCCGGGATCTCGAAACGACTTCAACCGGAATCCTCCGAGCGCGTTGCCCTATCGGGCTCCTCCCAGATGGGCGGCTGGGCCCACCGCTCCGTCTAGTCTTTACGACGGTATGCGACCACACATACCGCCGTCCTTCCCGGGATTGCCTGACCGAACGGTTTGAGCTCCCACTCTAGCCGTCTGCAACCCCGGAAGCCCCTTTTAGTCGCCTCTTACGACAGCCAGGGGATACCGTAGCCCTATTCTGACCCCGAGGCTACAGAAATGTTTTACAATTTTTTCTGATGAACGTTGAGTCCACAAAACAATACTTGGGTAACCTATTGGATTATTTTCACAAAATTAAAAAAAAAATACACCTCCACACACACACTTCCGAAAAAACACTGTACTCTGACACATATATGGGGCACAGCTGTTACAATTTCTTGTAATTTCGCCCACAATTAATAAAATAGGATTAACATCGAATCATAACCGCGTTTATAGAAACGATAGATAGTATTATTTAGAAAAGTTAAAAAAAAACCTTTACCAATATCTACTAGTGTACCTAATCATTCTTAACACACTTAACTTCACACACCAATCAAATTGTATCACAACTAGACAATAGGATCACTATTACTGGTTACATCTAATTAATCCATGCAGAGGCATAATGCCGCATGAATAGCGAGCGCAGCGGACCCGGTGTAAGTAATTCACTTAGTCAGATTAAGTCGGACGGTACCACCGCTTTACACCTCGGAACGTGAGTCCACAGCACATTAATGTGCACCTAACACCCGCACTAAATCTCAACCAAGCTCTCCTCACGTCGTAGACCAGAATATAAAAGTTTAGTGGTTTTACGATAAACTGTTTTTTATGTTTATTCAATTTCATATGCCGATTTACTAAAGTTTACTGTATAATAAATAACAATTTTAAAAGGCTTACACCGTTTGTAGGTTTTTATGTTATTAATTGACGTACTTGTAGATGACAAACGTAGACAAGTGCTACGGCGTAGCATTCGTAGCAATAGGTTTCTAGATGACGTAGATATTTTCCAATGACAATAGGTAAGTAACAAATGCACATGCATGCCGGATGGCAAGTGGCCAATGCCGCCCATGGATATCTGTAATAAATTAACCCAAGATAAAATCAGTTTAACTTGGATAGCCTGCCTCGGATTGGTATAACTCCTTTACCACACAGTTCAGACCACAACACAGATACGATTAACGCACGCTGGTATTAGGCAGAAACAAAGGTTCTACCGCCTTGAGATTCCTACAAAATATAACAAACTTTAATATTAATGACCACAAGATAAACTGAAAATTACTTTCCGACGAAACTCTTAGCAATTATTTGCACATATGCAAATTTAAACAACTCCAAGCTAATCCCTTGAAGTATCTCGACTAAAACTGAAGTTTTCTCAATTAAATGCCGAGAAAGAACGTACAGGCAAAGTTTTAAATTTCATCCGAGATAAAACTGGGCGTCTGGCGTAGTCTCTATCTAGCGGGATTAATAATAAATGGAGTAAGTATTGGTGCAGATTTAGGATGTCTAGAACTTATGATCGGAAATTCCAAGATAAGAGAATTTCTATAACTTTAGTTCTCAAACTAGAATTATGTAAGAATGTAAGAAACGAATAAGAATGGATTTGATTTTATTTTCTTAATAAGTAGATTATATCTCAATAATTTGTTTACAAGCTACATAAAATAAAAGCAGAAAAAAGGATCAAGGTCAAATCTAATATCAAATAAAATATTACGATTCTTTGTTATACGAAATAAGTAAATAATAAAATGAAAACGTTGACTATACAACAATACGTTGTTTTAATAAAATTTACAATACGGCCAATCGCAAAAACGAGACAAGATCGAAGAACAAACAATAACAATCCCAGTAGCAATAACACGGCTACTTCGTTGAATGATAGAAATTCTGAAGTTGTTTATGTACTTCCAATTTTACTTTTCATATAACTACTTACCAACTCCGCGGAGGAAAAATATATTGCTAACTTCCAACTTGATTGCACAAGTCCATGAGAGAATAATAAAAGAATCAGTAGCACTCGGATGCACTTCAAAGTATCGACGGAGAGCGTTGAAAGAATCGTACACACTACTGAAACTCAAAACTTTTGCTAGGTCTGTTGTTGCCTATCTACACACCAACTCTTATTACAAACTAGAATATTCCGTTTCATACTAAAGTTATAACGAGCTTAATGTTGGGTAACATAAGATGTTACTGCTAATAAAACTCCTTTTAATATGAAGTATTCGTTTTGTGAATAAACATTTTCTTTATACAAGTTTATGCCATTATAAATTGTGACAGCGTGTAATAGACATATATAACAGAGCAACACATCGCTTCAACGAAATTAAATTAGCTAACTATATATAGCGTCGTAAAGTTAATCCCTAGCAGGTGTGGGAGGTGAACAAAACAATTCACGAGTGAAACTTTGTCAACCCGCAAGCGGGTGCACGTAGTCCGCGTCGACGTCACACCAAATTGCATTTTAACGCCAGTAGCGAGCTTAAACGCAATAAAAAACCACTCTGGTTAATTTCCTGCCGCCGGCGGACAACACGACCACTTGCACGACACGAGGACACTAGAACCAAACGAGGTTTGGACCGGCCACGAGGTAAATTATCGGTATAACTCATGAGTTAATCAGATTGCTATGAGATTCGCCGTTGCAGTGGGATATTTTTATGGTCGTTGCGGTATTTATGTTACATAGGTGAATATCATGTTAAGAGATATTATTGCCAAAACTCAATAAAATTCCCAAGGTGTTAGAAGACTTCAACTGCCTACAACCACTACGCCGAAGTTCCTATCAAAAATTGTCAGTCTCGTAAGATACTGAAATCTATAATTTCACCAAGTTCCATCCGCCTTTTTCTTGTATCTATAATATATAAGAACCTAACTACATATTATGATTCTTGAATTAAAAATTAATCAATATTCATAAAAAACATTTTCTCCCTTACTTCGGTCATAACTTTGATATTTCACCATTTTTGTACAATGTCAATTTTGTATTTAGATATATCAGATATAGGCACAAGGCACTGTCGTGCGCCTGTATAGTTCCGTTACATTCCGAAATGAATTGCGAGGCAGTTGAGCTCCACAAGACTTATAGTCTACGGTAGGCTATTGCTCAGCGTCGATATTCGAACTCGAGCTCAATTGAACATCACACAATGACGTAATCCGAGTATCAATGATGTTGTTGTTATGCGAATTACGATATCAACACATAACTCAATGACAATACACGCAGATGAACCGATGTCCGGCATTAATATTCATTGACAGCACGATTTCAGGCAAGCTGAATTCGCTTCCAGATACGCTGTGGCAAACATATGTCACAGTAAAAATAGTATGCAATCAAGATAGTATGCAAATAATAATCCGTGGTCTACGGTGTTGGTTGGCAATATATTATGACTTTTTTGTTATTTAGTCGTTAAGTAAACCATGTTGTTAACTGTTCGTTGACCCCAATAAATTAAAAAAAAAAAAGATAATTGATTTACATTTGCATCTTTATTATTCAAGTGTATACACACATACTATACAACTTCAGAAATAAGGTTTTGATTTTTTTAAGAAAACTACAAAAAAAATAATTTCCGAATATATCAGTTATATCCAATATCTCCTTTCAGCTCTCAGTAAAATAAACTGCAAATACAAATGTTTTTGGCAAATGAGACAAAAAAAAGATGAGCCTTGGTACTGATGATACGTCTAATAACATACAGAGATATTAAAATATCAATTTGTGAATCGATAAAGATCGACGAAGTCCATCAGACAATCCAGATACTAATCGCAGCATTTACGTTTTAACCGTAGTTGTGAGAGTTCTGACAAGATTCCACACATGTTCAAAATATTTAATTCCCTTGATCTAACAACCCTTATGAGAACGTCGGCCAAATCCATCTAGAAATATTCCAACAGCACAGCGTGCCGCTCACACGTTGAGCTCGGTGACAGCAAATTGAATGAGCCGGGCGCGGCGGTGTTTGCGCCGCTCATAAATCATCTGAGCGGGCTCGTTTTAACGCGACGTCATCGGCGTTTCTTGTGCCCGCGCTACGTCACGCTGCCCGCCGCCGTCTATTGTTTCATGGCGGTATATTATGAGCCAGTCTATGAAGCGTCGATAATTCGGCATATTCTCAAACGGTTAGCGTATCGCTAGCATGTGGATTTGCGAGTTACAGTATCTTAAGTAAGATTTTATTATTTTCTCAAAACAAGCATTGTTCTTGTTTTCACTCATACATTGTAATATACATTGCACGATTACATCTACGTTATCGTCTATAATTTACAATGTTCTTTAAAATGATGAGCGGAAACAAGCACAATGCTTGTTTTTAGGTAACAAAATATACTCTTACTGAGGTTACACAACCTAACAATTGCCTTTATCGATCAAATTCCTCATGAGATCATCGCCAAAATTATCTAGAAATATTCCAACAGCACACCGTGCCGCTCACACGTTGAGCTCGGTGACAGCAAATTGAATGAGCCGGGCGCGGCGGTTGCGCCGCTCATCAATCATCCGCGCGAGCTCGTTTTAACGCGACGTCATCGGCGTTTCGTGTGCCCGCGCTACGTCACGCTGCCCGCCACCGTCTATTGTTTCATAACGGCGTATTATGAGCCAGTCTATGAAACGTTGATAACTCAGAATATGTTCACATTGTTAAAACGTATCGTTAGCTAGACGTCACTTTAAGCTTAATTTTTAGAACAAAAACTGTTGCAAAAAAAACAATATTTCTCAATGTTACATGTTACTTGAACCTTGTACATGATACTCTAAGTAAGGCCGGTCAAAAAATAGATGAAAATAATGTTTTTTTTATCATATAACTTTTACAATACAACATTTTTTATCGGTCGTTTTGTTAGTACAATTTATACTCGCTAACCAAAGAGCCAAAAAAATCAGTTGACGCGTACACCGTTAATGAAGTTTTTTATCGAAAAACAATAAATAATATGATATTACAGTAAAGTAACGTAACTATTTACGTAATTTTTCGAAGTCACTGGTTTGTAAACAAATCTGATACAATGTCTGCTTATTGTTTGACATAATGTTTTAGTATTTTCTTCATTTATTTCAACAATAACTTTAATAGTTTGAACTTTGTCATCGTGAAAAAGGATACCCGGTTGGCCTAATTGTTAGGACACTCGGGACGTTCGTTTCAGACCAAACGATTAACATAATCTTTTCCAAGCCAATGGTCTGTGCGAAAATATATGACAGTATTTGCCTCCGCATAAATATGAAATCAAGAAAGGGTTATTGCTACATAAGAAATACTTAAATGAAACATAATGTTTAACAGACGCAATATCGAAATTTGATTAACTAGGGCGGTGAATAAACTCAAGTAAAAACTAAGCTTGACATTTACCAAAATGAATTGTACTCAATTTCAACAGATTATATTTTAGTTTTATAACATGTATAATTCGGTTGACATTAACTATAAAGCTTATATAACTAAACATTTTTCGCCTGTGCATTAATTTTCAAGTTATGTAAAAATACTACGTTTATATGAATAATTATGTCTAAATGAGTTATTACTTTCGATCATAGCTCATTATGTCTAAATGAGCTATGATCGAAAGTAATAACGCATATTCAACGTATACATATATGTTTGTAATGTAAGCAATAAATGTTTCATGTCAAAAAAAATTACTTTTTTACTATGGAAACAGGATTTTATAGTAAAAAGTAAATTTGGTGATTGGGAAAAATAACAATGTAGTCTACATTGTTATTTTTTATACTATAGAGACATGTCTGTATAAAAAGTCTATTCATTTTACGTGTAGTAACACATTATAGAACGCGTGAAATGAATAAACATTTTATATAGCATAAAGAATTATGACGTGATATAATAATGCCTATAAATTCGAAACGTCCGAAGGTGGTAATATCCTCAGAACACTCACTTTAAACCCGAAAACAGTAATAATTAAAACCGGTGACCCAACGAAACGAAACGGACACGATCGAGGGCACGGCGAAATTTTCCTCCATTGTATTTACGGATACGGCAAATTAAATCCCCATTTGTTGAGAGAACACCTAAGGGGGGCAGTAATCCAAGGGAACGTCTGCCCCCATTGTCGTACGGTCGCCGTTCGCGACGGGCTTAAGAGCTTCTGTATGGACACTGCAGACATTTTGCAAATTAATACCGATGCCGAACGCATCAATGCGATACTACTATATAAGACACCTAATAGCTAAGCAGTGTCTAAGCCTTTAAGCTACAAAGTGGATTAAAACAAAAGGAAATAATGAACTTTTTACTTTTCAAATATTATTAATACGAGATTATATCAAGCTATGCATATTGAAAGATAAATTTCGCTTATTTTTGCTGCCTACAAAATCATCACGATAAAATTTTTCTCTGGCAAATTGTTAACAAAGATGTGTGAAATCCATCAAATCTGCACTTGGTCATCATGTTGAACTATACTTTAAATCCTCTTTATTCTGAGAGGAGATTACTTTGCCTACCAGTGATACACGGCTGGGTTAAGAATAGGTTAAATATAAACGCTAAATTGAAATACTTAACGATTTTTTGTAAACAACTAAATTATTATTAGCAATTTATAGCACAAACACACTATTAACAATGAACGGTGCATAATAGCTTCATAAAACATAGGATTTAGAATCGCAGTGCAGTACAGACTAAACTCAGCAATAGCAGATTGCGCTCGGTTAGCCAGCGTCTTCTGTAAATACGTACTACAGATCAGATATGATAACGATGCGGTGCGTCCGGCAAACAGCAAACAGCGCTGCCGTTCATGCCGTGCGCCGGTGCAACGGGATTACCACTCAGGACAGATTATAATTCGTCACGCCCGACCTATATTCTGCACGGATGCTGGTGCAATCTATTATTATTTCGAAGCGAAACTTTGAATTAACAATCTTATCTATGACCTGTGGTAGAGCGCCAGACATTAACCACAACTGGGAAAAGCCAAATTTTTCCATTAGGCTGCTTCAATTGGCCAAGGAAAGAGGAAAAATAACGAAAAAATGGGACATTGGCGAACTCGTATCGAATACTTTAAAACAGCGTGCTTATAAAGCTTGTGACTAGGTTCAAGTACTACTACGATGGAAAAAACAATTTCAAGGATGTGTGAAACCAACTATTTCGCCGTTTGGCTATAGTGATGGTTAGTGGTCTAAATAGTCTTCATTCTAAATGGAGACTTTGTCTGCGAGTGATTCACAATTAAAATTAGGTTAAAAATCAATAACAATTAAAATACTTTCTCAAGATTATCTTTTTTTCTTAAAAAATTCAAATTAATGTGACCAATTTGAAATACAAACACATTCACAATGAACGTTGCGTGATAGCGTCATAAAACTTTGAATTTAGAGAACCGTGCAGTGCGGTACAGACTAACTTTCGTCTATAAGTAGCTCCATAACATTCTTAAAGATGTCTGAAGCTTTGATGCCCACTTGCGAACGTAGAAAAATATTAATATTTCAAACTCCCATTGACAACTGTAACCAACTTCATAGAGAACAGGGTCTTAACTCAACCGACCACCACACCTACCGAAACGCAAGAACTAGTTTACGCTCGCCACATGTGTGGTGTTAGCACCTCCCCGGTCGGGCCATACTCAATATACTCGTCGTCAACCTATTATTGTCCCATTGCTGAACACGGGTCTTCTCTCGAAATCACCGCGCTGGCCAAGTGCAAATTGGTGGACTTCACACACCTCCGAAAACTTTTTTTTTAAAGTATTCTCGCGTGTGTAGGTTTCCTCACGATGTTTTCCTTCACCGAAAAGCAGTGATAATTAATTTCTAATACGCACATAAATCAGTGGTACGTGCCTGAGTTTGAACCTCCCGATTGAGAGGGCAAGTTTCAACCATTAGGCTATCACTGCTCGATATACTACGTCCACAAACCCTGATAATAACAGAAGTTGTACTAAATTTAAAACAATAAGCACTACTATAGTTTCGGCGGACTTTAGCCCCGAATGGGCTCAGTTTGATTGGGTATTGTTTCGGACGGCCGGCCGATAATACCCGGTGCAGTGTGTGCGATGCAAATCCAATTTTCGGAGGCGCGACCCGAGCTCTACGACATATCGATGTCTATTAGTGTTGGGACGAATTTTCCCAATGAGATACGAAAATTACATTGAATTAAAGTGATTTTCGCATTTTTATAAATTAGCAATTATGCATGTAGTCGGCGAAATTTTAAGTGGACATAGCCAACTACAGACACCTATAATGAACCACAGATAAGTTAATAATGTTACTTGCGGGTGGACACAAATGCTTTGCTACGCGTGAGTTTAAGAAATAAGTTGGAACGCCCTGGAAAAATATTCCTTCCTTGCCACACCCTTCAAACCAGCGTAAGTAATTACCCTTCTGCACATCAGCGCTTTTTTTAAAGAATGAAGTAACAAACGAGCATGCAGTCCAATTGATGTGGAGGTGACTGTCGTCTATGGATATCTGTAATCAACTTCATATAGAACATGCGTTCTATCTGAAGTCAATCTCAGATGCGTTGCTACTTCCGAGGACTATGATGGTCGCCTCATATGAAAGTGTGCCGGCAACCACACCCTTCCATCGAAACGCAAAAACTGCTTCACGCTAGAAATAGGTGTGGCCGTGGTACTTCCCCGGTCGAACTACACTGGTTCTACCATCTTAAAGAACACTGCCGTTGTTGTGCAGAGGTAAATGTGGCGATAGAAGCTCCGAAGTCGAACCAAAAAGGGTTCTACAACAAAACCAAATCTTGTTTTAAATAGAAATTTAAAACAGTAAAACGAACATGCTATAATTTTTTCAAATTTATTCCGTGTCTGTGATTTATTTCGGCAATGAAAAGATGACTGATAAAACATTGTGAAAACGTACATGCCGTAGTACTTATTTGTAATATTCAGCTTGTATAAGATTATATAATATAATATTTAACATAACACAACTTTTTTGTTCTTGTGAGGGACACTTCCAAAAGGTACCCAACGCCGTTGAAGTGACGCTAGGTTTTGTGGGATTTTTACCACACTAAACTAAGATGGTTGTTCTTGTCTCTGCGGGATCTTCTTTTTAAGATTGAAGTAGTAAACGAGCGTGCAGTCCACCCGATATTAAATGATTGACGCCCATGGACATCTGTAAGCAACTTCATATAAAACTTAGGTTCGATCTAAAATCCATCACAGATACGTTGCTATTACCGAGGACTGAGATGATCGCCTCAAATAAAAATATGCTGGCAACCACACCCTTAACCGTGGTGATACCTCGCGGATCGAACCATCAACGGAATGTAGCCAAAGTCCTTTGAGCGCGCTGCACCATCGGGCTCCACCCAGGTAAGTGTCTGCACCCACCACAACGTCGTATTTAGAACAGGATGCGAGCATACATATCGCCGGGCCACTGGACCTGACGATTTGAGTCCTGCCCGCTACCCCAGGAGCCTTCTTTTAGTCGCCCTTACTCTTACAACAGGCAAAGAATTTCGTAGACCTATTGTAATCCCGGAACTACACGGACTAATACAATATGCCTTACTGACGAAAATCAACAATGAAAAAAGACAACTTTCACAGTAGCACACTATAGTAGAACGTGAACAGAAATCGATTCAATTCCAAGAAATATAGTTCACACGGTGTCCGAATAATCGAATGTAGGTAACAACACTAATGGACATTAATATTCAGCGAACGTGATCGTGGAAACGTGCCGCGATGTGTGAACAAACAAACGCTCCAAAAATAGGCCGATCGAGCTCCAGTTGCATCACATCCGCCCACGTATTGTTATTATACGAGTAGTAGCTTCGTAAATACCCCCGGGGCGTTACGTGTACTTAATACACGTTACAGTAAAATAATATCTTACACCATGACTGTATTGAGCAAGAATCGAATATGTACAGAATTCAGTTTTAATAGAATGCTTACATTGATTTCGTTTTATTTTTTCGAAATTAATGTAAGCATTGATAGCCTAACGGTTGAAACTTGCCCTCTCGATCGGGAGGTCCAAGATTCAAACCCAGGCACGCACCACTGATTTATGTGTGTATTAGAAATTAATTATCACTGCTTTTCGGCGAAGGAAAACATCATGAGGAAACCTACACACTCGAGAGTTATTTAAAAAAAAAAGTTTTTGGAGGTGTGTGAAGTCCACCGATTCTGACTTGGCCGGCGTGGTGGATTATGGCGTAAACTACCTCATTCTCATCTTTAATTAATGTGTAAATTACACCGGCTGTACCACCTGGTAAATACCAGGTAAAAGAACAAGTGTAGCTTAACCGGGTAGTTACCATCTCCACACTTATTTCTAGCGTGAAGCAGTCCTTGCGTTTCGGTGGAAGGGTAGATGCAAGATGCAATACACACACACGCTTTCTATACTCATAACGCCACACTAGGATTTTTTCCTGTGTCGTGGTTACCATGGAAACACACAAGACGAATACACAAACACCCAGGCCCAGAACATGTATCTAAACTCATCATTCAGATACCTGTCTGGCCGGGCATCGAACCCGGAACTCATTGCGCCTCAGACCGCTGCGCCACGCGGGTCGTCAGGGTGTGATTGCCGGCTTACTTTTATATGAAGCGATCATCTTTTCCTCGGAAAAAGCAACGCATCAGTGCTTGATTTCACATAGAACCCTCGCTGTATATGAAGTTACTACAGGTGTCTATTGGCGGAACGGACCACTTATCATTAGGTCGACTGCATTTTTACTCGCAGTTTTATAGAAAAATGCAACAACAGCGTATTTTAGAAGCGTATTTTTCTTTCAGCACACAAACAAAATACTAGAAATAAGCCGCTACGCCTAGCAATGCATCAACATCGCCCATCCGTTTCTATTTTCGTGTGAAAATATATCATGCGAATGCACAAGCACGTTGCTCCGTTTCATTTTTACAAAATGTTTACTCAATGTAAAATTTCGATAGTGTATTTAATAAACTGTTATAAAAATATTCGTACAGATGGAATTATAGAAACACTATCATATACACACTACGATGACCTGCGTGACGGTGCGATAATTATATCGGTCGGAGCCTACTTACAGTAGATTCCGGATTGGATCTTTGGTCAGACAGATATTTGAATGACGAATTTAGATTTCTGACCTGAGTCTAGGTGTAAGTATATGGTATGGCAGCCGAGACACGAGTCCTAGTGTTGGGCTATAAATGTAAAATGCTCATAGCCCAACACTTGAACGATACGGTTTGCATGAACGGTTTGCACGCTCGTTTTTGCCACGGACGTGCAAGTTGTGAAATGAGCTTCCTTCTGAGGTATTCCCGGAGCGCTACGACATGGAGTTCTTGAAGAAAGGTGCGAAAAGAGCTCTCCTTTAAAGCTGGCGATGCATTGGCGACTCCTCTGAAGTTGCGAATGTCCATAGGCGACGGTGACTACTTTCCATCAGGTAGCCCATCTGCCTTATCGTTAGGTTAAAGTATAAAAAAATGCGTTACACACTTATTCTCACACAAAAGAGATCATTGATATCTTTGCCCTGTGATTGAACATACAGTAGAAATAGCGCTACTGTAACTGCTGAACCTGCCACAAATTATTTGAGCTTGGTTCGTTTTAGTACATTTTTTTAAGATTAAAGGAGCAAATGGGCATGCAGTCAACCTAGTGGCAAATGATCACTACCGGCCAAGAACATCTGTAAGCAACTTCCTACATAACAATAATTCTGTTTATATTCAATTACAGATGCGTTACTACCCCCGAGGATTAAGTTGGTCGCCTCATATAAAACGCTAAAACTGCATCAAGCTAGAAATGGGTGTGGCGGTGGTACATTCCCTGTCGGACTAAAAACATTTGACCTGGTTATAAACATAGAGTTAATTTATGTTTCTCAAGAAAATAGATATGGTCTACAATTTTTCAATCGAATCAGTGTCTTAGATTCGTTTGAAAAATTGTGTGGAAATTTGACATAGAGATACTAGTATTAAGCATTCTTACTTCAATAATTTCTCTTCAAATTAGGTGGGATATATGCTGGTTTGCATTTTCTATTATATACATTTTGTTCAAATAATTGGATAAACTGTACGAATTACTTTCAGCAATGCCAATATATCCGAAATTATCTGATTAAATGTTTATTTGCGACTATTTATAACTAAGTGGATAGATATAAATTTCATGCAAAGTAAATTAAATTTAATATAGGTTTTCTAGATCCAATAACATATAAGACAGAGATAGCATAATTGAAATGCTTTCAAGTCTTCGGGAAAATTGAAGAAGTCTAATATAATAGAGATTATAAAGTGAGCCGAACTTCCACTCGGCTACGAACAAATTGAAAGAAGCCTCTCAGGAGACATTTTTAGAGTTGACGAGAAAAGAGGGCGAAAGCACGATAACATCGCCGGAACATGATTAAAGTTTAAAATGGAAGACCATTTTTGAATATCTGATGAAAATGAAACGGAGACTTCAAATAACCTCGATGATAGATAACTGAGGCAGGTAACTAAAAAAGAAAGATTGAATAATCTTGGATTGCGGTACATATTTATGTTATTTCAGTTTTTAAAAGAATAAGGGAAATTTAAAACAGGGTTCGGCAACTGCCAACCTTGGTCCGCAAAATTATACCATCTGGCTTTCTACATCTTTTATTTGGTTCTCGAGGAGGGAACCTTCAAAAGGTACCCGACAACGAGGAAGCGACGCAGGGTTATGTGGGATTTTTACCGCACTAAATCCCCCCCGGTGCCGTCCTAAGCGCTGCAAAGAAGACTCCGGGAACTCCAAATGAACGCATCCTCTGAACACGTTGCCCCATCGGGCTCTTCCCAAGTGAGCAGCTGGGCCCACCGCTCCGTCTGGTCTTTACGACGGTATGCGACCATGCATACCGCAGTCCTTCCCGGGGTCGTCTGACCGAATGATTCGAGCCGCTGTAGCTGCCCGCAACCCCGCAACCCCGGAAGCGCCTTTAAGTCACCTCTTATACCGGGCGATACCGTAGCCCTATTCTGATCACGGGATCTACTAAATTACATGAATTAATACATAATTAAGCCAATCTTGTATAAGATTACGTAAATCTGCAAGTTGTTACACATTATTGATTTCATGGCTTGTATAAAAATGAAAAAGACTAAAACCACACTACATTTAAAAAGTGACTCTTAAGTGGAATAGTAATTGTTTGTTTTACTTTTTTTATTACATATATAGGAGTAGCAAACGAGCATGTTGTCCATGGCATGAAGCGTCCACTACCGTCTACAGATGTGTTGCTTCCCCGTTTTACAAGGTAGAAGACCTCGATTTTTTTTTATTTTTTTATTGAAACAATAAAAATTATTACGCGATTCCTTATCCAAAATCAATTGCTGACTTTTTGTTCACAAAATAGTTATTTCTTGCTTGAACGCGTAGGCCTTAATGCAGTATAGTATACAAATGTGACTAATAATAATAATAATAAACCGTGAGAATTGATTAAGTTAGAACCCTTATACGTCAATGTTTGGACAAAAAAAAAAGTGAAATAAGCGTATCATTTAATTACTCAGTTATAATATTTTGAATTGAAACCTCACAAAAGCTAATCATACTCGCACTTGACCGTTCTCTTTAAATTGCGAATCAGTGCTCTTGGTTGCGAAAAATCTTTGAACGTCAGAAATATAACTTGAATATATTTCAAGTAAATGTATTTTTACTTCCACATTGACCGGTTCACAGATTTTATCTTACCCCCAAAAGACACTTTGACATCACAAGTAGCGCATTTCTGCGACATAATTTAGCTCTAAGCCTGTCGTACGTGTGTCACAGAATGTTCTGGTTTTCACAATAGTTCACCATGCAAGTAGCTCGAGTGAAAACTTGTTGAAGCCATGTACGAGTTGTTCGCGACTCCGGGCTATATCAATCAGAGTGTGCGATGCGGGCGCATACATATGCACAACTTTTAAATTACTCTCTGAACTAATGTTTAGTACTGATGAACTAGATAGGAGCGCTTGTATAAAGTTTAAAATGCGTCTTATAGTCTATGTTAGTTTGGAATTAAGTAAAATCTCATATTAGACCCGCGAAATTTTGTGAGGATGTATGTGTGTTTATTTTTTTTCGCAAGAACTACAGGAAAGTTTCACTAAAATTTACACACACATAGTTTATGACCTAGATTAACAGGGTACTCCTTAACCCCCCGCCCTCTTTTCTTTCGGTGAAGGAAAACTTCGTGAGGAAACCTACACACCCGAGTTCTTTAAAAAAAAGTTCTCGGAGGTGTGTGAAGTCCGCCAATTCGCACTTGGCCAGCGCGGTAGACAGCATTTAACTCTGCCATTCTGAGAGAAGACCCGCGCCCAACAGTGGGACAATAATGGGTTGACGTGTGATACTCCTTGCCGTGATAGATGTGACCAAAGCGGGCGAGCCACGAAAATAACCTTGTAATATATAATGGAAAACATTTCTTATTAAAATTGTAATAATGAATGAGCCTTCAGTCAACATAAGGGTAGTAACTGTTTATCACTACTCGTATATTTTTTTAATCATTTCTACGTAAGATCCCAATCCTACCTGAAGTACAAGTTACAAGAGATTTAACTGAGGTAGTCTATCTACATGTACCTATATAGGTAGGTGAAGTATGCCTTTCCATAACTGAAGAATAAGTAGAAATGTGTCGATCTTCATATTATGACGCAGCAGTGCTTAGTTCTCTCGAAGTGTAACAGTGGTGCCTTCCAAGTTAACAACGACAATGGGACAACAATTTTATATTACTGATAGTTAAAATTATAAAACAGCACAGAAAGAACAGCAGAAGTGTGCATTAACGATGATTTTAGATATCGATTTGCTAAATCTTCGGTCGACGGAGCGTACGAAATACGTTTTAAATGGGTCAAAAGTATTTGTAGTACATGGGCACAAGCATAGCCAGTGGAGTGGGCGGCAGCGGCGTCTGAGAGGCGCAACAGGCGCCCCGCCCCGCGCAACAGGCGCCGCGCCGTTACTTGTTGAATCGACCGACCTACTAACGTTTCAATGAAGACGGCTGACACACAAAATTATCCCAGCGTGTATAGGAAACGACGAATAGTTTCCTTTAGCCGACGGAATTGCCCGCCCGGCGTGCGGTCGGCGATTTATACGACTCGAGCACGGAAATACGCCAATGAGCATTACCTCGACCTATTAACGATTCAAAAGATGTATCATGTTTCGATTTATCCGATAAGTTTTTTTATCTGACTGAAGTAGCAAACGAGCATGCAATCCACCTGATGCTTAGCGGTTACCGCCGCCCATGGACATCTGCAAGCAACTTTATATAAAACAAGGTTTCTATCTGTAGACAATCACCGATGCGTTGCCATTCCCGATGACTAAGACGGTCGCCTCACACAAGAAGTGATCCGGTAACCACACCCTTCTATCTAAACGCAAGAATTGCTTTACGCTAGAAAGAAGTTTGACGGTATCTTCCCGGTCGAACTACAATGGTTCTACCACCTGGTTTTAGTAAGACCAACGCATTATTTAATGCTTTTATATGCTTGGTAATGGTCAATAATGACACTGCACTCCAACAGACAATAATTAGAAGTACCTATCGAGTTCTGAAATTGATTCCATCTGTAACTTCAATTGACTACGAAGATTTAATACCTCATATAACTGTGTACACCATACCCCATACTCTTCAAATTGTCAAATAGCTACCTCTACCTTTAAACTTTATCATAGACACACACCATGTACATATCAGTTAATAGAAATATCTATAATCCTAATTTAATTTTAAATACTGAAATAAACAATTATTTCTGAATAAATCTCAGCGGAAAAACTATGTTTGTCAATCAAAATAAATATGATTACTCACAAGGTCGTAAATCGAAAGATGGGAAATTTGATAACGGTATAATTTTCAAATCCAAGAAAATATTAGCAAACTTTCAAATTATGAAGAAAGATAACATTGTTCCTTTAATATCGCTCGTTTTGCATTTGAGTTGTATTTGTAAGTCATCATATAAAATGTCTTGTGTCAAGTACCCTCTAGAAAAACACCAAAGTTAGAATAATTAAAAACTTGGTGCCTTTTAAATACAATAAACATTCTCTTTAAAACAAAATTTCAAGTGTTTCTACAAACGGAGAGTATTAACACAAAGAGGTCACGTTTCCTTTCTTGGTTATTTCAAAACAAGTTTGAAAGAAGACCTACACTCACTGTTGGGTTGACGAAGAGTTTTACAAATTAAGTTTTTTATTTTAATTTGAATGGCATCAACAATAATGAAATTCATTCGAGTTTAAGAAGCTGTTGAAATAGCCTACCTGATTTAAAATTTGTTACACCTTGTCCGTAGTTCGATCCCTAGACCTCCAGGAAGGAAGGATACTTCGAAGTTCTGTTAGTATTAGTATTAATAAAACGTGTTTTACGAGGTTTCCTAAAGATATACTTAAAGTGATACCAATTCGCACTTGGCCAGAGCGGTGGACTTTGGCCTAAAACTCTCTCATTCTGAGAGAAGACATGTGTCCAGCAGTGGGACAGTAATAGGTTGTACCACATACTTAAAGTACATTAATAAGGTGTCTATAAAAAGTACTTAAAAGTGCGTGAAGACCAAACCGCAATTGGGTGGTGGCCTATGACCTTACTCCTTCTCATTTTAAGGGTATATACTTATGCAAGTAAATACTTGTGCGATAGGATAAAAGCAGAGTGAACTTATATAGAACTCATGATAAACGTAATAACGCTTGATGCAATTGCTATGTTTTTATGATAAAACAAAGTGATAACACGTTCATTTTTCAAGGTGGTAGAACCAGTGCAGTTCGACCGGGGAAGTACCACCGCCACACTATTTCTAGCGTGAAGTATTTCTTGCGTTTCGATAGAAGGGTGTGGTTGTCGGCACGCTTTCACATGAGGCGACCATCATAGTCCTCGGGAGTAGCAACGCATCTGTGATTGACTTCACATAGAATCCATGTTCTGCATGTAGTTGATTACAGATGTCCATGGGTGGCAGTGACCACTTACTATCAGGTGGACTGCATGCTCGTTTGCTACTTCAATCAAATAAAAAAATAAAAAAATCCAGAGTAAAAATGAATAAACCACTTACCCACAAGCGCCAAAATAACCGTTAGGAGAGGTGCCGCCGGGAACGATACGGTCACGTTAAACTCAAGCATTTGCAGCAAGTCCACTGGAACAAAAGGAAACATAAGTAAAGACAAGTCTATAATTTAAGGCGAAGAAAACATAAAACATATGCATTACTGATACTGGGTCAGTCTTAAGATTTTCGTTTATTATCAAGTTAAACTGTAATATACGAACTAATTCCCGAACATGTTCATTAATGTATTTTGTATCAGATTTACATGGTCATAAATAGACAAGAAAACCATAAAATAGTATCTTTAAGAATAAACTAAACAAATTAGAAGCCATGCTATGAAAACAATAGTGAACGATCAATTTCTTTTAATTTAAATACGTACCTACTTATATTCATTAGCATATCTTACTCATATTTTTAACACGTTTTTAACAAGTAATAAAAATATCCTACTACGCTGCTCAAATCAAGATTTCTGTCTATCTATCTGGAGATCTAGCATTCCCGTGTCAGATATTATCGTGATGTCGCCATTAGAGGCTATCCACGAAAGCAATGAGAATAAAAAATAGTTGAATATTACCAACTTAAAGCACTACAAAAATCTAACACTCGTATCCGCGGTGGCGTGTATAAATTAAATTTATATCCAACGTTATGGCGCCCGAGAAAGAGACTTGCACAGAGAGTTGTCTGCTATAAGCCACGCTTAGAGTCCCCCAGAGGCGTGCGCGCACGACATCGCCACGTTAACGCGATCATACGGCAACGATATGAATTTTTCATGCGACACAAGGAGTAATGGTGTCGCACGAGACGTCGGATCATTCTTTACGAGCAAACAAGAGTAACGTTTAAGAATATACGGTGTCTATAACGTCTAGATCTAACAATGGAATCCTCCAACTAAACAGAATTACTGAAAGCTTTTTAAAAAGCGAACGAGCGCTAAAGTCATTAACTGCCCCAAACACAAGCATAGAAAGGCTCCGTGAAACAGGATTGACTCCTAAACGCACCTTTCCCAGAAGTTTTCGTAGGAGCAGATCCGTAATAAGATAAAGGTTTTATCGTCTTTTCGTTAGCATAGTTCACGTGTGCTCTCAGTTCGAGGCTTTGTGGACGCATGTTTACTTACGGTAGGATAATCCTGGTACAGTTTCCGTGCAGAATATACGAGTCGGCGCTCTCCTGCACCAAATCTTTTGAATCGGTTAACAGAATAAAAGGGGTCGACACAACGCGTCCTAAACTGTATTTTAGTCATTTCAACCTTTCATGTCAATGATTCTTGATGTATGAATATTTTTGTCCAGTTTTTTATTTGCATTGTGTATCAATTCTAATTGCATTTTCCGTTTAAACAGTGAACGCTTTAGTTTTTTTTCAATACAGTGACGCTTAGTATATTTTAACATGTACCATAGCGAATCATGAAAACTATATAGTTGTAGTGTTACGGTATCGTAGGCGGACTAACTCTAAATCCGATTAATTCCAAGATTAATAAAGTATATCAAAGCGATCAGCATACCGTTCTGATACACAGTTCCTGGTTCGATCCCAGTCCGACATACATATAAATAATCAAGTTAGATTCCAGTTTTAACAGCACAGTAATAAATATTATTTTTAAGGTAAGTATAAAAAGTGGTCATTAATTATTAATACCAATATTACAATATGTATAATTTTTAATTTTACAAGTGTTGTAAAATTAAAAATTATACATGTACACTGACAGAATATATTATAATTATAAAGGAATATACTAAAAAAGACTACTTCAATTATTGTTCAGAACTGCCCATGAGACAAAAGTCTTGACTTTCTCCCTCGATCTCGCTTAATTTTTTACGCATTTAAATAGCCAAACAGATTGCAGTAGATAAAGTAATATTTCCAGTATAAATTGTAAATTGCATCGTCATCGTTCATCATTCATCATATGAAATTAATTTCGCCGACGCTCGCCCGTTTCGCGTTTCGTAGCGTACTTTCTAGTGATGTAACTGAAACTCGCAATCCCCATGTTTTACATATTCTCATTCGCATTCGCAAGGATTGTGCGAATGTTTTGCGAATATACAACTGCAGTTTGAAAACCCAAAAAGATCGCCAAATTTAAGTCGAACTGCAGGTTGGTCGCCACACATTCTATCGCCCCTTACATTACTTCTTTATTTTACTTACAATGGTTAATAGAGCCGTGATAGCCTAATAGAGCAGTGAAAGTCTAATGGTTAAAACTTGCCCTCTCAATCGGGAGGTCTGAGGTGCAAATCCAGGCAAGCACCTCTGATTTATGAGTGTTAGAAATTAATTATCACTACTTTTTTGTGAAGGAAAGTATAATGACAAACATCGTGAGGAAACCTACACACCCGAGAGTTCTTTAAAAAAATCTCGGGGGTGTGTGAAGTCCACCAGTTCGCACTCGGCCAGTGCGTACTATGGCCTAAAAAACTCTCTCATTCTTAGAAAACGCGTGCCCAGCAGAGGGACAATAATGGGTTGTACCCAAATAGTGTGCATAGATGCAGGTGCAAAGTAAACCTAGCGACGATCATGTTGGTGTCTATTAAAAAAAAATGCATTCGCGAATATCGGCAGGGAACATTCGCATTATCAATCGCGAATGTTCAAATGTAAGGAATGTTACTTCCTTACATCACTAGTACTTTCTGCGATTTACAGCTTCCCGGATTCATATTACCCCGAAGTATTGGTAGCAAAGGAGTGCGCCGATATTAAATATTGTGCAATATGCCATCTTTCACCAACTAGATATTGCCGATGTTAGAGGATCGGATTGGAACGAAATTAAATACTAATATATGTTTGGGATTTTAAATGAAAACACTTTATCAAGAAAATATAGATTTATTTTAAATTGTATTACCCATACCCATACTTCACAATAACTAGGAACTAGAACTAGATAACTAGAAAAAAAGAAAATCCCAATTGATTATTACTCCTACGAGAAAATAGATAAAATGAAAGAGACAAAAAACATTACCCTCCTTGTACAGTCGGTTAACAATACGCATCACCGATCAAAATACGAATGGACGATAAGTGAACATTTTTATGTTATATATTTGGCCGCCTATCATTAAAAATATATTTGTTTAAAGTAGAAGAGATTTATAGGTAAACAAATCGGTATTGAAGAAATTCGTGCCCATGGGTGAAAATCAATGAAAATTTCTTTTTGTGTATGTATCTTCTCATTGCTGACAGAATACTAGAAATTTTAATGCGACTAATTATAAATAATAAAACACTTCCTGCTCTCATCGTAAGCCTGAATCAAAGCTATAACATAGTTTAAAACTACACATTGGAAACATTTTTTTCAATCTGAAGCAGTTTTCTAAGGAAAGAATAATGCTTTATAATACTTAACGGGTACTCACGATATGCGGTTTATGAATTCTTATAGAATTATTTTTGCCGGTAGTTTGGCCGTGAACACGATCCATGCAACTGGGTCAAAATAACGGCAAAAAGAATTCTATAAGAATTCATAAACCGCATATCGTGAGTACCCGTTAAGTATTATAATGTATCAATTCCGCGATAATACTAGTCTAAAGAATAATGCTCTCCATTCGATGCTTCTAGGAACATAAAAATGCAAAGGAAGGTTTATTTAAAGTGTCATCACTCGAGAGATTCGCCGGCTTGTAAGGAGCAATTAATTGTTAAGGGGAATTTTATCATCAAGTGAGGCGAATCTCCCGACACAACGACGATACTTGACTCTCGGAACATTGCGCAGGTAATTGGCATTAAAGCCGGCTAGGAAAGGTTGTTAGCACACCGGAGGTAAGCTGCGACTTGGCCCCGAGCACTGTGCCCTTAATTAGACAGAAATATGAGATAGCCGAGGAAAAATGAACCGGATTGCTGGAGTTACCCAGAATTATGCCAAGCTCGAACGAATATCGTTACACTATTTTTGCGCTACGATAAATATATAGTAGAGAGACAATGGGACGGATGTACTGATTTTAGATTTAAGTTACATGTTCCTCTTTGTATTTTAATATATAATTATTTATACATACATATTGTGTTTTACTTTATGATGGAATATATATGTAATTAATACGTGAAGCAAAAATTTGTGACGGATTTTTAAGTAATATGCCGCGGACGGATAAGTATGAAATTTTGCACGGTTATAGTGGACGTAGAGAAGGAGTGCAGAATGTTAATATTTTTTTCAAATAATGCATTTTTCATAAATAAAATCAACTAAAAACACATTACACACACTGCCTTGCATTTGTCACAAACACATATGTACTTAGTAAATGAAAATGAAAAGACACAACGTCAAGAATGTCACATGACATTTGATTTTTAATTTAAATTACGGTCGAATTTCGGCCGATGCTACGGGTGACTAGTATAATTATGTAATTGACCCCAGAGTAGATATTGAGTCCTGCCGACAACAAAGGTTTCATCTACATATATTATGTTCATTTAGGTATTAGATAAGCGTTAGTATTAATCTTCTTTGACTAACCGCGTGGTGGAAACACCATACCGGTGTAGGTTATCGCATAGATATCAGAGTGATGACTTTAGTTTTTTGTTCTGAATAGGTCTTTGTGATCGTTGGTCGTTAAATATACTCGTTGCACCCGCAATATCGGTAAGTCTAGTGGGGTCTATGAGTGTAGAAAGCGTTTTCATTTATTCTTAGACTAGTTGACCCGGCGAACTTCGCTCCGCCTAAAAGTAATAAAATCCTAAATTATCAGTGCTTCTCTACTATTTTATACATGTATAATACATAAAAACCTTCCTCCTGAATCACTCTATTATCTATTAAAAACACTGCGTTAAATCCGTAGCGTAGTTTCAAAGATCTAAGCATACATAGGGACAGACAGCGAGAAGCGACTTTGTTTTATATTATGTAGTGATTAGGTTACTCTAAAACTAAAAAACGCATGGGTACAAAAATGCATATTGGCATCAAATGTTCATTGCTTATATTATAATAATGACACCATATGAAGTATAAGGATCACAACATTCGAAAATGTTTACCCAATAAGTAACGTATATATATGCTCGTTAGGGGCCAATTTACGTGCCTGATCTTTGTACGTGTAGCGAAAAATAAATTATAACGTAACAAGCGCGCCGAAGAGATTGATCAATCTATTTTGAAAGTCGCGGCGAAAAGGCATCACATTTTATTGACTTCGGCACATCATTATTATCTGCTTATTTTCCTTCCCACCCTGATACCCCTAATGCCTTATTGCTAAAGAATATTACGCTCTATTTGAGAGCGAAATAATTGAGCAAATTACATCACAAATCGCCTTATAGCAGCAAAAATTTGCAAATTAGATACTTAAAGGATCTACGAAACCTACGCAAGAAATAAGCCTTCAATTTAAGAGTATCGTGAAGTATCGTTTCGATATGCTACTTAACGGAAGATATTTGTGTACGCTTTCCTTTCAACTGCGATATTTTTCTTAAATACGTAATTAAGTAATTTTGATGGTAGTTACATATTTTTGTTCTCATTGATAGTCTAGTCTTAGGTGGGTTTTAATAGCGATTAATACATGTTATAATATAATTCGCAACGATGAAATCCGTAGACGAACGAAGGTTACCGACATAGTTCTCAAAATCAACAAGCTGAAGTGGCAGTGGGCCGGCCATATCGCTCGAAGGACCGATAACCGATGGGGAAGAAAGGTCCTCGAGTGGCGACCACGTTTAGGCAAAAGGAGTACAGGTCGTCCCCCTACCAGATGGACCGATGACCTGAAGAAGACAGCGGGAAACCGTTGGATTCAGAGGGCACAGGACCGGTTGGAGTGGCGCCATTTAGGGGAGGCCTATGTCCAGCAGTGGACTTCAAAGGGCTGATGGATGGATGGAATACATGTTATAATATTCAAAAGAGATATTTATATATGTATAAAACATAATTCGTAGCTCTTGAAAGATACAAGTATGATAGAGCTATAATATAATAAAAAAAATATAAACAAAAATCGTCCTTATTAGGGTTTTATGTTTTATGGTGATACATTTTATGGCCATATATTCAGAATTAACTTCAGTATTGGTTAATTCACAAGTACCTTAATAGTAAGACGTCCGCTGGTGAGAATGGCATACAAAATTACGTGCAAAATTTCAAACAAGAATATGAAAGCATTTTGAAATTCAACAATACGCCACACTTTACTCATGAGAACATATATTCCAAGTATAACTGTATTTTGATACATGGAAAGCCTTTCATATGAATTCAAAGAACGCAATATTTTCTACTGAACTTGATTCTAGATTGCAGTATTTTACATTTATAAGAGCAACATGTAGTTGCACAGACTAAGTACCTTTAAACCTACTTGTTTCGTAAATGTATCTTTTAGTGAAAATAGTAATATTACCAACCATAGTTTCTTCTGTTCATGGTTTACTTGTCCCAAAAACTTTCATTAGTCCAGTGATTTGGAACAAACTTTGGATATTGTTACACAAATTTTATACTTTGTTATTCAATACTGAGCAGTGATAGCCTAATGATTGAAACTTGACCTCTCGATCGGGAGGTCCGAGGTTGAAACCCAGGCACGCACCACTGATTTACGTGCGTATTAGAAATTAATTATCACTGTTTTTCGGCGAAGGAAAACATCGTGAGGAAACCTACACACCCGAGAGATGTATGAAGTCCACTAATTCGCACTTGGTCAGCGCGGTGGACTATGGCCTTAAAACTCTCTCATTCTGAGAGAAGACCCATGCCCAGCAGTGGGAGAGTAATGAGTTGAAGAGAGAGATTCAATACTAAAAAAAATACATATAAATAGGCTCAGGTTTACTTCTAACTATGATGAACCGTAGCAACTACGATTTAGTTATTTCGCGAAATTGATATCAGTAATTAAAATGTAACAAAATTGTAAGCTCCTTTTAATATACCTATATAATATCATATTACTATTAAATGTTGAATTATTTACTTCTCATTTATGTATTTATATACGTTACAAACATTACTTAACTTTATGAAGGATGTTCTCACACAACTTTAACCCAGATTCAAGACGATTCTGCCGGCTCTCACCTTTAGTGGAGCGATGAAATTAAATTTTATACAAAAAATGTGTATTTTTTGATAATAAAAAGCAAAAGAGTTTGCAAAAGAGCTAAATTAAAGCTATCTAAGCGGGTTGTATGATGCAACAAATTAGGAAATTAGGAGGCGTCAGAAAGCACGAACTACAAATTCAGCCGCCGGCGGAAACGTGTTAACACGTGAATTTGAAGCCACTATGAGCAACAATGTCGAATTATATCCACATCGGGTACAACCTAAATTATTGTCCCACTGCTGGGCACAGGTCTTCTTTAGGAATGAGACAGTTTTAGGCCATAGTCCACCACGCTGGCCAAGTGCGACTTGGTGGACTTCACACACCTCCGAGAACTTTTTTTTTAAAAAGAACACGGGTGTGTAGGTTTCCTCACGATGTTTTCCTTCACCGAAAAGCAGTGATAATTAATTTCTAATACGTAATTAGTATACGTAATTAACATATAATTTTATAAAAATCAGTGGTGCGTGCCTGGGTTTGAACCTCGCACCTTCCGATCCAGAGGGCAAGTCAACCATTAGGCTATCACTGCTCTTACTCTGGTCTCACACTACTGGTTCTACCATCTTATAAATTTACATAACCTATGTAGTATACATTGGGAAGATGGTAGACCGTACATACATGGTATTCGAACCATGCGCCGTCATATACATAAGCAACAGATCGAAATGCTCTCATTAGCGGAACGAATGTACATTAAAAAGGACCAAAGCGATCCGCCTTCGCACGGAGTCAAAGCCGTACAAGTGTAACGACAAATAACTTCTGGGACCGGTCGATTAAACGTGTTGTACTTTTGATGTAGGTGCACCAATTTAGAGCGTGACATTTCAATTTCTACAAGATATATACGTTTTGTTTGAAAGTGGTAGGACTCGACGTTTGACTACGATGATTCACGATTCTAATTCTACCTAATAACTCAGTATTAAACGCTATTGTATTCTGTAAAGTTCAGTCTTAAGGGAGACGCTTCTTTGAGGCATTTTTGCATAGAACTAAGAGCATCGCATCACAATGTATTTGTTACCAATGTCAGGTAAATCTGAGAAGGATTACAGGTGTCCACGGGTGGCAGTTGACACACCATAAGTTGGACTACTCGCTTGCTGTGAGAAAAATCACTGTTATGATTTACGAAATAAAATCATAGTGAGAAAAATTACTTGCCTGAAATACTGATTAAATATATATACATACTTAGAGGTATATGAAGCCCACCAGTACACAAGCGTATATTAGTAGTCAAGTGTATGGCCAAGTGCTCAGCTTAGTGACCAATGGCCTCCCCACTTTAGTGGGACAGTCAGTATGGGACAGTAACTGGTTGATCATAATGATCGCAAGTAGACATTTTGCAGAGAAGCACTAAGACCGTCTATTAATAACCTAAACATAGTAAAATAAATCAGTTTAAACAATTAGGTATTTTAATTCACCTACTCCATCATATCTTTAATAAATGCAGTATTTATTAAAGATATGATGGAGTAGCTGAATTAAAGTCATCGATTTGAGTCTTAAAATTATGTTGGTGAAATAACTATGAATTATTTCATGATAACGCATCTCAATTTTTATGCATCACATTAACCAAATGTCAGGATACATTGCGTTAATGCTGATTCGTATCCGAAAAATATAGAAAAGAGAAATGAAATTAATTGAACGATATATTTTTCCAATCACACACGACAATACTGACAATACAATAGTAAAGGAATATGCAGTATTTTCAAAAATATAGTTTTGAGATAAAGGAGATGAAAGGGTGTGGTTGCCGACACACCTTGATATGGAGCGACCATCTTAGTCGTCGGAAGTAGCAAAGCGTATTGTGACTGATATGAACATATTTTCAAGGTGGTAGAACCATTGTAGTTCGACCAGGGAAGTACTACCGCCACACCTATTTCTAGCGTGAAGCACCTCTTGCGTTTCGATGGAAGGGTGTGGTTACCGGCATACTTTTACATACGGCGACCATCTTAGTCCTCTGGAGTAGCAACGCATCTGTGATTGACTTCAGGTGGAACTCATGTTCTGTATGTAGTTGATTACAGATGTCCATGGATGACAATGACCACTTACCATCAGGTGGACTGCATGCTCATTTGCTACTTCAGTCAGAAAAAAAAATGAATTTGCTTACAGATGTCCATGGGCGGCAGCGGCCAGTTACCAACAGGTGAACTACAAGCTCTTTTGCTACTTCTATGCTATTTAAAAATGCAATAATGTCGACTACTACGTTCTCTATTACGAACGCGGAATATAACCAACCACTTGTCGGAAGCCAAGCAAATGTGTCGACAAATAACTAGTGGAAATTGATCGAATGTTCGTACCGACATTCGGCTCTGAATGCGCGGACGAAAGCCCGCAAGTAAAAGGCAAGTAATTTGAAGGAAAATTGCTCACTTCACGCGAGAATATATCATTTTTGCTCGCAGGAATTGTATATTTGTACGTACTGAATGTTTTTTACGTATATTTGAATTTGAATTTGTGAATATGAATTTCAAAACTCCTGTAATGTCTAATGTCTACAACGACTATATTGTGGACTATTAATTCATAATATTTCCAAAGTCATATGCATTTTTATGTTGATAAGTAAGCCATCACAGCCTACATTTGTGGTAACCTCTACAGATTCCATTGGAACGCTATGTTTGTCGTTTAGTTTCTCTCATATAACACTTCTGTTATAAGGCACAGGTATGTGTGGCAGTTGCGTCTCTGAACTTAAATCTCTACGGGATTAAAGGGATCTACCACCTCTAACAATTACAGTGAGAAACTCTTTTCTTTTACATTAATAACCATCACCTACGCATATGCGTGTATATAATACAACAAAATTCTCCAACACACCATTTTGAATCTTGTTCAGATGGAACCCATGTTCTGTATGTAATTGATTACAGATGTCCATGGGAGGCAGTGACCACTTACCATCAGGTGGACTGCGTGCTCGTTTGCTACTTCAGTCAGATAAAAAAATGCTTAATACATAATTATTTAAGTTAATACATTATTTCTAATACATATATGTATCCGTCTTTACAGAACTCGTACTTTGTTTTTTCTAAACATATCTTTCAGCAAAAGGGAAATCGTCCATATTATCACAAGATTTCAAAGAGAAAGTTTGTTTTTCTTCAACCCGCAACAGCGACATGAAAGCAATCTGAAATTGTTTTTCCGAGAATTAAACGTTCTCGATGTCTCGAGAAAATGAGACAAAAAACAATGATAAAAAAACACCACCCGATTCCGCCGTACACTTAATTATCTTCTCGGGATCGCCGAGTTAATTCCGATATTTAATTATTCAAATGCTCAAGCCTTTTTTGCGCGTCAATACTCCATGGAAATCTTTGGAGCAGGTCTCACCAAGGTAACCGAGAGGTAAAAACAAATTAATGTTAAAATAATTCACAGGGAATTTGCCTAATTTATGAAAGGATTTTTCAATACATTCCTTGAAATATTTTTATGCCTAAATAAACAACTGACGGACGAATTGAAAATCCGAACATATTTTGCAAAATACCTATTGGAAAAATCGGTAATAAACTGAAACAATTCAAATGTTCTGGAATGTAATTTCAATATTACAGTATACATAATATTTGTTATATAAATCCCACCAGACTTAATAAAGGTTATTTTTCTATAGCGCGTGTTTTTTGCGGAGATTTTCATAAATGCATTATGTGTATCAAACCGCGCCTATATTTGTCTAAAATAAAAGTTAACATTATGTTACTTTTTGGAAATTGTAGTAAGGCAGATATTTTGCCTTTATGAATTGACTTCAAAAAGAACACCTGTCCTGTTTCAAATGATTAATGTCTATAAACCACATTTTTTTTATCTGATTGTAGCAGCAAACGAGCATGCAGTGCATTTGATGGTAAATGGTCACTACCGCCCATGGATACCCGTAAGCAACATATTATAGAATATAAGTTCTAAGTCAATAGTTGCTACTCCCGAGGACTATGATGGTCGCCACATATACAAACGTGCCGGCAACCACACCCTTTCATCGAAACGCAAGATCTGCTTCACGCTAGAAATAGGTGTGGCGGTGGTACTTTCCCGGGCGAACTACACTGGTTCTACCACCAAAACTCACAAAATCACAATAATACTTCCCCTAAATAAATCTATTACAATAAAATGATGACACATTTAATTCGCAAAATATTCTACGTCAAACAATTTCCAAATATATACTGAAAAAGAAACTTTACACAGATAATTAAACCATACACAATATTGCAGTAATAGTGGTTTTGTTTGTCACATTCCGTGAAATGCGGTCCTTTTGTCATATCATGACCAAACATCCGTATGAAAACAAGCCAATTGTTGAAAGATGTACGTCAATAATATCGGAAATACAGTCTGTGCATACTAAACATTACTAAAGAAGATTGTTCTTCATTATATGGAGTTTAATGATGTACGGAATTTCAGAGCGGACGAGTATTCTTTGTTACATATTGAAATATTTTTAAAGACACAAACTGAATTCTAGATCTACTGAGTGTTATATTACAATTGTTTTCTTTAATATCGACCGTACACTATGCTTGATAGCTGAGCCTTATAGTAATTCTTCTAATTATTCTAAACAAGCCGGCTTTATTGTCTATTTAGACATACTTTAATCAAAGCAGAAAGAAGTAGGTAAAATAACGCGAGATATGGTGTCGTGACCAATTAATACCATCGCTAAAGCCTCTGCTGTACATACCGTATGCTTCATCCGAAACATCAGGAAGATGTTTACGAATATATTTATGTATGTATGTATGGGTAATTGCATGTATATCGTTCACACTGTTGATTCGAATGAAAAATATGGTCTATGTAAACAAACTACGATTTTTCGTGCCCGTCCACGCAGTTGAAGTCTGGTATATTGTAGTTTTGGTTAGCTGAGAAGGGAAAAAAGGAAACAAATAGTAAGCAGCCTTAAAAACTATTAAAAAGAGAGAGCCGCAGCAAAAACTAGTTTACCCAACACAACACATTAGCAATAGCGCGAAAGCAATAGCTTCAATTAAATCAACACCGCATCAAAACTAATGACGTGGACCTAATGAATTGGACACTGATGTTTCATTTTAAGCTAAATATTTGGTGGCCGACTGAAATTCAAAATACAATTAGTAAATTTCACTTTATGAATTTACACTAATATTAACGCGGAATTGGCACATTTTGACGTGAACGGGAAAAGATTGGATTCAGAAGACATAGAAGAGTTCGAGTAGCGGCATTTCGGGAAGGCCTACGTCCAGAAGTGGACTTCAAAGTTGATAAAAATGCATCAAATAGAATTGATGCATCAAATAGAACTGAAGGTGGTAGAACCAGTGTAGTTCGACCGGGGAAGTACCACCGCCACACCTATTTCTAGCGTGAAGCATCTTGCGTTTCGATAGAAGGGTGTGGTTGCCGGCACACTTTTACATGAGGCGACCATCATAGTCCTCGGGAGTAGCAACGCATCTGTGTTTGACTTCAGATAGAACCCATGTTCTGTATGAAGTTGATTACAGGTGTCCATGAGCGGCAGTGACCACTTACCATCAGGTGGACTGCATGCTCGTTTGCTACTTCAGTCAAATAAAAAAAAACATGCGTGCGTACAAAGTACACATGTCAGAAGTGAAACTTCTTTGGCGAACTAATTTATAAATCTTGTTTATATTTATACAAATCTAAAACTTTAAATTTCCAAGATTAAGAGGAAGGGAAAAAGGCGTGATACGACATTCGCTCTGTCTCACTTTTTCTCTCAATCTTTCTCACTCGCTTGCTCCCTACTCTCACTCCACGGCTAGTTGCTCATGCTACGTTCGCCCTGTCTTACTCTCTCTCAATCGGTCTCGATCACTCTCTCTCTCTTTTCCGACACTTCCGTTGCATACCGGCGTGACGTTTCATCTGTAAAAATTTTACCCTCATGCGCCTAAAGAAGTTTCACTTCAAAAAAAAAAATTAAAACCACCTATCGTTAGTACCCGTTAGACATTAAAATATTTTTTCATACATTTACGAGCTTTACCTGGCATGATTTCGAGTACATCAGAATTAATTGTTTTCATCGCCGTTAATTTCTCTTACTGTTGGGTGCAGTATGCTTAGTAGGAGTTTATTGCGTTTCCTCAAAATTATCACCGCTTACGTAGGACCGAAAACTAAAACGTAAACGTCCTATGTATATTCCATCATCGTTTTCATGGAACATAAGAAACTCGGCCAAATGGCACAGGTCCTGTCCTGTACTAAGAAGGACGCAGTGACGATGTGTTTCTTTTGTATAGGGCTATGAAGGTACTTACAAATTGTGGGTTAAAATATTATTTTCGTTTAATTTGGATATTTCCTTAATATTCTTACATGCCTTATATAAATTTACTGTAAGAACACTAGCTAGCCGATAACATCGTGCACAAGAACATCGTGAACAAACAAGAGCTGCGAAGTGTGCTTTTGATTCAAATAGTTCGACCGTTTTAGGTCGAATTTCAAACACTGTTAAACATATAACATTGTTAAATACATAAAAAAACTATAGTAAATAAAAATATTGTTATAGAAGACAGAAATATAGACAGCCTATAGAAATATACGAACTTGTAACCAAAAATCAACGCGTAGTGTCCTAAAAAGAGGACAGCGGGTAAGAACGGATAAATATTGTACCAAACTGCGACCTCATAAAAATGCACTATTCAAAAATACTTTGTAATAAAATCCTATATAACATTATCAAGCATAAATAATTCGTCCAATTTATTGTAGGTAATACACCCCGAAACTCTTCACAAGGCGGGGATGAGTCGCCATGACGACCAACTGGATCCCATTGAAAAGATTTACCCTCATCCGATATTGTGAGTTTCAATAGTTTATTCTACAAACTCCCGACTAAGAGCTACTTAAGGCGGATAAAAATCTTTTTTTCCTTCTCCGAATTCGATATCATTATACACGTAATATTTCAATCGAAAATATGTACGCGTGGAAATAAATTATTTATTATGAAATATGTATATTGATGAACGGGTTTGATAAATTACATTATAAATAAAATGTCGTCAATAGTTTTTTTCTTTGATTATCACATTCCAGTGTTTTAAGAGCAGTGATAGTCTAATGATTGAAACTTGCTCTCTCAATCGGGAGGACCGAGGTTCAAACCCAGGCACGCACTTCTGATTTATGTGCGTGTGTGTAACTGCTTGGTGAAGGAAAACATCGTGGGGAAACCTACACACCCGAGAGTTCTTTAAAAAAAGTTCTCGGAGGTGTGTGATTTTCACCAATTCGCATTTGGCCAGCGCGGTGCACTATGGCCTAAACTCTCTCATTCCGGGAGAAGACCTGTGCCCAGCAGTGGTACAATAATGGGTTGACGATAGTTTTTATCCCAATGTGAAATTTTAAATGTGGTGGAACCCTATGTTTTATCAATCCGGAAAGTATTGATTACATTTGCAAGTAGCAGTGCTTACAATGCACCTGATAGAAAGTGGCCACTGCCGCCCATGGATATATATGTATCTGTAACGCGCTCAGATAATATTAGTTTTTCCTGCGGTTGGCCATAAACGCGTTTCTACCCCTGAGGATTAAGTGAGACACCTCGGTTAAGAATGTCTCTAGTGTCAAACCCTATACCATATACCTATTTAACGAATCGCTAGGCAGAGCGGTTACCATACCGGTCTGACGCACAGTGGTTTTCAGGTTCAATTCCCGGCCAGACAGGTATCTGAATGCTGACGTTAGATTCATGTTATGGGCCTGGGTGTTTATGTATTCGTCTTGTGTATGTCCATGTCATCCACGAGACAGGAGGAAATCCTAGTGTGGAGCTATTAGTGTAGTGTTTTTTTAATACGGTAGTGTTAAACGCAGCTGCGAACGCTTTGACTGATGTAGCAACATATGTCTATGGGAGACATACTTATCCAAGTCTTCAGAGGTAGTCAACGCATCTGCAGCGGACCTAAAGTAAAACTCTAATCCGATCCCAAATTAATTACAGATATCCATGGGCGGCAGTTGCCACTTACTATCAAGTAAACTGCATATTTTTTTTTTGATATGCTCTAAATAAAATAAAAAAGTCAACATTTACTAATGACAAGTGTTTTTCTTTTAGTATTCACTTTAGAAGAAATCAAGACTTTTTTACATGCAGACAAAACTTTCTTTTCTATATACTTGAAACCTTACGTACAAAATGTTGAAATAAAAGCTACATAATAATAAAAGGTTTCTTATGAAATATTAAAATTTCAAACAAATTAATCCAGTCAGACGCTACTACAATGAGTGGAGTAAATTTTTCTCCTCTATAAAATTCAAAGATAATCCTGGATGATCTGCAATCTCCAACGCGAAGATTGCTAATACAATAGACGGAGAATATTGTGATTTTTCATTTCCAAGTGAAAAAAAAATTCAATAGGAAAATTTCAAAACAATCAACGCCTTGAAGCCGAAAGCCAAGTGGCGGAGCGTAGAGCAGGAAAGAAATTATATCTATTGGCTAATTGCCGGATCAAATGGGGGGAGGCGACTAGGTAAATCCGTATTTTTATTTTTCAGGCACAAGCGGGTGCCGGGGTGGGACGCAGCCGCGGGCGCTATTCGCAATTATTGTTATTACAAAGAGATTGGCCCTGAGCCGGCTCACGGCTCGAGTTTTTCGCAAAATTATGAAATGAATTTCATCAGCTCGTAACTGCAGCGTATTTTACGTATTAGTCTAACACAAAAAAAATATGGCATTGAGGATTGAAATGGATATTCGCGTAGATGTATTGAGAGGACTAATTAATAAATTGGAAATGGAATCGTGAGGAGAAATCGACTGCGACGAACTGGATTAATTCTCGACAAAATAAGCAAAAAAGCTAATGAGTGCAAGGTAAGAAATTGAAAAGATAAATTGTGTTTTTTTTTTCTATTTTATAAGCACTCAAATTGAGTTGAAGGACCGTTAAATCCTAAAATGTAGCCAGTCTCCATAGTTCTTATTGCAAAAATATTTCTTTAAAGTAAATCTAAGATAAATTTGTTCAATTTTGCGATAATTACTAGTCTCAAAGACAAACATGGATTTATAATAATTAACAGTTGTCATAAGCCGTCGTATTAACGTAAACACTCTGGTTCATGTGTAAGGATGTTAGGTCAAGAAGGTATTTTAAAAAATCATTGTTCAATCTCACTTGGGCCGATACCTACCTTATACATAAGTACAGGTCTTTTCCGTTTTAAAACTTATAAAACATTGCACAAGAGATCTCACAATTTAGTTTTAGGATTACCAACTTATAAGCGACTCACTTTTTATTATGTTAATGTGGCATTTAAGCACCGCATATTGACACCGAACTAACTCTAGTTCTTTAGTTATCCGCAGGTTCTGTGGACTAGTTGCTCATAAAAAAATGCTTACCCGTTCATCTACATATTTAAAAAACAAAGTGGAATACTTAAAAATAGACTTACCAATAAAAACGAATATCTGATGGTGTGCGTATCGCAGCAGCATGGATATGGAAACAGTCTGAAACAACAGAACACAATTGTAGGTTCATTTCGAATGCAAAAGTAAAGTTTTATTAGTTCATATCACGTACACATATCCGTAAAAATACCGCATAAAGTGTTAACCAAAAAATAATAGATAGAGTTTAAGTCAAGATGTAAGTATACACAACTATTATTCGTATTCGGATAAATAAAGTTTAGAAGTTGAGAAAGAAAAGGACACTATTATGAAAGGAGCATTCGGAGATGGAGATTTACTTAACATTTCACTGTCGGTGAATTAGCTCACCTTGGTCATGTTCCGTTGTAGACCGAAAAACATATTGGTGTTAAGAGAGATACATAGTGGTGTATATTATATTTTCCATGCGCAAGATACGGTATCTCACGGAAAAGCCGTGCACATTGCACGGTTACAATATGCATCATGAAACATATTGGTAGCAGATTGTTGCCAAATAGCATTGACCCGCGTGGCGGAGCGATTACCATACCGGTCGACGCGCAATGGGTCCCAGGTTCGATTCCCGTTCAGACAGGTATCTGAATGATTAGTTTAGATTAATGTTCTGAGTCTGGGCGTTTGCGTATTTGTCTTGTGTGTGTTTATGATACCCACGACACAGGAGAAAATCCTAGTGTGGAGCTATGAGTGTAGAAAGCGTGTCTTTATGTTAACTTCATAAAAACCAGCCATCTTTTATTCGCCTCACTTCTGTGCCGTGAAAACCATCTATACCAACCTTTAATTACCAAACACGAGTCCAACGTTACTAGGGTGCGTCAGACATAACTGCACAAACTTGCAATCCATTTCGCAAAAAGCATTCCCGATTCCAAATCTCAGATCACACATGCCGGGGCGGCCGGGGCGGATGACGCCATCAATCTCACCGCCACATCATTTGCTCCCCGCACCGCGCCGATTGAATTTCATTAACGAAACGCTTAGTGCGGATTGGATCCATTTGAGCAACAACGATCGACTTCACAGAATGTTCCTATGCAATCTGACTTGGGCTAGTGCGAATGGATAATCTATAAATTTTATTGGTTCTAATTATAATCGTGACCAACCGTTTTAACTTTTCATTGAACATAAATGATCAACGTTCAACAAAAATTGGCCAAGATTTGCACCTTTACACAACCCATCTATATTATTATCATATATTGATAATGCAGTGCAGTTCGAACCGAGAGGTACCACCGCCACACTTATTTCTAGCGTAAAGCAGTTCTTGAGCTTCAGTGGATGATGCTATTTTTATATGTGACGTAATCGTAACGTATCTTTTACTGACATCAGATAGAACCCCTGTTGCTTACAAATGTCAATGGACGGTAGTGACCACTTAACACCAAGTGGATTGCAAGCTCACTTTCTACTTCAGTCGCATAATAATTACATTATCTATATAAATATTTATCATGATTTACAACAACAAAATTATTAGCATCAAAGTTATATCTCGAAAATGATTGATATATGTTTATTATATTTCCAATTGAGTATTTAAAAATCTAATAACAAAAAGTGTCCATTGATCAGCTTTATTCATTTCTTCTTCATTTTCCAAAACCATCATCTATCTCTATTAATATAATGAAACTACAAAAAATACTTCTTGTTTTAAATAATGTCATATTTAAAGAACTACACGATAGTGAAACGATATTGAATCTCCTTATAAGTACTTAAATAATTATTGATAGAAATAGGTATAAAGGTAATAAAAAAAATCATAACTTTCTTATTAATAAAATGTGTCTATACGTGAGATATCGACTTAAAACGTAATATTACACATTTGTTATAACAACTCATGTACATAGTTGTAATTATTAACTTCCTTTATTAAATTATCAACCTGTAACCTCCATAAATTTGCCATTGTTTTTTTGGTTCTGGTTGAAAATTTTAATTCAAAAAATACGACCAGTTTGCTTTCCTTCGTCGATACATTATAATCTAATGGATATTAATATATTCATGATAGTAGTATTTAATTTGTTCTTTTCAGATTAAGCAGTTGGATTTTTTATATGGAAATTTAGTTCAACTTTTGTAACTCCGTAGAAATTTTATAAATTTTCACAGGGCAAAGGCCGCTTGCATCGCGCTCCACCGCCTCACTTTTGATGTGAAAAGTGAAGCGATGGAGCGATACACCAGGCAGCGGGCCGAGTGTAATCCGCCCACCGGCTTTTAGTTTTTATAGCAGCTCTAAACTCGGTCACACCCCCTTGTACTCTCTAAGCGTATGACCTCTATCGATCTATATTTTAAACCGAAAACTAGTATTGCTTGCCAAGCGGCGAATGCATTATAAATTCATAGCATTTTTTTTTTATTATACGATAATAGCAACGGAGCATGAAGGTAAATGGCCACTGCCGCCAATTATAAGCAACTTTAAACGGAACTGGAGATCTGTTTGAAGTCAATCGAAGATGCATAGCTAAGCCCGGGCTAAGGGCTATATGGTCGCTTCATATAAAAGTCAACCGACAACTACACCTTTTCAGCGAAACACAGAGACCGCTTCACAGTGGGGACAGGTGTAGCGACTTATTTCCGTCGAACGATAGGTACTCGTTTCTTATAAAACCTTCTCTTAACAGAATAAGCAGGCTTTTTTTAATTTTTTAGAACAATTTATTCAATTTCTTTATACTAGCTCACCGTTTTTAACTCTCCAGACTTTTTATAAAATTTTAGAGCGCAAGGGCTGCTTGCATCGCGCTCCATCGCCTCACTTTTGATGTGAAAAGTGACGCGATGGAGCGATACACCAGCCAGCGGGCCGAGTGTAATCCGCCCACCGGCTTTTAGTTTTTATAGCAGCTCTAAACTCGGTCACACCCCGTTGTACTCTCTAAGCGTATGACCTCTATCGATCTATATTTTAAACCGAAAACTAGTATTGCTTGCCAAGCGGCGAATGGATTGTAAATTCACCTAGCATTTTCATAATATAGAAAAAGCAAACGAACACGCAAACTACCTGATGAAAAGTGGCCACTGCCTTCCATTTATATCTGTAAGCAACTCCATACGAAATAAGGGTTTTAAATGGAGTCAATCACAGATGCGTAGCTTCTCCTGTGGGCTAAGATGTCCCCCTCATATAAAAGTTTGCCGGCAAACAGACCCTTCCACCTTACAAAATCTTTTTTTTCTCTTTTCGAATTAAGCAGTCGCGATTTTTGTTTTTTAAACAATTTATTTAATTTCCTTTTTATAACTCTACATTCTTAACTCTCTATACAGTTTACTAAATTTTTCAGCGCAAAAGCCGCTTGCATTGCGCTCCATTTTTAATTATCATTAAAGCATTATAGCAATTTGTGCAAAATTATTCCCTAACCAATCCAAAATATCAAAAATGCACAACATTAATATCCAAGTTTTCACTTCTGCCGGCACTCCCGGAGTACAACCCATTGATTTTAGTGAATATTATTTCATTTGTACATTTTTAACAGATATACGAATAAGTACTTCATTATTTGTATATCTGTTAAAAAAATGAACAGACCAACAAAACTGCATCCACAATTATGTTGGTGTACTGAACATTTCGTATAAACCTGCCCATAATATTCATACGCTCGCACGCCAGGCAATATCGAATGGCATCGAATTTTGGCGTAATAAATACCAGCACACCGAATTGGATTCGAAATACCTCAATTTACTTTGTGCTTTGACAGGCGCATCGTATGAAACCGAATCGCCGTGTGTCAGCCATTGCGTGGGTGTCTGACAATTGATTAATACAATTTCTCTACGTACTGACGTAACGACATAAGATTAGTGTGCCAATGTCGAGCGTCTAACGCACGATCCGTTCAGGCAACGATTGGATTCCATAGACAATAATGTTTTGCAAAATTATGCTTAGGAAACACATTCAAGGCATTATAATTACATTGAAGCAGCAAACAAGGATGCAGTTCACGTCAGTATAAGTTTGGAATGCCAGTAAAGAACATATCGTTGTTTTGCATATATTGCCGCAAAATTCAGCATTCATAATTTTTATGTTAAAGATCTAATTTTATCCAATAAAGGCCTAAAATTCTTTTTTTTTCTATCAACACAGTGCTTAATAGCCTCTTAGGTTTAATTCATCTTTATTATACTAATTTAATTCATTGAAGAGATAAAAAAATTAAAGCATCTTTTTTATCGGACTCTACTGTACCCGTAAAATAATAGTTTGAGTTATGTCAAGCAAGATCATGTAAAAGACTCCGTAACAAATAGAGATTGTGAATGAAGCAGAACACAGATTCATCGCCATTCCTGATTACTAAGAATGCCTAATACGTAACACAGCTGGCATTCATACTTCCAAAAACTCAAGCAATTGCATCAAGCTTGAAGTAGGTGCGACAGAAAAACCTACTCAAACTACAGTGCTTTCTACCTAACAACAATTTACGTCTTACATGAAACTGTAAGGACAGTGGGTAAGCCATATAACCGCGCCAACGTGTAGACTAACGCTCCGTCAACAGATATTCGCCGTGTGACAGGCTGCAAATTGTGTCACAAACAGACGACATTGATGCACGGCCCGATATTAATATATATACATCGTAAGCGTATCATCGCCAACGCGTCTGTCTCCGTCAGGTGTGGGTCCTACCGGACACCAATGAAAAGTCTCCGCGAAATGAGAACTTCAATTTAGCGTAAGTCAAAAGTTTGTCGTCGTCAACCCATTACTGGCCCACTGTTGCGCACGGATCTTGTCTCAGAATGAGTTTTAGGCCATAGTCCGCCACGCTGGCCAAGTGCGAATTGATAAACATCACACACCTCTGAAAACTTTTTTTTAGGAACTCTCGGGTGTATGCGTTTCCTCACAATGTTTTCCTTCATCGTAAAGCAGTGATAATTATTGTTTTATGCACATAATTTTAGAAAAACCAGTTGCACCTGGGGTTCTAACCTCGGACCTCTCGATCGAGAGGGCAAGTTTCAGCCAGTAGGTTATCACTGCTCTTTGTCCCTGTAGTTCCGGGACCAGAATAGGACTACGGTACCCTCTGCCTGTCGTAAGAGGCGACTAAAAGAGGCTTCCGGGGTTGCGGGCGGGAAGAGTGGGAGCTCGACCCGTCCGGCCAAGCGACCCCGGGAAGGACGGTGGCATGTGTGGTTGCATGCTGCCGTAAAAACCAGCAGGTGCGGTGAGCAGTTCACGCCCACCAGGGAAGAGCCCGATGGGGCACACGCTGAGGACACCGGCGGCGGTCAAGTGGAGTTCCCGGAGTCCTCTTCGCAGCGTCGACGTCGGCCACCGGGGGGGTTTTAGTGCGGTAAGAATCCCACATAACCCGCGTCGCTCCCACGACGTCGGGTACTTTTTGAAAGTTTCCCCCTCGAAAACAAAAAAAAAAAAAAAAAATCACTGCTCTTAACCCGAAAGTTAAAATTAATTACTTATTGCACAGTCATATTACCTCATTGTTTTCGCCTAGAGATTGGTATTCGACCATAATGGAAAACTTAACTTTTCATAACGTAATGTTGGTGTAACGACAGTACCTCCCCGGTCGAACCATATTGGTTCTGCCTTTAGTTAGTGCACAGAGCATATTATTATAATGAGCGAAATGGTATTTTTGATACTGTTTTAAAGGATAACCAGTACCACCACAATTTCGCAGGTTTTTCTTGTTACGAGGAGAATACAGCGAAAGAAACTATAAAACATCAATAATTTCAAATGGCAGATTGTTTAAGCTTCAAGTTAATCAGTTTTCAAAGAAATCATTATTCCAAATAGTAATTTTAAAAGAAGAAATAACAGTATTATACATTCATTGGCTTGTGAATTCTAACTCATAATTCTATTTCTTTTCCAAGTTCTTTTCTAATAAATCATTGAGGTCTAATAAGCTGTAGTGAAACGTCACAGACAATTTAATTTCCATCAACGAACGGCAAGTTGATTACTTCGACGGAGCTGATGAAATTAGACTTGCAACGGAGGTGCATATTTTTTATCAGATAATTTGATATTACTTGTATTTTGAGAAACACAACGACTCGTACTTTAATATAAACTTCAATAAGAATAGAAAGAAAGAAATCGTATTTATTCACGATGTTATACACACTAAACTTAGAAAACTAAACATAAAGATAAGCTAAGTAATATCAACAATTTAGTGTTCAAGTAAACTCGTGCTGTGACATAATAGCAACGTGAAATGGACGAGAATCAGCTATCGCCATGGAGACACACGAAACCACGGCACTGGTTTTCATTCTCGCCCGAACCATGGCCTCGGACGGCTGTCAGTGCAAAACAAATCGCTGCATGAATGTTATTATTTATAATAACTTAAGTATAATCGTAATTTAAAAAAAGGTAAGATATACTTAGTATATAATACATATTTTTCTTTATTAAATGTAAGAAATACGTAAATCATTTACATTTTTAATTAACTTAAATATGTGCCTATTATTAAAGTATTTGTTCCAATATAAGGAATACTTTTTTAGAACTAAGAAAAAATCTGTCATATAATTATATATCAAAGATGCTGCTACGTTCTGGTTTAAAGGGTTGAAAGGGTTTTAAAAGCAGTGATACTAATATGAAACTTCCAAATTGGTCCACAGTGGCAAAATCGCCCCATCTATATACATTAAAAGCTTCATAAAATAACTAATTCATAAGTTTTTGTGTACATGGACGGGATAGATAATAATTTCAGCGAACTTCGACGGGTAATTCTTGTGTGAAAGAGTAACAAACACACATACATTCACGTTTAAAATATATGTGTGCTAGTTGCTCTTTCATGCAAAAACAAGCAATGAATTTTGACATACTCCTTCATAACCGTTTATAACCTTTTTTTTTTGTTTTCGAGGGGGAAACCTTCAAAAGGTACCCGACGCCGTGGGAGCGACGCAGGGTTATGTGGGATTTTTACCGCACTAAAACCCCCCCGGTGGCCGTCCTCGGCGCTGAAAAGGAGGACTCCGGGATCTCGAAACGACTTCAACCGGAATCCTCCGAGCGCGCTGCCCCATCGGGCTCCTCCCAGATGGGCGGCTGGGCCCACCGCTCCGTCTAGTCTTTACGACGGTATGCGACCACACATACCGCCGTCCTTCCCGGGATTGCCTGACCGAACGGTTCGAGCTCCCACTCTAGCCGTCTGCAACCCCGGAAGCCCCTTTTAGTCGCCTCTTACGACGGGCAGGGGATACCGTAGGCCCTATTCTGACCCCGAGGCTACAGGGACATAGTTTATAACCTAGATTAATACATAGGATATTCATTACCGTGATAGTAGTGTGAAGCAGACTGTGGGTATAACCTAGTATTTTATAAATCAGGTAGGTAAAATTGAATGAAAAGCAGAGAGAAAAGAATCAAGTTCCACCTACAATCAGCTAAGAAGTTGTCACTTAATTACATTTATAAATAACCTACTATTTTATAAATAAGGTAGGTAAAATTGAATGAAAAGCAGAGAGAAAACCATCAACTTCTACCTACAATCAACTAAGAAGTTGTCTCTTAATTACATTTTATAAATAACCTAGTATTTTATAAATCAGGTAGGTAAAATTGAATGAAAAGCAGAGAGAAAACCATCAACTTCTACCTACAATCAGCTAAGAAGTTGTCACTTAATTACATTTTACTTTGCCAATAAAGCCGTTAATAGACTCCCGCATTCTATACCTATATCGCTAAAACAAACATACGACAATACACTTCGGCTCGCGCCTTCGGAATTTGGAACCGTAATAAACTTTGAAAGGGCTGTAAAAGTGCAATAACTGTAACTCGGAGGTCCTGATTTTAGTACCGCGGCCCCTCCTCGCCTTACTTTACCTATTAATTGATATATAAATGCCCTGAATTGAGTATGAGTACCCAGTAACAGAAAACTACATTTGAAATTACGTCCGCAGGTGAGTGACTAAGTGATATCTCATTACCTAAAAACTTATAAATGTCTTTATTTTAAATTATGCCGTCTTTACCATAAGGGCACTCGGGGCCAGTGCTCAGGGGCCTTCGGGGCCCTCTGAGGATTGGGGCCTCAGAGGACCCCGAAGGCCGACTATTTTTATCACATATAGTATCAAAATATTATGGTCGGGTGCATTACACTTTTCTCGTTGCACGAACGTCAGAAATTTTCAGATTTATTCAAATCAATACATTTATATAAATAATTTGAATGATTGGATCACCATTATAACTTACCATTTAAGTACTTATCATCTATTTTCATGTTACTTATTTGGTTTTTTATTCAGAAATTTGATAGTTTACAAAATAAGATATAATGTCATGCCGCCATAACTTAATGGTGACTTTGTCTATGGTTGGAGGAATCCCCGGATTATGATACTTTCTTTACATTCGAAAAGGGCCCCAAATTATTAGGTGCCCAAGGGCCCCAGCAGTCTAAGACGGCCCTGATACCTGTAATCATCTACATAAGTATAAACAGGCTAAGACAAAACCGTTGAGTACATTTTTCACTTTTCAATGTCAAATTTCTGTAGTTCGACCGAGGATGTACCGCCGCCACACCTATTTCTGGCGTAAAGCAGTTCTTGTGTTTCGTTGGAAGGGTGTAGTTGCCGGCTCATTTTCATACGAGGCCATCTTAGTCCTCGAGAGTGCAACGCGTCTGTGATTGACTGCTAATAGAACCTCACACATTCGACCACCAGGCGAACGAACTAACCTCAAAAGGCACACTAAAATAATTTGTATCACATTTTTTTTATATTACTCTGTGTATAATTCAATTATTTAACATTTCTAAATGCCGCGTATTGTATGCATATTAAAGGCTGGCATATTTCCTCTGGCTTAAGGTTTGTCTTTTGTATGTCATTATTACTTAATTCCCAAATTAATAAAATACAAAAAAGTATTATTTCAAAAAAACTTGGTAACTTAAACACGCCATCTATCTTTAATATGCGTTACTTCAAAGTGTATTCGCCTTTCCTGCTAAAGACGCTACTCGCCAATAGATGGCACCACTTTCCGCATATCTAACAAATTCCCAAAACACGCAAGTACGCTATTCAACGCTAGATGGCGTTACACATAGAATCATGAACAAAATATTTTTTTTATTTCAACTGCATTTCAAAGATTGTTATTTCAGTAATAAGTTACTGTTAGTATTTTCTTACCATTACGTTATGACGTTATGTGTACAATTAAAAAAAAGACTGGTGAAAAAAATGGATTATTAAGTTTAAAGTTTTTTTTTTTTTAATACAGTTATACTCAAAAGTCAAAGTAAAAACTTAACTACTAATTGAATATGGTACTACAAAGCCAAATCCAAGTTTGTGGTGTCGTAAGTCTTGCCCTCAGACGTCGTCTCTAAAAGGGGGCGCAAATCGTATTCGATTTCCGACTGAGCACTAAGCCGAACCTAATGAATACTAACGGATACTACGTAAGGTACTACTAATAGTTACTACGGAAGTTGAACCCAAAATTGAATAGAATTTCATGCGTTTACCACCAGCTACGAATATAAAGCTTGTATTAACAAAACCTAGAGTCAAGATGAGTTACTATCTTCTTTGAACATTATACACTCATAAAACGGATCATCAATAAGGATTCTAAAATCTGTAAACATATATTTGTCGTTTGTTGATCTGTGCTAGTTTCTTTTCGTCGCGTCTTGGCCGTCGTGTAGTCAGCCGAGAGAGGCATAGACATTAAAAGTTTACGTCACTCGAAAAATGACGGGAACATGGAACTGTCCGTTTCTTTCTTTATAAAATTAATTACCATTTGAATGTATTAGTTGCTGTATTTGTGTTAGAAGACTTTGTGATAATTATGTCAAGCAAATTAACCCCAAGTATTGTTATTCTGCACGAGACCCATAGTCACCCACACCATTTTTGAAGATAATGATGTCGAGTAAAACTATTGCCGACATGTTTAATAAATATTTACGAGATAAAACTTACAAAAACCAGCATGATGAAAAAGGCAGCTATATAAGAAGTGCGCGCAGTCATCATGGAGACGAAACGATAGTGCTCCCCAGTTATAACATTTCTGAAACAAAATAATAAAAAATCATATTACTAATTGAGTAAAATTCTAAAAATAAGACCGCATTACTTATTAAAATTTGTTTGTTACTTATTAAAATTTGTTTAAAAAAAAATTGTCCACCAATTCGCACTTGGCCAGCGCGGTGGACTATGGCCTAAACTCTCTCATTCTGAGAGAAGACCCGTGCTCAGCAGTGGGACAATAATGGGTTGACGAAAACTTATTAAAATTATAACTGTCATTTTAATGATAATCTTCAACGGTATTTCATGTTAATTAACTAGACAATGAGTTGATAATTTATGGATAATTAAGAAGGAAAAGACAATAGAAACTACAAAAATATACACACTTCACAGCTTATCAATTCTTTGTTGTACAAAAAAATCTGTGAAGTGAAATCAGCTAACTGTTAAATGCTCTCGTAGGGCCACAGCTGGTCGATAAAATCTGTAAACAACCCTAGACAGGATAAGAATCACAGTACAAATATGGAACAGTATGGAAACTAAGCCTAGTTAGTAAAATAATCACCCACACTCTATTAATACAGTAGCTGATGCTGTAGTCATCAATCTATCGAATTGTGATACCTACGCAGTTTACAAATAATATAAGCAGATAATCTCACGGCATCAATTAATCCCAGCATGACGATAATTATTATTATTACAGTTTTAAATACGCAAAACCGTTTAATGTTAATACAACTTGTAGATCACTGATCTTTAACATGTTATTAAGGCTTTTACAAGTTTTGGCGGGAGCAAACGCGAGCCATCATATTACGTGGCATCTTTAAAAAGATCGCGGAAACAAATAACAACGTGACCACGCGTCTTGACGCGACACTTAGTACTGTAGCACTGCGAAAACCCCTTAGCGGCCTCGTCAATGCGTATGTTTGTGTGAGTGTGCCCTTTTCGAACGTTTGTAGGCAGTTTCCTTACTGTTCTTACTTGTGGTTTATAGGTGGTGTTTATAGTGTTTTATAGGTGGTAGAACCAGTGTAGTTCGCCCGGGGAAATACCACCTAGTTCTAACGTGAAACAGTTCTTGCGTTTCTATGGAAGGGTGTGGTTGCCGGCACACTTTTATATGAGCCGACTATCTTAGTCCTCAGGAGTAGCAACGCATCTGTAATTGACTTCAGATAGAACTTCATGTTCTATAGGAAGTTGCTTACAGGAGTCTATGGGCAGCAGTGACCACTTACCATCAGGTGGACTGCATGCGCGTATGCTACTTCAATCTTATAAAAAAACCACACGTGTGTTGCTACCCCTGATGCCATAGTTGCAACGCCTTGGATAAGAATATCTTCTCTACCACATCCTTCAGATTAGAATACAACAGCACATAAAGTGTTCTGTTATGCAGTTATTAGTCAAAACTCGTGCTTGCAAAGTGGAACCACAAAGGCCACATTTAAAGATGCATGTGCCATGCACAAACTATTTTACAAGATTAAAGTCGCTGTCCTTCTTATGGTCATTGGGCATAATTTGCCTGCAGACATAATTATGTTCATTACCTCATATAGAAAATAGGTTCTTATTCGTCGTCAATCCATTATTGTCCCACTGCTGGGCACGGGTCTTCTCTCAAAATGAGAGAGTTAGTTTTTACTCAGCTTCAAATAAAGGGTAATAATGTGTTTGTAATATTTTGAGATGATGCATCTACTATAAAATTAATTATTCTAATTGTAATAATCAAGCCCGGAAACCTTGCATTACGAAAAAACTAAAGCCACAGTCCATCTCATCGATCTAGTAAGAACTTGTAAATACACATCTTAGAGAACTTCATGAAATGACCACGAATTCCCTCCTTCAACAAGTGCTTGCTTGAGATTCCAACTAAAACTTCCATAATTGTAAGTCCAATTTCACACCGCAATACTCTAACAAAATTTCAACCAACCTCAAATAGCCCTTATTATCCTCCTGTTCAGCCAAGGTCTTGATGGACGCCATTAACAAGTCATCGTATCCCAGGAACTCATCGAGCACGAAGCGGGAAAACGCATCTCCAAAGCACTGGTCACGTTGAGGGTCCAGGGTGACTATCTTGACGGGGATCTTAAGACGGAGTCTTGCACTCGGGGAGAGACGCAGGAAGCCGTACTCCAGAGAGTACTCCAGGATGTAGTCTTCATCTGTAAAAATAAACGTAGTCAAATCTATGCTAACATTTAAAAATGAGAAGGTGTGTTTGTTTATCATACTAATATCATACTTCATACAAATATTATAAAGGCGAAAGTTTGTGAATGTGTATGTTTGTTACTTCTTCACGTCTAAACGGCTAGAGCGATTTTCATAAAATTTAGTAGGTAGTTAGCTGACACTCTGGATTAACATATAGAATACTTTTTTATTGTGATAATATGAAAATCTTTTATTCCCACGGGACAATCGATACATCGATTTTTTTAACGCGGGCGAAGCTGCAGGGTTCAGCTAGTTACTAAATCACGCAAGAACCACTGGTCCGATTTACATGAAGTTTTACATGGATCTATACTAATATATAAAAATGAGATGATATGATTCAGTTTGTTACTCAATCACGTAAGAATTACTGGTCCGATTTACACACCATTTTGCTTAGACGTTCCTTATTTAACTGGCCAGGCCTTGGCTACTTTGGATTGTCTACGGTATCCCCTGACTGTCGTAAGAGGCGACTAAAAGGAGCTTCTGGGGTGGTGGGCGGCTAGAGTGGGAACTCGACCGTTCGGTTAGGCGACCAGCGTTCGTAAAGAACAGGCGGCAAGCGGTAAGCCCAGCCACTCATCCGGTTGCCTCATAGGGTACCACATTCTCGAGGACTCCGGTTGCATTCCTTTGGAGATCTCAGAGTCCTCTTTGTAGCGCTAAGGACGGCCACCGGGAGGGTTTTAATGCGGTAAAAATCCCACATAACCCTGCGTCGCTCCCACGGCATCGGGTACCTTTTGAAAGTTTCCACCTCGAGACCAAATAAAAATAAAGGCTACTTTGGATTTCAATATATTTCACTCATTAATTATTTATTTTTTTAATCACTCATTAATTATATATTTTTTATTTTTGTGACATTTAAGTCCCGTAGTGAAACATGAGTAATTCAGCTAGTAGGTAATCATACAAAGACGACCTTGCATGTTAATGTGACAGGAAAAAGTTGCAGTAGCAAGTGTTATGTGTTATTTTTAATGTGTCATTGTAATCCAACGACGGCCGCCACACCTATTTCTGTAATAACAATAGCGTAAACTACTTCTGGTTTTTAAATTA